>OX387375.1:15272726-16522726 GCA_947563715.1 Lycia hirtaria | reverse complement strand
TTAATTATTTTCAATGTACGGAACATTAACATCGGAAACGCAAAATTGGAACAACACTAACCAATAATTTTTTACATTTTGCAGTCACTTTTTAATGATATTTATTGTTAAAACAATGCACTGTTCTACCATGAATAGGCAAGTTCAATGAACAAAGATTTTACCTATCAGCCTTCAAAAAAGCTCAGTAATCGACAAGTTTCACTTTGTTTCTATCATTTCTACACTCCTGATCGTCCCTCGTCCAAGAGTTATCCCCGCTCGATCCTGGCCGATTATACCCCCTATAAGCACCTCTATGACCGTAGGGCCGCCTTCTCGACTCCCACCTTTCGCTGTTTTGTTCGTATCGATTATCAAACCGTTGGTACCCCCCTCTTGGGTTGTCATATCTCTCTAGCCTATCATTATCTTCATACCTATTCCTCCTTTCTTGATAAGGGTATTGTTGTCGCGATTCATAAGACGGCACGTTTTCTGGAGTGGGGCTTCTAGTGCGAAGGTTGTTTTCTGGGTAGTAATTCCTTTGGTTGTAATCTTGGTGTTGGTAGCGACGTCGGTCGTAAGGTTGTTCGTCTTTTTGTTTGGGTTTGGGCTCTTTGTCGTGTTCCCAGACTGGAGGTCGTTTTTCCGGTGAATTGCTTCGGGAACGACTCAGCTTGTCCGATGTACCAGGTGGACCGGAATCTCTGTGGAATAAATGGTTTACATTTAGCAAACTTCAAAAATGTAGGTTAGCAATTCAACAGATTTTTTACCGACTACCAAAAATAAGGAGGTTCTCAATTCGACAATTTTTATTTTTTGTATTTTTTTTTATACAAGATAGATCTACGATTGACCACCAACTCGCCTGACTTTAAGCGACGGTGTGGCCGAGGATGGAGCTCGTCGATCTAGAAGATGTCTATTCACTCTAGCCTTGAAAATTCCAAGATTGTAGGTCTCAGGCAATAGAGATGGCGGCAAAGAATTCTATTCTTGAATTTCATTCATTCCATTGTTTGTTCAGCAATTACTCCGCCAATTATGAGGTTGGGTATTTTGACGTCGGTTTTTTCAGGTTTTGATGATTTAATATTATTTTTGCACCGAAAGTACTTTACAATACGATTATTTATTATTATTGGATCCTATCTTAACTTATAAAGGCCAAGTCTGTTTGTTATTAATTTCACCTCTAAATGGCTGAATCGTTTCTAAATTTGGTACAGAGATGGCTGAGAACCGGGAGAAAGATACAGGCTACAAACTTATCATCACCATCATCACTGCTTTACATCTCTACGCGGATGAAACCACGGGACACCGCTAGTCCCATTTAAAATTGGACAAATATCTGATGATAGGTTCCATGGTAGAATCAATACATATGTAACGTATACCAACGGATTAGAATACGGAGATTACTGGTTGTTTATATTCGCCATGGTGTTTTAAAAAAACAATGCACACATCCGTCGTGGGCGCTGTTTCCATAGCAAGTCAAACAAAAAACTAACGAAGGCACCAGGGTTTTTTTTAATTGAAAATTAGTCCACGTTTGACCACCAACAAGCCTGTTAGAAAACGACGAGTTTAGTGAAATAATGACGGCGGATGTTCTCTCTTCATTTTAATGTGACCGCTGTGCATTTACTGGTGACATTTACCACTTCCCTTAGATTGTGGATGATCGATAGACGAATGAGCGATATTATCATGAATTTATATTCAGGTCCATCATTCTTGTCTTAAAATTAATTAACAATGAACCAATAACAGCTCGTAATTCCAAAAATTATGCGTTCATTACACGAGCGTATGGTATGCGTATGGCAGTCTAGCGTCGACCAAAGCAGAAGTCTTGAGGGAGATCGAGAGGTTTTATGGACAGTTATACACATCGGTCGCAAAACCTGTTAGCAGTTTGGGCAAAGATCCAAGAGCCAAGCTGACTCGACATTATACCGAAGATATCCCGGACATCAGCCTGTACGAGATTAGGATGGCCTTGAAACAGCTAAAGAACAACAAGGCACCGGGTGATGACGGAATTACATCAGAGCTACTGAAAGCGGGTGGAACACCGGTACTGAAAGTCCTTCAGAGGCTCTTCAATTCCGTCGTGCTTGAAGGTACAACGCCAGAAGCATGGAACAGAAGCGTGGTGGCGCTGTTCTTCAAAAAAGGAGACAACACTTTGCTGAAGAACTACAGACCCATCTCGCTTCTGAGCCATGTCTATAAGCTGTTTTCAAGGGTCATCACGAATCGTCTTGAACGCAGGTTCGATGACTTCCAGCCTCCCGAACAAGCCGGTTTCCGAAAAGGCTATAGTACCATAGACCACATCCACACGCTGCGGCAAGTGATACAGAAGACCGAAGAGTATAACTTGCCCCTTTGCTTAGCGTTTGTGGACTATGAGAAAGCCTTTGATTCGATTGAGACCTGGGCGGTGCTTGAGGCTCTCCAACGATGCCGTATTGACTATCGGTATGTCGAAGTGCTGAAGTGTTTGTACAACAACGCCACCATGTCAGTCCGAGTACAAGACCAGAACTCAGAGGCAATTTCATTGAAAAGAGGCGTGAGGCAGGGAGACGTTGTCTCTCCGAAACTGTTTACCGCTGGTTTGGAAGATGCCTATAAGCTTCTGGAATGGGAAGGGCTTGGCATCAATATTAACGGCGAGTACATCACTCACCTTCGGTTTGCCGATGATATAGTAGTCATGGCAGAGTCGATGGAAGACCTCAGTACGATGCTCGAAGACCTCAATAGAGTTTCCCAACGGGTGGGCCTCAAAATGAACATGGACAAAACGAAGGTTATGTCGAACGCCCATGTAGTGCCCACCCAAATATCTGTGGGGAACTCCACTCTTGAAGTTGTTGACGAATACGTCTACCTAGGACAAACGGTCCGATTAGGCAGGTCCAACTTTGCGAGGGAGGTCAATCGTCGTATCCAACTCGGCTGGGCAGCGTTCGGGAAACTTAAAAGCGTCTTCTCGTCCAATATACCCCAATCCCTCAAGTCGAAAGTTTACAACCAGTGTGTGTTACCAGTGATGACATACGGCACTGAAACGTGGTCCCTAACTATGGGCCTCATAAGGAAGCTCAAGGTCGCGCAACGAGCTATGGAGAGGGCTATGCTCGGAGTCTCTCTACGAGATCGAATCAGAAATGAAGAGATACGTAGACGTACAGGAGTCACCGATATAGCACAGCGGATTAGCAAGTTGAAGTGGCAGTGGGCAGGGCACATAGCACGCAGAACTGATGGCCGATGGGGCCGAAAGGTTCTCGAGTGGAGACCACGTACCGGCAAGCGCAGCGTAGGAAGACCAGCCACGAGATGGACAGATGACCTCATACAAGTGGCGGGAAGACGCTGGATGCAAGCCGCTTCCAATCGGTCTTTTTGGAAATCCATGGGGGAGGCCTATGTCCAGCAGTGGACTTCTTATGGCTGAGATGATGATGATGATGATGATGGTATGTCCAATTAACTCCAATTTATAATAGGTTTCTACCCGAGAGCCCCGATAACGTAAGGACCCTATAAAATATAAATAGAGATACGAGATAGTAGTAATTTAAAAAAGCAGATATATCGCACACCCGGATCAACACTGCATTATGTCAAAATAACAATTCGTTCTGAATAGCCGAAAACCGTTATTTTAACTGGTTATTTTGTTATTAGATCTATTATAACTGAAAAATCGTTATGAATAACTTAATTAGAGAACGGTATTTCGGCTATTCAGAAAGAATTGATATTTTGACTTAATGCAGTGTTGATCTGGGTGTGCGATATATAAAGTAGTTATTTTCAATCATAATATACCTCGAGGAAGATCTGCTCCGACTCCTGTCCGATTCATCGCTGGACGCCCGGAACTTGTGTCTCATCTCCCGCTGCCTGAAACAACATCGCAAAATAAATATCGTGAAATAAAACGCTTCCTACAGGTTTAGCAGAAAGAATACAAGCACTTTATATCGCCACTCATGCCAGTTGTGAACGTCAGTACATATTTTATATATATCTTACATACATAGACATACATATATACAACCATGCCTATTTTCCTTTACGGGGTAGGCAGAAAGTCAAAGGCCATGAAGCCATTTGACGCTGCATTTGACCTTGATTAGTGGGTAAGATGGAAGGGAAAGAGTTAGAAGGTAGTCGAGGGTAAGATGTAACATTTGCTTGCAGTGAGAGGGGGTCAACATTTCGCCTACATAAACGCCAAATTTCCACACGTCCCTTAACTGTTTTTACAATTTATTTGAAAAAAAAAAAGGATTACAGGCTGTTTTATTCAACCAATATAAAACAAGTAAATCCCATGTAGATAGAGATATACAGACTTGCGGCGCAGTTTAATGGCGAGCTCCCTCATCTCCAGGTCGCGTCGCGCCGCGCGCCTGTTCTCTCGCTCCATGCGCTCCGCTTCCGCACGTTTGTCCGCACGCACTGGAAACATACATAAATAACAATATTATATTAGCTCTCTCTTGTTAATTAAAGTTTTAGTATAGTGGTGCAAAACAATAAAGAGTTTATCTATCTATCTATCTATATTCACTTCTTAAACTACCACGTTTATTCACTCTTTATCATCATCATCACAGCTTAGCGTAGCGCTCGTGGCGTAGCTTGACTAGGTGTTTCCGAACGATCACCAATGTTAAGCAACTGACGGACCGGACCGGTCCGGTCTTCGGATGGGTAACCGTGAGTGGCGTTTATTTCTGAGCGCTACCGTGGGTCGGATGACCCACGGTAGGTCCCGGTAGGTCCCGGTTGTCCAGCAAATCAGCAATCGTCAAGCCAAGGCAGAGGCCTTTCGGCGGCTTAATAACTCTGACAATAGGGCTGGCCAGTCAGTCTATACGAACTTACTTTTTATCACAGCTTTGAAAAAAAATACGTCGTGATTTCCAAATGAGAATTTGAATAGCGATATCGTTTCATGGTGGATGTTCCAAAAATACAAACGAAGCGTATTGGTACTTTTATTAGACGAATTTTTAAATAGTGAAATAGGCTAGTGCGCTGACTGGGTTTGTTTCGATAGATATAATTTCATCATCATCTCAGCCATAAGAAGTCCACTGCTGGACATAGGCCTCCTCCATGGAATTCCGAAAAAAACAATTAGAAGCGGATTGCAACCAGCGTCTTCCCGCCACTTATATGAGGTCGTCTGTGCATCTCGAGGCTGATCTTCCTACGCTGCGCTTGCCGGTGCGTGGCCTCCACTCGGGAATTTTTCTGCCCCATCCGCCATCAGTTCTACCTGCTATATGCTCTGCCCACTGCAACTTATATGCTTCAAGCGTGTGTTGTAGGTGGCGCCACCAGCGCTTGTTTGATATAAGCAAAAAGACTGTCCAGAAGTTTCCCACTCCGACGTGACACACTTGTGGCCGAATTGATAAAGGCTCACAAGTACTGTAGGGTTTTGCATAACTTGTCATATTCGGAATCGAGTCGGAAATAATATCTCCATCTCTGTTATTTCGATTCAGAATGACAGAGTTAGATATATAGGTTCCGATCCGATTCCGAATCAGACTAGTTGTGAATAGGAGTACTGATTGTGATATGCAGGTTCAAGTCCCATAGGATGTGACATTTTTAAAATGTCTGCATTGAATTGTATTAAAACAAAGGTAATTGGTTCAAGTCCCATAGGATGTGAAATTTTTAAACTGTCTGCATTGAATTGTATTAAAATAAAGGTAATTTTGTTACGTTATCGTAAAATGGTAATGGATTTTTACTGCATGAAACTCACGTTGCCTAGCCAGCTGCGCTTGCATTTTCTTCTTGAGTTTCTCTTTCAGCGACATGGTTAGCCGCGAAGTTCCCTGGAAACAGTTCCACTATTACAAAGTTATCGTTACATTACGAGCCTTCTCTTTACTGAGGTAAGACTCCAATTTTTATTTATCCTTTTAACCCTCGACCCAAAGAGAGGGGTGTTATAAGTTTGACGTGTTTATCTGTGGCATCGTAGCTCTCAAACGGATGGGCCGATTTTGATCTTAGCGACCGAGTGTTCTTAGCTATGTTTCATCAAAATCGGTTCAGCCGTTTTTTGTCCGGTGTTTTAGCTTTTTAAACTTATACTTATATAATAAAACAGTTAAGAGTTTACGAACAATAATTAATTGTTTATTTCACGGTTTTAATGTAAAACACTTAGTTAATATTTTAAGACAATAGGAATATTGACTGCTTTTCAATTTCAAAGATAACTGTAAGTATAGACTGATGAAAGCATAATAAATATATGTTCATATTTAAAATGCTTCATATTCATTTTGCGAGAAAGAAACAGTATTCCTTCTTTCTGCAACAAAAAGTAAAGGGAAAATGTTTGAAATTAATTGGCTACTGTTGATTTTTCAAAATTTTCATTAAATATTTTGGAGGTTTGGTTAGGTAGTGATACAATCAATCAATCAAATAAACAGTCCATAATTTATTTATATTTGTGTATATCACAAATTATAGATTCGTCAATAGGAGTTGCTACTATAATTCAAGAAGTAACAATACAGTTGTCATAGGCTTTCTGCTTTTTCAATAATGACATGGAGAAATTAAAATTTTAAGATGTTTTAGGCACGTTGCTAGCGACGTTTCTTACCCTACCACAATTTCTATAGCAATCTCATTTCAATATTAAATTGTCTGTCTTACTCTGTCTAAGGTGAGAAAGCGGGACAAAAACCCAAAGTACTATAAAGTAACACTGCTGTAACGCTTGTGGTACGGCTCTGTCCAAAACATTGCAGCATTTTCAGCTTCAGGGAACACATGCTAATTAAACCGCAGTTGCTCTAACAACAGTGGCTTGGAGAGATAGCTGACACTTGATATAGTTATATCGGTTGCGGTCAATGACTTATACAGATATAAGAGATATTCATTATCGCTGTATGTAGTGAAAACCAGAATGACCTAGGCAAGCAATATACATTAGCATATTTTGTACCACGGTATCCAAATAGGTTTCATCGTTTGAACCTGTGGTTTGAACAATGTGCGTGGTCGATTTCACATTCGATGAATTGGCAGCGCATCTAAGCAGCAGCGCGACTGTCACGCAGCTGTCATTGTCAAACGGTCACCAATAGCGCGGCTGTCATGCCATTTACAGTTCATTCACACCTCTAGTAATTAGAACTATCATTATTAGCTAACTTGTACAGTGCATCAGTGTTGCCTAAACAATCGCTTTTTAAAAATATCTCACGACTTCAGTGCCACGTCCATCTGACATTTTTTTTACGACTGCTAGAACACTACATAATTCCCTTCCGGACCATAATGTTGAATTCGCAAAGTGTTGAATTCTCGAATTGTTGAATCTCAATGAATTCAACATTATGGGAATTCAACATTATGAGATTTCAACATTGTGGGAATTCAACATTTTGAGATTCAACAATTTGAGAATTCAACATTTTGCGAATTCAACATTAAGGTCCGGGGTGCATAATTCCAACAATTTCGTTTCGTTTTCTTATTTAAATTTTGTAGCAGATCTGTTTTTATTTTTATTCGCACTATATTGACTGCACGATTTTAAGAGTAAAAATCAGCCGATTAGTTCGTGCAGTTCTACCGATACAGTATTCTGACGTTCAGCAGGTGTAATACCAACATAACGGAAATAAAATAAAATAAGGAATGTCTGAGGTAATGTATGTGCAAACGGACTGTAGCATGCTGCTGTCATGCCGCAAAATCTCCAAATGTGAAATCTAGCACTGAAATACCGCATATGCACCGAAAACGATGACGAATATCTCCTAAATTCGGTTAAGTAACTTAATCTACTTTGTGAACATTTTGTTTTTGGAAGGTCTTATCTTTTTTTTTAACATAAAACATCCAAATCCAACCCATTCCTTATTGTAATCTCCATAAACAACAAACCAAATACCATTTCAAGCATTACAATATCAATACTATGCTAAAAGGACATAAAACTATAAAATGATGAACATTAGCAGAAAATGTGTGGTTATGTATGGCGCGATAGTTTGCTAAACAAGGACATGTCATTCAAAAGCTACCGATCTTGGGTCGCAATTCTGGCGCGCTCGACACTGTTTTCTACGCCCGGCATTCTGTGACATGTGAGGGGAACAATGTCTACGGGCCCAGAATGGCGCCCTAAATTCGTGCTAAAGGAAAGCGTACGAGTATAAAACAAAATGATTCTTACTGACTTTGGAGCCGGATCCAGAGGATCGTAACTGATTCTGGTTTGTGTTGGATCTATTGCCAACCGACGAACTGGAATGGAGAAAAATATTGACTTAAAATTTTGCTTATATTTTTATTCGTGGTCAAAATCACCATAATCCATTGTCATTTGTCCATAGATACAAGAGGCACCGACATAACACTATTTACGCCGTAAATGTATGAAGGTAATACTAGTCTTTAACAAGTATCTATGTTAAAAGAAAAACAAAATACCCGACTGCAGAAAAGCAGTTTTTGCAGTCTAACTTACGATTTGGTTGTGCTTGATATGCTGTTGAGTGTAAGTTTTTTTGTGAGAAAGTATGCGTAGAATCGCTACAAATGATTATAAATGCGCATTCTTTAGAATAATTCTAGTAAAACCACTTGTTTATTACGAAAAAAGTTCGTTGGAGGTTACGAAAAAACGATATATAATAATAACGAATAAACGATTTATATTTACGATAGATGTATTATTATTATTACAAAAAATATAACCTATGACACTCTGGAAGTTAAGACGAATCTAACGACACCTCGCACAACAAAATCATCAACGATGTTGAAAGGGAGCGTAGGGCTTTGGCGGTTCGCGGGAACATGCTGGCCCGTAGATTTGCTCGATGTACGGACCAGGTTAAAATAACCCTATTCAAAGCGTTTTGTCAAGGTCTGTACACGGGTGGCCTGTGGGCTCGCTGTACTAAAAAGTCGCTGAACACCCTACGCATCCAATATAATAATGTTTTCAGGATGGTGTTGAGGCTTCCCCGCTTCTGCAGTGCCTCCGCAATGTTTGCACAAAACCACACTGACGGCTTTCATGCGGTCATTAGAAAAAAAGTGGCCTCACTGATCAGGCGAGAGCGGGGAAGCAGCAACACATCCTGAAAGTTGTGTCAGAAGACCTCAATGCGCCTGTACTGAGGCATTTCGTGCGGACAATGTTTCCGCCCGAAATGCCTCGCAAGTACATGACGCATTGAGTGACACGCTGTTTTTTTTTTTTTTTTTTTATGTAATTAGGATAAGTACGAACCGTAGCTTTTAAGCTCTTATATTTTGTTAATAACACTTTGGACCAAAAAGTCTTTAAATAAAATATTTTGAATTTGAATTTGAAATCGGTCATGCCGTTTAGGCTGTAGGGTGTCATATAAAAAACATACATACCCACATACATACATACACTCGAAAAACATAACCATCCTTCATACGCAGTCGGGTATAAAGAGTAATTTTTAAAGGGGACTTAATGGGGACTAGTATTACTTTAATTTGACTATAACTTGGTCTATTGATATTAAATAACAATTAGGGACAAAAGTCGGAGAAACTATATAAAGAACTAATCATTCATTCATCAAGTAAATATTTTTCCATCCTCGGCCGCATCGTCGCTTACCATCACACGAGTTGGTGGTCAAACATAATCTATTTTAACCGTCTTAAAAAAAGGAGGAGACTTTAAATTTTGTGGTATTTTTTTAAAGTTTGTTACCTCGTATCTCTATCCTTCATTAATCTTCTCTATTTATAAGGATATACATTCAGATTGCTCCAAAATGTTATCAAAATTAGTAGTCTATAAAAAAACTATAGAGTATCTTCATGAATAGAATGAACATATTTGTGAAATGTACTTTATCCATCGTCACACCATTTATCTACTATTTCGTAGTTGGCATCCTCAATTTTTTCCCCAATATAAGTATGCAAGTATGGTAAACTCGTTAAGATCACATTCGCTATATGTTTGTTTTGGCCGATGCGAGGTGTTTCGACCATTTTGATTTGAGAATCTATCTGTACGCCGTGTGAGCTAATAATTATGGGATTAATATTATGTATATATTTGCATAATGTTCGATATTTATCGCATTCATTTCCGTTAGCGTGAATCTGATCTGAATGATCAAATTAGTCTTTATCCTTTTAACAATCGGATAGTGAGAAACACGAAAAAACTTCATAATTCCTTGGTAGATATTTCATATACCAAAAACCCGAAAGAAACGCTTTCATTCTACTTTCATCGTGTGTACTGCGAAATTCTGCGCTCTGCGAAACAAACGCTTCTAAGGTGGATCTTCCTCAATCGATATAATCTAGATATCTTGAAATCGGGAGTGAATCTAATTCTTCTATGTAGGTAAGCGCGCTCCATCGTGGACCGCAACGTCGCTTATCATCGGTTGGCAGTCAAACGCGTCTTAATTACTGAATAAAAATATGCTCACTTTTTGAGTTGTTCTGAGTCGCTGGAACCGGAGTCGAAGGAAAGCTCGCTAGAGGACTTGTCTTCCTTCCTGCGGCCGTAGTACCGCGGCACAGGCGGCGCCTTCGCTGCACCGCCCCTGTCCTTACTGATAACACAAAACAAGCACACATTCCACTATCAACTATAAACTGCTTGATTGAGTTCTCCAAGTTCTCCATGGCAATTTTAAGGAAAAAAGAAAGAAAAAGGAAAAAAACAATATTTCGCTTATCAGTTTAGGAGATCCAGCCAACCGCAAAATGTTCCCCCAGCGTAATTTTGAATATCTCTGGATTCATAAGCCAGACGAGCTTAAATCGACAAGAAACATAAATACACAATAAGAGCTATCTTGAAGGCACTACATTATTAATTAAAATGTTCAAAACAAGTAAATTCAAAAAACGAACGAAATTCCCATACAATTATAGTTTTTTGTTTGAATTTAGTGAGTTTTAAGAATTATATTTAATTTAGTTGGTGCTTTCATAATTGACCACAATGTCACTAAGTATCGGTATAAGTTTTTTTATCCTAGGCTCATTAACAGATAAAAGTTGCCGCCAGGAGAACGTTCTCCTGGCAGATGTGTTTTTCGCAAATATATCCAGAATGAGTGTATTTTTTTTTTGATTACTACACACATTTAACATATTTACACACAGCAAATTTATTATATTCAAACCAAAAATAAAGAAGAATTTCCACTGGGAGAACGCACACGCCTATGGCCTATGGTATACTTTGAGAGCAATACTTGCGTTGAGCAAATGCAACTTTACATTAAAATAATTCTTAATCAAACAAACACGTTATAAAATAAAGTAAATAAAATTATTAATTGCTGTTTGTTTCAACAATTCCTTTCATTTGAAGCCAATATATTATGCAGGGTATGCATATTAAAGTAATTGGTTTGCCATATTAATTTAGTATAATGTCACTTTGCTAACGTACGGCTTTACCGAAAAATGTTACTTAACTTTAACCTTCGTCTTAAATTTTCTGTCTTCTTTCCGCACATGTTATTATGTGTCAGTGAGAAGTTGACAAAATATGTTAAGCAATGTTTAAAGTTAAGTAACGTTTTTCGGTAAGGCCGTAAATGTATTACACAATAATATATTCTTGTGATTACCATACTTACCTTTACGAAATTCATCGTTAAAATTTACCCAACTACACGAGAAGGTGATATTATGATTTAAATTAAAAAAATCCTAAAAATATTAATAAATAACTAGCTTACCTTTCGTACGAGTTCGACCTGGACCTATTACGCTTTGCACTATGACTGTGAAAAAGTTAAAAAAATATTAATTTTCGTTCCTATAACTTAGAAGTTGATAACAGGTTTGTTAAAAGGCAATATAGTACAAACTTTGTAGGACTGCTAGAGCGTTTGCCTCTGTTACGTGATCTTGACCTTGACCTCGACCTTGACCTTGATCGCGACCTAGATGACCTCGAACTCGAATATGTCCTCGAGAGCGAGCGCGACCTTGACTTCTTGTACGCAGGGGATCTCGATCGTGATTTGGATCGCGATCGCGATTTATATCGAGGCGATTCTGATGATATCGTTGTCGGCGAGACGGAGCGGGAGTTGGGACCGCGTGGACCGATTGGACGACGGTAGCACTCCTCTGATGTTTCCGATCTAAAAACAATATGATACAAGTTTTGATTGACATTTCGAAACTATTGACTTTTTTTTATCAGCCCTGTTTGTACAAACTGTCCCACTGCTGGGAACGGGTCATCTTCTCATTGTGAGAAGGGTTAGGTCACAGTCTGCCACGCTGGCCAAGTGCGGGTTTGCAGACTTCACACATCTTCAAGATCATTGAGAACTCTCAGACATGTAGGTTTCCTCACGATGTTTTCCTTCACCGTTTGAAGTTGGCGGCAATCAACAATACGCACATAACTTCGAAAAGACAGAGGTGCGTGCCGTGGGATTCGATCCCAGGACCTGCGGATCGCAAGTCAGACGGTCTCATCACTAGGCTGCCGGAAACTTCAACTATTGACTTCAAATAGTGTAAATGGTTATTCAAAATAAGTAACAATATTTTATAAGACTTTACAGAAAACCAGTCATGTGAAAAGTACAAAGGGGTACAGAAGCCCCGGTGTGCGTGTGAAACTCGTACTTTGCCGTATTTATTTGTAATAAAACACCCCATTTATCATTTAAATACATCCAAACAGATCAAAATACAATACAATACAAAACAAAAAAATAGGTATTAACTACACGTTAATACCAATTTTTTTGTTTGAAAAGGTATACTTTCAAGTTGGTCCCTTTTTTATCAGCTCTGTTTGTACAAACTGCTGAGCGCTGTTGGTCCCATAGATTTTTTTATCAAAACCGGTTTAGTATTTTGGTTTTTATAACAAAACTAGATGATGTACTTCGTATCACCTATCAATGAGTGGACCCGATATTTTCTTAAAGTTTAAACCTTCCATGGACTACGACAAACATTTCAAAACCAAAATCAGCTAAATCGGCCCAGCCGTTCTCGAGTTTTAGTGAGACAAACGAACAGCAATTGATTTTTATATATTATATAGAGAACTGGAAAATATGTCATCCAAGTAAACGAATTGCGTATTTTGAAGTCTGTTTTTATTTTTAGTTTTTTAAACGAATATTTGTTGTTTAAACTGACAAGATGATTTATATTACCTGGTTTTCTTTTTTCGAGCGACTTCTGAATAAAGCTCAAGTTTCTTTAGATTCTGCTTCACTTTTTCAGAGTAAGACTGCTTTTTCGGGACAGCTGTAGAGAAATAAAAATACTTAAATGTACTTAAATTTTAATTTTGTATTAGTTTACTAATTATTCTTTGGCGCGCATTACACTACCAACAGATAGCTGGCAGCGTAATGCGAGGATAGATTTAAAATAATAACTTTTGTTTAGACTTCTTTGCAAAAAGATCAATGACTTCAGTACTATAATGACTTAAGTATATCTCTAAAAGTTGTGATATGGTTTACTACTATTGTTAATACTGAATTTCTAGGCCTAATGACGCTGGGCTCATTCATCATCACCATTATCTCAGCCAGAACAAGTCCACTGCAGGACATAGGTCCACCTTGTGACGGGTCTTCCTACTCTGCAGTTGCCAATGCAAGGTCTCCACTCAAGAACTTTTCGGCCCCATCGGCCATCAGTTCCACGTGGCCTCATTACTCTAGCACCTAGTCTAGCTTGTCACTTGTTTATCTCACGTGCTTTGTAACTTATTCAACACACGTGGCTCGCTTTTTCAACAAACATGGCTCGCTTTTTCAACACACGCTACTTATTCAATACACGTGGCTCCCTTGTTCAACACACTCACGCGGCTTGTCGTCGTCCCCTCCGAACTCGGTGATGAACTCGATGTGATCGTTCGCGTCAGGTGATAGGCTGCGGGAGGCGGAGCGCGAGGGGGATGGCGCGCGCTCTACGGGACCCGCGGGTGCCGCGTAAGATGGCGGGCTCATCACTCGGGAGGCGAGCTTCTTGTCTCTGGAAGCATATATTCATCATACTGGAATAGGGAATATTCATGATTTTTATTTCATAGGAATAATAGGTTTAATTCATAACATATTAAAATGTAATACATACATATACTAAAAAGTATTTCAATCGGTCAATAAAGTTCCTAGATATAAACATTTACCGTCTTACTTATAAACGCTGAATAAGCGCACTATAGTAAAACACTGTTTTGTTTCGTTTTCGCACGTGGCAGTTCCTGTCTAACAGAAAGTGACAAGTCCTTATTCAGTTAATAAGATTTTAACAGGCGTTTATAAGTAAGAGGGTTAAAGTTTCAGGGGGGAATGCTCTATCCCTCGACATCGTTAATCAGATGAACAGACGTCATCATTCGCTATCGTGTACTCTCTGTCTAACATGAAATTAAAATGCTTGTAACTTTCTTATTTTTAAAGGTATTTTAATTTTGTTTTTATGGAATGGATCTATTTGTGGTTAGGTTTTTTTTTTTTTGAATTAAATCATGCATGTTCCCTATGGACAAATTAGGCTATGGTATGAGGAACTTGAAACATTCTGAAATCTCGGCTGAATTTTTTTCTTTTTACATGAAATAGATCTACTATTGACCGCCAACTCGCTTTATGATAGCGACAGTGTGGCCAAAGATAGAGCTCATCGATCTAGAACAGGGATGCTTAAACATGTACTCGGCGATGGAATATGTAATTATAATGTTGTAAATGCTCGCCTTACGAAGTTATTTAAGTAGGCAGTATTGTGAAATATACCTGAAATACCGTTAATTATTCTATGACTGAATTATTCTATGGGTTCTAAAGTTTACATGTCTAATATATTCTTGAGAAGTGTATGTCGTTAGCGCTAACCCCTCTGTTGTCCATTTATCCTCCCCATCTTCCTTAAACCGCCCAAACCAACTTTAATTAAAATAAATATATATATATATTCTTGGGAAAATTAACAAAAAAAAATGTTCTCACCTATGTGCCCGTCTCTCCCTCCTGCTTTTTCTCCCAGAATACATGGCTTTCTCTTTCTCCTCCCTGAGGAGTTGTTTCTGATGTTCCGCGTCATCAGCGTCTCCGGTCATGAATGAGAACAGATCACATCCCGCCATTCCAAACTGAGGTCCCACTGCATTCAAATCGTGAGCCTGTGCTCACAAAATACGGTTAGTATGAAATAGGTGTCAGTTGACTGAATGAATAAGTTATTTTGTAAAGCACCACCTGTTCATAAGTGTACTATAAGTGAATTATATTGACTGGTATACGTCCATATGTTCAACTTGTGTTACACTAAATTATGCAAATAACTAGCTGGGTCCCGTGGTGTTACCCGCTTTTTTACATAAATTATACCAAATGAGGTATTATTTTTCGGGATAAAACGTAGCCTATGTGTTAATCCAGGGTGTCAGCTACTTTTATACCAAATTTCATTAAAATCGTTGCAGCCTTTTGAGGGTGAAGAAGTAACAAACATACAAACACACCACCACACACCTTTATAATATTAATTGATAAATCATAGTCTGTTCGGATGTGGCATGGAGGGATCTACTGTCTAGTTTATTTATTTTGTTACTAGTTTCATTATTTTGTTTGACTAGCAACTCAATCAAAATATCAATACCCATTTATTGCCACAATAGTTCTCTTTCCAAACAGAGTATAATTAATTTTTCCGTTTTTTTTTTTTATACATTATAGACCTATGATTGACCACCAACTCGCCTGATTTTAAGCGACGGTGTGGCCGAGGATGAAGCTCGTCGATCTAGAAGATATATATTCACTCTAGCCTTGAACATTTCAAGATTATAGGTCTCAGGAAACAGAGATGGCGGCAACTAATTTATTAGTCATATTATGAAAATTAAAGATTATTTAAGACTATTCTTCTGTTATTCTAGAAACATGAAATGTACCTAAAGGTAAATCAATATAGGCATAAATTACCTTCATTATAAATATTGATCTGTTAAGGTATTTCAGCATTAAAATTAAAACAATAACAAAATTGTACCAAAACGCATAATAAACAATTGCTTAATCACAAATTCGCGTCTAGTATGCGTTCATCATAGGAAGGAAATTTAGATTTTTAAAGCATCCACATTTTACAGTGGATTTTACCTGACTTCCAAAGAAAGTCATCATCATACTTCTCTATCCCACTGCTGAGTAAAGGCCTCCAAAAAGAAAGTAATGCCATTTAATTAAAGGGCTACATTTATATTTCCTTCATTATCATGACCACCATTTTTGTTCATCACTCAAGTAAAACAATAACGGCCTTACTGAAAAACGTTACTTAAATTTAACCAATGTCTTAAATTCTCTGTCTTCTTTCTGAAAGTGTCATTACTTGTCAGCGAGAAGTTGACAAAAGATGTTAAGAAGTGCTTAAAGTTAAGTAACGTTTTTCGGTAAGACCGTAAGAATGCAACAAGCAGGCTATATTGTTTCCAGTCAATATTTTTTCTTAGTAACAATAATATTTCATAGTAAAATAACGATGACAGATGGAGTAAGGTTTTGACGGAATGGTAGCCAAGGCAAGTTAAGCGGAGCGTGAGACGTCCAGCTGCAAGAAGAGTTGGTGATATAATAACAATCGCGGGTCGAACCAGGACTTAATTGGCACAGTACTGAAGATAAATAAGTCCTATACCGAGCAGTTGGATAGAGTAGGTTGTGGATGATGATGAATAATATAATTACCTGTGACGGCTCCATCTTGTTAACATCAATACTCAGATCCACATCAAGTATATCCAAGTCGGAATCATCATCGGATTCCTTGTCAACTTTGTCCGCTTTTTCCATTTTTTTATTCTCCATGCCTGTAATGAAGACTGAATGCCATAAGAATGTTCCACAAATCATACAGCTCATACTACCCAAGGACCAGGTTTAAATTCGTCAAGTGTCACAGCATTTTGAGTAGGTAAAGCTGAATCTACCATTAGAAGAGGAAGGTTGAGCTCCAGGGTCGTTATAATTGTAGCCTATAGCAGCACCCGTCCCTTTCTTTTCGTGTAACTTCTCTTTCTGCATCTCTTTCTCTTCTAAGGTGACGCCGAATTGCTCTTCTATAGCTAGCTGCTGTAGGAATTTGTCTTCATCTGAAAGACGGGAGTTTTAAATAAGTACCTATTTATTATTTGAATTGACATCAAGAAGAATCACTATTGGAATGTTTTGAATTTTATTTCAAAAAAATGTAGAGAAGCAAGCAAGAGATTTTAAGATCTGATGTTTAGACACTTTGCAGAGTCCTTGGTCACAAGTGAGACTAGATGACAGTTTTATGTAGAGAAATGTGATAAAAATAACCTGTAATCTGGTAAAAATAACCTATTGTTTTTTATAAAGGTGCTCCCTCACCGGGCGCATGCGCGTGTAATGTAACGTTACATTACATCGGTGAGGGAGGAAAACTGCGCATTGCAGCGCGCACCTTGCAACGTTACATTACATCGGTGAGGGAGGAAAACTGCGCATTAAAATGCGCACCTTGTAATGATACAATGAAATGGCAACACTATTAGTGTTTTATTACTAATTAATACTAATTGCAAAAATGTGAAGAAAAAAAAACATGAAAAAAAAACTTGAGGCCCTTGTTTTTTTTTCAGAAACACAAAATTTATAATTATTGTTATATTTTTAAGTCTTACATTGACATAACGGTATAACGGAACCCTTATAGGATCACTTTGTTTTCTGTCTGTCCGGGTGTCAAGACCTGTATCTCGGGAACGCGTTAAGGTATCGAGTTGAAATTAAAACCATTTACGCAGATCCATAGTCTCTTGCTGCAGAAAGAAAAATCAAATTTCTCAGTTTTCGTAAAAAAAAGTTACAGCCGAAAATGTCATAAAAAACTCACATTTCGACACTCACAAGGGAATCAAAACCTATGGGGTATGGGGTACTTCCCGTTGACCTATAACTGTGAAATTTGGCAAGAAGAATTGACATATAATACACATAAAGGAAAAAATTCGAAAACTCTACATTTTTTATTTAATCACAAAAAATAGGGTCTTTATGCAAGGAAGGAGGGTATAAATTTTAAAGTGCTTAAATCGTATCATGTGGGGTATCATATGAAAGAGCTTTATTAGCACAAGCTAAAACAGGTTTTTACATATTTTTACAATGTATATTTTTCGGTTTAAGAAGGAAAATGATAACAAAATATATAATTTCTTATATTTTCATCTACTAGTTTGTACGGAACCCTCGGTGGGCGAGTCTGACTCGCTTTTGTCCGATTTTATTTGGGATGAACACCATTGTAAGTACTAAGTGTACTCTCAACTGCTGCTGTTGCAGTTGGAAGGGTGAGAAATCGAATGGTCACTTTAGATAATAAAGTAGACTTGCAAGTGTGAGTAAGTGAAGTACGAGTCTACGACGATCAAACCAAACAACGGGAAACAGGGATTCCCCACGCGCAACCTCGACTGTTGAACGTTCCGAATTTTGGAAATATTTTCAACAATTTTTGTTCTACTAAACAAGAAAACTACAATATTTTTTTAAACTTAAGATTGTGCTTAATACAAACATTCATAATAAACTATACTTAAATATAACTGTGGGGTATTATATTTAAATATAACTATAATTAAATATAATACCCCACACGTTTGGGTTTGATAAAAAAAATAATAATGTTGAGTTTCAGTTATAAGTATGGGGAACCCCAAAAGTCAAATCTATTATGTTACATTACACGCGCATGCTCATCAGTCAGGGAGGTATTATTGTAATGTAATGCGCAAAAAAATGTTACATTTCACGTGCATGCGCATCGGTCAGGGAGGTATATTGTAATGCAATGCGCAAAGTCGAATCTATAAATGTTACATTACACGCGCATGCGCCCGGTGAGGGAGCACCTTTATGATAATAATAACTAATGTTCCAATGTAGTTTTTTTAATTCAATAATAGGATAGTACTTGATCGTTAATGGTTATTTTGCCTAGTCCATCAGATGCGTAATTTGTTAAGATGTACAAAAAAATAATTAAAATTTATTTTTATGCTTGAGTTTATGAGTGTAGCTATAGTGTGTATTTAATGGACTTATCCATTATTGCCATAGTCTTATACTGACTTATTCCAAGAAAAGCGTTCTGTGCAAGGATCCGGTATCTCTCATAGTTGCACTGCCTCTCTTCTTGACTAAGCTCGTCCACTGGTACATCCGGGAACTTTACTTCTGGTATGAAGTCCAGATGGGCTCTCACATCAAATCTGTCTATCATGTTGTTGGGATCCCCTTGCCACTGCATCCTGTAAGCAATGTTTTTTAATAAGAGGAGTACATATTTTTATATCAAATAAAGTTTAAAAAGTTGAGTTAAATGTTTAACCACCAACTAGGAAAATGACAAATTGATAATGCAAGAAAAAGTTTTGGAAGCAAACTTCAAACAATAGACATCTAATTCTAATTTGAAGCATACATGATAGGACCATGCACCATAAAGTAGGTAAGTAACTGAGTATAGCCTTGGCCCACTTGCTAAGTTGAAGTTTTTATAAATTTTTTGCTCCACCTATACCAGAAGCCATGACCTTTGTACAGTATCTAGTTTTATTATTCACATCGAAGGAGAACATAGTAGACCTGTTTTCCACCTCTGAATTTGTAACTATTGTTATCAATAATATTTGTTGATAAATCCATTGTAATGACACATTAATAGAAAAGACAGTTATGAAAATAATACGAAATCTTACTTAATTGATCTTAATCTAAAGCACAAAGATATTAATAGTATCACAAACAGAACGGACACTGCCTCCCGCCAATCTCAGGTTCGTCACCTGAGATCACCGTCATCTAGTCACACGTCGGATACTCCTTTCTCTCCTGCCTACTAGACTTAATCACAAGTTATCGAAACATCGTAAAAAACTTTCATGTCAAATCTAAGAAAAATCAATTAATTATGTATGACTTGACAACTTACATGATAGCTGGGCCTTCTCCAGCCATAGCAACGGCAGAGTCCAGATGAATCTTGCATGGTCTTCCGTGGAGTTGCAAAAATTGCGTAGGTTCAGCTTTCTACAATTAGACATTGGGTGAATTTAATTTTCTTAGCGCGAGTTATAAAAAACCTGATACAATGAAAATTTAATTGATACACGTCAAAATGAAGGAAATTAATCTTTCTCACAATTTTCTCATAGAAATCCTTGCGGCGCTCCGCCCTACGTCGATAATCAACAATCATTCCTCGAATTAGTTTCTCCTGTTTTCTTGCTTCGTGCCACATTTTAAGCGCGGTTTTAAGAAGATTAATTAAACTATGGCCTAAATTACATGTAATGCAATGAAAAAACGAAAGCCAAATTCATTTCATTGGTATCCAAATCTAACAAAATTTTAGATCACAATCACAAATTCACAATTCATTCATTCCCAAACGAATAGTTCACCTTCTTCTTCTTTTTTGTATTGGACCCCGCGAT
Source organism: Lycia hirtaria (assembly GCA_947563715.1). NCBI lineage: Eukaryota > Metazoa > Arthropoda > Insecta > Lepidoptera > Geometridae > Lycia > Lycia hirtaria. The sequence continues at coordinate 16,502,157 of OX387375.1, read as the reverse complement.
TAGCGATTTGCCAGTGTCAAGTATTGAAATATTTTAAAGTTTCTTAAATAATACAAGTTATATAGTGTTCTAGTCACGTAAACAGTCATTTTGAAATTTAAGTCTTGCCTCAGTAAAGAGATGACGACTTTACTAGAAGCTTCTATGGAGTTTTGCCAACAACGTAAAATCACACTTTTCACTGCTTTATTTCACTTGCACTTGATCGAACACTTAATGAATAAAACACCGCCATTTTTATGCATAAATGTTAAAAATAACACAAGTTTAGGAAAATAAAACAGAGCAACAAAATGTTACTAAGACATTCCCGCCAAAACTCAATAGTTCACCTCTAAGCCACAGAATATTAAGCGGGCACAGTAGTGCACAGTAGCCTCTAAACACAGCTGTGACAGGTCACACAATTTTGGTCTCGATTTACCAAAAAAAGAGGGTGCATGAACAACCGCCATTTTGATATTTCTGTCTTAATGTCACAAATATATCTGTCATTGTCATGGGTTTTTGAATTTGTTTTAAATAGGCTTGGTAGTATAGTGGGTGCGGCGGTGTGGATCCTCTTCTCAAAAATATGTCTAAGTTTTAAATCTTCTTCCCTTTCTTCCATATTTACCGATGAAGCCCTTGCGCTCCTGGAAGCTATCCTCTTTGTCAAATCTCATAATCTTAACAACACTATCATTTTTTCTGATTCAAAAAGCGGTCTTCAAGCCATTCTGTCCAACCTATTTCGAACCTCTGGTCGCTTCCCTCTCATTCTCCAAATTAAACAACAGCTTTTTGAATGCGCAGGAATTGGTATTGTCCTTGCTTGGATCCCAGGTCACTCCAGAATACCGGGCAATGAAACGGCCGATTCATGTGCTAAGGCCGCTTCCCATATAGGTTCCCTAGATAATTTCAAATTTTTTTCTCATGACTTATGCCTTCTTCCTAAACAAACATAAACAAGTAACACTGAGATAAATCAACACTACATTTGTACTAATACGACTGTGTAGATAGCGATACTGACTGTATGAATCAACTTAGCCGAGTTCAGTTGATATGAAAAGTCGGGGCTTGCAGTCCCGGTTCTAAAACAAGAAATTTATAGTAAATATGTATTTGTGAAGTGCTTGGTAAGGCAATATTTTTTATAACCAAGCACTTTATTTTACTGTTTTTATTTTTTGTGCAGATAAAAGAAGAATGAGTCCACACAAATTGTTACATCTTTAATATCCACGTGAAGAAGGTTGTATAAGAAGAAAAAAAATTTTGCTGGTGGTGGTGATACTAAGAATATAGAATACAAACTGGCTTATAATAAGTTAAAAAATATAAACCTAAAACCCATTTTTTTGTTGTTTTTTTTGTAAAAAATTATAATTGAGGAGAAATAAAATCAGAAACCAATATTATCGATACGAAATTACATCACTAGTTTATCGATATCGCCACGTTTACAATATGACGCTGTGCAGCACTACGATGTAAAAAGCGACCTCTGGTGAGCGTGCGTCCTGCTCCCTATAACTCTCTAGCGAATTAAATTTGTTGAGGAGCTATGACATCTGTCCTTGGACATAAACTTTATTATCTAACTTTTAGTTGTGCCTCTAAAGTTATTCCTTTTTACTATTTTATCAACTGTATACTCTATTCTCTTCTTAGAACTAGACCAAACCAATTGAAATGGGATCACACGGGAAGCACCAGCTTTCAAATAAAAAAATAATCATCAAAATCGGTTCACCCAATCGAAAGTTATGAGGTAACAAAAAAAAAAAACATTCGAATTGATAACCTCCTCCTTTGGAAGTCGGTTGAAACCGTATATATATGTTACTCTATGGGTTGAAAATAAGAGAACATGCGACCGGCAATGTATCGTCACATAATGTTGCAAATTATGGGGACAACAGCTATTTTTTACCCGACTGCGTAAGGAGGGTTGTTTTTCGAGTGTATGTACTTATATAATTATGTTGGTGGGTTTGTATGTATGTTTCTATATAACAGCCTACAGCCTAAACGGCTTGACCGATTTTGTGCGAGGTGTCGTTAAATTCGTATTCACTTCCAGTGTCTTATGCTATATTTTTTTGTAATAATAATAGTAGCCAATAAATGATAGCCAAGAGCCTCGACCAACACCTCAAGAAGCTCTCGCTAGATAGTTGGATCAAGGGTCGAATACAAAAGGCAGTCATCCTAGACACGGCACGTATTGTCAGGAGGTTCCTCTCTGTAGCTCCTACCACCGGCAGCTTGAGCCCCGCCCCGCTGCCGGCGGCACCCTAGGTTTAAATTTTTATAGAAATATTGTAAAAACTTAGATTCAAGATATATAAATAAATATGTGAATAATAATACATCTCTCGTAAAAAAAAACACAACTCCATTATTCAACAATTTAAAAATACCAATGTCTTACTTAATCTCCCATGATACATATATATACTTGACTTTCATCTTTTCGACTGGCCTTGTGGCTCAATTGGTAGTGTGTTTACGTCTACCTGCTGAACTAAAAGGTCGTGGGTTCAATCCCCACCCAGGGCAAACATTTGTGTGATGAGCATGGATGTTTGTTCTGTGTCTGGGTGTTTCTATGTATCATATGTATATATTTACAACAAAAAAAGTATATATGTATTCTATCAGCCATCTAGTTCCATAGTACAAGCTTTGCTTAGTTTGGGCTAGATGGTGTTGTGTGAAATGTCCACAAATATTTATTATTTATTTATTTATTTTAACCAAGTCAAAATAACAAGGCAGTCAAAGATATCAAGTTTATCTACCATCAGCAGGTCAAAATAGAAGATCCACGTAAATCCACAACTATTGTCCAATGCCATCGCTGCCAACAATATGGTCACTCTAAGAACAATTGCATGAGGCCTTATAGATGCGTGAAATGTGGAGAAGGACACAAAACAGCAGACTGCTCAAAGAAGGACCGCAACTCCCCTGCCAAATGCGCTCTATGTTCCTGCGACCACCCAGCTAATTACAAGGGCTGTGATGTCTACAAGGAAATTCTAGCCAGAAAAGGTAAACCGACAAAACCGAAACCCTTTAAAACAACTAAAGAGAATGGTAAAAACCAAATCCCGTTGACTGAACCACAAGCTTACAACAGCAATCCCTCATCCATCTCAGTATCTCAGATAACTCAACAACATCAGGATAGGGGATCGTACTCTGATATCACAGCAAATAGGCGAGATGCAAACATCTACTCTGAGCCTAAGAACGACCCTTATCGAAGCTCTTGCATTGAACATATACTTATAAAGCAATCTGAAAAAATAGACCAACTCATACAACAAATAGGTACACTTATGAACCTATTGACAACCATTGTCTCAAAATTACATTCTTAGTCCCATTAAGAATTGCAACCTGGAACATCAATGGTTTATCGGCGAACATTTTAGAACTGGAAGAAGTAATTAAAAGTAACAAACTAGACATTGTCCTGATCTCTGAATCTCATGCTACAAACAACAGTTGCTACCGAATGAAAGGGTTTAATATTTACTGTACCCCACATCCTGGAGTCGGCAAAGCTCATGGTGGTACTGCAATAGTGATTAGATCTAATCTTAAACATACCCTGATGGAAAACTATGCCACAGATCACATCCAGGCCACTACAATAAGATTAAATGATCGCGCAGGATTAATTACTCTGTCTGCTGTTTACTGCCCGCCCAAACATAAAATCACCCAGCAATTGTTTGAAAACTATTTTTCACAACTTGGAAATAAGTTTATATCAGGAGGAGACTGGAATGCTAAGCATACTTACTGGGGATCCCGTATCACGTTGCCAAGAGGCCGCGCATTAAAAAGCTGCATTGATGCTCATCATTTGTTACCATTTTCCTCTGGTGAACCAACAAGTTGGCCCACTGATCACAATAAACTACCGGACTTATTGGATTTCTTTGTAACTAAAGGCATTAGTCATCTCTATTCCTCGATAGAATCAAATCTAGATGGGTCCTCTGATCATACGCCAGTTATCCTCACCTTAAGTACCACAGTCACTCAAGTAGAGCCATTGGAGTCCTTATCGAATCATAAAACTGACTGGGAAGGCTTCAGAAGTTACTTGGATGACACCATTCAATTAAACATTCCCATGAAGACTAAGGAAGATGTCGATAACACTTGCGAATACATAACCAACCTGATTCAGGTATCTGCTTGGAAAAACACTCCATTCATACAACGTCCTCCTGTGACATCACTCCAAACTGACGAAATTAGAGCAAAGCTAAAAGAAAAACGGCGCCTAAGAAGAGTCTGGCACCAATCCCAGCACCCAACAGATAAAGCTGCGTTTAATTTAGCTGCAAAACAACTGAAGGTATTAATACAAGATTCTAGAAACTTAAAATTTCGCAAAACCTTGGAATGCATGTCGCCTCTGGGAAAGGGCGAAAGTTCACTTTGGAAAGCCGCGAAAGCTACTGGTAAACCGCAAGAACACATCCACCCACTTAGATCCTCATCTTCATGGGCGAGAACTGATGACGAGAAAGCAGATGTATTTGCAGACCACTTGGAGAAAGTTTTCAAGCCAAACGATGTTGGTGGTTACGAAGCTGAAGTGGATGAAATACTTGGCCAGGATTTCCAACTATCTCTACCAATCAAATCTACTTCGCCAAAAGAAATAGCTGAAGAAATTAGAGGATTGGATCCAAACAAGGCCCCCGGTTTTGACCTCATTACTCCCACGGTCTTGAAAAATCTACCCAGGAAATGTGTAACTCTACTCGCCTCATTTTTCAATGCTACCCTAAGATTATCGTACTTCCCTAAGCTCTGGAAAATTTCACAAATACTTATGATACATAAACCTGGAAAACCACCCCATGAACCATCATCGTACCGCCCTATCAGCCTCACACCAGTTTTATCGAAATTATGGGAGAAAATATTTGCAACCCGGCTAAAAGAACACATGGATTGCTGCGATGTCATCCCGGAGCACCAATTTGGATTCCGTAAAAAACACTCCACAATTGAGCAAATGCACCGCGTGCACCACGAAATCAGACGCTGCTTTGAAAGGAAACTGTACTGCTCGGCGGCGTTTCTAGATGTCCAGCAAGCATTCGACAGAGTCTGGCACAAAGGTCTACTATGCAAAGTAAAAGCAAAACTACCTCACTCTCTATACTCTATCATCAAATCTTATCTCGAAGATAGATACTTTCAGGTGAAACAGAGAGACGCAAGATCCACTTTACGTAAAATTGAGACTGGTGTGCCACAGGGATCTGTACTTGGTCCAATTTTATACAATATCTACACTTATGACCTACCAACATCTGCAAACGTTACCGTTGCAACTTACGCTGACGACGTTGCCTACCTTGCCAGTGATAAAGACCCAATAGAGGCTAGTAACAAGCTCCAACTCCTACTAGATGAAACCCATGTATGGCTCAAGAAGTGGCGTATCCGAGCAAGCGCTCAAAAGTCCCACCATATCACTTTTACCCTACGGAAGGAAAATTGCTCACCCGTCAAACTCGGAGCAAATCCACTACCAGATGTAGAGGTCGTAAAGTACCTGGGTTTTACCCTGGATCGACGGCTTACCTGGACTCATCACATACGGAAGAAAAGAGACGAAATTAATCATAAATTTAGAAACTTACATTGGTTAATGGGTAGAAACTCAGTATTGTCCGTTGACAATAAACTCCTACTGTACAATGCAGTTTTAAAACCTGTTTGGACCTACGGTATACCACTATGGGGTTCTGCTAGCAAGAGCAACATCATGAGCTTACAAAGAGTTCAAAATAATATCCTTCGTACCATCACAAATGCCCCATGGTTTTCCAGAACAGACGAGATACATGACTATCTTAAAGTGCCAACAGTGCAATCCGAAATTGCAAGATACAAAATTAAATATGCAGAACGCCTATCAGCACATCCCAACATTTTGGCAGCACAACTTTTGAAACCATCAGTAACACCAAAAAGACTGAAAAGGAAAGATGTGTGGTGATAAGGCAGATGAGGCACTGGCCTCATCGCTTAGATGTTATAAATACTCCAAATCATCTGCTTATAGTCTAGCGACTGATTGCCGATCAATAACAAAAAAAACAAAAAAAAAAAAAAACAAAAAAAAAAAAAAAAAATTATTTATTTTCTACACTAGGTACATAGACAAAAAAATATTTTGTGTAGGTAGTAAAAAAAAAACAATGGATGAGCTTATAAAAATCAGTTTATTGTATACAAGAATATCTCATTATAATCTTCCACATTAAAAAATATTTCATTCTCCAGCTGATGAGGCTTACAAATACTTAACCAACTCATGAATTCTTCCGATAGCTCCAGCATATCCAAAGTATCTCCCATACTTCTGTTACATACCAAATAGCTTCCCTTTCTAATATATTTTTTAAAAAACTGCCACATTAGTTTTTGTTTTTCAGTATCAACAAAAAAGTCTAGAATATTGATGATAATAATATCAGAATTGGCAACCATATAGCTCCTTTCCATGACATCTGAATGGACAACTTTAACTCTATTGTTATCTATTGAATACTGGTCAATGATTCTCTCTTGAAGGTCACAGCATTCCTTGTTCATTTCCACTCCAATGATAGTTGAAGCATTTGAGTAATAATAAGCCTGAAAAAAAAACATATTTAATACTATTTGTGGCCTTTGGTTTTGCTTGAATATTGATGAATTATATGTCAGTCTCTAGAGTCTCAGCTAATCTGTACCTTCATGATGATTGGTTCAATTGATAGTTTTGAAAAGATATTAAACTGGGACAGAGCTACTTTCGCTTTTATAATATTAGGATATCACTGGCTATAGTTTCACTAATGTTTTATTTTTTGGGTTTTGTACCTCAAATAAAAAAAAAACGGAACCCTTATAGAATCACTTTGTTGTCCTGACAGAAGGTCCCATCTTCCAGACGAGACCTTCTATCTCAGGAACGTGTGGAGGTATTGAGTTGAAATTAAAACCATATACGTAGATCAAGGTAGTACAGCTCACATAAGGTGAGCTGTACTACCTTTTCAATAATAAAATAAAATTTTTGAATTATTTTACACATATGATTATTACTCCATAAAGTACAGCTCCTATCCTGGATCCAACGTCAAGTATCTGTTTGTTTTCCAAGTCCTCAGGAAGCAAAACTTTGAAGATGTACTGCAGAGCTGGTCTCGACATGGAATGGGATGTAAAGATCAGTGGCTGAAAGGAGACAAGTTTTATTCATGTATGCTTCAATAGTTTCAATATTGTGCAATTTTAAAGGTATATTTAGTATATGTTTGGATATAGAACTATTCTGACAAAGAATTCAGATTAACATCTCAATTGAACAAAATAATGAAATAAGGACAATAACGCCCTCAAAGCCATATTAGTTCTCTAACTGAACAACACTATAACTTTATAAGGCTTTGTGATCCTAGCAAACTATGTACAGCCTAAATATGATCTGGTCCTAGAGACATTAAATTTGGAGGGTGCCTGCCATGTGAAATGTAGGTATACACTAAGCCAAGATTTCTCCATTGTGGGTAAAACCATGAGATGGTTAATTATTCATAGAACCACTACAGTAATAAGCTTTCAGATGAAGGACTATACTCTATTCAACGAATCGAGCTAATATGGCACCCTCTCTCTTGCACAATTGTATGAAAGTGAAAAGGACTTAAAATGCCAGGATTGATCAGGGGGCGTGACTTATTGAAGAAAGTGTTAGGCTGCGTTTATATTGCTGATCTAAATCGCTCACTTACATTTATCTAAAAATAATAGGTACTTCAATATAATCTGTATATAAAAGCAAAATGTAATGTTTTGTCTTTCTTTTCTAATATAATATTTTTATTCTCGAATGTTGTGTACAAAAGAATATGCTAAGATTTAAATAAATTAAACATAAGATAGTTTCATAAACATTTATTCACATTCTGAATCACTTGAGTCTAAATCATCTTCTAAGTTTATAAGAAGTCGTTCTTGCATAGATTTCATATTTTTATCCATGACGTCCATTCTGGGTTACACTACTTCTACCACATGTCTTATGCAGTTCTGCCACTTGCTGCGTTGTGTGTAGTTTCAAGAAAGATATTATACATACATGTTTAAGATCATTGTTTCTGACGTGATAACGTCTTATAAATCGATGAACGCCGGCTGCACGCACGAAAATGCATGACTCATTGTCACATTCTGCCTGAGCCGAGCGTGCAAGCGAGAGCGCGGAACAAGCCAACAGACAACCATTTTTTTCGGTATATGAAAAAATATACGGTACGAATTGATAACCTCCTCCTTTTTCGAAGTCGGTTAAAAAGGGCATCGCTGCCTTTTAAATGCAGCTGGAGAGATTTGTGTAGAGGCTATTGTAGAAAAAATAATCAGTCCAAAATAACACGCCAAGTCAAGAAATAAGCTACAATCAGTCCAGTAGGTAAGCCAAATCACGAGGAAAGTAGGGATCAGTCCAGTAAACAAGCCGGGTCAACGTAAAATCAAACACTGAGAACACACTGAAATAAGCACCACACCACATGTTCGCACCACTCAAGATACAGAATAGGACTAACATTTACTCGCAACGTGTACGCGCCTTAAGACGCTTATCTTCGACCAATGACGTTCAGCGCTTGATTTATTATCCCTTTTAGCTAGTTTCGTTGAATGAAGTATAAATACCAATGAATGTCTCTGTTTTCCTCTATTTCTTATAAAATATACACTAATGGTGTATAAGTAACTGACAAACACTTTTATTTTTTAAATGATGGGCTCAATCGGTTTGTACTCCAGGCGAGATGCAAGACTCATTCTCTCAAGGAACTCTGCTGGTTTCAGTACACGTCAAAGGTAAATTCTTACTAATTCCACCCTCCCCATTTCACTACAGGACTAGCAGAAATTCGGCACATTACCACCTATTTCTCATTGAAATGCGATAAAATCCAATTGATGCATACATACAGGAATGGAACTCTTTGCCGCCATCTCTGTTTCCTGAGAGCTACAATCTTGGAATTTTCAAGGCTAGAAGTGAATAGATTAATTCTAGATTGATGAGCTCCATGTTCGGCCTCAACATCACTTAGCATCAGGTGAGTTGTTGGTCAGTCTTAGATCTATGTAACATATAAAAAACTAATATTATAAAAGCAAAAGTAGCTCTATCTATCTGAGTATTTGTTACCTTTTCTCAATTAATTGGTAAATAGCTTGAAGCTAGAGACTGACATGTACTATTTTTTAATCAGAATCATCACCATTTTTCATCATTTTGTGGGTAAAACCATGGGATGCAGCAAGTGTGCAATAAATCACCTGCACCAAGATTAAAAAATATCAGATATTTACCACAACATTTCGAGAATGACAATCCAAACAATAATGCCTTCCGATTTTTCCTTTTTCCACTAGTTTTTCAACTTCATCCTCGTCATAAAGAAACTCATCAATATGACATGTGTTCACTTCAGTGCAATCAGCAGAACTGCCTATTGTAGGTGGGATAATTTTCTCTGATGACATCTCTGCTTCTAGAGGTATAAGAGATTTTATTGTATTCCCTATTTTTATAAGTTTTTTTTCTGTGCTTTGAAGAGATTTTATTTGTGCCAAATCTGAAAAACAAATACAAACATTATCCTAAAAATATAAGAACAAAAGAGTCCAATGGCTTAAAGTGGGTCCGGCAACTGGTTCCCAGATGAGATCCAAAAATATTTTTAAGTATTCTGCAGAAGATGATTTATCTGCTTTAATAATGTGGCTGGCTTACTATTATGGGAGTTAGTCGCAGAAAAATATAATTGCCCAGTAAATTCAAAAATGAATCAAAGAACTGTCAATGCATCTACTGAAGTATCAAATATACGTTTAACTTGCCTAATAAATATGAGTTGTAATTTAATGTAGCATTTTGAATATGCAGGTTTTAGCTGTGGTTTAATAAACAATTTTAGGTTAGAGTTGCAGTTTAGCAATCAGGTAATATTACTCAACTTACCTTTTTTATAAGACTGACTACATATCCAACGTTCAATTGAATCTAGATCAGCATCGTTTAATCTTGAAAACAATTGTAAAATCTCAAATTTTGAGTTAACAAAGCCATCATCAGACTCGGACATCTTTTTAAATTTTATGGCTTTCTAAAAGCCACGCAAATAAAGGGGACCACCACGCCAGCTATATTTCTACGTCACTACGTTTTTAAACCTTTAACTAAAGGATTAAATGTAATAAAATAAAAACAAGAATTTTAAAACTTTTTAACCAAACAACAACAAAGCAAAACCTTTTTTAGTTTTTTCAATTTAATTTAATTTATTCATTTTCATGACTATGTAAGCAAGTCCTTCAACAAATCAAATCTTTTTTTGCAAAGGTTAAAATAGGGATGGTGCGTATTTACGCGACTAGGTTTTTACACCAGGTATTTGCTTGCAAGTGTGCCGACCAGCCCCCGTATTCTGAATCCATTCGGTTTCGGAATCGATTCGATTTGTATATCTCCGTCTCTGTCATTTCCATAGAGAATGACAGAAACGGAGATATACAAATCGAATCGATTCCGAAACCGAATGGGTTCAGAATACGGGGGCTGGTGCCGCCCCGAAATACTTGCAAGGAGAAAAAATCTTAAAAGTATTTACTTTACTGGATTTCACGAATGCTATTATGCTTCTTATTGTAACATTTACAATGAACAATTTCCTATGCAAGTATTTTAGTTGAAAAACTCGCTACGCAATTTTGCACCTTATTATTACTTATATACAAATCAATTTTCTTTAACGAAAAAACTACTTTCAAGGGTTTTGACCCTGGTTTTTGGCGCTTCACTCGGGTGTCATCATCAAATACACGGAACGAAGTAGGCAAGCAATATATATCGCGCTCGTTCAGTCATGTTTGGTGTCGTTTGGAACGTTTTGAATTTCGTGAATGCCATTATGCTTCTTATTATAACGTATAGAATGAACAATATCCTATGAAAGTATTTTAGTAGAAAAACTTGTTACGCAACCTTATGTTAGTTAAAATACAAATCAATTTTCTTTAACGAAAAAAATACTTTTAAGGGTTTTGAGCCCTGGTTTTTGGCGCTGGTATTTTTATGTGGGCGCACTTGGAAGCCCTGGTATGAGATTTTGCAAGTATAACCCATCCCTAGGTTAAAAGGGCAACGCAACGGGCTTAAGAAGTGTTGCCAGCTTCTTATAGAAAAATAAGGCTAAATATGTAAAAAAAAAAAACGGCCAAGTACGAATTTGTTACGTGCACTAAGGCTATACACCCATTTTCCCTACTAAGTTCATAAATCATGAGAACATGTCTTAATTAAAAAGAAAACAACTCCAAAGTTTATTTTTAACCGACTTCAGAAAACAGGGTTGTTTTCTACCCCTAAACACTAACCGATTTCTAAGATTATTTTTTTCGGCCAATAGACATGTATCCACCATGGCTATATAAACAATCATAGTTTAAAAAACTAAAAAACCAACTTCAAAATACGGAATACAAGGCGATCATACGCTACTTGCTATTAACTTTTCTACTGGCAATTACATGATATTTTTACCAGTTATTTTTTATAAAAACCTAAGTCCTGCATCAATTTTGATAAAATGTATATGAGACCACTTCTGCCCCCGTATTCTGCACCCTTATTCAGATTACATTCGATTCGATGCGATCTTCGATATGGAGAGAGATCTCGAAGGATTTCACACGGTTTGCGGAATTAGCGATTCAGGTTTCTCGAATATCGAATAATTTTGACATTTCCATTCCATACGGTATCAGCTGATCATCCCAAACGGTTCCATTGATTGAAAGCGGCATGTAACATGTCGATTATCAATCGATTAATCGGAAATTGTTTTTTTGACTTGGAAAAACCGATTTTTAGATTTATCTCATGCTGCATGTCATTTTCGTGAAAGTGTAATTTTCGTCACGTTATTGTATTTTTACTACTGTAGTACCTACTTTTAAGACAGCAGAGTTATACATGTTTGATGTAATTTACATAATATATAGTATACCTACTATTATCAATTCTAATTTAATATTATTTATATGATATTGATCCACTATTAAATATTTGCACTTGAGAAATGATCGAATGTATTGGAAAATTGTAATTAATTTCTAAGGCCTTATTTACCTACATTCTTGCAAATAAATTTCATTTCATTAGTAAATTCAAACCAAAATTTATTCATTTGTTTGCTAAATGAGCAACGTAAAGACAAACATGAACCACACACTTCTCTCCCACGCTCCTCTCTCTGTATGGTAGTTGTTTTAAACGAGCAATAAAGTGACGTAATGTTACACAATTCGAATAATATAACTTAGTATTTGCTAGGATGATGTACGATAATTAATATGATTTGGATTACAATGAACGTCCACCGGAAAAAGGAATACGGGAGTCAGTGTAGGTCGAAAGCGAGAAGGAGGAATGACACCGGATGGTCTCCTAGTAACAACAAATAAAAATATATTCAACTTTTTACAAACTATCACAGCTATCACAGAACATCAAATTCCTTTATCTATGGAGTCGATAGGTCGGTTTAGAATTTGTAATATTGCCAACAAAAAAACATACAGTTGAATTAAGAACCTCATTCTTTTTGAAATCGGTTAGAAATATAAATGTGTGCTACTTCAACCCCAGCTAAATATAATAGACTTTCTTTAATAGCTCGCATTATTGACTGATCCCTGATTTAAACTGTAAAAAAATACGATTTTCTTACTTTTATTTGAAAATTAAAATTTTTAAACGCAAAAGAATCGAACTTTAATCGATTTTTTTAAATAGTGAATCGAAATCCTTAGCGGTATCAAGTCACTAAAAAAAGTTTATAAATTTGACAGTTGCAGCCGTCTAGATTTTTATTCTTTTATTGGCCACGATTGGCTCATTTGCCAAAATAATATGTTAAAAGTTTCATGAAAAATACAAATAATATAAGTTTTAGTCACAATCTCAAGTTACTTGGCTTAGATTATGACGAGATACTCGGTTGATAGTGAATCAAGTTCATGTCATGACTTGGTTACTTTACTAGGAGCTGTTAAGGACTTTGTAAGTTACAACGTGAAGAAGTATGTTTCATCACTCTCATTTCAAACTCGTGCGCGTAAACGAACACTAATAGATTAAAAAAACATCTTCTTTACAAAATCTTTATTTGAAATAACACAAGTTTATAGTAATAAAAGAAAACTGTGACATTTTTAATTAAGTTCCCGCGAAAAACCTACCGAATCGAATGGATAACCTTCGATAACCCTATTCACAAATTCGAATGGCACCAGTCGGTACCAAATCGGTAATGACCTCGTGTGACCGATAGGATAACATAGACAAGCTAGTTTTCAGAGTCAGTTTCATGTTTTTAGATAGGTGATTCGTGATAGAAGTAAAAAAATGCTTAATTATGACCAGCGACTGAAAAAATATGTAATTTATTGCATAATATACATATAACTTGATCCATAATATTAATTATGGCATATAATTCTTTAGTAAATTTGTAGCTTCAATAAGTGAAGCATGCTTCGAAAATACCTTGTTGGTTGTTGTGTGCATGTGTGTGTGTGATTTCAAAGTTCTTCTATTTTCTCTCTGTACTCGTGCATTCAATGTATTTGCCATTTATTAGTAACAAGTATAAAATATTTAATATATTTAGAGCGCCATGCGTGTAATGTGACAAAGCTCTCCAACTATAAAATATTACATTTTGAAACTTTGGAAATCATAATTAGGGGAATTTTAAAACCCGTAAAATCAGTACATTTGACTATTAGGTGAATATATTATGTCAAATTATGGAAAATAGTAATTGAAAATATCAAAAAAGTGCTCCTATATTATTAAAATGTATTAGTAAAATGTATTCGATATCACTCCCGACAGGGTAAACCTGTCGGGAGCGATATCGAATTAGTCATCGAATTTATATGTCAAACTCCTTCGGATTCGAGCTTGTGAATCGGTCTACCCGAATCCCGGCGGATCCAGTTGAGGATGAGTGGTGATTGTCTTTGGTTTCTCGAGATTTCTATACTAAAAATGGGACCGACGGGCATAAATTCGAATTCGTCAATACCCATTGGAGTCGAATGGAGCTTTATTCGGTAGCCGGATCATTACCGACAAAATTGACAAATCGACAACCGATTAGAACTAGAATAAGGGTACTGAACCCATTCGGTTTCGGAATCGATTCGATTTGTATATCTCCGTCTCTGTCATTTCCATAGAGAATGACAGAGACGGAGATATACAAATCGAATCGATTCCGAAACCGAATGGGTTCAGAATACGGGGGCTGAAGTATGATCTACTAAATACAAAAATAATCATCAAATTCAATGCACAATTAGCTGAGTAATCGGTGAACAAACATAAAAAAAACCATAAAGACCAAACTGATAACCTCCTTCTTTTTGGAAGTAGGTTAAAAAGAATGAAATCGGATAACATTGAGGGATATAAAACAGTTCTTTTTTAAATATAGTAGGCGGTTCCGTCACTATTTTCACTATTTCAATTCTTAAAGTTTCGTAAACAACGAGATATAAATGTCTAAGATATATTTTTAACCTGTCGGGGTGTCCCTACTAGTGATTGTTCCTTGGTATTTTGAAGAGATGTATGATGATTAATCACCTACACTTGAAGTGTCAAGTGTATTCGATGACGTGTCTATGGAATGTGTTCGATTTAACTGTAGAGTAGCTGTTGCCTGCAACTTAATTGGTGTATTTTTTCTTTCGCTCTGATTGCCGTGTTTTATGATACGGCAATCAATGTTCTGCCGTGTACCGTGTTTTTTATGGCAAACGGCCTTAATTGCCGTATAACACGGCAATTGCCGTAGAAATGGTAACCCTGCTCGTACCTACCGACATCTGTCATTGGAAATGTGTATTGTGGGGGCTTTTTTTGAGAGTTTTGGCGGGAACGTCATAGAAACATGTTGTTGCTCTGTTTTATTTTCCTAAACTTGTGTTATTTTGAATATTAATGCGATAAAAATGGTGTTTTTTTTTTTTTTTTTTTTTTTTTTTTATTCATTAAGTGTTCGATCAAGTGCGTGAGTGTGGGCACATGAAATAAAGCAGTGAAACGTGTCATTTTACGTTGTCGGCAAAACTCAGTTGAAGCTTCAAGTAAAGTCGCCATCACTTTACTGGGGCAAGACTTAAATTTCAAAATGACTGTTTACGTGACTTAGACTGTGACTAGAACACTATATAACTTGTATTATTCAAGAAACTTGAAAATATTTCAATACTTGACACTGGCAAATCGCTAATCGCGGGGTCCAATACAAAAAAGAAGGAAAATGTGTATTCTGTGATTTCTGTGGTGAGAGCGCGGGAACCTTGTTAGCGGCTGGCGGTCATTTTCAATTTTCTTGTGATTTTTCGTTAATTTAATTGTAAATTCTGTATATTTCGTTAAAATTTTTGGAAATACTTGTTTAATTTTAGGTATAGGTTGTAAATATCTGTATATTTTTGGTGAGTCCTTTCCATTTTTTTGTAATTGAAAAAAAGGGCGATGGGGAAGAAACGAAAAAAAGAAAAACCTCCCCCTGGTCTACCGGACTCGGAGACTAGCGACTCCGAGGAATATTTTTCCGACCAAGGGGCTGAGGAAAGTAAAAACAAGTACTTGCCCTATAGAATCGCAGACTATTGTAGGCGATATCCCGAAGACAGCGCGGCTGGTCATGAATTTGTGGTCTTTATTGAAAGCAACAATGATAACAATTTGATTGGAACGCGGGACATGATGTTCCTTAGTAGCTGTTTTACTAGGTTCGTTAAGGGTGTAAAATACTTGAAAAAACTAAATAAATACAAAGTGGGTGTAGTGTTTACCAGTCCAAACTTTGCAAACGCTTTTTTGGACAACACTACATTCCTTAAAGAGCAAAACATAAAGGCCTCTATACCGGCAGGTAAGACTGAGATTACAGGTGTTATCAACTCTGTTCCCACGGATATGAGCAATCAAAAAATATTCAAAGCCTTATCCAGTCCAAAAAAAATAATATGTGTGCGTCGCTTGATGAGGAAGGAAAAAATAGGCAATACATTCACCTTGGTACCGACACAGTCCGTCGCAGTAACCTTTTCGGCTTCGACATCACTCCCTGACTATGTTTTTATAAAAATGTGGCGGCTGCCTGTAGCCCCATACATCCCACCTGTGAAGCAATGTTTCAAATGCTTGCGATTCGATCATCTGGCAAAATTTTGTCGTAACTCACAAAGATGCTCTATATGTACTGGGCCTCATGGCTACAAAGAATGTACAGTAACTCCAGATAATGCCAAATGCATTCACTGCTCAGGAAATCACTTGTCCGTATCGGGTCAATGCCCTATTAAAAGACAAAAGATACAAGAAAATAAATCCAAAGTTACAGCTACACCATTTACTGATTTATTCAATAACAAAAATAAAAACTTTCCAGCACTAAACAAGACAGAAAACAGCCTTGACATAATTAACTTAATTCTAAATAATGAAAAAGCTCTGAATTTAATAACAGAATCATTAGTTAAAGTCTTAACTCTCAACAAAATGAACAACACAAGCATCAGTTCTAAAATAATAACAGACACAATAAAGGAAACATTACAGCACCAAGACAATAAGTCATCACAATGTCCAACGTCATCAACATAGCTCAGTGGAATGCACAAAGTTTGCTAAGCAATCGACTAGAATTCCAGAAATTTCTCTATGGCAATGGAGAAACTTCTGGAATTATACATATAGCTCTAATATGTGAAACATGGTTAAAACCTCACATCAATTTTAACATTAATGGATATTCCATTGTGAGAAATGACTGTGGTAATGATCACAATGGAGTAGCCATATTAGTTCACAACAGTATAAAATTTCGTAAGATTGATACTTATTTTGATAACTCCTTACAAAATACTGCAATACAAATAGAGATTAAACAAAAAACTTTAACATTAGTCAGCATTTACATCCCAGGAAACTCTACTCCTAGATTCGATAAAAATAATCTTGATCGCTTAATGCATAATCTTCCACATCCATGCATTGTCACAGGCGATTTCAACGCTTTACATACAAGTTGGGGTTGTTCTAGGTGTGATACACGCGGACGTGATATTATGGATATTATAGATCGTAATAACTCTTAAATGATGGTCAACCAACTACAGTGGGGTCTCATAACTGGAGGCCAAATGGCCTTGATTTATCCTTGGTTTCTTCTTCTATTGCTTTGTCTTGCGATTGGCTTGTTTGTTCTGATCCTCTTGGCAGCTATCATTTGCCAACTCTAATTAAATACAGACTTTCTTCAACTAGTCAACCTCATCCTGCTTTCTCTAATATCCCTCTGCATGCAAACCTGAAATTGGTTGATTGGAATATATATGAAAAACAAGTAAATGACATGTTAGATGGTTTTGTTATTGATACATCTGATTTGATTTCAAGCTACAACAACTTTTGTGACTTAATAGTCTCTGCTGTCAATCATTCTGTTACGAAAACTACTTCTAAATCAGTCTCAAATATTATTAAAGGCTCTGGTCAATATCACTCATCTCAACAAAACAAAGTTCCTTTGATCTGGTGGAATGACACATGTACAAAAGCAGTAGACACTTGCAAACAAGCTTTTATCAGTTTTAAAACAAATCCTTGTCTTGACAACTACATCGCTTTCAAACGTACTCAAGCTTCGAAAAAAAGAATTTTGAAACAGGAACGTCGAAATAGTTGGGAGAACTTTTGTCATTCTATTAGCAGGCTTACTCCAATGAAACATGTATGGGCAAAAATGAAAAAATTCAGCAAAAAATTTACACCACAAAATGAGTTCTGTAATTGCGATTGGATTCCTCCATTTCTAAAAAAATTTACACCAGATACAGTTAGGAACTTGCCAAATATTACAGGACATGATATAAATTCATTTTTAACCGACACATTCTCCATCACTGAACTCAAGGCAGCATTAAAATCAAGAAAAGACACTGCAACTGGACTAGATTGGATATCGTATAAAATGATTAAATTTTTAAGTGTTAGTAACCTTCATTTGTTGTTAAATTTGCTCAACTTTCTTTGGCTACACAATATAATCCCAGATCAGTGGAAAACTGACTGCTTCATTCCGGTCTTGAAACCAAATAAACCCTCAGATCTTCCAGATTCATATCGCCCCATTACATTAAGTTCTTGTATGGGTAAAATATTTGAACAACTACTAAAACAACGCCTTGAACATTTTGTTGAAAGTAATAAAATATTACCTAGTAATCAATTTGGTTTTCGTCGAGGTTGCTCGGCAAGGGAAAGTTTAAGTAATTTTTCTTTAGATGTCAACAACTCTTTGTCTTGTAACGGTCTCACAGTCTGTGTCTTCTTTGATGTAATAGGTGCCTTCAATGGCATTAACTTGGATGTGCTTGCAAACATACTACTTGATCTCCAGATTCCTGAAAAATTGGTTAAATGGATTTTAAATTTTTTGAATGAAAGAAAAATATTTGTCAAACATGATAATCAGTTGTTTGGGCCAAGGTTTTCGTACAAAGGTGTTTCACAGGGTGGAATTTTAAGTCCATTGCTTTTTATTTTGTACATTTATAAATTAAATAATATACTGGGTTCACAAGTAAAAAATTTGCAGTTTGCTGACGATCTTGCAGTATATTGCTCAGGGCATAACCTGACTACAGTTGTAGAGACACTTAATAGTACTCTCCAAAGTCTTCAAGCCTATTATGAGAGTCTTGATCTAGATATAAGCACTGAAAAAAGTAAGGTTGTTGTATTTTCAAAAAAGCCAACTAATAATGCATCTGTACTTGTATACTATGGTGAAAAGCTGTTGCCAGTTGAAAATAGTATTCGATTTTTAGGAGTCATATTTCAAAACAACTTCAAATTTGATCAATACGTTGATTGCTTAGCAAACCGTGCCACAAAAGCTTGTAATATACTAAAAACATTGACAGGTACATATTGGGGTGCTGACCCTAAAATTCTACTAACACTCTATAAATCACTCATAAGGAGTCATTTTGAGTATGCCTTTTTTTGCTATGCAGGTGTAATGAAGCTTGTTGATAAATTAGATAAAATTCAAAATAGGTGTTTACGTATCATTGTTGGTGCAATGCATTCCACTCCCATCATTTCGATGCAGGTGGAGTGCAGTGTACCACCACTGATGCTAAGATTTAAATATCTTACGTACAGGTTTATCTTGAAAATCTTGTCTTTGACAAATCATCTCCTTGTAGAAAAACTGAATCAGTCTCCGGCTACCATTGGTTCTTCTCCAAAATCTATGATTTTGCTCCAACATTTACCTGAAATAATGAAAATTAAAAATGAAAATAACCTGTATGAAAACTTACTATTGCCTTGTTATCAGGGTTGTTATTCTTCCAAATTTTTCGATCTCAAAGTTGTGATTGATAAATCTTTAAGGCATAAATCCGAAGTCTATTGTCTGTTAGAAAATTGGCCGGGATATAATCACGTATATACTGATGGTGCAAAAAATGCTAGCAATGTTTCTTTGGCTCTTTATGACATTCAGTGTAGAAGAGGGTACGGGTATAGACTCCCTAACTCAGCTAGTGTGTACACTGCTGAAAGCTACGGTATACTTAAAGCATTAGAATACATCCAAACTCAGAACGGCATAAATAAATGGTTGATAGTTTCAGATAGTATGAGTGTCCTCCAGGCTTTAGACAATCCAAATTTCAATTCTTCCACTAATTATATCATCCATGAAATTAGATCCAAATATCATGATTTATCAACATTGCATAATAAAGACATTGTATTAATCTGGACTCCAGGTCATATAGATGTGGTTGGTAATGAACAGGCCGATTTTCTTGCTAAATCCATAGCAAACAATACTCACAGTATTCCTATTACAGCTATTTCAATACCTAGTTCAGATATTTTAGTCTCTGTTAAAAAACAATTGAGTGAAGAATTTCTTGAAACTTGGAAACAAATAACACTAATTAAAGGGAAGTGGTATATTGAGGTTAACAACCAATTATCAAGGCCTTGGTTCACCAAAGGGCCTCGCTACTGTGGAAGGAAATTCTATACTATAATTTGTCGTCTTAGGTTAGGTCATTGTCGCTTTAACGCTCATCTAAATAAAATCAAGATAATATCATCACCGACCTGCAACTATTGCAATCTGGCTGATCAAACACTGGAACATCTTTTCTTTGATTGTATTGAATTTTCCTTGGTCAGACTAGTTTTAGTAGATCGCCTCCTGGAGATTTATAAAACTAATGAAAATATCCCGCGCTCTCTTCAGCAACTATTAAGTAATGAGAAATGTTTTAAACCTCTGTATGATTTTATAATAAATACAATCGGAGACATTTAATTTTATCTCTTAATCCTGTGAATATTAAAATATAACCTAAAAAAAACTTGACCTATGTCAATAGTCAAATAATTCATGACATACAGACATACCATTTTATGGACTTAAAACAAATGTATCGAGAGTAAAAATACTAATAATATTGATTTGACCAAAACCAATGATGAAAACACATAAGACTTGGCCACGATGGCCTAAATTATTGAAATAATGAAATTAAAAATAACATCAGACGATGGCTGTATGGGCTTGACACCCTTTGCCTTTCCCGAAAGGGAAAAATTAACCAAAAAAAAAAAAAAAAAAATCTGTGGTGAGTTTTGGCGGGAACGTCTTAGTAACGTGTTGTTGCTTTGTTTTATTTTCCTAACTTGTGTTATTTTGAACATTAATGCTATAAAAATGGTGGTGTTTTATTCATAAAGTGTTCGATAAAGTGCGTGAGTGTGGGCAAGTGAAATAAAGCAGTAAAACGTATGATTTTACGTTGTCAGCAAAACTCCATAGAAGCTTCTAGTAAAGTCGCCATCACTTTACTGAGGCAAGACTTAAATTTGAAAATGACTGTTTACGTGACTTAGACTGTGACTAGAACACTATATAACTTGTTTTATTCAAGAAACTTGAAAAAATCCTAATACTACTTGACACTGGCAAATGCTTTAATGCGGGTCCAATACAAAAAAGAAGAAGATTTCTGTGGTAGTGGCCCTCAAACTCAAAGTAACTTATTTAACCCATGATTGATTGAGGGTGTTTGTTTTAGTTTTTACAAATTCTTCTAATATTTGTCTTGCTTTAGTACTACATTAAATTAAATTCTTCAAATTAAAGACATGATTTGGAGTTTTGGACTCAGTTTCACGGTAGTATGCGAAACAGAAAGTGATAATAAATATTAATTTTAAAAACTTAGAAAAAAACATTGCTGTTTATTTACTTCTAATTTTACTAAAACTTGCTAGCTTTGCTACATAAAACTGTAAGATGGACGAAACAAATATAAACAACAAAACGATCGGGGTCTGGTTGTCAGAGAAGAAGAGCCAAAAGCTTAACTGGAAGGAGCTGATAAGTACGTGTTTTGCACATGGATACAATTTAATAAAGGTATAATTTTAATATTTGAATGATTAAACATTAACTATGTTCTTCAGTAGTAAAAAAAACATCCATAGTAATTTTAATTCAGATTCAAATACTTGCTTTTATCTTCTAAGTGTAGTAGAGTCTTGTCTTGTCATTAGGAAAATATTAACCTTTGATTACTCTCATGAATGCTATAGCTATGAAAAATAATATTGAGCATTAATTTTAACTAACTTCAAAAGGTAGGTTAATAATTTGACTGTTTTTTTAAATGTTGATATACTTTCAAATTGCTCCTATAGAAATTTCATCAAAATCGGTTCAGTAATTCGGTTCTTAAAAGAAACTTGCGCATTTTGAAGTCGGTTTTTAATTTTTTTAAACCATAATTATATCAAAAAAATTAAATACAAAGAGCTGTGTATGTCTGGATACCCTAAGTTAGTATTTATTCGCATTTTATGTTCAACCTTGAAGTTTCATTTTTTTTTAAAGAATTTTAAATTTACAAGTCAATACATGTTTAGACTAATCATATGTTGACTTGTAAATTTTAAATGAAACTATTCAAACAAATGTATTTTTCTTTTGTTTCAGTTGAATATTGAGCATTCTTTTGAAGAGCAAGGTCATATAGATGTGTTTCTTCATAAATTAACTGACATCATCGCTGCCGCAGATCAGGGTGATCCAAAAGTAGGTCCAATAACAATAAAATCCTTTAGCTTCTCTTGGATTCTCATTGTCAGTCATGGTATGGAAAGTATGGACAAATGTAGGATTTCATCAAATTCAAACAAGAGTGTTTAGTTGTAATTCGGCAACTATCACACCTTTAGATTCATCTTTATCTCCAGATTATCTTGGACTATATTTGCAGTCTAAATTTTTGTGTTTATTTAATAAGTACTACTTCTTTTTAGGGTTCCAGGAAAAAACGGAACCCTTATAGGATCACTTTGTTGTCCGTCTGTCTGTCCGTCTGTCCGGGTGTCAAGACCTTTATCTCGGGAACGCGTGAAGGTATCAAGTTGAAATTTAAACTATATACGCAGATCCATAGTCTTGTGCTGCAGAAAGAAAAATAAAATTTCTCAGATTTCATAAAAAAAAGTTACAGCCGAATGTTGTAAAAAACGCACATTTCGACACTCATAAGGGAATCAAAACCTATGGGGTACTTCCCGTTGACTTAAAACTATGAAATTTGGCAAGAAGCATTGTGTGAGAGTAATATAGGAATAAATCCGAAAACTGGACATTTTTAATTTAATCATAAAAAAATTGAGTCTCTATGCAAGGAATGAGGGCCCAAATTTTAAAGTGAATTAACCGTATCATGTGGGGTATCATATGAAAGAGCTTCATTAGCATAAGCTAAAACAGGTTTTTAAATATTTTTACGATGTATATTTTTCGGTTTATGAAGGAAAATATAAAAAAAAAATATGATTTCCCCTTTTATTTAGATTGTACGGAACCCTCGGTGGGCGAGTCTGACTCGCTCTTGTCCAGTTTTATTTATTAGTAAAGCTTGCTTCAGATGAACCAATTCAATTGTAATTTTAAGATTATGCTTTCTTGTTCTAACAATAGAATAAGGAAGCCTTTGACCAGCAATAGAACGGAACAGGCTCTAAATAATAATAATTTATGCTCTATTTTCAGGCATCAAACATAATAAGCCATGTGGAGCAGTATCTCTCTAACCACCCTAATGTAACAGTGATTGATCCATTGGACAATGTACGAATACTGTTAAACAGGTGTGTTTTATATAAACAATCGCCCTTTTCTTTACTGCCTCTTTCCTTAAAAACTAGGAGGAACTGTTTTTTGACAAGAGGAGACCCATGCACAGAGCTCAGCCAGGAGAAACATTTCTGCCAAGCATGGATGTTTGTTCTGTGTCTAGGTGTTTATATGTATCAATAATATTTATTTAATATATTTATATTTACAAGAAGTATAAATATATATATTTCTTTTACTAGTTACAAGTATGTTTAATAGTTAATTCAAATACTACCTTGTATGTTGTGTTTATTTAGCAACATATATTATTATGAGATATTGACCTTAGCTTACATTTTCTTAGTTTTAGGCATTTATTGCTTACTTATTAAACATTAAAGAGGTTTGAGCATTTTTCTATGGAAGTTAGATTTTATCTATACATATGGTATATCGTAATAACAGGACTTTACAGTAATAAATAAACTTATGATAAATCAGGCTCATTGTTTGCACGTATGTATGTTTCTATATGATTGTCTACAGCCTAAACAGCTTGACGGATTTTGATGTTATACCATTTAGATTCTCTGGGCCCTATATAATTATATTCTGAGAGCCACCTGATTCACATAGTACAAGCTTAGCATAGTTTGGGGCTAGATGGTGTTGTGTGAAAATGTCTTCCAATATTAGTCTGCTATATGCCACATTTGACAGTTGTTAGAGGGTTACAATATGTATTAGTTTGTAACAAGGGGTGAGCTCAAGTAAAAATACTTTTTAGAAAGAATTTTCCACGAACTTCATCACACATTACATGTTTTACTTTTCGGACTGAGAGTCCAGGTTGGAAGGTATTATATGTATAAAATGTTTCACAACATTAAATTAATCTAAAATCGGCGCATTTACGCTGATTTTCGAGTGGTCGTGACCAAAACCGTTATTGAGGGTTGGATCAACGACTGCAATTTCGTTGTCAACCGACTTAAAAAAAGGAGGATGTTCTCAATTCGACTGTATTTTTTTTTATGTTTGTTACCTCAGAACTTTCAACTGAGTGAACCGATTTGATGATTCTTTTTAATTTGAAAGCTGGTGCTTCCCTTGTGGTCCCATTTCAATTTGGTCCAGTTCTGACAATGGCATCCATGATAAGTCGGTTGCTTCAGTTTTTTAAACTATAATTATATTATATTATTTTCTGAACCCCTCCGGAACTAAAACCTGGGTATGTCTGTGATGATTACTTTACTAATTAAATACTAGCTAACCTCCTGGGATCTCATCAGCATTTTATCTGTTACTTATTTATTTATTAAACATTACTTAGCCTTGGTGCAGATACGTCTCAATAACTAATTGTGTTGACATAACTAAAGAAATATCATTGACCGATAAATACCTAACTACAGTAGCTGAATATTAAGTAGTTTTTAACATTTCGACCTTGTAAACAGGGTCAAAATGTTAAAAACTACTATACTACTATGTTAAGGACATTTTAGTAAGAAGTTGAATGCAAAACATGGTTGTTAAAAAGGTCACTGAAGTACTTGCTTAGCTCAATTCAAGGCCCCAATTTGTAAAAATAGATTATTGAGTATTATTCTACTATTGAATATATTTTGTTTTAAATAACGCGTAATAGTACCATAGAATAATTAGTAGTTTAGACTTTGTTAAGGTAAAATTCAATAGAAACGTAAAATTATTAGATTTTAGGGTTCCTTTATAATATCGACATGTCCGTCCGTCTGTCTCTGCCCATTTGTCACAGTCATTTTACTCAAACACTATCAGCCCTACATAAACGAAATTTAACTAGATGTATTTAGTGAACTGCTACAGAATGCTATGGTATAATTTAAAAAAAAAATAGGGGTAAATATAAAGACCATACACATAAAGTAGCGATGAATATTTTTATCAGCCTCTTTTTTTTTATCAACCCTGTTTGTACAAACTGTCCCACTGCTGGGAACGGGCCATCTTCTCATTGTGAGAAGGGTTAGGCCATAGTCTGCCACGCTGGCCAAGTGCGGGTTGGCAGACTTCACACATCTTCAAGATCATTGAGAACTCTCAGACATGTAGGTTTCCTCACGATGTTTTCCTTCACCGTTTGAAGTTGGCGGCAATCAACAATACGCACATAACTTCGAAAAGACAGAGGTGCGTGCCGCGGGATTCGAACCAAGGACCTGCGGATCGCAAGTCAGACGGTATCCCGATTAGGCTGCCGGAAACTTCAACCTCAACCTCAACCTTCTTTTTCAATCTCACCCGATTTTATTTATTTATTTATGCATATACACACATGTACATTGATGCTTATTTCTAAACCACAATCAAATTACACAAATGTGTACCCCGTTAATTGGGGCGTAGCATATATTATTTATGGTTAAGTACTTGTAGTCATATAATGGTATTATGTTTTATACAGTATGTATCGCAAACATCGTAGGTATTGATATTTGTGCATTTGAGATCAGTTGAATAAAACAATATAAAATATATATATATATAGATATAGCGATAAATATGTAAAACACTAAAATTATTGTAGTACAGAGGTCATTAACATTTTTGCAAAGTAGTCTATGCAAAAAATACGCTCCAAAGTAGTTTTAGATTACAACATTAGCTACAGAACCCTACAAATATGCGTTTCTTGATACAGTTTTGAGTTGACTAAACAAAATAGATCTTTGACTAAAAACCCACGATCTAGAAAAAAATCTATTCACCTTATCCTTGATATAAAAATCAAAGATTTGATTCTATGAAAATTGAAATGATGGATCGACGCTTATGGTTAAAAGCCATTAGATACGAAAATGGCGAAAACTAAAGTACACTATTGCGAAATCAAATTATAGAACCCTTAAAGTAATTTAATTTTTTTGGTAATTTAGTTTTTTTTTCTTTTTTTTTTCTTATAGAATGTTTTGTATTTCCCTAAAATTTTGAGAGAGCATGTAGTACACGTACCTGATGATTTCTCTCAAATTTACAGGTATCAATATTACACGATACTGAAAGACGAACCGTCGTTCAAGAACCAGGGGATATTTACGCCGGCATTCGCTGAATTCACCACAAACAACATCGAGAAGAACATTGAGATCTTGCGACAGCGAGGCGTGACATTCCCCGTGGTATGCAAGCCGACCATCGCACATGGCTCCAAATCTGCTCACGAAATGATCGTTATATTTAACGAGAAAGGATTAAATATCTGCAAACCTCCATGTGTTGTACAAAGTTTCGTCAACCATAATGCAGTATTGCATAAGATATTTTTAATAGGAGATCGGTAAGTGTGCTTGTTTTTGTTTTTAAACTAGCAGATTCTGGCAGATATTGTCTATTAGTTTGGCTATTCATCAAATCAACCTCCAGCCTGAGAGATTGGGAGAAGGAATTCGTTAAAATACAAAGTGAATTATACTGTTTTCCCGAAATTTCAAAGTTACAAAATTTTGGAGTACGTTTTCATTTTTAACTCACGACTCAAAACGAAGGGTGTTATATGTTTGTCGCGTGTGTCTGTCTGTGGCATCGCACCTCTCAAATAGATGGACCGATTTATATCTAGTTTGTTTTTGTTTGAAAGAGGATTTTATCGAGAGTATTCTAAGCTATGTTTCATTAAAATCGGTTCAACCGTTTATTTTGTCGGGGGCCTTTTTGAAGAACAAATTTGAGTTTCTTAAACTCAAACTTGTTCTTCAAATTATCCTGATGGACTATTGTAAATGTATCTCTTTCAATTTACCGAAATCGTCGCTACATCGAACTGGGGTTACCGATTTGTAATCTGTCTGGAGCATTTCAACCAAAGCAATGGGTTATTTTGAATTAAAATATACGACTATAGTATATGTAAATTACTATAATAAAGCAATGGTTATTGCTTTTACGATTTTAGGTGTGGCATAAGCGCATCACACTTTGAGTTGCTGATAAACTTTGTGATTTTGGTTTTCTAGAAAATTCTTCTTATTATACTTTCTATATACAATCTCTTGAGATAACCAAACATAGGTTATCCATATCTCACTTAACGATTTGGTAACTTTGAATTTATGTATTAACAGCTTTAACTTTGTACCGTGTTTCGGCATCATAATCAGAAATCGCATATAGCTGATATCGCTTGTATATGCAAGCGATATCAGCGCTGTTGTTTTTCTAACTTATTTTTGTTTTTGTTTTTCTAACTTCCTTTCCATATTATTATGTAACTTTACATTTTCTTTTTGTTTTTTTTGCTAAGTACATATTTTTTCGTATATATACTCTAATGTAATTTAAGAAGTACTGCATTTATTTTGTTGTTGCTGTGTACACATGTGTAGGAATACAATCTAGTTCGTATGTTTTATCGTATTTCTATTGTTAATATTCCAATTGTATTCTGTTTTGTGTGCCTAAATAAATAAATAAATAAATAAAATCATAATAACTCTATATGTAGAATTCACTGGTTCCATAATTGGTTTTGACTAAACAATCCCTTCATGATTTTCAGATATCATATCTGTCAAAGACCAAGTCTCAAAAACTTTACAGCGTCCGAAGATTCTGAGCCAATATTCTACAGTACAGCAGAAGTCTGTAAAGCTAACAGCCAGTCCACTCTCTCTATACTGGACCCTCACGATCAGCCAGATGTCACCATGACGGTTAACGAAGACAAAGTGAGGCATATAATGAAAGTTTTACGGAAAAAAATTAACTTGCTTCTTACAGGATTCGATGTTGTCATAGACAACGTGACGGGAAATCATGCTGTCATAGACATCAACGTCTACCCAAGTTATGATAACTTTCCGAACTTCTTTGATCACCTGTTAGATGTTATAGATGAAACTGTTAACAAGAAAGTGAATTATAGCAATGGATGCAGTAATTATCATGAAGAAGGAATTTCTTGCCATAATAATGGATTTATTAATGTAGGTTAGTTATGGTGTGACCAGTAAGAGTATTAATGTATATAATGGGCGCAATTCTCAAGGCACCACTTAATTAAATAAAATTCTTAAGATGTTTATGTATTTAAAAAAGAACCAAAATTGTATAAGAATTTAGTTATTTTAAGTATTTAATAATTTGCTCCCGATGTTTGTGTATGTTGTTGGTTGATATCTCTCAATTTAAATAATATTAGCTTTCTTAAATTCGAATCAAATGTTGCCTTATACGAAGTATTTATATCTACGGTGAGTCAGTATAATTTAAAATAATGTTTTCATCTCAATAATTTAAACTGTTATGAGAAGTGTTGTCACGCGATCTTCCTTTTAAATAGGAGAAAACTTTTCTACCCCTAAACATAACCGATTACGATGATACGCTAAGCGTATACTCGTACGTTTTACCTATTCTCAATTTTCATTATAACTTTAAAGTTAAAAAGTTGAAAGTAAAATATGCATACTTCCAACTATATAATATGCATAGTTCCAACTATATAAAATATACATAGTCCCAACTATATAAAAAAAACATCGAAATCAGGCAATATTCAGGCAATATTTATATTATGAACAAATATGCAATGTACTGGTGACTCTCTTAATTGTTGCCGTGTCTATTTATCTGTTAGCTCTGTGATAATTAGTCAACCGTGATGTGTCAATGTTATAGTCATATGACCTTACAACTATGTATAGGGCGCGTCTTCCGCAAGGAAACTAAAAATATCAAGTTCTTTTTTAATATTCATTGATAGGTTTGCGCTTGACCGCTCGCTTGTTGTCGAGCGATGCTGCGGTCTATGATGGAGCGCGCTTGCTTAGAAGAAATGTATTCAGTCGTGATTTGAAGTTAATCGCATCGAGCTATGGAGAGGGCTATGCTCGGGGTCTCTGCGAGATCGTATCAACTACGAAGATATCCGTAGACGTACGACGTGACCGATATAGCATAGCGGATTAGTAAGTTGAAATGGCAGTGTGCAGGGCACATAGCACGTAGAACTGATGAAAACTGAAAGTTCTCGAGAGGAGACCAAGCAACGGCAAGCGCAGCGTAGGAAGATCAGCAACAAGATGGACAGATGTCCTCATACAAATGGGAGGAAGACGCTGAATGCAGGCCACTTCTAAACGGTCTTTATGGGATTCCATGGGGAATGCCTATGTCCAGCAGTGGACTTCTTGTGGCTGAGATGATGATGCAGTTATATCTAACGGGACAAACCCATTCAGCACACTAGCGTATTTCGTAATTTAGAAGTTCGTATAATACAACTGGAACCAATACGCTTTTTTTTGTATTTTTGGAATATCCAACATGAAACTATATCGCTTTCTCTCTTGAAATTCACAACGTATTTTTTTTTTAAAGTACAGTACCCTGGTTTATTTTGACTTCCTGTCAATGCACATAGCAATCTTGGAAGGTTTTTGATTTAAAAAAAAAATGTCTTATTACTTAATTGGTTAATTAACAATAGTTTTGTCTACTAGTCTTTTGGGGGAACAAAATCGAGTACATTCGAAAAAAGCTATGTACAATGTTTGACTTTTCGTCGAAGTTACCCACGTTGACAGTATTAAAAGCCACTCAAAGAAAAAACATAAAAAATCTTATTAACTCGTTTAGTAGACGCCATTGGTGATAAGGGAGCTGGTTCATTCCTCGCACGATAGATTTCTTCACGTATTTAGGGTGGGAATGCAACCAGCGTTGTAGGAACCTTACCACACGGGCACCACTATTTATTTAATTTTTAGTTTTTTTAATTCAAAATTAAGTATTGTTACATTATTTAGGTTATTCAAGTTGTTTATGTTATTTAAATTCAGTTTTATTTAGATAAATCATATCCTTCAACTGTGTACATAATACTATACTTGATAAAAACAAAATATTTGCAAAAAAGAAAAGAGAAAAGTCTAGCAAAATATGAAAAGCATATATTTTTCAGACCATTATATTTTGTAGACCAATTCTGAAGGGCTTTGCTACTACCACTACTAATCACTAAATTATTTAGAATTCTTAAAATTAATAAATTCAAACAAACATGTAATTATTTTTTTAATGCACTGATTAAGATAATTGAAGAACTATAATTAGTTTAGTGGTGCCTTCAGAATGGTTCCCTTTATCTAATTATTTAATTTAAAAAACGCAAGTGACGCATACCACCAGGCGAGTAGAGGGTCAAGCGCAGGCCTATTTATCGAATAAAAAAAAAAACGTATTTTCATTTTCACTCATTCCACTTAACTATGTTTATTTTCTAGAAATAGAGATTTATAAAAAAAAAAAACATTTTATATAGTCTGCGCCATATAACCTGAGACAAAATGAACGAACAAGGACAGACTGGTGACCAATGAGAGTGCAGTAAAAAAAAAATACTAGCTCTGTTTACCAATTCAGCTTCAGCATAGATGGCGCAGACTTTAGAGACTGATTTAAAATGTATGTTCAAAATGTTTTTGTGTTCTTGTATTATATTGGCATTTATCTATATCTAAGAATCACTTGAATTAATACTCGCCTTCGCCCGTTTACGCATAAACGCTCGAAAAATAATCTGTTTTGTAAAGCAACCTCTTTTGGGCACCAGTTATTATTTAGCTACGTGTATTTACACAGAAACAAAAAAAAACTGTATTTATGAACACGTAGACGAGTGTGACCCACGTGATGGGGAAACTCTTTTGTAGGATATTTTTAAAGGATTTATCTAACTTGGCCAAAACGAATACAAAATAATGGGTACGCCATATCGAAAATCATTTGGAAAATTTACCACTTTGGAACACTAAAGATTTTAATACTTACCGATATTTCAAAATTGCTGTTATTTTCATATTTTTATTTGGCTTTTGACAACTAAGATTAGGTATGTAATGTACTAGTAAGTATTAGTTAGGCCATAAATTTACTTGAAAACATACGACAATATGGTATGAAAGCCATTCCATGGTGAACTAATGAAAGACTTGCTTTAAACGTTCCTATATTGTGGTTTTCTGGCATCATGGAAGACCGTGGAATTCCACTATTTATTGAGTTTCTATGTTTAAAGGGGCTGAAATGCGATTTAATTTTATATTATTTTCCGTTTCTAGTGATATATTGTGTATATTCGGGAACAAGCATTATTATATTTTGTGAAATAATTGCCTAAGTACAATGGATCGCAGCTTTCGTAATATTATATACACACATGGTTATCCAGCTATCTTGTACTAAGCTCATAAAGATAATTTATTTGCATACAACTCGAGAGTTTTAGGAAACAAGTGCACAAAAGATAATACTTAGTTGCTTACATCGTGTGCAACTATGCACATAAAATAGGAACAGTGTAATAACAATAAATAATTTGATATTAAATAAAATAAATAATCTTATGGAAGTTTCCAGCAGCCTAGTGGTGAGACCGTCTGACTTGCGATCCGCAGGTCCTGGGTTCGAATCCCACGGCACGCACCTCTGTCTTTTCGAAGTTATGTGCGTATTGTTGATTGCCGCCAACTTCAAACGGTGAAGGAAAACATCGTGAGGAAACTTACATGTCTGAGAGTTCTCAATGATCTTGAAGATGTGTGAAGTCTGCCAACCCGCACTTGGCCAGCGTGGCAGACTATGGCCTAACCCTTCTCACAATGAGAAGATGGCCTGTTCCCAGCAGTGGGACAGTTTGTACAAACAGGAATGATAAAAAAAAAAAAAAAACTTCTTTTTTATGAAGTCGTTTATAAAATAATAACAGAAATAATGAAAGATACACAGAATGTCAATAAAATTAAAATGTATCGTATAAAAAATCATTGTTAAGAATAATAACATTTCTGCCTTCTTGATTTGGTACTTCTGTCGTGTCAGAATCGGGTCGGAAACGATATTTCCATCTTTATCATTTCGACATAGAATGACAAAGACGGAGATATAGTTTCCGACCCGATTCAGAATCCGACAAGTTGTGAACTCTTGGTCTACTGCCCCTGTATTCAGAACTCATTCGGAATAAAATCGGAATTTATGTCTCCATCTCTGTCATTCTCTATGAAAATGACAGTGACGGAGATATAGATTCGAATCCGAATGGGTTCTGAATACCCCTACTGGCTCTTATCGACTTAGGAATCTTATTGTAACATTTACCTCACACTTCAAAATCAGGCAGGCTGTTATGGTTATAAATAGCATACATACTTCCATAACGAAAGACAAATTTAATGACGAGTAAACATAACATTGCTAAATAATGATTGAAGTTCCATTTTCGGCCAGGTTATTATAAATAAAATTGTCTCAAGTCACAGAAGACAGAAGTAAAAAACTCTTCTGTGTCTCAAGTGTACCTTCGTATGTATCTATGTTATTTATTGAGTAAGTACTTGTAATTAAAAAGCTTTATTTGAATCTTATACAATGTTTATAAATACCATACAATCTGTAAGTATCATATATTATACTGTAATTTAATATCCGTAATTTAGGTGAATTCTGTAATATTAAATTTATATTACTTGTATTATTATCGAATAAAATATTATATTTTTAGGAATTGTCTCTCAATTTTAAATATAAACTATACAGGGATTTCCTGGATGTCTGTAGAGTAGAATGGATAACTGTTTTATTATCACTTCACCAGAAGTAGTGAATCTGCAAAAACAAATCGACGGCATACATTTAGTCAGAGTCAGCCATGTTTTTGTTATAACTAGGTAGGTACTTAAAAAATCATTACTTACCTAATATTAACAGAATGAACGAATTAGTATTCAACCTACAAATAAATAAATATCGTTATTAACAAACCATTATCTGCATCTAGGTACAAACCTAAGTCTGTACTTAGAATAATGAAAGATATAATTTATAGCTAGGATATAAAAAAAAATGCGTCGCTTAGACATGTATTTGAAGTAGGCACCTTAATGAATATGTTCTTTTCTCAATATGTGTCATTTTCGAATTCAGTTTGAGCAAGGGCGTCGCCAGCCTATGGCCCAGGGGGGCCATGGGC
Organism: Lycia hirtaria; assembly: GCA_947563715.1. Classification (NCBI taxonomy): domain Eukaryota; kingdom Metazoa; phylum Arthropoda; class Insecta; order Lepidoptera; family Geometridae; genus Lycia; species Lycia hirtaria. Next base: position 16,468,785 of record OX387375.1, on the reverse strand, counting down.
TGGCAAGTTAATATTATGGAGGATGAGAAAAATATGAATTGTAGGTACAGGTACAATTGCACGGCCTTAGGACTTAGATTGCTTTGCAGATGGCAAATTTTTTTTTATCTCTAGGGGAGAGGGGGCAATTGCCCCCCTTGCCCCCCCTTGGCGACGCCCTTGAGTTTGAGATTAATTGAACTGCAGAGAAAGAAACCAAGTAGATTCTGCACGTACTATTGTGGTAAACATAGGTAGTAAGTACGTACCTATGTATGTAGATACCGTGCGAGATCTATTAGCATAGCGTAATCAATAAGCAATAGTCGTCGCAGTTAACGCTTAAAATATTCGATGCCAATAGTTTTAAATTGACATAAAATATTCTACTGCGTTTATGTATATTTTCATGTAAGCCCACGTAAAGTAGAAAATAGATGTGTTCTTTTTAATTTTTGGCCGGAAACTTCCGTCTAAATTGTGGTAGGCCACATTGCCATTAAATTTTACAGAATTCAGGTAGGTTGGCTGGGTATCTATGAAATAATTAAAAAAAAAAATAGGTAAACTTAGGGTTTCTCTTTTCCGGTTTCCTATCGAAGCTAAAGTTGTATTCTGTTTGAAAACTATAATTTTCATCTGTTTGGTACATATACAATGACAGAGACAGAGATCACTGTTGTTTAGGTATAATCAGGCGAGGGCCTGACAAATGTAGATCTATTTAATATAAAAAAAGATACCTAGTTTCCTTACGAAATCGCTACCGATTGAAATTAGGATCGTGCGTCGCCCGTATACCTACATTGTACTGTTTGGTGTCCGCTTTTTCCGGAAAGTGTAGTACATCTCTAATAGTATTTCCATAACGGTTGTGTTGGTGAACATGGTAATTGTAAATTCGACACAGTGCGGTGAATAAATCACATCTAGTTGTGTCGGAGAGGTAAATCTGTACGATTTATGGCGAACAAGCGCGCGCTCGCGGCTCGCCTCGCTGCATCACGGATGAAGTTGTAGGTCCCTTTGAATTGAGTAAACGCACGGTTTGATTGCATTGTCTTGCGTGATCGTGATATTTACGTGAGACGAATATTTATGTACGATTATCTATATTGTTTTGTTAAACGTTAGTAAAATTATTGGTCCAATAATAATAAAAAAACTTTTATAGGCTTAGGAAGATATTCGCCTTTATCAGAAATATAATTTATCATTTGAGTGCATCTCGTTCTAACATATAGCGTTTTTCTTTTCTCTAATTAAAATTTTGTTCTAATTCTGTAATTAAAAGAGTGTGAGACAAAAGTTCAAATGAGCCTACTTTGAATTGTGATATTTTTACCAGTCTCTTTATGTCACTCTCTTTTCAGGAAAAGGTAAGTGTAGGTAAGGTCAAGGTAATAATTATAGTTTAAAAACCTTTAAAACAAACAGACTTCAAAATACGCTATTCGATTGACCAAACTTCTTACATTTCGACTCAAATCAAAATTAAAAAAATGTTTTCATACATTTTTTTCCTACGGAAGATCCCACTGTGATCACGCTCTTAAGTACAGTTATATTCTCTTTGGACGGCAGTGTGATACTGATACTTACTTGGAGATACTTGGATGACATTTTTCCAATTATTTTGTTATAAAAACCAAAGAACTGAACCGATTTTAATAAAATGTATATCAAACAAAAAAATAATCATCAAAACCAATTCATTATTACCGGTGTAATCGTTGAACAAACATACAAAAAAAAAAAAAAAGTAAAATTGAGAATCTACTTTTTGGAAGTCGGTTAAAAAACAGTCGAATTGAGAACCTCATTTTTGGAAGTTGTTAAAAACGGGCGCGAGTTAACTTTGCATCGCATATGAGTTTAGCGTAACCGTGCCGCAGGCGCGATCAGACACTTTAGTTTTACATGTAGCATATCTAATACCTAATATGCACTGTATGTGTGGCCTGGTTCTATGAAAATTGTGCGTCTAATGGAAGAAAATAAGCAAGGACCGACATGAGCCGACCATCTATTCTGTTCTGGCATACATGCCGTGCGACAAAGGCCTATAGTTTTGTACGCTCATAATCCAATAAAACGTCGGTAATGTTGTGTGCATCCGCCGCCGTCATTGAAAATACAGGAAGTAACCGGCACACAATTTCATTGTAGGGCTGCCGCTCACATGCGTTTGAATTTACCTACTTTCTATGCTACATAGGAAATAAGTAGTTACTTAGAATCTGTATTACAGTTAGTAGGAAATAAGTAGCTACTTATTTTTTGTATTTGTGCAAATTGTCCCATGCATATTGTGGTTAATTTATTTTGATTTTAGAATCTTGCATTTCAATTCAAATAGGCAGAACTAAAGGGATAAAAGAGTTGTAACAGTTCTATAGAACTAATGGGAGTTACCGGGTGAAGTAAGGTTGTGATGTGACGGAGAAGTGTACACATATGTATATAAAATCTTTTCGCTACGGTCAAGGTGGACTAACATTTTTAACGGATTTCAAAAATAGGAAGTTTTCATTTTGTTTTACCTATGTTTGTTAGTTCATAACTCACTCAGTCATTTATTAACCGATTCGGGAAATTCTTTTTTTGTTTGAAAGAAAGGATATAGGTACCTTTGTAGTGTAGAAGGGGTGGAGGGGGGGGGGGGGGGGGGGGGTCACAAGATTTTGTTCTATAATATTGTTGGCGTAATAAATATGTATACTCATACTAAATTACAACTTAGTACTTACAGTCTTTGAGCTAAGCCGCGGACGGACGGACGGACGGACATGGCTATACTATAAGGGTTCGTAGTTGACTACGGAACCCTAAAAAGAGTTTAGCAGGTAAGGCTTTCCAGTGCCATAAAAACAAACTTAACACTTCAAAATCCTTCAATTTTTCCGTACAAATCTCTCCCCTCCCATACCATGCCGTGTCATTGTCCCACCACCCTCTTAGTTGCGGTTGTAAAGCCCCGGAACAGAATCCTTTTACGGCTTACCTAGGGGAAGGAAGCTTAGGCACGTGCTTGGGAACCGTTGCACGATGGGGAGGGGGTTTCGTAACCACCTGTAAATGAAAACAATTATTGGATTCTTCTTCTTCTTCCGTACCTTATTTCCCATCTCGTTTGGGGTCGGCCCTCCGAGTCGCTATTCCTTTCTTTGTGTTTTCATTTAGATTGGAAACGGGGTTTTGGCTATTTATGAAAACAATTATTGGATTGAATTTCAAATAAATGCGAATTATGGGTTTTTTACAGTTAATTTTTTCATTAAATCTACAGTACTCATTGAAAACGAACTACCTGAGATGCGAGTTTGCCTCACATACCGAAGCTTGCGTACGTTCTCGCGCTACAACTCTACATTTACATCAAACAGAAGACACTGTTTTAAGTTCACATAAATTATGATGTGCAATTACGGAACCCTATTTTGCGCGTAGCACGACATGCATTTACCTTTTTTTTCAAATTTCGTGATATTATTTCAATGCGAAGTACCTATACGTTTAGATTTTGATTTACCTATGGGCGTTAAAATAGCTAGCAAAGCTAGCTAGTTAATAATAGTACACCTAGCTGTATTATTATTCTCTATGTATTTAATGTTTCTGTTTCGTGGTATTTTAATGAAGTGTTATCTATCTATCTATCGCTAATCGATCTATCTAAATATACGATAAAAATGGTGATTTTTAAGGTTCATAAATTCTTTATTGCGTTGAGCGTTTTAAGCTCTAAGAAAATAAAGCTTCTAAGCTTTATTTTTTAGAGCTTAAAACGCTCGTATTAATAAAATTTTGCTAAATAGGTTTTTTTTTAATTATTTTTTTAGAACTCCATGGGGGTGGTCTATGTCCAGCAGTGGTCTTTTTGTGGTTTATATGATGATGATGATGTGTAATATTGTTGTCCAAATAATATTTGGACAATAGACCACATATTATGTGTAATATTCTTATGTAAAATACACGCATGTAATATCCGCGTAAGGGTTTTAGGTTATGACCTATAATTTGTTAAACGACAGGACAGACTTTGATTTATTGCACGTAGCGATCATTGTGTTAAATTTCTTATTCCCTCTTTTTTCGTTTTGTTCCATCGACGACAAAGCAGCGAGCACATTGATATCGATATTTTCCAAGAACTTTCTCCTACATTTCAAGCTTCGCTAGTCCATTCAATTTTAAACTTTTTACAGCCAAAGTACCGCTAATTTCTTCAGATCTATCATGGCACCGCCTTTTTTTTTAATTTAAGTTTTGGCTTGAAACATGTTGTCTACTAATTCAATGCTCTACTTACGGTAGTCTGCCATTTAGCATATTAATAATGTTATTATGACAGCCCTAAGTCAGATCTCAATGGTGATAAGTGGTGATAAAGCAAATCTACAGCCGGCTAAAGGTGGCCGGTAGTAACATAAGGTAGTTAGCGAAAAATTTAAGCCTGTAATTGCTGCGTTGTTTTGAATTTGCTTGCGATTCAGTCAGCTGTCGGCACATGCGAGAAAAGCACGCGCGTCGCGGTCGCCCGCGCAACCGCCTCGCTTTCGTACGTTTTCGCGCGCACACGAATTTTAAATTCAAAAAAGTTTGAGACAATGTATTGTGTTGTATTTTTTTTTGTTTTTCATCCAGTGATTTAGTTTTTAATTATCTTTAACACACAATGGCCAGTGTTGAGAATTTTTGCCGGTAATTATAGTTAGATTAATACTTTCGCCGTGTATGTGGATTACTACATGCATTGTGTTGTTGACGTTAATCAGTGGATGTGAGATGTGGTTGAGGTACTAATTACCAAATCTGTGTGTATGTACTGCTGTTACGGAAGTGCTTGGACGTTACGCAGAAGGTAAAGGCATTTGTTTTGTTATCTCTGTGAAATATTTTTACGATTTCAGCAGTAGGTAGCTACGAGTGTCTCCTTCATCTTTACACCTATTTACTGAATCTATAGTAAGTTATATTTGTGGTAATTATAATGTGTATAATTAAACATGTTAGTTTTGTTTAGATCGAGTATTTTACTTTGTAACCATTATTGTACGTGCATACGTTTGTTAATTTTCAAGTAAAATTGGAATAAAATCCATTGAAATAAAATAAAATTTATTAACGCGTAAGTTTTACATAATTTTGAGACTTGACGATTCAAACATTTTGTTCGTGATCACAGGCAGACTAGATGATAGATGTCTTATTTGACATGAACTTGTAATACTTAAGTCTCGTTGAAAATATGAAATCGCTCTTCTCTCTATTATTTTTAAAATAAAGCATTCCATAAGCACGCAGAAATGGCTCACGTTGTCAGTACTTGTCAGGAGCTGAAAAGGACTGTCAAGTTTCCTTATAAAGCACAAGCACCGAAAGTAATAGCAAATCGGTACAATCAAACTTGGAAAATTGCAAATTGATACGTGCTAAAACTTGGCACATAAAGCGAAGCCTGGAGCGACTAGATCAAAGGAAGCGCGCGCGCGTAGGAGACCCATTATCCATACAGAGAATACAATTTTACGATACTCACTGTTCAATATCTCGTATTCGTACAATTCTTACGGAACTCCCAACATCCATACGAGATTTGATCAAAACAAACTTTGGTAATAAAATGAAATAAACATTATAAGAACAATAAAAACGTGAGAACTGAAATAACGGACGAAAGTTATGCAAATTGGATCGTTAAAGAACACTTTACTAGTTTACTTTATGGTGCATCTTGTAGTATTTTATATCATTTTTAGTATGTAAGACACTAAGCCACCTTAATTTATGTGATTAAGCAGTTCCCTGGAGGAAATTGTCTCTGCTGTTCTGGCTTTAATGGTCCATGCGACCCGAGACAAAAACTGCAATCTTCACTTATTAAATCTTAACGGCAACAGTAAATTGATGTTTCCTATAGAACGTTATGACTTAATCTTAAAATTATATCATTACGAGAATCTCTGAGAAAATGTAAGTAATTTATTTCGGTAGAATAAGCATCGGACCCGCTGTTGTCAGTTCTCACGGGCGAGATATTCCCTAATTACTGTCTGACAGCGCAGAAATATCTGATTTTATTCATTGCATCTTTATAATAGAGCGATTTGCTGCCAGAATCGCTGATTTGTTAGACTCGACCGAAGACTTAGATTCGATATCATCAAATCTCGCATCGTCCAGCCGATAATCGCGATTTAGCGCATGGGCGAATCACCACGGATTTGCAGAACGAATTCGGAATCAGTCCCGGCCGAGTTCCTGCGACCTTCGCTTACGTACTCGTATCGAGTCGTTGCAGAATCGAATCGTCTCGTAACTGTAAAACTAGTTTGGTTGTCGGCCTCGTCTCTAATAGGATCGGACGCGTTCCGCACAGTGGGAACTTTTTCTCTACTTTTTCTCGGGCTGCGTAGACGGATGGCGCGATCTCGTGCCTGATCCAATCTCGCATCCGTCGCCGTTCCCTTCTTGTCTGTTTGTTTTGTTTAATGTCTAGTCTATCGTCTCTGGTGCCCTGCATCCTTCGCTATCCAACATGTCACTAAGTTTTTACTGTTGTTTTATGTATTTTATTTTCGATTTGCATTCGCCTGCTTTTCATAAATCTGTCCTTCGTCTTTCTATAAATCGACATAAAGGCGGCAGGGTCTATATATCTTCTCGTATTGAACTGTAGCGTAGATATATCTATATAGTTTGTTTTAGATTGATCTGTCCGTTGCGAACGTCCCACATCTCATTCGGTGTCTTATTTACTGTTTTTCTCTCCGGTAGTTTTATGATCCTTCCATATAGATGTGTCCCTGAATCAATTTAGTTTCGGGATCGCGGAGATGAGATAACGCTGACGTAATCGGGCTTAGATAGATAATAAAGTTGGGACAAAAACTTGATGTTCAATGTAATGGAGTGTGTATTCACAAAATATATGAAAGATCAATATAGTGGGTAGCAAATGTGGCTCTGTACCTATTGTAGATATTGGCTCTAGTACTAAGGAGTGCATTGAACTCGGATCATTTGGCGTCAATACCTCCGGGCAATAAGATCTGTCTCTCTTTGCATACATACGAGTTGGTATGTCTTTCTTTGTTATTATCTTTAAGGCCTACATTGCGATGTTTGCGTGACTAAGATTTGTATGTATGCGTGTTTTACATGTATGGTTGAATGACTTAAAAATGTTGATAATTTTTACTATAAGCGTACTCCAAAATAGGAAACACAAAATTCTACAAGATCGTAAAATCACGACCAAGTTTTTCCATTGTTATATTAAGTTTGATTGTAAACAAGTGTGGAGGCGTACGAAATGGTGATCTAGCTGTCTTTAAAGTTTAATGTATTCTCACGTATATATCTTGATGACAAGCCAAATATTTATTTTTCTCTTCGACTGCTCGAGAGATGACGAATCGTTTGGCGAAAATAATACAAAACCTGTACTTATTCAGTGTTCATTGCTCGTGCGGAATCAGGTAGTGGGTGTCACATTTTGTTGATTAATTCCACTACATTTGTTCGAGGTAGTTTTAAGACTTTTAAATAAACTTTAACAAACTCGATAAAATCTGATCTGAATAATTACTTATGTTATATTTTATTTGCGGGTAGATTTGTAATTTAAGTGGAATGCGTGACTCTCATTACTATTCAGGGCGTGCATGATGCATTTTGCAATTCAGCTCGATACTTTTGCGACATGCATAGTCAATTGAAAGGTCCCAATGATTTTATCGCAGAACCGGGATCTGCCTACGCGACTATAAAATTCTGAACACGGAAACAAATGTTTACCCACGTGAGGTGATAAAGATGGTTTCTACAAACTTTGTGTCAATTCCCGTAACGGAAGAGAAACACTATTTTATTGGGATTATTAAAGTTTTGTGTCTTGAGACTTAGGTTTCGGAGTCATGAATTTGTGACTCTTAAACAGGCAACATTCCATCTGAATCCTGCAAAACAGCATCAAAGATTGAAAAACCATTTGTTATGTCACACAATGAGATGTATTGTGTGACATAACAAATGTATCAACATCTCGAATAGTATTAATTTGTCATCTTAAAGCTTAGCTAGTAATAGTATTTCTACTGTTTTGTGTATCTACCACTGGAAACAAAGTATTTATAAACAAGACTTTGACAATTGACATGAAATAGTAGATTATGCACCAAGGGGATAAAGTAGTATTTTATGTCACAGGCGACATATTGAATCCCGAGTGTAACGCAGGATTCTAGGGTTAACACCCGAGCGAAGCGAGGGATTTAAGACTAGAATCCGAAGTGTAACGAGTTCGCTTTCGTTCGATTCAAGGTCGCCCAAGACAAAAACACCTTTATCCCCGTGGTACATACTCTACTTTTCACACCTACTGCGTGATAATAGAAAGAAATGGTTTTGAATCTACATTATTTGACAAAATATAGCGCTTTGTTGTTATTTTTAACGTACGAACTTCGAAAATTACAGCATACGCTACCTGAACAGATTTTCTTTGATTGACATTATTATACCTACAATAGATATCAGCCCGTCACAATCGCAAGTAAAAGAGAGTTTTTCTAGACAAGCGCGCTCCATCGTAGACCGTAAACGTCGGTCAAAACTAGCGAGATCGGTGGTCAAGCTAAACTTTCCAATAATAAAAATATAAAAAACAACCGTACTACAATATCCAAAAATGTTTCAGTTGTAGCATATTTCATTCTCTTTGGTTGCAGTATTCGTGCCTGTTTTATTTCTTTTTTATGTTCTATTCTCGGTTGCCAGTTTGATTTTCGAGTGAATTCTTTTTGTTATGGACCGCTATGGTAGAAATATTCATCTATGATTGGTCTCTGACAATCTAGTAGGCTTAAGTTCTAAATTTAATTCACAGTGTGTTAAAATGAAATCCCATACAACATTACAGCCCAAGGGCGTAAATGTAGTACTTTGGACCCGCTGTACATGATATAAAAAGGAACATTATTGGGCAGGTGGTGTGAAAAGTAAATTAAAAACGTGGAACAAAAACGGTTAAGCCATTTTCCATGTTCAGCCTGTAGTGCAAATGCCTCTTTACTTGCAGGAATAATTCATTTATGGGCATCTATCTGGTCAAACGTGTTTAGATTTCGGTTTGGCAAAATAATACGTAGTTTATGGTGCCACTTTACACAAAAAATACCTAGTACATTAAATAATAGACTTAATATTATTCAGTTGCCAAGTTCTAAAAAGTTATTCACATCCTAGCCAAAACACATCTTACTAGGTATATGATATCTCTCACAGAAGTCCCATGGGAGAGCAGAATTTGCACTTACGAAGTGCATGTGTCAAAATAGCAACACACAAACTGTCTCGAGACCAAGTTCCCAAGCTAGTTCGAAACAAGATAGGTGGATAAGTACTACAGTTGGTAGTTAGATACCTCTTGTTGAGGAGTAATCCACCGTTCACGAGGGCACCCATATCTGGCGTGTTTGCCAGCCTCGGGAAATTGAGAAATGTTTGAACAATATGTTGGTTTGTGCTTTTAACAGTGTCACTGTACTAGCTTATTATTATGGTTATGGAGTTGGTCTGTGTGGAAATATTAGATATCATAGCCATTGTTGATGGTAATTAGTGTGAAGGTGTGTCTGTTTAGATAAATTCAGTAAAGTATCATGGGTACGAAGGTATGGCGCAACAATTTTTAACACAACTTTGATCGTTTCTTTTCGCGAATAAGTCTGTAATTGATCACCAACTCGTCTGTTGGAAAGCGACTATGTGCTCGAAGATGAAGCTCGCAGATTTTGAAGATATATTTACTCTGACTACAACTACTACTGACTACATCTTTTAATCGGAAGCCGACAATTACTTCAATTTGTAGTAAAATAATATTGTATAGTGGAAATAATTATAATTCTTTTGAGATGTAGGTAATGGGGATTAAATGATACTTAAGGAGAATAGAAATCCTCCATTATGGAGAATGGAAACATAATTCGTGCTGTTCTGTGATAAAAACGAATACTAATACGAAGTGAGACATGTGATGGTGAGAGCTGATAGCAAATCTAGATAATTCGACTCTGATTATGGTATTTCGCTTGGCGAGTCTGGGTCAACCTATTTTGGTGGTTTAAGTACCCATTCATATTCCGCTGAAATTTACAGACGACGTATTTATTATAAACAAAGTCCTTCTTAGCTAAGAAATATTACAATAACAGGTTTACAAAAGAGCGAACAATCATCTACAGATAAAAATATCATCCAGCTCGTTAGGTAAATGCCACGGAACGCGAATGTTTGTAAATGAGCGCTTCTATGCCCATTATGTCCGTGATGCTTCCAATCTGTCATAATCTCATGCAGGAAATGCTTACGTTCTGAAGAAACGTTCAAGTTATACCGACGTCATTACAGTTTAATAATAAGTATGTTTATTAATGAAACTAATCGTAGAAAACAATAACGACTAATAATTTTATTATAGTTTGCACTGCAAGCCAATATTATATCCAACCCAGCCACCTCCATCTAACTATGTAATCACGGTCAAATGTGGCGTCAAACAGCCTTATTGGTCTTTGATGCTCTGCCTACCTCCTAAGGATAAACAAGCGTGATTTTCTATTTGACAACAGTGACTCGGTGAGTATATTAGTTTTTGTGGCGAGATCGAGCCCATTGATAACGATTTTCACTGAAAAAAACACTCAACTTTTCAGCCACTCTTGAAAATTTTCGAATTGCGGTTTTCACCAATTTTATAAAAACATAGACAATAACCTACAATAATATGTCACTGAAAACTTTGAACTTCAAAAGTTCAGTCCTGTGTGGCATTGCTCTACGCTCGTCACTTTAAGAATAGAATAGAATAGAAATCATTTATTGATTAACTGATACATTTACAATGTTTTATTGCGAAGATGTTGATGCAATAAAGTTACTATCAGTTTACCCTCATCGGGCATTCAATATTATGTCATTTAAATACTTTTACAAATAAAATTAATCACAATCGTTATACTATAAATTAGAATAATCTTAATTATGGTGTCAAATCTATCCTAATAATGTAAAAATAAATCATCGTTAGAATGTCAAATTAATTAATCTGGTTGTCAATATCGAATAAGTACAAAATAAATTATTACGTGCGAATGTCAAACATATAGAGGTATCATTATCATTAGTTATTTAATTTAGTTTAAGCTATTAGATGTTAAAACTCTTTATGACCGGTAATTTCTTTGGTAATGCTTCATGTTCGAACACAGTAATAATTATTTGGTACTTACAGAAAAGTCAAGTACAGAGGGGGTAATTAAAAAGCAAACTAACGTTTAATAAATATTTATATATTTACTGTAGTAATAGAAAATTACGAGCTCGCATAAGCCTTTACATGTTGTATTCATATAGCGTTGGTGTACATACACATTGCGTATCAGCATAGTACAACTGTGGTATCAGTGTGTGTGGTACTGAGCGGATGGGCGCCCGGGCGCCACTTACACAAACAATATAGTGTCACTGAAGAGCATGCAGCTACCTACGACACAAGATTAATTTCTTAGTGTAGGTACTGCGCGGCACTATAATATGAAAAGTATAAAAGATAAATAGTACATAATGTACCTATACCTCTAACTGTAATTAGGTACTTATTGTACTTGTATAAGTTTATAGAATAAAAACTGATTTGATTTGATTTCGCACACAAGCAAAGGCCACGCAAAATAATGACTTGCAACTGTATTTTCTTATAGTCAAGTTACAAAGTCCTTAAAAATAAATAAAACTATAATTCCAACTCTAATATTCAACGTCGGTGTTCCAACAAGTTTCCAAGTTACTAATCCTTAGTAATTTATTCGGAACATCTTGCAATTATGCTGTAATATTTAGATGTTCTTAGGGCTCTGTGGATCAAAGGAAAGTTCTGTGCTTGGTTAATTTTTGACGTTTTGTGAAGATTTAGCACTTAGTTACGCTAATGAGATCTTTCCTACACGAAAATATTTCTTGATTGGAATGCTCAAGACTACATATACAAGCACCTATATTATAAAGAAAAAACAAAATATCCAACACGATATGAGAGTGATTTTCGTATTTTAACTTTGCGTTTTCGAGAGAAAGATTCTTTAGACTAATTCTGTAAAATTACTAGTCCGAGGTGTAACTACAACAGAGTGCAATAGAACAATGCTGCCAGGTAAAAAAAGGTGATAAATACCAACCAACCAACTAATTGCCAACTTAGTACATTTTTCAAATCCAACAATTTATTTACTTCGTCAACCTGTCTGTTTCGTTCACTTGTTTACTTTGTCACTTTGTCTACATCGTCCATTTGTTTACTTCATCACTTTGTCTACTTGTTTACTTCATCACTTTGTCTACTTGTTTACGTTGTCACTTTGTCTACTTGTTTACTTCATCACTTTGTCTACTTGTTTACGTTGTCACTTAGTCTACTTGTTTACTTCATCACTTTGTCTACTTGTTTACGTTGTCACTTTGTCTACTTCGTCCACTTGTTTACTTCGTCACTTTGTCTACTATACTTTTTTTCTATCTCGAGAAAAAAAATCATATCTAAATGGATTATCTAGTAGACATTGAACATAAAATATAAATGGTAATTAGAAGAAATCTCAAAAACTGAGATTTTCTATAAGCAGTTCACTTATCCGACAATTTCCATAGGCATTTTTTGCACACGCACCATACGCGTGGTTGACCGATGCACGTTGATTGTTTTTTCTCTATTTAACATGAGCAAACAGGACTTGCACCTGCCGGGGAATAATTTTACGGGTAATGAGTCGATACAAGGCCCATTATAATGTGCCATTGCTGCAGTCTTGCCAACTTATCTCTACGCGTGTCTAAATGGAAGAACTTCGTTAGAGACTTGTCAATTGTGTTAGGGATAAACGTAAGTGGCTCCCCCAGATGGATTGATTGCATTACGTTTTTGGTTATGTAACCGAAAGTTGGGTGGAATGCCTGGAAGCTTGGAAATTTATTCGAAAAACTGACCAGTAAACAAACCAGATTTCATTTCTAAAGAGATTTCGAACGATTCATTATTTGGGAATATAAAGATGGGTACTGCTAATTAATTATTTAACTACTAGATATCCAGTCGATAAAGTAATTTCTTATAGTATTAATCACACTAGAATAATTCAGATAAGTATGCAGTCAAAGTTTTGTTCCACATGTTTCAATATTTCTTTAAAAAACAGAAGAAGAATAAGTTATTCTTTTGTCCATGGGGGAATTTACGAAATCTATTCAAATTTCCCCAATTTCCTATAGATTTACCCTCCTGATCATAAGCAGTTAAGCCCTTCAACGAACGCTCAATTGCTCTCCATCCCAATTCCCAACTGTAAAAATAAAATAAGTGGCCAAGACCGTGTCGACACACGACTATGGTAGGGTTCCGTTAAAGCTGTATACCTAATCTAAAATACAACCGCTTGGTCAGTATTGTTATTCCTGAATTCATAGGCCGATTAGTAAAAATGCAGGGGACACACACACACACATATTTTTTCACCTTTGCCGGGTTTTATCTCGCACACATTGAATCTGAAAAGAAATTGATATCTATATGAAGCCGTAGCTTTATTTTAAGAAACCTATTTAACATATCCCACACATATATTTTGTGCCACACTGTATTTTTTTACTTTTTGTAAATATAGAATTTAGTAGCGATTTACAGAACATTTCTACTTGTCAAATTTCGTTTTGCTAGGGCTGATAGTCTTTGAGTAAAATAATTGTGACAGACGGACAGACAGACAGACAGACTGACGTATATGGCGAATTTATAAAGGATCCTCGTGGTTACTACGGAATCCTAATAAGACAGCCAATACCGAAGTAGGTATAAGGACATTGGTTTTATGCGATACAGATCATTGGGTCGGTATTGGCTCTATAAATAGTTTTAAGTAGGTTTCGCGATTCCCCTTAAATGAAAGGGGTCCTATGCTTCAGTGAATACGGAATTTATTCAGTCGTATCGGTGCATGGTTTGTTTGTTGTACGTTTTATAAGCACATAGTATTAGAACTTACCTTTATGTATAGGTATTTATTTACATTAGTAGGAACTACAAAAGCTAAAACCACAGATCTGTACAATTACAGATCAGAAAAACTTTGGTTTAATATTTAAAATTATATTAACTATACCACTACCTCTTATTTTTAAATAAAAACTACGGGTCACTCACGTCTGTTTTGAGCCGAAAAGTGGTCACCGACCGAGAGTGACGTGTGCGCTGCTCCTTTGAAAAAGACCGCCGAATGCGGTTGAAACTATAGTCGGGTTTTCCGGCTCAAAACAGACGTGAGCGACCCGTAGTTTTTATTTAAAAATGTGTGAAAACCACGTTATTTTCCATACCTCTTATTTTACTTATTTTATTTTCCACTAATCTTATCGTTGAGTATTGATGAAAAAACCGACCTCAAAACGGATGAACACTTGCATAAAAAATTCTGCAAAAACAGAACGAGATAAAAAAAAATATGAAAATATGTTAGCGTTTTCAATTTCTTTTACTTTTATGGGGTGATTTTAATTAAATTTCATACCAAAATACATTGAGTGTAGCTCAATGACAAAATTATAAGAATAACGATATAGCACCTTTGGAAAGTCATGGGAACTATTGTCTTATTATGGGACTATAACAACACTTTTACCTTTTAAGTTAGCTTTCTCACAAGTTCACTTTATACATAATAGGTAGCACGCTTAACACATACTATTACATATTCTTGGGCAAGCATTCGGAACTATGATAGATTCTGCGGCCGGTTCATAGTAACTATGATAGATTCTAAGTCAGGTTCATAGTAACTATGATGAATTCTATGCCAGGTTTATAGTAGCTGTTGTGCTGTCTGTGGCCACGGTCTCGTGAACGAGAGAGCACTCACCTTTTACCTAGTTACCTACCTCCTCGTATTTCACGCAATGCTTCGGAGCTTAGAACGGAACTTCCGATCTTCAACGCAAATTGTGTGCTAAAACTTGATGTAACTTAGTTAATGCATATTTAAAATTAATCAAGGCTAAAAATAAATTTAATTATTATTTAAGCAAGCTCAGCATAGGAAGACCAGCTACAAGATCGATAGACGACTTTATACAAGGGACAGGAAGATACTGGCTGGAAGCCGCTCTCCTCAGGTCTCTTTGGGAATCAATGGGGCCTATGTCCAGCAGTGAACTTCTTGTGGCTGTGATGATGATGATGATCAAAGCTTCTTTCAAACAAAAACAAGTATAAGTTTAGGAAACTCAAAAACCCCCAATAAAAAAGGCTGAACCGACTTTGATGAAACATAGCTAAGAACACTCGATAAAATCATCTTTCAAACGAAAAAAAAAACTAGATCAAAATCTGTCCATCCGTTTGAGAGCTACGATGCCACAGACAGACACACAGATACACATGTCAAACTTATATCCCCCTATTTTTGGGTTGGGGGTTAATCGCTCTATTCGTTTGAGGGGCACATACAAATATACAGATTTTTAAACCCAGCTTTTTGGTTCGGGGGTTAAAGTAACGCCTTCAAGCCTTAATGCAACGAGTAAACCATTTTAACTATAACTAACATTGTACTAAAGATACTTCCTCACCAAGACCTGAGCCCAAGTCCTTGCCTGACTGATCAAGATCCCACAAACTTCCTGTCACGAATTCCAAGAAAATAAAATAGACAAACACAGCGAGATTTATAACTTGTTAGTTGGGAGTAATTAGTAATAATTACCTATTACTAGTTACGTTCTCCTTACACGCGATCTCATTGGGAGACTGCATTAACTCTAATCGCACGAAGTCTCGTTTAGACTAGTTTCTAGTCTAGTTTACATTATGCTTGTCATTTATTTGAGTAGCGAGCATTTTTCTTCCCACGGGCGCTTTTCCAAAGTGGCAAGTAAAAGTTGAAATATAACACATAAAACATACAGGTCACGAATAAAAACCGTTTCTTGAAGTGCAATATGCATTTCACTCTGTACTTTGCTGCCTTGAGATGATACGATTTATATACCTACAAAAGTATTTTTAATATTGTTTATTGGGTGTTATAAGTTTGACATGTGTGTGTCTGTCTGTCTGTGGCATTGTAGCTCCCGAACGGATGAACAGATTTTGATTTTGTTTTTTTTTGTTTGAAAGGTTAAATGAAGTCGGGACTGTTCTTCATCAAAATCGGTTCAGCCGTTTTTTTGTCGGGGGTTTTTGAGTTTTCTAAGCTTATACTTGTTACCAATAATAGTCGAAAATAATATAGTTTTACAATAAAGTAATTGTTGTTATAACCGAAAATGATGGATTCAATTGTGATTTTTGCTATAAACAAAAACTTTGATCTTCAACAAATGTAATAAACCTAACCACAATTATTTCTTTGTGAAACTATAATATTTTCGTAAAAATTGGTAAAAATACATTTCTATGAGAATCACACCACTTTAATGAAATAGTACAGATGTACCTACGCTTAAAATAGGTAATTACATAATAAACGTAACAACGTATATCTAATTCAACACGATGATTTATAATACCACAGGAAGTGACAGGCAAATCCACCTCTAATTTACTACGCCATATTGCCGTTTAATAGCCAATAAATAACTAACAAATTCGAATCAATAATGCTTTCCTGTCAATTTAATTATATGCGAACACTGTTCACGAATACTTAGATACCATTCGGAAATTCCAATTATAATGCGAAGGTTTGAAAGTCGATTTCCCTCGAGTATTGTTTACGATACAAGATACAAGGCAAGAAGCCAAGAACGTATTCAGGAGAGGGGGGAGGGGGCCGGCAAAGAAAACCTAATAAATATGAATCATCCATCATAATAGCGTTTTAATACTTTAATTACCATCTTATCGCCTTTTCTATGTCAGTATAACACTATTCAACCAACAACTTGCTTCAGCTAAATTAAACTATATTTAAGTATTTTAGCGGAGGAGGGAGTTTAACGAGCGGACTTGTCTTGTCAGTATTTAGTAAAGGTAAAATCTTGCAATTGAATTTTAATTTAGCTATCCCCAACCAAATTGAATTGAATTTTTGCATTTTGCGTTTGTTTTGGATAAACAATGCATGCTTAGCTAAGTGACTTAGTAACAAATATTAAAGGAATTCGTGATCTAGTAATGATATGACTTATTTTTGAGAGAGTGTCCTATTTGGTGGACTCTCGAAAAGGGTAAAAAATATGACTATCAAATAACAGAGCTGAGAAGAATACGTCAAGCTCCTGCCCCCTGCCCCCACCTAGCTACGCGCTTGATACAAGCCGTTGATGTATGGCTCCCTGGATGTTTTACGGCATTTTCTAAGCTAAACGTTTCGTGGTTTAAGTTTCATTGTCAAGTCACATATTTATTGTAATTTATGCCAAAACTCAATGAAGTCTGGGGAGTTCTCACAAGTCGATATTATTTTACACATTTAAGAATTTGCATATACATGAAATATAAATAATTTGAATAAAAATTTTAAGGATATAGTACAATAGAATAATATTATTAATGTGTTCAAATCAGAACGCATGAGCTTTGATTTTCTTGATTTAGTTCTGTGGTTGCTTTGACTCTCAAATCTAATTATTATTTTTATTATTATATCTATTAAGTAATTTTAATTAATAATATACTTATTATCATCTCAGCCACAAGTGGTGCACTACATGACAGGCCTCCCATATGGATTTTCAAAAGATCAGATAGAAGTAACCTGCAACAAATCTTCTTGCAGAGGTTGTCTGCCCACATTGTTTTTTTTTTTATTAAATTTGGACCCGCTTAAAGCATTTGCCAGTGTAAAGTATTAAGATTTTTGTGCAAGAAGAAGCAGTGCAAGTTTCTTGAATAAAACAAATTATAAATAGTCACATATACAGTCATTTTCAAATTCAAGT
This sequence comes from Lycia hirtaria, assembly GCA_947563715.1. Taxonomy (NCBI): domain Eukaryota; kingdom Metazoa; phylum Arthropoda; class Insecta; order Lepidoptera; family Geometridae; genus Lycia; species Lycia hirtaria. The sequence goes on along the minus strand of OX387375.1, from coordinate 16,450,809 downwards.
CGTGCTTCAGTAAGGTGGTGGCGACTTTACTGGAAGTTTCTGTGGAGTTTAGACGTCAACGTGAAAATACTCATTTCGTCGCTTTATTTCACTTGCCCACACCACCATTTTTATAGCATTAAAGTTTAAAGTAATATAAGTTTAGGAAAATAAAATAAAACAACATGTTTTCATGACGTTACCGCCAAAAACTCTGCCTACATTGTGGTTAGTTAACACCATCGGCCTTACCGAAAAACGTTACTTAACTTTTATTTAACCAAGCAAGTGTCATTACGTGTCAGCGAGAAGTTGACAAAATATGTTAAGCAATGCTTAAAGATAAGCAACGTTTTTTGGTAAGGCCGTATAAATTCACTATTTTCTTAAGATAAAGTGTCGAATAATTCATAATTAAGCAGGTCTATTACTCAATATCATTGTGTAGACATTCAAGGAATGCGTACCGATCCCATAACAAGAAAACAGCTAATGTTTCCCAAGTTGTATTGTTTTCCTCACCGCATAGTTCTCCCAAGACAGCGCTGCCCTAATTTAATTAGTCCAAAACTGGGCATACGGATAACGTGCGCCGCCATAACCGTCTCGCTTCCTTACAAACATTATTTATGAGGCCACATGGTGCTATTGGAGGTGTTAACTAAAGAAATTAATTACTTAAGTCTTAGCATACTGAATAGCTTCAATATTATAAGTAGCTAGGATTTATTTTGATGGGACAACTCTACAACTCAATGTTTTTCAATAGTATGGGGTATTAAATTGTGTTTGATAGTAGGATTTAATAAAAATAACTTTAAGGAACATTTAATCAGTTGAACTTGTGAGTATTCTTTTTTATGAATTTAGGCTTTATCGTCATAATATTAGGCGATGTTGAATTTATGATGGCACACGTGGTCATAAAGGAATTTAAGTTACTTGCGTAGCTCGCTTAACTTGATAGTAACTTGAATTTTGGTGGTCATAAAGGAATTTAAGTTACTTGCGTAGCTCGCTTAACTTGATAGTAACTTGAATTTACTAGCAAATTAAGCGATTTATCACTAACTTTCTATTTTCATAGTGCTGAGTTAAAAGCGTCATTATACAGTTTAATATCTTCATTAAACTGCAACTAAATATCATCATCTAAGAAGTACACTATTTAGACCTCCCCTGTGGACTGTCCCCTGATTTATTCACGTCCAGCGTCTTCCTGCCAGTTGTATGAGGTTGTCTGTTCATCTTATGGCTGGTCTTCCTACGCTGTGCTTGCCGATTTATTGTCTCCACTCAAGATACTTTCTGACCCCGTCGGCCACTTCAATTTGATATTCCGCTGTGCTATGTCGGTAACTTTCGTACGTCTACGGATCTCTTAATTTCTGATTCGATCTCGCAGAGAGAGTCCCAGCATAGCCACCCTCTGCCTTTATAGTTCGATGCGTGATTTTGAAGTTCCTTAAAAGGGCGATAGTCAGTTACCATTAAATATATTGGAATACGTTAAATTAGACAGTAAAAATAAATCTCTACACTGGCGAAGCCATGTAAAAAAGTTTGTGTTATCTATCTATGCCTACTATTCACTACCTACCTACTATTTACCATGGCCTACCTTTTTTTTTTACGTGAGGAAATGCATATTATTATGCATGTATATTATTAGCTTATTATTAGCAGCGGGTTATGTCGGGCTCGATACCAGAGTAGTGCCCCTACCGACTAAAACCTCACGGTGTTCCACCTTATCGGAGCTACGGGAACTCTTCCGAACTCACCGTAGACCATGGCCTACCTACTATTTTTATTTTATATTTACTATGACCTACCTATGAAACGCCTTATCCTCAGGGACTGACAGACAATAGCCTAAACCTCGGGACGCATATGCTTCATTGAGAGTAAAATCGCGGGACATGGGTAATTAAATTAATTTGTGCAGTAAATCTACTCTAGTTACTAGAGTAACTAGAGACTTTAGTTACTCTAGTAACTAGAGTCTCTAGTAAAATATACTTGGTAAAGAACAAGTCACAAAGGTACACCACGAGCCTCAGTGGAGGACTCAGTAAGCAATCTACAATCTTCACCGGTGAATCATTAGTCAATCCCACGCGGGGACAATAGAACGAACTATTGTTCACTCATTGTGAAACATTGCTTGACAATGTTTTTCTACCTTGTGAGATTTCAGTATTAATACCTATAGTCATATATATATATATAAACCACTAGGCGAATTATATATAATATAATTCGCCTGGTGGTAAGCGATGGTGTGGTGGACGATGGAGCGCGCTTACCTAGAAGAAACCAATTCACTCTCTATTTAAAGAAAATATGCGCCACATTGTTCTGTATCCACTGCTGCGTAAAATTCTTTATACGATGACATCTGGTTCGGTCATGTGTTATCATAGGAGTTCATGATAGAACCACGATGGTGACAATATTATTGATTCATCTTGTAGCTGGTCACCACCGCTCTGCTTACATTTTATTAACGTCTATTGGTCTAAATGGTTTGCCTGGGTGTTGACACAATCATACTCATCACTTGGCCTGAGTAAGGATTGAGGCAATTACTACAAGTCACTTCCGAGGCAAATAAAAGACAATTTTCACTAAATTTACACCTAAACTTACACCTGCCCACGCAAGACGCGCGGAAGTTAAGTGAAAGTTATGTTTAGAAAACATATTAAGGTAGAAGGGACTACAAGTTAGGTTGTAGGTACTCGCTATTGATTACACTAATTGAAATACCCAGTGGCTAGTGCTAATGGCTTCAGCAGTAATTAATTATTATCAAATTTTAGGAAACGATATTAGAGCTGTTGCAGGAAAAGAATGGAGAACCATAGCTAAGGATAAGGAAAATTGGAAAAAGTGGAGGAGGCCTAAACCCAAAGAGGTTTCTCTCCAAGAATCGAATGAATAGATACATATAAATACATAACACATATATACAAGAAATTAATATGATTTTGAATACATAATCATTATTATATCATTATATTGCATGTATAAATAATTGTGCATGAGTATGTATTGGAAATAAAATTGGCTTTATTATTATTAATTTTAAGGAAAATTATATTAATTTTAAAATACTTTTCTGATCATATTATACGCACAGCCACTCTATATGCATGGATTGACTTAGCTTTGTGTGAAATGAAATTATTAACATATCAATCCATTGTGATGTGACACACGCCCACGCTATGTACGGAAGCTTAAAATAAGAATGTGTAGCCTCTGCTGCGTGCATACTGCATATGCTTACACCGTTTTGGAAACTTAGGGTTTCCGCACACGAGGCTACTCGGAAGGTAGCTCGAGTTTGTTAATTAAGCATCGTTCTTAAGTCGCCGCTATACAATTTCATTGTTGTTCGCACACGTTGCGATGGGTCGAAATGATAAAATATTTGAAATATATTTCAGTCGTATACGCCAGTTAAACCGGAGTCGCAATCGAGTAATCCCGTGCACGGAAGGCCTTAGCTTTATGTAATTCTCTGTCGTATTTTTGTACTACGCTACGACATCAAATCAAGTTAGCTATCGACTGTAAAAACCATAAAAACAACATGAACAAAAAGAAGTACCTATTACAACAAGTCTCTGAAAAAGAAACTGCCCTCGATTCGCATTACGTAAATCGGCCCAATAAAGAGCCCTTTATACGCTTCACTGCACTCAAATCGTATAACAGCTCAACTGCACAGTTGTCCACTTTCGACATATTCGATGGAAATCAGGTGTGACCTGTCAATTCAATGGAAGCGGTAAATTGACTTGTGCGTTGTGTTTCATAAATTAGATACATAAATTAACTTCAAATATTGTGAAATGTCATCAAATGGCTCATCATCATCATCATCGGCCTACTTTAGTCCACTGCTGGACATAGGCCTCTCCCGAAAGCAAATGACTATTAACATAAATATTATGCAATGCCTGCAAATAAGTATTTGAAGCAACGATAGCTCAGTCAGGTGTTTTGAGATCACGCAGTCGTGGAATCAATCCAATCAATAAGCTTAGTGAAGCTGAAGGTGAAGAAAAATAACGTACGAAACCATTACTTTTACACGGTAGTAGAATGTTTTCTACTACTTCGCTAGCTAGCTACCACCCTAAAGTTGAAAATCTGTCTTCAAACACCTAGTGTTTGAAGTAGTTCCTATTCCATGTTATGGAGAGATACCACAGAACTTACATCGTTATTCGTAACAGCAGGTAAGCTGGATAGGTAATTATATAATTTATGTGAACGTCACTTATACATATATATATTAGAACTTAGTTTTTGCACTTGTATGAATACAATAAAGAGGTTCTCTTGCTAATTTTTGAAGTGTCGATAAAGCAGGATGGATTATCCTACTTTATCGACATTTAAAAAAATCCAAGGGACCTTTCCCTCTCTTGTTCCCAATGTTCATTATTATTTCATGGTTTATTGCCAAATATAATACGCGTTTATTAATATTGTAGTGAGCATACAATTTGTAGCCGTTAACCTTCCTTTCTATAAAGTTAACCTTTGTTTTAATTCGTACCGCACAAGTAGATTTTATAGTAAGATATAAGATAATTTTTATTCCAACAGGTTTTTGTCTTCTACTTTGAGAAAATTATAAAATTAACTTAGTAATGGCAAACATCTGTGATAATTGTATAACCTTGTATAACACTGTTATTAATTAAAACTTGAAATTATAACTAAAACCTTAATTTTACGGGCTTTTGATTAAGGTGGTGCGTTAAGAATGATAAAACAGTTTTTTATTTATTTTTGTAACCAGATTAGGTCATTACTGTAAGTGATCATGATTTTCTGTATGTCTGTCTTTCTATCTCTTAGTTACTTTTTCACGGCTAAGCAGTTGAACCAATAGTTATGAAATTTGGCACAGATATTTTTAGGACCTGGAGAAGGGAATAGGCTATATTTTCTCATCATCATCATCACCGCTTTTCATCACTGCACGGGTGAAACCGCAGGGTGCAGCTAGTTTATATTTTAAAATGGTCTTAGTATAGGTACATTTATTCTTTGCTTAGTTTGGGCTAGATGGCGTTGTGTGAAATGTCCACAAATATTTATTTATTTATTTTATTTATTATTCTGTTGTTTATCAACAAAACCAACATCAAGAGATCTTCGATCTCTGATATAAATCTTCTAATAACAATGAAGTGGTAGCTGAATGGAAACGATTGCACGAACAATTATAGTAATAGACTTAATAGTTAGGTAGACCTAGACAGCGGCGGGTGAACAACCTGTTAACTACGCCGGTTCAGTTAATTAATAAAAACAACGGTATTTACCATCGAATGCACGGGCACGCGATCGTACAATAACTTTATGGCAGAACTTTAAGTCAGTCTAGGAAACAATAAATATTTTACTATGGAAATTAACGTGGTTTTCACATATTTTTAAATAAAAACTACGGGTCACTCACGTCTGTTTTGAGCCGAAATATCCGACTATAGTTTCAACCGCATTCGGCGGTCTTTTTCAAAGGAGCAGCACACACGTCACTCTCGGTCGGTGACGTGTGTGCCTTGCACTTGAGTGCAAGGCAAAACAGACGTGAGTGACCCGTAGTTTTTATTTAACAATAAATATTATAGATACCTATACTTTGTCTTAAGAAATTAAGAAATACATACATAAAATCACGCCCATTTTCCCTTACGGGGTAGTAAAAATAAATCCGTTTGTATGGAGCTGATCACAGTATTTGCAACTGGGGGGATTTTTTGAAATTATGATAGGAAAATAACTAAAAATCATAGATCAACAATAATCCCCGATTTATAGACTAGCAGCGTTCCACGGTTTCACTCGCGTAGTTATGAAAAACGGTGATGATTATGATGATGATAAGTAGCTTATGTCCGTCTCCAGGTCCAAAGCTATCTTTATACTAATTTTCATAACGATCAGTTCAGCCGTTTGAGTGTGTAAAGGTAACAAAGTTAGCTTTTATAATTATCATAATGAAATTGTATCAAATGTATTTCAAAACACCAGTACATTCATTTAAATAATAATATACTTGTTATTACCTACTCTTAGGTACTTATTTATTTCAATAATAGAGATACATAATATCATATATAGACATATAAGAGAGTACAAAAACAATATGGAAACAATATATAAAATACCTATACATACTAAATATATTAAATAATAATATACTTAGTTGTCTTTTATGTTGTCACAAATCCTATTTTTACTAGACTATAGGCGACACATCAAAGTCCATGACGCCGTTTTACACCACATTTGACCGTGATAGATATATTATGTATGAAAGGCTTCTATGCTAGACTGGGAGAAAAAGAAAAACAGCATCTACCAGCTGTTTCTCTTCCCGGGCATACTATAAAAGTCTGATATGGGATTTAAGGGAAATTGCTGTTTATGTAGGCAATGAGCTGAGGCCCTGTCACAGCAGGCAAACATTGCACCTTACCCTCTAATACCTTCTAACCCCCTAATACACTCTCCTTTCCATCTATTTAATCCTCTATCCACGGTTAAAAGTGGCGTCAAACGGTCGGTTTTTGATGCTCTGCCTACCACGTTAGGTAAATAGGCGTGATTTTATATACACATGTATGTATATGGAAGGGAGAAGGTTATAGAGGGTTAGAGGGTAAGATGTAATGTTGACTTGCAGTCAAGGGGGTCAGTCCATCGCCTACATAAACGCTAATTTCTCTCAAGTCCCATAGTATTTACAAGATTAATAATAAATTTCAGTTCTAAACACTAGTGCATATATATACTTAAAAAGTATTCCTTCCTTCTATCCTTAGCTCCCTTCTAGTTAAATATAATCAGATAAAAAGGTTTTCATATAAACTAGTTCTATTCTAAGACGTGGAACGGAGACGAAAAAATAACACAAGTTAGGTTTAGTTGAACTTGACAATGCCTTAACAGACGATCGGGTTGGTATTCAGCCTAGCATTTGATAGACATGTGCAAGCATGCACTTGAGTGCAATCAAAATCTAATAGCTGTCATAGCCTCTCGTGTCGAATGTCAAGTAATTCAACGTCATGTATGAACACATACATCCATACAGATATTATAATTATACATACATCATAGTGATATAGCTATATTAGTAGCTATTGCTAAACATTCATCATCATCTCAGCCATAAGAAGTCCACTGCTAAACATTTTTTGAAAGCTTTTGTTGCTTCCAATCGGTCTTTTTGTAAATCTATGGACAGCAGTGGACTTCTTGTGGCTGAGATGATGATGATGATGAATACAATTCTTAGCTTATGGGCAAAAGGTTTCTTATTCATTGGAATTACATGAAGATCGTGTCGCATATTCCTTCCGACGTGTATGATAAAACTATATTATATTTGTTAAGGCGACAGTGGATATATACATATTTGGCACACACATGTAATTTGAATGAAAATGTAATAATGTCGTATAATAGAGCTAGTCTGACTAGAGAGTCATCAGGAAGAGGTAGCAGGAAGTTGTAATAGAAACTTACAGAAGTTCCCATTACAACTTCCTGCTGCCTTAAAGAGAGAGCCTTTCTATAATTTGATAGTGTTTGGAAGATACTCATCGAGTTTTGGATCATATATTTAGTCATAGTGAGCACTTTTCATTGCAAGAAAAGCTTGTGTCTAAAAGTATCACCAGATTAGATTCCATCCTTTTTTTTTATCAGCCCTGTTTGTACAAACTGTCCCACTGCTGGGAACGGGCCATCTTCTCATTGTGAGAAGGGTTAGGCCATAGTCTGCCACGCTGACCAAGTGCGGGTTGGCAGACTTCACACATCTTCAAGATCATTGAGAACTCTCAGACATGTAGGTTTCCTCACGATGTTTTCCTTCACCGCTATAAGTTGGTGGCAATCAACAATACGCACATAACTTCGAAAAGACAGAGGTGCGTGCCGTGGGATTCGAACCCAGGACCTGCGGATCGCAAGTCAGACGGTCTCACCACTAGGCTGCCGGAAACTATAATATGATACTATGATTCCATCCTTATTCGGTCTCATCTATATAATATTCCTCTTACTTGTCTGTTTCCTTTTGCATCTGTACGTCCTTGGCCGTCAATTCTATACGATTACTGCGTGTGAGGTCTATTCAAATAGTATTTTTAACGAGCTACGAACCTGTTCTTCCTACGCTAAAACCGAAGCAAATTCTTCGTTTTATTTACTTTGCATATTTTCGTTTATTACGGTTCTTGTATCTACAGAAATGTTTATCGGAGATGTTGTTATATCATCAAAACCAGCCTACGTAGATTCTGTGATAATTAAATTAACCGGGTAAATACTGTTAAACAACCGCCTCAAAACTTTACATAAATATCGGTATCTTAGAATTTTCATCACCATTTCTATAAATATTTGATCCTCCACCAAAAAAGCCATCGAGGCTTCATCTTCTACCCTGATAACATTAAGGCATTCTCTAAGTCTAAAATTTCTGGTAAAATTTATGTTATATTTACTTGAGATTTGGCAGAAGTGTTCTAACTTACATTAGCCTTTACGTATTGTATTAAATCCCCCAAGGTTGCAATGAGATGGAGGTTATCCTTCTTGTCATTCGATCTCTCACGTTATCTTGAATAGACTAGATTATCATCACTATGTTTAGCTATATATCGCTCATTACTGAGCATATGCCTCTATTCTTGTACGTTATTCTTCACAGATCTGTGTAAATCTTGTCCAGCAGCCTTATCGGCTAAGTTAAAGAACTTCATTGTCAAACTACAGAAATCCAATATCATTTGTGAACTTCATAAAGATTTCGAGGACGGTCGATTCCTCGTTATCAAAATGGATATTAATGATTTAAAGCCCACAGTGGCTATATTGGTTTCGATGAAAAGGAATTTAATTGCCAGAAATAGTTAGCCGATAACATCGTTGGATTGATCTGTATTTTTTATCATATCCTTTATGCAAAGCCTGTTGCCAGCCTGACCACCTACCGTTACTCTGTTTAGCAAAATGTCCTGCCAAGGGCGTCAAAGGTTCGAATGAACTACGTTTCGACCGAGAAAATACATTACTCTCAGAAGTCGTGCTGCAACTAGGAACATTTTAAAAAGATCGAATCATTCGAATGGTGTCGATACGGGTCATCAGCGCTCAATTAAACAAATCGAGTCAAAGAGCAGACAATAGCGGAGGTGTCGCGTCTCTCATTAGATCGTGAGCACGCTAATGAGGCTCGATCGTATCGGCGACGTGCGCCCACTTTCACTTCCTAAGGGCAATACAATGTAGAGATGCGAACTCGCCAGAGTTCTACTCGTAAACTTAAGGTACACTTCCATGCATCGTGGCCGATCGCAGCCGAGCGCGATTTATCGTACGCGGCTGATGTGTGCGACCGATGCGGTTTTACTTACTCTATGAAAATAGGTAGGCGTTTTCACACGGATCACGACACAGTATCGGCGGACAATAAGTCTCATACACGCTTAAACGCTTTCACACGAAAACGCTTTTTCGAAAATGATAACGTAACGACATGATAACGATACCGTCACGAAATCATCATTCATCATTCAGATATCTTTCATCGTCATCAGATTGTTTATGATGATGTAATCGGATCGGAATTGAAAGTATAGACTGTCGGAAACTATGGAAGGCGAAGTTCTGCGGTCGCGTTGTGCATCACCTCGGTCAATCGATATCGATATTGTGGCGATATCGGTATTGTTCTGGTGTTGTTATCATCTTCGATCAGTCGGGTCAGTATCATATTATGGCACCGCTTCCAAGGTATGCAACTGACGCGTACGTCGCGACGCGACATACATTTTCATTGAGCGTGTATTGTTGTAGAATCGCAACCGCGTGCTATCAATCGCTGCACGGAGTTGTACCTTTAGATATCGTTCTGTGGAGAGTTAGATTGTTTATGTGGCATGTAGAAACTTAGCTGTTCCAATTTCAAAACCAATTTGTACTTTGGAAGTTTGGTTTGCATCATCAAGTTTAAATTTGTTCGTGCCGCAGATAAGATAAAATGTAAGTTTGAGGTGATGAACATTTAGACTATTGCACATTGAACATACATGCTGGTCACGGGTTCGTAGTTAAAAAAATTATGTAAGATTATTATTACAAAAAAATATAGCCTATGACACTCTGGAAGTGAAGACGAATCTAATGACACCTCGCACATCAAAATCGGTCAAGCCGTTTAGGCTGTATAGGCTGTCATATAGTAACATACATACATACACTAAAAACATAACAGTAACTTAACTGAAAAAATAGACCTGTACGAGACCAACAAACAGAACAGAACAGAACATAGAAAACTTTCCCAGTTGACGCAGCAACATTTATTATTTTCTTTGCTCACTCTGTCAAAACTAAGGATGCCTAAGATTTTTGGTAGCAAGCAGTAGCAGCCAGTCAAGGTTTCTAGATAAGGTTCTACTACGCACAAATCAAATCAGTTTCATAATCGTGATCGTTGTCCAAGTTTTTTATTACCTATTTAAATTCTGATAAGCGTTTGCATACTTATATAGATGCAAGAACGGTGTTTCAAAACGTTAGCAAACTGGTACATTTAGCTTATTTATACACGATAAGAGCCACCTGATGATAAAACTTGCCCTACAACTTTACGATGTTATGCTTAGAATAAATTGGCCAAGTGCGTATCGGGCTACGCGCATTGTAGGGTTCCGTAGTTGCAGTTCGCTATATACAGACGTAGAACATGGCTACTTGTTTATATTGTTAACTTGTGAAGCCTATTTGGCCGTGATAGTTTTCCTTTTAATTTCGTTATACATGGGTCTACCGTAATTATTTCACGCCGCGAACATTAAAGCTTCTTATTCCTAACGACACCCCATATGATTAGACGACATAAAAATCATCCCCACTCTATGCGTAGGTGAAACCACGAATTTTAATTTGCAATATTTGATATTATTTTACCACTTTGTCGGCCGGATTAATAATTTGTATAAAAAAAGATTCATTGACTATTTTCCTTGTTGGCTACGGAACCCTAAAAAACTTGATTAGCGGTTGCGCAGCCGCGAGCGAGCTATCATCTAAAACGCAGTTTTTGTGTCAGCACTAAAGTTATGGTGATCTAGAATATTAGATAATCTCTGTTATTATTGTGATATAAGTTAACTATTAATAAAGTAAAGCCGTTTATATAATGATTGATTGGCGGTTTTGGCTACGATTTATACTGTTGAATTATTTTTCTTAGTTCTTAAATCACTTCACAGTTCACATTCTGATTTTATATCCCTTTCAGAACGGCAGAAAATATATTATTTTAGTTTTTTATTAAAGTGGCCATACCGGAAAACAACCTCAAATAATATAGTGTCTTCTTTCCGTAAGTGTCATTACGCGTCAGCGAGAAGTTAAGATTTTTAAGATTGTAGTTGACAGGTGACAGGTGCGGCGGCACAGAGTTTCACTTCTTATGCAGTACGCATCAAGAACTTAAACCGAAATCGTTGTGTATGGATTTTTGACATATCGATTAGAAACTTTATTCCGACCATACCTATGTTACTCTGAGTTATTTGAGAGGGTATTAGGTTTTTGTCTAAAGGGCCTTAGTGATTTCTATGGTTTTCGCTAATATTATTCATTGAAGTTAAACAATTTTTAACGGATTTGTCGCTTATATTTTACATAATTTTATGACCTGACGTTTCGAACACTTTGCAGCGTCTGTGGTCATAGGTGAGACTAGATGACAGTTGTCTTTTTTTGTTACGTAATAAGAGCCTTTCAGCAACTTCAGAGGCCCTTTAGAATAAGCGGTTTTCAAACACCTCTGTAAATAAATCCGGTTGTTTACCAAGACAAGACTGTTGTTGTCGAGATTTCGATAAATAGACATCTACTTGAAATGTCAAGAACCACACGGGTTTTGTGCTGTTTAGGTAGAATATGATCAAATGATGTATACATGCTTTGGAGTATAGTCTGGTTCTGATCGATTGTCACATGTTATCTTATATTATGTTAGGCTATATTCTGTTTTGTATACTTAAATAAATAAATAAATATGTTATAGTGGGAACTTAATTGGAGATTTAGTAATATTATTTTTGTTAATGTCACAAAACTCTTAATAGGCTAGAGAAAGTAACTTATTTAGTCTGAGCCAAAATATCTAACAGGAACAAAGACCTACAAAACTATATTAGATTATTATTAGCCTTTTTTAGTGCCATTTTCCGGTATAAAGATCCATGAAAAAATACTCATTTAATTAATGATAGGTAGTGGCCCAGGGGGGCAAGTTAATATTATGGAGGATGTGAAAAATATGAATTGTAGGTACAGGTACCTACAATTGCACGGCCTTAGGACTTTGATTGCTTTGCAGTTGGCTACATTTTTTTAATCTCTTGAGGGCATCTGCCCCCTTGCCCCCCCCCTTGGCGACGCCCTTGGTTGTGTCTTATGTGATTTAGAAAAATTTCATTAAATTGTATTTTGAGAGATCTATCTTAAGTTAACCTTATACTATTTAACACTAAAAATCATATGCGGTGTTCGTTTTTTACAACGCTATTTTCTAAAAGCCAGAGACTAGCGTGAAATATTTGTTAGCCGCCACCGACGTATGTAAAATACGGAATAAATCGGATATTCAAACTAACACTATTACAGTCATGGTTGTGTCGGATTTGCATCCGGTATGAAAATTAATCCTACGGTCAGCCAGCGTGACAGATGTTGCTTTGAGTACGTTTGACTTGACTGATCGCTCCGTCGCGTCATGAGGACACGCTTGCTCACGTTGTTTCGGCTATTTATGCCATTGTTCAGAGATTGTGGTCAATTGAACAGTGCGCTGCAATCGCATTATGTATAAAGAGTTGCTAGCAAGAATGCATTCACTGGACGCTTGGCAACATACATAAGTACATAGTAGAATTTATAAAATTAATGATAATAAATGGAGTTAAAAAACTAAGGTATTCTTTGGCATGTGCACGCGGTAAACGCGTCAAATATAATATACTTAGTCAAATAGATAGGCATACGTAGTATACAATTCACGCATAGAAGCAACGAAGTGTAGGTATGGTATACCTACGAGCACGCACACGCAAGGGAGTCTAGAGCGGTAAGGCGGTAACATATTGGGGGGACAATGACAATCTTATTGTTATATTATATGTAATTTGGTTAGGGCTTAGGGGATACTTTCAATTGAACAGGCTACAAATGTTTGATTTAGATTTATGATGAAGACGATACATGTTAAGTACTTTTATTTTATTTTAATTCTCTAAGCGCGAGGGAGGATTATATACATATCCAAACTTGGATATTATTAGCCTCTTAAAAATCTTAAAATAATGTAACTGAGCTAAGAGAGGTATTTGCTACTTGTTTTATATATTCAAACAAATTAACAAATTTACACATAAGTTAGTAAATTCAATCAAATATTTGACTTCTTTGGCACCTCTCGTCATAATCACACAGTAACACGACGCATTCTTCGAATTTCCTGGGACCTACCTGTGATATACTAATATAATAATTAATAAAACAATCCAATCTTTTACATTTCTTACATACTTACTTTTTTACATCCTTATTCCCATCCCTATATTGACGTCATAATCCCATGTCATCATGAGACTCAATATAATAAATGTATGACACCCAAACAAGACGGCAATTTCCACAAGTTAAGGCACATTCGCATGCCAATGACCCTTAGGAAACAAAGACGAAGGTACGCGATTACCCAACAAAGCGTGAAACTATGAATGATGTATTCAATTACAGCCAGGGTTGCAGTCTGACGGATTATACGAACGTAAGGGCGAGTGGGGCTTCTCTGCCGCGGCTTCTAACGACAGTATGCTTATGAAGGGTGTTGTAATGCCCCCACTATTGTCGTATTTATTATATTATCTGATACAAATATAGGTATGACACTCCGAGTAATTGAATAGACCAGCAAGGTGTGGAAAGTCTTTCCGATGGTTTCTCACTGAGCTATATTCATTTCTAGAAGTAATAAGAACAGATAACAAACAAAAGATGCAACAGATACACGCCACAAATTGGTTCTAGCTCAGCATATAATAAAAGCAAAATACCCCACTAAATAATTAAAGACTATAAATTTAAAATTAATAGCACTCAAAAAAGTGTTTTTCTCTATGCTCGAAAAGGTTCAGTGACACCACTAGTAATGCAGTCGTTAGGCGATGTCTATACTTTACTATCAAGCAAACAGTCTGCTATTTGCTGTTTTTCTATACAAAGTATGACATGGTATGAATTCATCACAATTTAAACTGAAACACGCAAATATTTCATAAGCATAATATTAAAAGTAATATTAAAAAAAATTAATTTTTAATTCAACATGTTAGCGGGCTAATAAATTCGTTTAATATATTTTAAATGTAAATGGGTGGTGACGTCATAACGTGTCAGCTCCATGTTTCAGAGTCACATACCTATATGCTTGTAATAATTACGTAGTACGTAGTACGGATACGCCCTGGGGTGTACTTTCGACGGAAGCTGACAAGCTGAAGGGTCGTAGGTTGAAGCGACTGTCTTTGGTGGGTATATATATATCTGCAACTAATAAGTAATCTGTGGTATAGTTATGACAAACTATCGTAACTATAAGATGAATTCGAACTTCGTACTAGCAGTGTTATTGCTCCACTATGAATAATATTTTTTAAATAAATGCATCATTATATTATTTCCCGAACGAAATGCTTTAGTTACACTTTCATCGAGCGGACTGCTAGAATGTGGAATATGCTTCCTGAGTGGGTCTTTCCCGATAGATATAATGTGGGTGTCTTTAAATCGCGAGTGAATTGGTTTCTTCTAGGTAAGCGCGCTCCATCGTAGACGGCAACGTCGCTTAACATCAGGCGAGTTGGCGGTCAAGCGCGAACCTATTTCTACATAAAAAAATAATAATATATTTTTATCATACATCAATTAATTTGTACCTTTTAGAGGACTAAAGACACAAAAATACATATTTATTGCCAGAAACAAAAAAAAATGCTTAATACAGCAACCCGCATTTACGTAAAGTTTGAGTAAAATTGTTTTTAAGCGGTAATTATTTCTCAACCCCGAATTTTTGCTATTGAAACCGACAAAATAACTGAGAATGAATGACTGATGATTGGTAATTTAACAAAAGAGAATTGTGACAACTGTCGCTGAAGCCATTAACCAAGAAATCAAGAAGAAAAAGACAACTGTCATCTAGTTTCACCTGTGAGAAAGACGATACAATACATTTATGGTCTTTGCCTATGACCACGGACGCTGTCGACGAAAGGGTTCGAAACGTCAGCCCTTAAAATAATCTAAAATATAAGCGATAAATCCGTTTAAAGTTTTATTTTAATAAATCACAAGTCATAGAATAAATTATAGTACAAGTACTCAAGGAAATTTAAATAAATATGTGAACATAATTAGCTCTTTGTTACAAAATAACTACTGTCTAGTATTATTATATCATGAAAACTACAAAGTAAGGAAATAAGTATGATATTGAAACACGCGCTTACATCAAAAGTAATGATAATTATGTAGAACGTGGCTTGCGCTAAAAGGGTTCTGCTGAGAGTAATTTATTCAATTTCACTGTTTACATTTGCATTGTGCATATGAAATAGTTTGAATTTGCCAATGCACTGTTGTAATACTGTGTGCTGGTGTTTATTACGCAAATATAAGTATGAACGGGTGATTATGTGATTGACTGATCCATTGTCCCATTGATATTAGACCATTTGCTGCCTACAATGTCATAAGTCCCAATAAGACGATTGATCTAGCTAGGTCGATCGACGTACCCCATAGCTACATCGACTACGTCGTCAGGCGATTTGGTAGTTATACGAAATCGTATAAAAAAAACCGATTACAATTAGGGTATTTGGTAAATAGATCGTTTTGCTAACATGACCTTTAATCTATTTTATATGGTCAATAAACTAGGTGTTTGACCACAGCTTACATGTTACGTGTGTTTCAAGATAAATACACCTAATTGCTTCCAATTATTAATACACCTAATTTGGAATTAGGCACACCGTTAATCGCATAGCAACTGATTTTAAACTGCTAAGTAGTAACAGTGGTAGCTGGGTAATCGGGCACTATAAGAATTTTCCTTTGGTTTGGTTTTTTCACTATCTATTCCTGCACAGATTATCTTAATAATATGTACTGCGAAAGTTCAGTCATTGTTGTGATTCGAACCAGCGTCCTTCGGCACAGAAATCCAACGCACAACTAATTGACCTATTATTACTTTAAAAATAACTACGAATAATTTATAATTGGTACATATTACGTTCAAAGTGATAAGCTTTCAATAATATGTATAATCTGCCAATATTGTTTATGTATGATATACTAGGACATGCTGAATGATCGTTTCCTATGGTACTAATACAAAGATGTTCAGTTTACCGTGATGGGTAAAATTAATCAATCCGGGTTCGTTAATGAGCAAACACAACTCAATTCCTATTTTAGAGTGTGAGTGAGCTACTATCTTCGAGTTGAGATACCATTTTCCTGTTGAATACCGTTTAGGCGCACTGTAGGGACCAAAGACTTCAAATAACAAATAACGCGATATATCCGTTAAAATTTGTTTCATTTACATTAAAATCTGCCAATAAAGTTACATTTATATTGTAGTGAACAGATATACTTTCCTAAATCTGTGTTGTAGTTTTTATAAATCGTAAAACGCAGATTCACTTTCCTACATTGGTTGTGGTCAATAATTTAGGTATACAATTATAGGCATTAAACGTTCTGATATAAGCTATAACGTTTTATAGTTGTCTATTGAGCACGTACCCGCTTTATGGAAATTATAGTATAAATTGTTGCAAATCACTATTGCACGACGATATTCGCTGTGTTTGTGTCGTGTTTGTATATGTGTGAGTGGCGCTCACTCGCTCAGACAGGCACACACACTAACGAAATGTGTGTGTATACTAATTCTACATGTAAAGGTTAGCGAGTACTCGTGAATTGCAGCTGTAGTTTTAATGTGAGGTTACGTTTTATTAATACATATTAATCGCGGGTTATGTCGCTTCTATGAAGTTTGTTGTGAAGCACTTTTATTGCGATAATCCGTATTCATGCGTTTTCATATTGCGGGGACTTATATTTTTATGTTTCCGGATTTATCTGTCATTGTTATAGTAGTTTCTGAATTAAATAAGTTAATTTCTGTATTAAAAAATTACATATAAAAATTGGAATGTACGTTGCAATGCAATGAGAAATCAACGAAATTCCAAGTAGTAAATTGCAAACATATAGGTAGGTTTTCAATACACATCCGGGCAGCATAACGACGCTCGCGCGAATACGCGCGGTTATGGCTCGCTCCGTGATGTTACCTCCCCCGCTACCCGCGCGGCCTTTGCTTATCAACCGCCTCGCGCTCGCGCCACCACCACACCGCGGCGCGGCGCTCGCACCGCGTTTAGATGCACGGATTATTTTCATTTTGTGAGTTTTGATGTATTAGATTAAGTATTTATTTTTATAGTTAATATATTTCTAAATATTTACTTACAAATATTCAAGTTTCTACCTGTTAATTAAGATCGAGTAAAAATTGCTTAAAAATTACGTTTGTTGTATGGGAGCCCTTTAATATTTACTTTATTGTTATTTAATTATTTATTTTGAAAGGTAATATACAAGTAAATATTCTGTGAAAATTTGAAGCGTCTACCTGTTACCGTTTTTAATATTGAGCAAAAAAAAATACGAAAAAAACATGTTTACTGTATGGGGTCCCCTTAATATATTTTTTTTTAATTTTTAGTATTTGTTGTTATAGCGGCAACGGAAATACATCATTTGTGAAAATTTCAGCTTTCTAGCTATCACGGTTTATGAGATACAGCCTGGAGACAGACAGACAGACAGACAGACAGACAGACAGCGAAGTCTTAGTAATAGGGTCCCGTTTTTACCCTTTGGGTACGGAACCCTAAAAATAAGAATCTGCCGATCCCCTCCCCTCTATTTGTAAGAATTTCAAGGAAAATATGTAATGAATACAGGTTTAATTTTTAGGAGAATTTGTTTTTTAAGTACTTAGGTACTAATAATGTTTATTGTCTGGTAATATTCAAGTTTGGTTTTATTTTAATAGTTATTTGTCATTCATCATTATATAAGTTTTTGATCAGTCCAGGGGCTCAAAACCCATTACACAATATACCTAAAACCCTAGAATGATTGTTCACTAAACTTATGATTTGTTTTGAAATTAAATTAAACTGAATTGAGTATAAAATTCACAAGATTTAATTAATTTGTTTCGAAATTGGAATCGACTGCGACTGACCGAAACTTTGCAAAAATTGTATTTATTTCGGCCCCAGCCTAAAGTTATAGGACGAATCGATGACGGACCCGTGCTAGGATTAGTAGCACACTCCGATCAATAGAGGCTATTAGAATATTCAATGTACTCGAGTACAATGACTCACTCAAACATTAAGTCGCTTTATAGCCACTTTTGCTGTGCCGCAATAAAGCGCAAGTTAGCTTGCACAGGTGTTAAGTGCGTACTATAAATTTTTATACTTTCAAAGTGTCGGTCGTATCTTTTCTGCCGCGTGGTAAGTATTGATTTGTCGGGTCTAGCCGGTATGTACCTACTAGTAGGCATTATGTCTAAACAGCAGAGTGCGCCTGATTTGGTACTGGTCTATTACCATCGAAAATAATAATATATTTCGTTACAAGGACAGTATTCGTGTAGTGCTCCATGTTTGGTATGGCTGCTGGTGGCAACCCTGATTGTAAACGGTAGAACGGGATCACGGCCCCGGTACGGGGTAAGCCCCGTAAGGTCAAATTTAGGGACGCACCAACGACGTAGTACCTTCGAAAAGGCGGCAGACGAATTGAGTCGTCACGAAGAGTTTTGACAGGATAACTAACACGAAATCGGAAAATATTTCACCAATAAACATGACTAGAAAGAGATTGCTCATAATTTATTTTTATTACGCGTTAGCGGTCAGGCACAAGCCTTTTTTGCGAGTAATAAAAAAATACTTTAATTGTGATACGGACGCCCATATGAATACAATATTGATGGCATACGGACAGATCGAACATGAAGAATTTATAAGGATTCTACAGAACAACCCGAAACTCCAGGGGCCGTACCACAAGTGTTCAGGCAGTCTAAATATTACTTTGTCCTTTGTCTCTTTCTTTCTACAGTTAAGATAGCAAGACAAATGTCAAAGTAATATGGAAATAACATAGTTATTAATCTTATTCTTATCAAAATTTAATTTAAATTCCTATATTAATTTTTTACTATCGCAAATAGGCCATAATAACCTACGCTAGCAATCTCAAAAAAAAAAATCTATAGTCAGTTAAAAAAAAAAAAAAAAAAAATCTATAGTCAGTTAAAAAAAAAAAAATATAATCTATAGTCGGCATCGTCTCAACATAGCACAGCGACATATCGTGTGAATGATCAATTCAAGTGAAATTGAGGTCTCGCGGAGAGCGCGGAGGCATTTCCTCGCGTCTCACATTTCCTGCGAGCTGGCCCATTGAGCGGATATCAGCTAAGTACTTGCTGAGAATGTATTATGACTCTATACGTCGCTAACCGTCTCTTTCACTCGCGCATAAAAACATTAACATTTTAGACCTAAAAAGCGATATCACAAATGTTCAACAGCAATTTAATTTTCAAAATAACGCGAAAAATGCGATTTCGACATGCCTCATGGTTCAGTGGTAAGTACGACTGCGTCTTGAACTGTAGGTCGTAGGTACTACGCGCTTTTTAACACGCTTTTATTAGCTTCATACCTACGTAATGTTAGTATGTAACGGAAACTTTGAACATTATTTTGATCCACTTCAAACGGTCAGATTTCATTTAAACTTTGTGATAAGTCTCTATTGAGGACCGATGACAATACAATAATTTGATAAGATTGAGCGTGTTTTTTTTTAGTTTTTTAAACTATTATATTTATTTGTAGTTTTAATTTTAACTCAATCAAGACCGATTGTTATCAATCAATTATACGCGAAAATATGTTTATAATAAACTTTTGGTACATATAAAAGCTTCTGAATAGACATTGTTTCTCATTTTTAGACGATCGAAAAAAAAAAAACGCACGTATTTATTATTATTTGAAATATTTTATTCTGATTGTATAAAGTTGATTGAAATAATAACCCTCCTTCTTACGCAGTCGGGTAAAAAGACGTTACAATTGTAATAACCCCAAGTTAAGATAAGTTGTATCTCGCAGTTTGTATCTTCTAAATATTAATATGCGCGAGCGAGACAGATGATTTATGACATATACGGTCTTAAATGCGCTGTATAGGTAATGGTTTGCTAATGTGTACTTACACACTTGTGTAGAACTTCCGAGAGGCGGAGGGTCTTTGTATGATGGTATTTCCGGCCCGGGGTAAGAAGGAAATGGATTTTTTTTTCGGTTTTTCAGAGTGCAATGCTAATGTGATTAGCGATTATGTCATAAGATCATAGTTTACCCTTTTTGTCGTACAGTAGGAGATAAACTATTTTTAAACTCTAAATATTTTGAAGATTTGATATTATCACAAGGTTGCCTGAAAGAGATCGATTTTAGCGATAAGGCCGCTGGTTATTTCATTACCTAGTACCACGTAAATATTTTCTTATAGATTAGTGTTATAGTTAAGGTGTAAACTATAAAGAGTTTTATCTATCTATCTTATATCGTAAAAGCCTATGTTATTATCTTGTTTTAAATTTCGTTGTTGAAATAAACTCAAATCTAAAATAACTTTTCAGGCATATTAAAAAAATAGGCATGTTACAAGAACTCGCGGTAACATTTGGGAGTAGGTACAGATGTTTAGTTTTTGATTCCGTAATTAGAATCTCATATTTGGATCCATCTGTGCTTCAGAAGAACAAAAATAATAATTCAGAATCTACTTTGTAGTACCAACTCTCTGGCTCCACCAAATCCAATGTGATTCAACTGTTGGAAATTGTTTTAGCATAGTTATTATATCTTTTCCAAAATTTCGGCCCGTTGACTTTTCCAAAATACTAAAGTTAATTAACAAAATTTCAGAAAATTTATTATGTAACCTCTGTATATGATGTTAATTGGAATTCACGGTAGACAAATTACTTCTGTCATCAATTTCAATTTCGAACGCAATTTAATATCAATTAGGGCCCGAGTTTGTTACCATATCTCGAGTCCAATAAGCCCAGTCCATTAAACTAAGTAAGTTCACTAAAATAAGTAGCGTTTCACCGTATCTCACCGTTGCCCATAATACGCCTTACTTTGTTACAATGGCTCTTAAACTTTGGTCCGCGGACCAAATTTTAAACGGCGGTCGCCGCGCGTTCTTTATATTGGACCTAAAGCTTTTAAAGCGGTCCACAGAGCTTAAAGTTAAAATGTTGTTTCAAATAAAGATAAACAATTAGAGACCTGTTAGACTTCCCTGTCCCAGCAATAATCGTCATCTATGAATAACTGTAACACTAGTGTTGTTCTGATTCATTGTGAGAAGGTCATTAGTAGAACATTTTCGGAGTTCCACATCTTGCTCATTTTACACTGTTTGTACAAACAGTGTAAAAAAATCTCTCGCAACGCCTACCTATTATGTTATAATATTTAAATTGTTTCTGAATTCACTATAATTTATATGCTAAAATAGCTTTAAATTGAACAATCAACTTTATTTTTAATACATTACGTAAAAATATGAAATTTAAGTGTTGTTTTTTTTCTCGTTTACATTTACACTTAAACAGACACCTTCAAATTCTCAAATTATATCCAGTAAAAATAATTTTCGCAGATTCCAATGGTCCATAAAAGGCTATAATCAGACATCGGATTTTTTCGAAATCCATATTTGCGTTTGAACGTGCATATTTTGACTTTTTTTACAAGTATATATTTTACTAGTCATAAGGAGAGTATTCACTTTTCTTGATTTATGGTTAGTGCCATAAGAGTAAAAGGACCCAAGACATCAAACGAAGGGGACCGGGAGAGAGGGAGAGTGAGCAAGTGTGGATGATATTTGAAATTATCTGAAAAAAATACATGTGGTGTGAAAGATGATGATATACATGTATGTGTAAGGTGTGAATGTGGAAATAACTTATGACGAATTGACGGAAAGAAACGTGGTATATTAGGTAGAGGACCACCTAACGGGATTAGGGCAGAAAGATGACCCGGGGCCTTCGTAACTAAAAGATTCGGAATCACTGACTTTAATATAAGCCCGTAAAAATTAAATTTAATGTTATCTATGATCATTGAACGATAGCCGATGTCGGTTTTACTTATAGTGTATTAATTTAATAGCTGGCACGCCGATTATTGTTGTTTTTATGTGAGTGCGTATATTAAGTATGGTCTCTTAAAATACTTGAGTGCTATCAAATATAATTAACAGCTTCGTGAGGAGGTTTCGTGTATGTGGTCGCTGGTTTCATGTTGTTTTTGTACAGTGAACTTTTAGTGTTGATATACATTTAAATTTTGAGTGAGCGTTTTTCTTTAGTTTTTCTATACTTACAGTGAAAAGTAGATAAAACCTTGTTTACCGAGCTTCGGCACGTTATAGACGGTGGTAGGGAAGGTGATATTATCTGAATGCTTGTTGTCATGTGAGAATAATGTATGAATGTTTGTTGTGTGCCTTCAAATTTAATTTTTAATTTATTTGACTATCATGTGGTATAATTATTATTAGTTTGACATATTTAGTCTAATTATTATTGTGATATGCTGATTTAATTATTAACAATTTATTATGTAATTAGTGTAAATGGTGTTTTACCGTACTAATGAAAAAAAAAAAAAAAAAAATTGAATATTTTGTACATCTCCTATCCTCTAGCAACAGTCAAATGTGGCATTAATAGGCTTCAATGTCATGGTTTTTGTTGTTCTGCTTGTCTCGTAAGGCAGAGTAGGCGTGATTTTATGTAATTGGAATTGAAATTGAAATTGAAAAAAATATAAATAAATAAATATAATATATTGAATTATACATAATTATATAGAACTAAAAAAATATCTATTGAATTAAAATAAAATAAAAGTTTTAGAGGTTTGAAAACTTCGTCTAGCAATTTTATTTACCCTAAAATGTGTCGTTTGTCCGGCCATTTTTTAAATTTTGTGATATAACGTTTGATCACCAACCTTACCATCAGGCGGGCAAGGTAAGCGACGATGTGACAGTAGATGGAGCTCGTCGTAGGTACAAGATATCTATTCACTCTAAATTCTTGAACATTCCAAGTTTATAGTTTTCAGGAAATAGAGAAGTTGGCAGAAGGTGGTAGATGGTGGTGCAGTGCAGTACGCATAAAAAATGTAGACCATAATAATTTGTACTGATTACAGGCATGTTAATGTGAAATGGATGATAATGTACTGATAATCTACTTGTCCTGTAGTGGGATGAGGAAGGTGTAAAAAGATCGTAAAGCTCTTGCGCACACACACCGCATAAAATGGATCTGATATAATATTGCCAAGTATGCTATATAAGTAGCTTTTCGCCGGTCAACCGTCTCCAAAGCATCTAACTAGTACT
The DNA here is from genome assembly GCA_947563715.1 of Lycia hirtaria. Lineage (NCBI taxonomy): Eukaryota > Metazoa > Arthropoda > Insecta > Lepidoptera > Geometridae > Lycia > Lycia hirtaria. The sequence continues at coordinate 16,427,076 of OX387375.1, read as the reverse complement.
TGGCAAATACCATATCTCTGTTTTCGAGATTTTATATTAATTTTTTCAATTTCTAAAACTCTCTTCATACAAAACCCTTTATAGATTAATGCTATCATACTAGCACAAAATTAGTTGAGTATGATATTTTAAAAATGCATATTATATGGATATAAGGGGCTAAATAAGAGACATCAGGCTGCATTAGAACTTAAAAATAGGTTTACTTCTGTATGGACTCAACATAACAGTGACCTTTTTATATTTGCAAGACTGGCCGCGCAGCTCAGTTGGTAGAATATCTGCTTGCTAAGCTGTAGGTCGTGGGTTTGATACCCACCCAGGACAAAAAAGTTTGTTTTGTGTCTGGGTGTTTCCATGTATCACAAGTACTCGTATGTATTATTACAAAAAAAGTATAAATGTATTCTATCAGCCATCTAGTTTCCATAGTACAAGCTTTGCTTAATTTGGGCTAGATGGTGTTGTGTGAAATATTTTCTTGCGAGTTTCTTATATTCTATAGATTTTTTTTACTAAAAATAAAGGCACCTCTATGTAAGAGAAACACCAGCTGCAACTTACTGCTTTGTAACAAAGTAAAAGCCGTGAGCTCTATAATAAACTAGGATTTACTTTTGCTCACCGTTGCATGACGCCCAGTTAAACTACCTTGAATAGCTTACCAGTCCAAAACTCCAAAATGAGTTCTAAAACTCATACGGTGAACAGGACTCAGAATCTTGTACGCTTGAGATTAGAGTCTGTTTGGATAACGTACTATCGCGGTAAAAAATAGAAATTAACGTTTCGGCTTAACAAAATAATGAAATAAGGTCAGCAGTGACCTCAGTGCCGCATTAGTTCTCTTACTTACTTTAGCTCTGTTACTCTCTCATTTTTGGTTATAATAATGCATTACATACGTACCTATAATATTTCTTTTTGTTGGAGTAGGCAAAGACCATGCTCGTATTCCAGAACATAGCTTAGAAATCCCTCCGTAGATCTTCATTCAAGTGTCTCTCTAGTAGCATAAGCTAGTTAGGGATTCAAAGTCGAAGTCTATTCGCGACTGACTCGAGTAGAGTAGATGGTTCTGGAATACCGTGAAATATCTATCAACTTGCTACGATCCTGACACTTCTTCCGATTTCATTAACGTTTTTATGATAGTGGGTCCGGGAATTAGGAGTGAGCCTGTGTGATAATCTCGAACACGCCAGAATAGTGCCCCAGCTCTCGACACTCATTATACGTAGTACGAGTGGCGAGTACATTCACACACATCATTCACAAAAGCGCTGTTAGAAATCGGCCTTTCATCGCAGGTCGGTGACTCGCGCCGTTCAGGATATGAGCAGAGACAAAACGGCTGCTGTGACAAAGGTCGCTGTATATATGTGTAACGCTATCACTGACCTCTAGCCACGGATTGGTGGCTATCAAATTTTATAGTTGTGCCTATTTCATTTACTCTATTTTGACGCTGTAGGCAGCCTGTCAGATAGATGGGTGCGTAGGTATATCTATAGAACTAAAAATTGTGACATCTGCACCGTGTTGTTTACTAAGGAACCCTAAAACGATAGTATAGTTATAGTTTCGCTATGTCCGTCTGTCTGTCCGTCCACGGCTTTGCTCAAAGACTACTGTATTTACTGAAGAATAATGTGGTAGATATACCTTACTATTACGATATTGTATATAGGTAACGTAGAAAACGTTTCTGAATGAGTGCCAGATTTACCAGCAGGCTGAGTAGGTTGGAGCCTAGGGCGGCAGATTTTAGGGGGCGTCAAATCTGGCCCAATTTTTTTTTCTTACATAAATAAAGAAAAATTGTTGTAAACTATATCTAGGTGTAGTTTTCATCTTTCTAGGTGGTAATTTAAAGGTATCTATAATAGAACAAAAAACCGGCCAAGTGCGAGCCGTATTTGCGCACGAAGAGTTCCGTACTACTAACTATAAAAACGGCAAAAAAATCACGTTTATTGTATGTATATACTTAAATATTAATTTTATTTTAATTTATTATTTATTTTTAAAGTGAATACTGAAACTCAATATTCAATTTAAAAATACTATACGTAATTAATATGATTTTAAACTAGGGTATCGATTTTCAAGATCAGTAGGGGCGGCAAAAAAATTATAGCCTACTGGCGGCAAAGGTGTAAATCCGCCACTGTTCTGAATGCCTTCAATACTAAACAAGTTGCTAAACTTGCTGTTCTCTTAGTCGAGTTTACCAACATATTCGGTCTTCCTAACTAAATAATACCTCAGTCTGGAGATTCATTTGTTATTAAATATCAAACTTTATGTGTGTTGAAATATAGTTGTGAATCAATTTGTCCGAGCTTCTGAGGTTGCATAAGTCGACGATGTCACAAGCAAACGCTCCAAGTTTCGATGCTCCGTCGAATTAGGATCTCATACTTGTGTCGAACGCATGTGACAAACATTAAATTGGTTAGTTACAAGTTTAAGCCCCGAAGTTATGAAAGTTTATATAGAATTTAAGCGGAAACGGATTAGACTTTAGGTGAAACTGTAGCGAGTTGTTGGGACTTCTTGACTTGTAAAATTAGAGTACCGTAATGTATAAATAGGTAAGTACTTACATAAAAACGGAGTAATGCGTACTGTCTAACTACGAAATCATAAAAATTAATTGATTTGAAATTGATGGTTAGTTAATCGACTTCAAAAAAGAAGATTGTTTTAGAAATTTTATTGGATCAGGCGTTATTTATTCGTGGAAATTTATATAAAAAAAAACCAGCAAAACAGTCGAGCTCTTGTAAGAAAAGCTCGAAGCGGAAACACACTAGATAAGTTAGATTAGTTTTTTTTAGCTTAAAAGTTGCTGTGATGAACTAAGGATTATTAAAGTCAAAGTCAAAGTCATTTATTGGTAAAATCAATTTACACGTCAAACAAAAGAATTTCGTACACAATAGTACACACTAGATTGCTAGTGAATAAGGATTTTACGACAAGGGTGATAATAATCAGTTTTTATAAAAATTAAAACATGTTTTGGGCATACAATTTGGTATTCAACAACTCTATCATGGGCAAGTGAAGTGCAAGTCTATCAAGTTAATATAAAAAAAAAATTGTAATTTGCAGCACGCCAGAACAGATAAGAGTTACCCGATAGAACGAGACGCACTCTTTAGGTATCTGTATTCTGTAGGTTAGTAGGATAACACAAGAGTAGGAAAATAGCACTTGGGCGAGCTAATTTGCGCTTTGTTCCGTAGTAGAAAGAGTCGCTATTTATTTAAATGTTAACCCATTTACAGCGAAGTAAATTTTCTGTACATTTATATAGGTACTATTAAGTATTCTGTGACAACAGTCGCAATTCATCACACACTACACGAGTCGCATATTCCGCTCCAAACCGCAACCGAGGTAATCCGATAGCGAGCGAGTCTGTAAACGATACCGAATCCAATCCGAAGGCCTCACCTGCAGTTGCTTTTTGCTCGAGTTGACAAGTCACGTTTTAAGTCGACGAAAAAATTCGAACATGTACAAGTACATGAGTATGCACTGGTGTTGACTTCAAGGCAATACGTTTTCTGTTACGAATTCTATAAAATGATTTAAAATTTAACTCAAATTAAACTCGGTTTATTGAGATAAAAAACCGACTAGTCAATTATATTAATCTGATGATAATGTGTTATAAAAATTATATGTAAAACAAGTTTTGCATACTTACCTCAATACGAAACGAAATACCCAGCGTAGCAGTGATGTTTATTTGTAGATGTACATTTGTTTGACGACATCTCATTAGGTCTGTTTTTTTTGTGTTGTTGTTTTGATAAGCAACACAAAAAAAAAACAATGAGAACTCTTGTTTTCACACAGAGAAAGACAAACAGGGTAGGATGATATATTGTTGTTTATAGGTATACCATTCATCATCATCATCATCTCAGCCATAAGAAGTCCACTGCTGGACATAGGCCTCCCCCATGGATTTCCAAAAAGACCGATTGGAAGCGGCTACCATTAATACTTATTAATAATTATAGGTATACCATTAATACTTATTAATAGGGTACTAATTTATACAAACGGAATTTAAAAAAATCTGATAACCGACTTAATTAAATAGCCAAACAAAATAGCAATTTATTGGTGTTGGCTAAAAATACCGAACATATTTACTGAAATGTTCATAGAGCCTTGAGGAAATAATAGACATTTTTTTTTTTTGGTTAATTTTTCCCTTTCGGGAAAGGCAAAGGGTGTCAAGCCCATACAGCCATCGTCTGATGTTATTGGAAATAATAGACAAGAAGATTTTTAAAAAACTTTTTTTTTGGTAACTGATAACGCTAAAGCATAGAATACCTTAATAATATATAGGTACATGGCTAAACATAAATATTCCAACTAATTGAAAACTTACTCTTTCGAAATGCCGGTTAAAAATATTTTCCCATTTTACGCGTAAAACGGCATAAATTCTATCTTGGCAGTTGACTAATTGAAATACTGGAGACCATGACATCTGAAACGGGGCGATCAGCGGCTATTGTTCTTTGAATGAACACGACGAAAGATCTTCGTTGACACCTACCTTCCACGTTGTTGTAAAGGGCTAATGGCTCTAGTAACAGTGGTGGTGGTTTTAGGTGAAATGTGAGGATGAGTAATGGATAATTGTCAGGAATGCAGTCACTCATTTACTGACTGGGCACTGGTCAGCTACTGGCCATGGTATAAAGCGTTGAATGGAATTGAAAAAGCTTTTTAACCCCCCGACCCAAATGAGAGGGGTGTTATAAGTTTGACGTGTATATGTGTAGCTGTGTATCTGACTAGATAGTCACATATACACATTTACACATATACACATTTTTTGACTGTGGCTCTCAAACGGATGAATTTTGATCAAGTTTTTTTTCGTTTCAAGGAGATTCTGTGAAAAAAATTATAGGTCCTTTAAATTAATGAAATAAGTAGGTAACTTTTGCTAGAAATTAAATATTTTACAAAATATTATGACATATAAAACAAGTTTCTGTGTTTTTCACAGAAACAAATATAAACTTATTTGTTTCTATTACATTACATATTTACTACAAGAAATATTACTATTAATAGGCAAGTGCCTTTGTTAACTACAACAAAACAATATAAAGACTCAACTAACTAAACTACTACACAAAAAGCATATCGATTAAAAATAGCATATAGATACATTTAATTACTTTGTTATATCCCAATATTGAATTTGGGATATAATAATAGGTTTACACTCGAGAATTAAGAGAGTGAGACAAAAATTGAAGCAAGGATACTTTAAATTGTATTTTTTTAATAAATCGATCAAACTTTTGTCTCACTCTCTTAAAAGTAAGTTTTTTTTAAAAACGGCCAAGTGCGAGTCGCACTCTCGCACGAAGGGTTCCGTACATTCCGTACATTATCGGCAAAAAAACATGTCTGTTGTATGGGAGCCCCCCTTAAATATTAATTTTATTTTAATTTAATTATTTATTTTTGAAGTTAATAAAATAACTCAATATTCTGTGAGTATTTCAAGCGTCTACCTGTTGCCGTTATCAATATCAAGCAAGAACGAGCAAAAAATCATGTTTCTTGTATGGAAGCCCCCCCTTAAATATTTATTTTATTTTAATTTAGTTATTTATTTTAAAGTGACAATATTCTGTGAATATTTCTAGCGTCTACCTTTTGCCGTTATAAATATCGAGCAAAAAATCACGTTTGTTGTATGGGAGCCCCCTTAAATATTTATTTTATTCAGTTTTTTAGTATTTATTGTTATAGCAGCAACAGAAATACATCATCTGTGAAAAATTCAACTCTCTAACTATCACGGTTCATGAGATACAGCCTGATGACAGACGGACGGACGGACGGAAGGACGGACGGACAGACAGCGAAGTCTCAGTAATAGGGTCCCGTTTTACCCTTTGGGTACGGAACCCTAAAAATGAGCGCCAGCCCGTTTATAAGAGACTCTGTTTTCATTTTCTAAGAGAAAGTGCGTCTTAAGATACAAGTACGATGCCTTTCCTAATAGAATCGCTAATTCCCGCGATACCGTACGCATTTTCCATTCATAAGAATTTATTGCCTTTTGCTCTGTTCTGAGAACTGACCGTTAGTTACACGCATTAATTAAAGAAAACGTGCGAACTGTAGATCTATTGTTACGAATCACTTAATTATTTCGAAACTGTTGCTAGAGTTATATAATTGTAGATCTCGTCTAATTTTAAGTTGTGTGAAATAGTTTTAAGACTATTGTTGCGTAGAAGTCGTTTCGTAATATGTAGAATTCAAGAATACCATAATAAGAGATCATTTATGGTACCAATTCGTTTAAGCTACTTTGTACATTAATTTGCATGCCGAAAGGTCGTTTAAGGCGTTCTATTGTACAATTTTCCAGCTATTTCTGTTACCCATATTCGCAAATAAATAAAATAAAATAAAATAATACGTTTATGAAATTTTACATTTCCAAACGAACATCGTCAATACAAAACAGCGACTGATTTGTATTATTAGCTTTAGGTATATTAATTTCACTTGTATGTTAAGAACAAATTGTGCAAGGCAATTTTGAGCCCCTACCTCTAAATTTATTAACTCGAACTATTGTGTAATTTAAATTTAAATTCAATGCCGATGACAATACATTAAAATGTTGGAAGTAACTTGATGATGAATCCAGATTCATGTTCTCACTAAAGAAATAATAAAAAAAAAACATTTTCATATTAATGCTACTAGCCGTTAAGTAATTACTTAACGGCTAGTAGCATTAATATGAAATTGTTCATACATGTCAAATTTTTATAGCAAATAACTAAGTATTGTATTTAAAAAGCACGCATTAAATTCACTCATTTAGTTTCAGAAAAGTTTTTTTTAGACTATAGCTCATTTTATTAAATAGATATTCAACAATTTTAGCGGAAGAATAATACACCTGTAATACCGAATAAATTATTTATATTAGTCAATTATCTTTTTTAAAGTTTTTGGTGAAGAAAGAAAGGGAAAAATCGAATTAATTTTTCTAGACAACACGAGTAAGATAAATAAATGGGGAATGGGGAAATCATATATTTTTTTATATTTTCCTTCATAAACCGAAAAATATACATCGTAAAAATATTTAAAAAACTGTTTTAGCTTATGCTAATGAAGCTCTTCCATATGATACCCCAAATGATACGGTTAATTCACTTGAAAATTTGGGCCCTCATCCCTTGCATAGAGACACTATTTTTGTGATTAAATTAAAAATGTCCAGTTTTCGGATTTTTTCCTATATAGTACACATATAAAATGTTTATATGTGTACTATATAATATAAATAATAAATATAACTAAACACTAACAAAATGTTTCTTGCCAAATTTCATAGTTCTAGGTCAAAAGGGAGGTACCCCATAGGTTTTGATTCCCTTGTGAGTGTCGAAATATGCGTTTTTTACGACATATTCGGCTGTAACTTTTTTTTACGAAAACTGAGAAATTTTATTATTCATTCTGCAGCAAGAGACTATGGATCTGCGTATATGGTTTTAATTTCAACTCGATACCTTCACGCGTTCCCGAGATAAAGGTCTTGACACCCGGACAGACGGACAGACAGACGGACAGACAGACGGACAACAAAGTGATCCTATAAGAGTTCCGTTTTTTCCTTTTGTGGTACGGAACCCTAAAAAAACAGTCCATATGTCTATTTCAGAAGGCGATCGGTTGTTCTTGTGTTAGTGCCTAAGTTTGTAATAGTTCTAAGTATAACTTTGACAAGTTATACTTAGGACCATTAGCTAAGTACTAAGTTTGCATACGGGATGTTCGAACTCCTAGTCGAGTTAATTAAATGCTTCCAGTCAATAGATTTCCTGCACCTAGAATGTTGATTCTGGAAAGTTTAGTATTTAGCATAGAAGTTTTACCAGATTTTGGAGGCGAGGTGTCGTTTCTTTTTACTTCTTTGACTTTTGCAAATAAAACATTTTCGTCTCCAGTGTTTCATCTATCTCTGCACCAAATTTTATAACGTCCAGTTGAGACATTTGTTCGTGAAAAGGTAACAAACAGCAGAGAGATAAAATTACTTTCGCTTTTTAACCGACTTCAAAAAAGAAGGAAGTTATCAATTCGATCCGTATGTTTTTTTTTGTATGTTTGTTCACCGATTACGCCGTCATTTGTAAACCAATTTTTGTGTCTCTTGAATTGACTTATAGAGAAAGTTCCGAAGTTAGCCCCATAATTATTATATAAACATTGCTTTAATACTTTTTGAATAATATTTAAAAATTATTTTTTTTACAACAAAAGTGTCAAATGTGGATTATCGTATAAACATCTGCACACCTTCTAATCTTCGAAGACGAAGCCTTTGAAATTCAATGACAAATCTCATTCTTGACAAAAAATAAACGAGCGGGTGAAGAGAGGTTTCTTTAAAAAGTTTACAACCGTGAAGGATTTAGTAAAAGTAAAACCGTCTTACTCCTCATCCAATGTAAATATTATGCTGAAAATAGAGTTACTTCGACGATTGAGCGTTTTGTTTAATTATCACCCGACTGAGCATGATGATATGAATTTTATGTATCCTAATCCTTTCTAATACTACAAGTAACGAAGTAGCGTACTTTGAAGTCGGTTGTTTCAGTTTTTGAAACTATAAAATTATATAATATTAGTTACGTAGCCTTAAGATTTGTCAAAGATCAATGGTACGCTATTTGATGTGAAAATAACAGACCGAGTACGAAATACGGATGTGGGCAAAAAAACAAAACTGCAAAGCTGAATTGGGATTGGACGGGTCACGTCCGTAGAATGCACCCATCGGTGGGCAAAAGTCCTTACCCATTGGTTGCCTGAAGACGGGCGTTAAGGCCTCCAGGAAAGCCCCGAAAGAAGCGTTAGCTTGAATGCTTTTGTCGACACTGGTTCCAAATAGCATTGGAACGTGATGTATGGAAGAACATACTGGAGACCTTTGCCCAGCAGTAGGATCAAACAGGTAAAAAATAAATAAATTGGATGTTGCCATTTGTTGTACAAAGTAGTCCAGTGAGCTTTGGTCAGAGCAGAGGAGATGGCTGTGCTCAGAGTTTTACTGTGAAATAGAATTATTAAAATCGATTATATAGTGCAACTAAATATAGACAAAATTCCTTCTTTTTAAGAGCATCCAATTACATAAACAATCTGAAAAACTTTCCCGAATTTGACTTGTTTAACACAACACCAAATTTAATTAGAATAAATATCAGTAAAAACTGGTTTGATATGTATCCCTAACTGTCTTGCAAACAAGTACAAATGTAACTAGATTCGATATGCGAAAACTACTAAATGGTGCTTATTTAATTATATTGTTAAGTAAAATTAGTTATTTATCACTGTAAGTTTTCCGAATAAAATAAAATAAAATTTGCTGGGAGTGTATTGCTCGTACAACCGATGATTGGGCCGAACACATGGTGGACTTAATACCTGGTGTAGGCATTTGCCAGATTTGGGTTGCACAAAAACGGTCATCGTGGTGGAGTGACTTATATATGTATTAATAATATTAAGATTGTGTACACAGTCGTACAGACGGCGAAGAAGAGTTTCGATATTTTTGTACTGTCTATAATTCCATCGATATTCTGTTCTCTATGGAGTATTATTCTGTCGAATTCGAACGCGCTATCAGCCTATCATTATGGCTCACGAAAGCCTCATGCACTCACGACTTCTTGAGCTTTATGCACCACAACTCTAAGTAATTTGGTTGCCGACAGATTTACAAGCGTTTCAGATGCGTCTGTAGCCGTCACGCCATATAGACGCTGGATGAGGCATGATACAGGCAGTTAAATAACTGGCATGCTTTATTTAAAAAAAAAAAAACAAGTATGCACTACGCAAATATACTAGTAAAATATGGTTTGTTGCGCCTTGTTTACCTTATTGCTAATCTTGCTACCGATAGCTTTTGAGAAGAAAAGAATAACTTATATACGAACTCAAAACTTTTCACTGATATTCAGACGTGAATTTTATGAACATTTTACGTTTAAACTGTGGGCATTAAAAAAAGATACGTAACAATATGATGTAAAAAGTTTGTAATAATTGTTAAAAATCAAACATTTACCTACTTATACATAAATATCTAATAGGTTTCTTAAAGGTAAAATTATATTTTCAAATATTTTTATAAAAACAAAACGAAAAAATCTTAAATAATATAAAGGATCTTTTAGACGATTATGAAAATGATTATTAATTTTTTATGTTTCAAAAATGATAAAATTAATAATTTTTAGAAAAAAATTACGGGCATATCGTTATCTTTTGCAAGCCTTATCGGCTCTGGTAATAAACTTTATTGCCAGACCACAGAAATCAATGGTTATTGCTGAACTTTATCACGATTTGAGAAACCAACCAACACCGTTACGGAAGCCTAGAGTAATGACTTTGGGTGCGATGACAATGATGTTAATTGCTAGAGACAACCGATAAGCCTGCAGCTAGAGCTTGTCTTTTAAAGCCTGAGTTAAATTTTCTAAAAATAATACCTGACTGCGAACGTATAAGAATTACGAGAAGCGTGACCATTGCCACAGTTCCGCAGTAAGTTAGTGCAGAAAATCATCGGTGCTATACGGCGCAATCAAAATGTAATCAACGATGTTGACAGTACGATACGAATGTTTCGCGTTCGTGTTCACCGTGATTACACTCGGTGCTGATTTTACTATTTCTAATGGAGTCTATTATGATACCATGACGCAGTCTATTTAGGTAACTTACCATTAAAATTATTTTGGACGAGGGGTACATTAATCTATTCAACAGTCAATTATTTATTAGCGTAGATACAAGGGCGTCGCCAAGGGGGAGCAGAGGGGGCAGCTGCCCCCCCCCCCCCTAGAGATTTTAAAAATGTAGCCAACTGCAAAGCAACCAAAGTCCTAGATAAATAATTAACTAACACGAATTACTCCGTCATTCGTGAACCAATTTTATGTTTCTTGAATTGGTGTAAAAGCTCCTAAGTTGGTCCCATAAGTATTTTATAAACATTGGTTTACTACATTTTGTATAATCTCTAAAAATGTGAATATTTTCATTGGATGCCTGAGTGCGTCAGATTATAGAATCGCAGAGTTCCACCTACACGTTTAACCTAATCCTTATTACTATTACAAGAAACGAAATAGCGTATTTTGAAGTCGGTTGTTTCAGTTTTTTAAACTATAAAATTATTGTTATTCCGCATCATCGTGTCAGCGAGAAGTGGACAAAATATGTTGATCATTGCTCAAACTTGAGTAACGGGGTAAGACCATATAACTACAACTATAAGAGTAAGAGACCGACTATACAGCTGTCACAATAATTTCATAATATTGTTACCAACACGTTAAGTCATACTCCGTCCATTAGCTTTATCGATAGTTTGATTATGTTACACTAATCGATTGTTCCGCCTTCCTACATGCCAAGTGACAACAATCGATCACGATAACGGCTCGAGTGCGGTTCCATTGACGCCTACCGACTCGAGTTACATGTCATTTGTTTAGGCGTTGTGGGTAGAAGCTGCAGGCGATTGTGTTGTTCTTCTAATTAATATTGCTGACCGCGAGTGACGAGAGAAGAATTTATACCCGACTGCTCAAGAAGGAGGGTTATCTTTTTAAATGAGATGTAACGATGAAGTAGCCGGTTTTGCGATTCTGCGAGGACTCTGGATCGAATTCTAATAATAAAATTGAATGGTAGACAGTTTCACAGAACTCTATCTAGCCTCAAACTAGCACTATGTTAACAAGATAGCTAATATAATATTTATAGCCTTTTTTATTGTAAATACATTTATATGAACTTACATAGAAGTACATAACAAACATTTATGCTAATCACGAAAATGTATGGATGGGAATCGAACCCACGACTTACATCTCAGAAGGCATCTACAATGTTTTTGGGTTATCAATCCAACGATACTTAACACTATGGGGCAAAAATCCAAAAAAAACAAAAACATTTTACATGTCGCGGAAGTGCCCTAAAAATGTTTCTTTAATATTATATTGTACAATTTTATTGGCGTAATTAATATGTTTGTATACTCATAGTAAATTACAACTTTTTAGTACTAACAGACTGAGCTAAACCGCAGGTAGACGGACGGACTGACGGACATGGCCAGACATGGGACGTTATGACGATAGTTGCATACGGAACCGTAAAAATAAAAAAAAGTTTTTCTTTTTTAACTTTAACTTTCTTATGGCTGAGATGATGATGACGATGAAGAATATGACTGATCTTGAATTCATTTTCTAATACCTACAATAGATCGATTTTCTTTTTTTTTAGATATCTTCTAGATCGACGAGCTCCATCCTCGGCCACACCGTCGTATAACATCAGGCGAGTTGGTGGTCAATCGTAGATCTGTCTTCTATAAAAAAAAACTTTATTTTCCTTGATTTTATTTGGCTAAAAAATAAAGTAAATAAATATAGTTATATCATATCTAGACTTACACTAAATCTATGTAGGTAGTTGTGTCTGAAAGCTACATTGTTGCAACAATCTGTTCAAATGAAGATCTCTAGAACCGATAGAACGTACATTACCACTATGTCAAAATATAGCGATAAATTACGATAAACATCTTTTACTATACTCAATTTTATGGCTTAAAATGTTCTGCCTATATTAATAAACGGTTAACTGTTTGTGTCCCGCGGATTCACCTAAAGAATATATTTGTAGGTAAGTAGATGTAGATATTTTCCTTGGTATGAAAAGTAGGAAGTAATCAACGGCTTTTAGTGCAAATACTTTTTTATCCCAAATGAAAAGCCAACCTGCCTGCCCAGCCGAGTTGGAGTCGACGGTTGAACAACAACTTTGTGATAGAGGATCACAAATTTGAAGATTTTGAAGTTATAAATATTTATTTATTTCAGATATACATATTATCATATATAGACATATAAGAGAGTACACAAAGAATATATAAAATACCTACACATACTAGATATATTAACATAATATAATAAAATAAAGTCTAATTCTTAACTAATGTTAATGTAAGGCTGCAAGTCCCTCGCATGCAGACCCTGATCTGACAGTCCCCATCACGCTCGCAGCGTTATCGCGCTGAATGGCCAAGGAAATTTGTTGAACTAGGTACTTACCACCCAGATCTCGGGTCGCGACCTCTTTCTCGCATTTGAAGTTTAGCTATGTTTCATCAAAATCGGTTCAGCAGTTTTTTTTTATGTCAGGGGTTTTTAAGTTTCCTAAACTTATTTAAACTTAACTTTCAAAAACTTGTTCATCTATTCGACTTTGTTATTTTTCGATATGTTTGCGGACTAGCGCCATCTAGCCTAATATATTTTTATACTTACGGATGTTTTAGGATTCCAATTGATACCGAAGATTGTCGGCGCCTTAAAACTTAAGTTACAACTAAACAGACGTCGAAATTAAATTTGATGTATCATTATCGTAGGAGGATTTTTATCGCCTTTCCTGAACGCAGTTAAAGGCTTGTCAATAACTAATGGCATAATTATGGTAAATATCCGTTAAGGATATTTAAATATTAACTTTACTACATTCTTTATATACTACTCTATTATTAAGAGGACCGTTGCGCGGGCGCCAGTACAATACACATTTTGCGATACAGAGCGGTGAAACCATGGAAACTAACGTGGTTTTCACACATATTTAATTATAAACTACGGGTCACGCACGTCTGTTTTAAGTAGAAATATCCTTTGACAAATACCGCCGAATGCGGTTTAAACTATAGTCGGATATTTCGACTCAAAACAGACGCGAGTGCCCGTAGTTTTTAGTTAAAAATGAGGTGAAACTATTTTTTTACTCCTAAAGTTACTTTTCCGAATCAAGCTGCCGACTTCAACTGCCAACAGTATTTATATGAACTGAACTGTATTTATATGAAACGACTTCCGAGCGGCAGCAAAAGCGTGAAGTTTGCTGACGACAACGTGCAGTCAGTGCACGTGTCAGCGCCACAAAAAAAAACAATTTTCCAATTTTTTTACTTAATTTATCCCAAGTTATAACAAAAATTTAAAAAGCATAGTAAAAATGTATATATATGTTTAAGACCACAGGAAAGTAGTGAAATAGCAGTATAACAGTGTCGCATTGACTATATCTCTCTTGCTCTCTTATTCTAATCGAACCGACTTTACGCGAATGAACGTAACGTTGCCGAGCGTGCCGACTCAATATCATTCTATTATACTTGTACAACCATTAGTTTAGAAAACTCAAAAACTCCCGACAAAAAACAAACGGCTGAACCGATTTTGATGAAACATCTAAGAACTATTTCGACAAAAAACTTTTGCCAACAAAAAATAAAACCGGCCAAGTGCGAGTCGGACTCGCGCACGTAGATTTGTTCCGTACCATTATCTATAAAAACGACAAAAAAAAAACACGTTTGTTCTATGGGAGCCACCCTCAAATATTAATTTTATTTTAATTTAATTATTTATTTTTAAAGTGAATAAAATAACTCAGTATTCAGTGAATATTTCAATCGTCTACCTGTTGCCGTTATCAATATCGAGCAAAAACGAGTAAAAAATCACGTTTGTTGTATGGGAGCCCCCTTAAATATATATTTTATTCTGTTTTTAGTATTTGTTGTTATATTATAGCAGAAATAGAAATACATCATCTGTGAAAATTTCAACTGTCTAACTATCACGGTTCATGAGATACAGCCTGGCGACAGACGGACGGACGGACGGACAGACAGCGGAGTCTCAGTAATAGGGTCCCGTTTTTACCCTTTGGGTACGGAACCCTAAAATGAGATGAAAATCGGCCCATCCGTTTGAGAGCTACGATGCCACAGTTAGACATACAGATACACACGTCAAACTTATAACACACCTCTATTTGGGTCGGAGGTTAAAAATGAAGTACTCAGCACGCCTAAAGAAGTTTTAGAAATTAACTTCTTTAGGCGAAAATAATCATACAAGCCTAGCAACATACAGCTCCAATCACACACAAAAATAATCATCGATCGGATAGTGTTTCGGCGATGTATAAATTTTCTCTATTGTTTTCTTTTTTTTCTCTATTGAATGAATAAATGTGTTATCCTCTCAACATTAAGATAGAACTGACTAAGGAGTGTCATAGCGTTCAGTTAATAGTTAAAATATAATAAACTAAGTTGGATTTGAAAGATAAGTAAGATGTGATAATTCAATAAACATCAGAGAGACAGTTTCTCAGCAGGTTGTACTTATATAATTTAAATATAACTGTCATTAAAATAATATTGAGTCAGAACTAGTTAGCAACCTCTGTACAGGGTGTTAGGGTAAGATATATGTGTTTACCAATATTTATTTATTTTTCTACTTTTTATATGAGTTAGTTTTGCGCTTGACCGCCAACTCACCTGATGTTAAAGGCAAATTCCATTATAAACCGTGATTTAACAAGCCTATAATTAGAGATAGACACAGACAAAACAAAGATTATAGAATGTAACAAAAAATCTATTCAAAGTTCAGGTAACTTAGTATAGGTTTTATTGTTCAAGTCGCATTTTTTTTTAAATTATAGGTAAGTGTACTCACTCGCAAATATACTAAATGACGTGCATATTCATTTTTCAATACTCAATAAGTAAGCGGCTTGCATCCATAGCTAGCTATGACATCAGTCCGAACACCAAGTATGACTTGCTCTAACCTCGATCATAGTTTGCAACAAAACAGCTTCGATAGCTACTGAGAATTTTATTCTCATTTTACTGCAATTTCGCCAGCAATTTATCGTTTTTCCTCGGAGTAAGTGAGACTTATTATATCAACCGCAGTTAATCTTATCCACTGAATGTATAATTACGATAAAGTCCATGTTATTTACGACTACGCTATAAGAGAATATACTTTTTAATTATTATTCAAGCATTAGTTGTTGCCTGCGATTTCATTCATTTAGCCTTACTTTCGGTCCACTTTTGGCAATTTTTAGGAAAAACCGGAACCTTTATAGGATCACTTTGTTGTCCGTCTGTCTGTCTCTCTGTCTGTCCGTCCGTCCGGATGTCAAGACCTGTATCTCGGGAACGCGTGAAGGTGTCGTGTTGAAATTAAAACCATATGCGCAGATCCATAGTCTCTTGCTGCAGAAAGAAAAATTAATTTTCTCAGTTTTAGTAAAAAAAAGTTACAGCCGAATATGTCGTAAAAACGCACGTTTCGACACTCACAAGGGAATCAAAACCTATGGGTTACTTTCCGTTGACCTAGAACTATGAAATTTGGCAAGAAACATTGTGTTATAGTACACATATAGGAAAATATCCGAAACTGGTAATTTTTTATAAAATCACAAATAAATGGGTCTTTATGCAAGCACGGTGCGTCCAAATTTTAAAGTTATTTTGCCGTATCATGTGGGGTATCAAATGAAACAGTTTAATTAGCACAAGCTAAAACAGGTTTTTAAATATTTTTACGATGTCAATTTTTCGATTCATGACGGAAAACGTAAAAAAAATATATAATTCCTCCCTTTTATCTACTAGTTTGTACGGAACGGAACTAGTTTGTTCGGTGGGCGAGTCTGATTCGCTCTTGTCCGGTTTTATTTTTTTCAGTAGTTTCTGAGTTAACAAGAAAGTCAAACTTGGAAACTTGTTTTTACTCTTTATCAATATTCACAAGTATAAATTAATGTAGATTGCACATTTGCACCAGTATTTTTCTTATGATTCTAAATGTCGGTCGTAGAAACAAACTGCCCTAGAAAAAGAGCTGAAAAAGCTTTCGTGGAAATAATAATTATGTTGTGCGTGACGTGACTAGGAGAATTGTATCCTCGGAGGCTCTTACGGCCATTTTTCCCAATTTCTTTGATGCTCCCTATAATTGTGGACAAATAGCCTTCGCGTTTGCTTCCTTTCCGATTTTTCATATAAGCCTGTATTTTTTTCCGTTCATTTGTCTACGCACGGGTGGAGTCGTTTTTACGCTTCGACTAGAGGCTTTCGATCTATGAATAGATATAAACCAGTATCAAAATGCCGATTGCTATCGTGGTAAGTTTTTGTCTTCCGCATATCATCAATTAAAATGTTTACACGTGGCTAAATGACGCAAGGCGGATTCTTTGTAACCGGTTGCCACAATAGGTTTGTGGGAGAGTGAAGTTCGGGTAGCGCCACCAATTTAGCTTGACCTTTCTCGACTTCATCGATGTCGAACGTTTAGTGAACGCTTCGAATCCTTGCGCTTCTTGGGAGGCCTCTTTTAAATGGTCATGGTGTGCGTAATGATCTTGTTTTCAAGGCGACATCTCGTTTCGAATACAATAAAATTAATAATGTGAGTTTTTGTGTTCCATTCAAGGATCGTGAACAATCCTGGCGTTGAGTTGAGGCCTCTTAAGTCGTGTGATCGATGGGTACCGAGAACTGCGTAAATAATAATGTGTTTTTGTGAGGAAATGAAGCTCGTGGAAAATTGCAAATAATGGCTGCAGACTACAATGTTATTTCGGTTCAAAATTCAGATTTCAGATATCAGATGATTTTTAAGACTTCTTTGTTCTCGATTTTCTCACAATGTTAGTCATACACAGTGCCTTGAACTCCTAGTTTTTGCCTTCATTTGTCGATATAATGGCCTTGGGCGGGGTTTTGGTTATTTCCTCAATTAGGCGATAAGTAACTACATACCATGTTCTTACGAGTGGTTCTATGGAACTATTTGCGCATCCGACATTCAAATAGTTACAACGTAAAAAAATCTTTTTACTTGTGTAGGAATGAAAAGAATTATGAAACAAATTTTAACGGATTTATTAGTGGTATTTTTTTAAAGATACTGAACTAACCCGCATTTGGCCAGTGGTTTTGGAATATGATCTTACCCTTCTTACAATGAGGGGCCCGTGCTCAACAGTTCAACTGTTTTAACAAATAGGGCTGGTCCGATATTCTTTCTCTGGTAATTGTTATCAAATCAAAGACTACATTTTTATGCTATTATACAAGTATTTGTTTAGCAAACTCAAAAACCTCGACAAAAATACCTGAATTAATTTTGATGAAATATAGTTAAGCACACTCTCAATGAAATCTTTTTTCAAACAAAAAAAACTAGAGCAAAATCGGTCCATCCGTTTGAGCGCTACGATGACACAAATACCCACGTCAATCTTATAACAGCACCGTTCTTTTTGGGTCGGGGGTTAAAAAAATAAAAATCATTAAAAACATTACAAAAAAGTACTTACTTAAAAAACTTGAAAATTAAGATATAAAATTAAGATATATATAAGATATTGAAAAGAAAGATAATGATGTAGGTAATGTATTTACTGTATTTCACTAGAAAAGCGCTTCCATTTGATACCCATATTGTGGGGGTTGTGTTAAAATATGAAATCCGCCATTTTGTGGCGGTGGCCATCTTGGATTTACAATAATACAGAATATACTAAATTGTATTATCATCAAGACTAAACGTGTATACCAAATTTCAGATCGATCCGTCAACTGCAAGGGGGTAAAATTTCAATGACTAAATTTGACCCAAACAAATAAACAGGTCAAGCTAAAGAAAACCGTTTAAAATAAACATATTTATCCAGCAATTTTATATGATTAAGTTATTATAACTTGATGATTAAAATAAGGCTTCATTTGTGTAATTTCCACATTGTGTAGTGTGTAATTGAATAGTAGGTATGCTTATATTTATAATATAATTGCTGCGTTACGTGGTTTTACTCAAAAGTAAAAAAAAAAGAAAAGAAGTCTCTCCGTGTCGGAAAATATTTTTTCTGGTTTGACACACGATGTTAATATGTATTATGAACCAATGTTAATATGCGTCAATGTGCATAAATTACTGCTTCGGTTGGAAGGTTAAGGAATATTTTCATAGGTTTTTGGTTTTAGATAATACATATAACAGTTTTAATATTGGTTTTTATTGCCAGCATAATTATCATATTTTTTGAAGAAAAAAGGCGAGTATTACAAAAATATATATGTTACTGTAGAAGCCCGAATATTGGTAAATCTTAGGTTTTACCAGTAAATCTTAGGGTTTACCAACACGAGTCGGTAAATGTAAGAATATGTAAAAAAGAAACGATTTTATCGGGCTTTTACCATTAGAATTTAGTACATGCTAGGTTTTACCAGTGACGGTTGGTAAATATTGGTTTTGGAAATAAAACAATGCATAATAGACCAGTTTAGGCTAGGCCAAACTAGTTGATCCTGGTTTAGGTATAAGCAATAATTTCTTCTGAGATTAGGTTATGTTTTTTTTTTATACAAATTTATTTCCGGCTCGCTTCAAAAAAAAAAAAACATAACCTAATCTCTGAAGAAATTATTGCTTATACCTAAGACTGCGTTGCACCAAGCTACATCGTTCAATCAAACAAATGTTATTATATAATTATGTTACTGTAAAAGCCGAATACAGTAACATATGCATTGTTTTATTTCCAAAACTTACATTTACCGACTCGTGTTGGTAAACCCTAAGATTTACTGGTAAAACCTAAGATTTACCAATATTCGGGCTTTTACAGTAACATATATACCAAATAAAAAATTATCCATAATTTTAGTTTAAAAAAATAATTGATTAAAATTTGTTATTAAATTATATTAAAATCTCTAACATTTGAAATATAAAATAAACAATTCGGTCATGGATAAATCTTGATGCTGAACCAGATTATCTGCAAATTTAGCGTTGAAAATGCTTATTTCAACGACTGTGACCTTGATTTTAATACCGTAAAATTAACATTGAAAATACGAGATGAGGCTTTGTCTATGTTGAATAGGTATGCATTTGATTCATATCAAAGTGTAGTAAGATCATGTATATATCAACAACTTTAAAAAAGGATGTTTTCAAATTGACTGTGATTTTTGTGTGTCTGTTCTGTGATTTTTGCCGATTGTGAAACTATTTTGATGATTGTCCTTTTTTTACCCCACTGTGTAAAAAGGAATTATAGTGTATGTATGTATATTTCTATATTAACTCCTACAGCTTAAACGGATTGACCGATTTTGATGTGAGAGGTGTTGTAGATTTGTCGTCACTTCCTGAGTGTCATATGCATTTTTATGATGATGATGATGATATGATTTTACCCAACTTTATACAAAAGCGTGTTATGATTTTGGCAATAAGACCTACCAAACAAAAAAATAATCATCAAAATCAATTAATGATTGGCGAAGTAATCACTGAACAAAGATACAAAACAAAACATATAGTCGAATTGAGAACCTCTTTTTTGAAAGTCGGTAAAAAATAGTTTTTAAAGCCTTTTTTTCTATGAAAAAACTTGAACTTCTTTACCTCCATAGGTCGCTCATATTACACACCCACTCGTTTCACATACAATCTTCTCCATTTGGAATTGGAGTAAAAAGTAAAAGCTTGCGATTGCCGCGTCCCGAGGACTTCCCACGGGCAGGCGTTGGATCCATAGACGGATTGACAGCATGATTGGCCGTAAGTATTCTACCCTGGCCATACGACTGATGCTCCAACAATTACCCCTCCATTCGGGCACGAAGTACCCAACCACTGCCAATTGGGGGGTTAAGGTTGCGATCGTGAGCCGGGAAAATATTTTATACGCGTTTTTAGTATCTTTAGTCGTAATTGGAGCTCGGTGAGGACCACGCGGCGGTTGAGATTTTTTTGATGCAGTCGGCGAATGTTATTCACTTCACAAAAATGGAACGTAGTAGGTATTTTTTCACCGCAAAATTCATTGTTTTTTATTGATATTTTTATTTTTTACAAACCGCATAAAAATCAACGAATTTCGCGTAGTGATCTTTTCTCTGTTTTATTATGCAACTGAGTGATGAAACGAGTAAGTTGTTTGACTGATATTAGCTTCACGCTTGCCCATTAAATTCCAATGCCATCCATAAATTGTTGATATCTACCAACAATTTCAACTGCTACATAGGCAATGAATTTCACTAATCATTCCCCAATATTACATAAATCACGTTTTCAAACTCTATTAAATAAGTTAAATGAATAATTAGGAATATGCTATTGTCATGATTTGAATATTTGTTGTATGTGGTGTGCGGTGTTTTCAGTGTTGCGGAGTGGCAGCACTGCTATTTTCTTAATTTATATACTCTGGAGAACGGTGATCGAACAGAATGAACGCTACCCCGGATGATGGCGTGATGTTGTAATTCCGGGGAGGGGATATATCGCGGGCGGACGAGCGCGAGCGGCCCTTCGAAAAAGTAGTCGCGGCGTAACTCGGTAGCAAAAAGGCGGTCTTAGCGTCAGACCGCTCAGTGCAGTGAAATAAGTGCAGTGTTATAAGTAATAATAAAGCGTCATAAAGTTCAGACAAGGAGTTTTCTTCATATATCAGAAGTGGCAATCAACCTGCGAGCCGAGCCCGGTAAAATCGTGAGTCACCTACGAGATTATATTTTACCCTCCGATTATTGAATATTGATGTTAAAAATTTGTCACGCATATCGAATTGGAGAAAATGGTTCTTAAAAGTGTTGAAACAGGTTGTTAAAATAATTATAACGGGATATTCTTAATACGGGTAGACAGAATCTGTTAAGATACTGCAATGAGATGTGATCTGGGTTACTCCCAGATTATTTTATTGTAGCACAGCGATTAAAGATTATAATCCGACGATTTTATTATAACCTAATGAAATTTTGATAGTGTGGTTGGGGCTACTCCCCGATAATTTTATCGTAATTTAAACGAAATGAAGTCTGTTGTAAGTAAGTCATTAGTAAATTATTTCGTTAACATCCCGAGAGACAAGTATACGAAAATATGTTTTTCTTGTTTGAGAACCATTTTTACTTTTTGTATTTGATTATGCTGCAGCCATTCAGAGGAACCATAGCGAGGTAATATTTTTTTGGTGTGATGGTGAGAGTAGTGTTTTTAATAGTACAATGGCTATGGCATATCGGTCTGTGGCCGTGTCAGCGATCAGCAGTGTGTTATTTTTCTAGAAGACTAGTAAAGTGCTGCGAATAAAATATTTTAATTCGGTAACTGGGCTACATCAATACAGCCAATTAAGCGAGCTTCTTAATGTAGTTTTTCTAGAATATTGCTAACAGTAATGCAAATAAAATATTATGGTAAACTTAACAGCTTATTATCTAGCTGTTAAGGATGGGCTCCACTAAAATTGTGTTCAGATTCAGAACACTTGTTGATAAAAATTTGGTGCAGACTTAAGCGAGCTTCTAAATGTAGTTTTTGCTAGAATATTGCTAACAGTAATGCAAATAAAATATTATGGTAAACTTAACAGCTTATTATCTAGCTGTTAAGGTTGGGCTCCACTAAAATTGTGTTCAGATTCAGAACACTTGTTGATAAAAATTTGGTGCAGACCTTTTGCAGTGCGCGAACTTGATCACAATAGTAGATTGCCTGTGTCCACCACCTCAGTTGTGCGTAACTTTAGTATGCGTGCTGTACGGTACATTTGTACACGAACATTTATACCTCGGAAATGTGCTTTACTTTCAGTTTAGTGCGTAAACATGTGTGTGAGTGCGTCGTCGCGGGTACACCGCGAGACCAAGGAGTGCGCGACAAAAGTTCACGGTTTGTCCAATAGAGTGCGCGCACAGTTTGCTGGTGCTGCCCGTAAGAGTTCACCAAGAAATACATTTATGCTGCACTCTGTGCGGTACAGAGCCACACACTGGTGGAATCCTGTATTTACGGTTACGGCCATTTAGGGCGAGTTGTACTGTGTTCGTTTTTCTGTAAGGTTAATAAAGTACCGCAAGTAAAATATTCTAGTACGACAACTAGTCTACTACAACTAGTAGCACTGTCTTTAGTCGTGTAAGTATGCTATACCATGAAGCGAAATTTTGGTATTGTATCTCCACCTGCAACACTATAACTACTTTGTGACGTAACTATTGTAAGATCTTGAACCACATAAGTGTGTCAAACGAAATTTTATATGAGTAGAGCTACAATATTGATGGATTTACCAGAGTATCACTGCGTAAATATTTAATACAGAAGTCTGTTTATGAAGTTGAATTATACAGAGATAACATAGTTCGATTGACTTAAAATCTTAATTGAATTTCGAAGGCATGTAATGTAATAACCTCAGAAATAGTACCATTGTGTACTGGTAACTTGTCGCGAATATTTATCCGTTGACGCCTTGTAATCATGGAGGCGGAATTTAAAGCCGCGCTAAGATATCAGAGTATCGACAGTGCTGAAAATTAAAGTGCATTTCTTAGTGTTAATAACTACACTTAGTGTTACTGCAAGTTTGAAATTCAAGGATTTTTAGTGTTTACGAGTTTGTTAGCTGCAGTCATGTAGGTGAACTGCAGGGAAAATGTTCCAAAGAGTGCCATGTATGTGTGCCGTAAAGTTGAAGTTCGTAGATTTGATGATGTTATCGCTGCAACCGTGTAGGTGAGCTGCAGGGTAATATTCTAAAGAAGTATGGCCATGTAGGTGTGCCGTAAGGAAAGTTCGAAGATTTGATGATGATTTCGCCGCAGCCATATAGGCGCGTTGTAAGGTTGAAGTTTGAAGATTTGACGATGTTTGAAGTGTGAAGATTTGACGATATTTGAAGTTTGAAGTTTTGATGATGTTTGAAGTTTGAAGATTTGACGATGTCGAAGTTTGAAGATTTGATGATGTTCTCGCTGCAACCATGTAAGTGAGCTGTAAGATTGAAGTTCAATTATTCAATGATGTTTTAGCTGTAACCATGAAGGTTTGGTTTCAGGATGATAATTTTAACCGGTCACGGAACACTTAGCTTCCAGCCATGAACGTTTTAAACTGCAGCAGGTCAAGCCTATTCAAAGGAAAGTAGAAGCTCCAAACTGTATTTAATCCAAAATAACTTGATTAACTAAATTTTGTATAATATGTATATGGTGTGCAAGAGTGTGCACAGATCTTGTATTTTAGTGGATTTGATTAATCCAGTCGATTAATGATAATTTTAATGTGATTATGTTAAGCGTTGAATAGCAGAATCATTGATCGGACTTTCCCAGAACCTGAGCACCTGACTTTTAATGATGATATAACGTTATAATTCCAGTTTTGATGTAGTTTCGAGTTTCATAGAGAAAATTTAAATCATATATGAGAGATCAACCGATCGGACACGCAGCAAGTAACCTTGACGAGCATAGCAACTCGAAGTGTCGAGGAGTTTTGACAAATGCCATTATGCTTGAAATTTCCGAAACGTACTAATTAGAATCGACTAAGTCACTTACTTTTGATAAAACGCGTATAGTGCGTTGGAGCGAATAAATTTATGAGTAATCTGTTTGCAATTATTAGATTCTCAATTATTATGGTTATTATTATTAGATTATAGAGAGAATGGAAATTACTCCATCAATAAGATTCATGAATTGATAAATGAGTAAGCCTAAGACATTTTCCGAAAAATACTATTCGGTTAAGGATTATTATAAAAATATATATAGATGTCAGCGATCTGTATGTGCCAACGTAATTAGATGTCATGTTTTGAACACCCACGTTATTTTTCGCAACTGCAGAGCAGTGTCTACACTTTGTTGAATTGTCCGCTGGACAGTGACGTAAGCAGTGATGAGCGTTGACAATTATCGTAAAATATATATAAACAAATCTGTATGTTAAATGAACCACTCGATAATATTACAAAACTATTAGTCGAAAGTAAACGTACGTAGTAAACGTTTCTTTGAGAGAAACCCATTTTATGCCTTGAATGAGTTGATGAGAATAGATCTTGCTGAATTCTCGTTCTAATGGAACAGCGGATCATATTTTCTACTTTCTTCCATAAGTGGATTAGCATATTTTTTATTATTCTATTTTGGCCTTTTGAACATTATTATGAATATTGACATAAGTTTGACGACATCCTTTTATTATTTATTATGTTATTGGATATAAAAATGACATAAATAAATAGAATATATTATATCTAAATTAATAAAAACTACGTTAAATCGTATTTTATAACAGAAAAAGCTTGGAGTACAAACATAACAAAAAATACTAATTTGAAAAGGGCTTTTCTAATATAACACTTTTGTTACAAGTCCAAGAAATAATTTGACTTTGAATTTAAGCGATGACCGAAGTTTCTTATCACGAACTAAAGATAATTCAAAGAGAGAACTGATTGATCAGTTTCATATTTCAAACAAAGTAGCCTCAAAAATAGATTGCACCGGTGGCGGTTTTATTGTAAAAGTACAGTTTATGAGTTCAAAAATTAGTCAAATATAAAAACCGAATATTCATAATTAATTTATTTCTTGCAAAATAGGTATACAAACATGTGGTCTTATGATAGTAATAACATTTGGCCCTCTATTTTTGCTGTCAAAGCGTTCAAGTATTTCTAGGTTCTAGATCAATATCGTTAAATATCGTTCGTGCATATGAACATTTTGATAAATCTAGTATAATTTTGGTAAGCATATAACAGTATTGGATCCAGCATACGAAAATTAATCGATAAATAAAAAAATATCTTCATTAAAAATAAGCAATATTTGATAGGACTGGTAACGTTTCCGAAATATGATTGTTAGTTGAAATAAAACGGCAACTATCAAAATCACCACTGGCTTGTACTCAGTGCAAGAGCAGTTATGATATGACTAGTCGACATCATATAGACCTTTAAAAAAAAAACAACAGAAATTAGTAAGACAAATATTGAGACTAATTTTATTTATGGAAGTGATTACCTGCTTCTTCTCTATTGATGCTTTAGTATTAGTTCAGGTGTGCACTAAAAGGAATTAAGTATGCTTCTGTGTATAAACATTCTCAGTCTTTACCTACAATTAAGTTTATTAAAACCTAGTCAAGTAATTTCTGCTCTACTGTTACATCAGTACTATAAATATTGGATGGGAAAATAAATATGTCCACATTCTCGGTTTGAGTACTGTTAGTATGTAATGTGTACAGTATTTTTTCTAGCTAACGTGTCATCAAAATAGTGATGACGTATTTGACAAACAACCAACAACTCTATCCTCAAAGAGATTCATATACGAGATAGATTATCGTCGACTGGGCAATTGCAAATACTGAAGTTCTTTGCGCAGATCTCAAGAAAAGAGCACTCGACGGAGAGCCTATCGCAGCATATGCATGGCCGTGTAGAAGGCAAGCGAAGTCCTGGACGATCACCAACACGTTGGACCGACCTCATTAGAAAAGCTACGCAGTCCACCGAAGTAGAGTGTACTCGCAATGCAACCGACCGGCAGAAATGGAGAAGCATCGCGAGAAGAGCAGCTGACCTGGAGAGTGACGGTGACACGGCGAGGAGCCACCGCCATTGCAACCACGACTACTCTGACTAGAGTGTACGATTAAGAAGAAGAATTTGGCAAACAACAGATTAAAATCCGACAGATGTCAACTCAGGGCATCTGTGATGTGAAGTGATTCAACTCGATAGTACATCAATTTAATGGTAAACAGCAACAGGTATACGCCAGTCAAATAACGGTTGGTGAAGGACTGACAATGGATCAGCTACCTGTAGTTTATCGTGACTAATTTGTCCCTATGATAATGAAATTTAGTGATTAGAAAATAATAATACTTCTGACATTCTAAACTGACAAAATTTTGCTCATGTGCTTTGCCGATCATCCACAAGCTTGACAGAAATTAATGCGGTTGTAGCGACTTGCTAAGAAAAAAAAAGGGGTTTGGAAAATTATTTCCGTTCTCTTATTCTCTCTATTACTCGGATTTGGGGAGTATACGTTACACAATTTTAAAATGCTATTTGGTAATGGCAGGACAATGACAGAAATACAGTTTAAAATGTTGATTCCTATGAGAGCACTTACAAAATTAACGTACTCGTGTCACCAAATTATTACTGGAGCTGGTTTGAGTTGGATCTAAATATTTGAATTTATGTGTAATTATTTTTGGACGAAATTTGCTTTCATTTTATTCAAGCTTTGTCGTTGGTCATTTTAATGTTTGGACGAAGAACAAAAAGGAGTATTTATAGAGTTTTTCATAAAAAAAAGTCTACAAGTCCAAGTCTACAAGGTTTGAATGATACTTCAGTGGCCACAACAACATTGGGACATTTATATAATGATGCTGCCGTTCGCAATCACTAAGCCAGAGGAGGAAGTAATTGAGTAACCGACAGTAAATTAATAATGCGAATTGAATAAGTTTTTATGTACTTTTTTTAATTATATACCAAACCTCTGGAAATACCAGAATATATACTCGATCCGTATAACATATTTGTACAACAATGATTTATCTGCATAGTGTACATTTACACAGGAATAGGAAGCCTCCGGTTCCCAGACCAGCTAGAATAAACATAAAATAATTATCATATTTAAAAACGAATCCGAGTGTCATGATTACTTGTATCTACAATAATAACTAGTTACGACAACGTATACTACAAAGTTTAGTGTGCCATAAGTAGTTTTATAAAATTAGCATAATAATTACTGTTTAACTATTTTATTTTGCAGCAAATCTTTAAGGAGTCCAAAGGGTTCGATATGATTAATCAGACTTGCTTTTAGAGAGTTGTTGTGCATCGGGACGTTGCACAAAAGCGGATGGCCGAGTGTCATGATTTGAATATTTGTTGTATGTGGTGTGCGGTGTTTTCAGTGTTGCGGAGTGGCAGCACTGCTATTTTCTTAATTTATATACTCTGGAGAACGGTGATCGAACAGAATGAACGCTACCCCGGATGATGGCGTGATGTTGTAATTCCGGGGAGGGGATATATCGCGGGCGGACGAGCGCGAGCGGCCCTTCGAAAAAGTAGTCGCGGCGTAACTCGGTAGCAAAAAGGCGGTCTTAGCGTCAGACCGCTCAGTGCAGTGAAATAAGTGCAGTGTTATAAGTAATAATAAAGCGTCATAAAGTTCAGACAAGGAGTTTTCTTCATACTATCCTTTAAGGCATGTATTAAATTTAAATTATACAAATCAAATATGAATAACTTACTTTTTAAAATGTAAAATGTTAAAATTAAATTGTAAATTAAAATGTTAAATTGTAAAATGTTTAAATATATAGTGATTGGATTATACGTAGGACAAAGTAAATACATTATCTTTGCAATTAGCTCTAAAAATAAAAGAAAGCAAATATTTATTTTATTTAATTTTAGTTCGCGGCGTACGTAAAACGTTGATTAAAAAAAAAACATATTTTAATATATTATTTTATTATTACTACAATGCAAAATGACTGAAAATGAGTGTAAGCGCATGAGGTCATATTTGGCATCAAAATCAGACCTGTTTGTAAAAATGTCATGGTCATGCGTTGCGAATTTCCCTCCATATCTGTCCGTGAAGAGACAATCTCGATCGTGTGTGAATAAATATTCTTAAGAGATCATAACTGTTCCAAAATCTTTAATCAAACGAACCTTTTCATTTGAGTATTATGAGGGATTCTTCAAAATAAGTAACTGATCTATGACAGAAATCCTAATCCTATAATGTGACGAGAGGACTACACCAGGGTGGCCCACTCGCTCATCTGGTATTTGAAGCTTACAAAAAACCTGATCTGTCCAACGCTTGTCTTAATAAATCAATCAATACTGGCAGTCATTCGAATTTTATGCATTCCTGATTAACATTTATAGTTACTGAGTTTATTAAAGCATAATTAATAAATAAATTATTTAACATTGGCTGAAAATCGCCCGGTTTCGTTTGCAATTCAATGATAAATGCACAGTATAAGCTATTTCTAGTTTGAATTTAAATTCGTAAAATGAAACAAATTTTTACGGATTTTTCGCGTATGCTTTACATAATTTTATGACCTGACGTTTCACTGCAGCGTCCATGGTCACAGTTGAGACTAGATGACAGTTGTCTTTTTTCTTATGAAAATACTAATTACTATTATTTAATGAACCGGAAAAAACTCACGATATTAATCGGTCAAAAGATCGATGTCTTCCAGCCGGTTTCGAGACTGTCAGAGTCCCATCCTCAGGGTACACATGCACCTTAGCTGGGTTAGGATGGAATATACACAAATAGTCTTTCTACCGTTTTATCCACCTTTCAGAAGAAATAAAGTATGCACTGACATTGACAACTGACATAACAACGTGGATAAAAACTGTTTGTCTACCTTCTATGCTAGGCCAGCCCTGCTAGCATGGAACATGGACAAATAGTCTATCACCCGTTTTATCCACCCTTCAGGGGAAATAAAGTATGTACTGACATTGACAACTGACATAACAACGTGGACAAAAACGTTTTATCTACCTTCCATGCTAGCAGGACTGCAGGAGTCGGACCGCATAATATTTTTATGCAAAACATCCCTATGCACGCAGAAGTCATTCACGGGGTCAACAGGTATCACAGATCTGTGTTGAGTATCAATCGCAAACCTTAGAAAACATTAAATTCGTAAAGTTAAAAGTTAAAAGTACTGGACTAAACAAACATAAAACTTGTATTACGTAATGAAAACTATAACAAATGTGTAGGTATAAAAATAAAACTTATAATAGCAGGACAACGTTGCAGTTGTAGGATCTCATCTAAGTCCACTCGGGGAAGTACCTTTACTTTACTAAGCAGTAGTTTGCAAGCAATGTGTTCCAAATTGAAAAGCAATGTTTATAGGAAAAATTCAGGCCGAAATGAGGTTAACGAGATTAAAAATCCAATATCCTAAAGTGACGAGTGTAATGCATTGAAACGCAGGGATTTTATTCATAAAGTTCAAAGTTTTAGTTGGGCAAGAGAGACTTGTTCGTTTCATCACTCAGTTGCGTCAAAAATATACTTCAGCTACAACCTAATTTGCTTCTATAACTAGCAATCTCAAAACAATGGAGACAAATACCAGTACAGCAAAGGTCTAATTTTAGTGTCCCAAATATCGCCTATAAGTGGCTAGAACGGTACATCGGAAATGTTAGTAAGGCGTCTGTGACCCACCCCATGCGCACTAGTTTATTTCATTGTATGTAAATTGGGAGCGTCCCAGCTACCTTTTGCCCCGTTTGGATTAGGACAGTCGCATATTCACTATACATATAATAGTGGTACGTGACGATACAGTTATTTTGCTGAAAAGCAGAACAGTTTCTTTTGAAATATAGATGATTTTTTATAAACGCATAAAATTTCTTATAGCCTTGTGTTGCAGAAAAGGCAAGACAAATAGACCCAAATTTTAACAGTAATAAAAGATTATGGTTGAGGCTCAGACCTAGTAAACCTGACACGAAGAATATACTTATTTATTCACCACTATCAATCTATTAGCTATCAAAGTAATCGTTACTTGCAGAATTATCAAGTGGTTACTTAGTCTGTAGCCCCTAACACCGGCAGCTTGAGCCGGTAGTATCTTGGGTCAAGAAAGTATCACCGACCGAGTCAAGCACAGTCTTACCATCTTTTTCTCGATGCCATTCAGGACATTTTCGACCCGTGTTTATTATTATCAAATCATAATATGATGTGTGATAGAGAAGTATTATATAATTACTCACTGATTCCAGTCCAACAACTAAGCACATGCAAATGCACGGTTCGGATTTGACACTCGTGCTTGCTTGGGGCGCGTGGGCCCAAATTACGCGACCCAACTATCGAGCCTCCCATAAGCATTTGAGAAACCACCGACCACCAATTTGTCCCTTCCGTGTCAGTGATTTTGTCATTCCCGTGGGCATCTCGCTAATAAAGAGCCGTCGGCAACAGCGCGCTTCCTCGAAATAGATTTACACAGCTTTGCTGGGAATTCTCGCCCGGTATTCGGACGATGACTTTGTTGGTATTGATTTATCGTGGGATAAATCTAACTATAATATGTAGTACCTATTGTTATTTATTTTGTGGGTATAAAATTAAATTATGTGGAGTTGAGATGTAGGTGTTTTTTCGTGGTTCTTGGTATTCGTTAATAAACGATCGTTTTGCAATAAAAATATTGACTTAAAAAAAGGTAAAACCAGGTGGTAGGTTTTGAAGGTAAACACTTCAAAACTAAAACCTATAGGTAAAAACTTAAATCTAACTTATATATCTAGTGTGTTTCCGTTTCGAGGTCTTCAAGCTGGTACTCTTCTGCTTCGGCGTCAATAGGTGCCTATAGGAGTTCAATTTATATAGATTAATGTCATATTTAATTATGTGATATTTTTCTCCAATCATGCGACGTGACAAGCAAGTCTTTCACCTGACGGACTACGCTTGCACATAAAAGTCCAACGTCAACCGTTTGAAAACCAAGAGCAATGCACTGTGATCGTCATTATTTGATTACTTATCACTAAACAGTAATTTCACAGGAAAAAATAGTCTTCAATCTGGAACACAGTAATTTTAGCACCACACTATTTGGCGGTTGAATGCTAGTAATTTACTAGTATTTAACAGAGAAACTTTGAGGTATATTTTAAATATGGGTACATACAAGTACACTTATGAACGTCAAATTGTATACAATGCAAAAAGTATATACTTTTATTTGAGATCCATGTTCTCCTTTCAATTCTGATGGCCAAAGAAATTCTCGAGACTCAAACATACGATTTCTATGGAAATATTTGAGTCATGATGACGTGCGCTTACATTCAGCGGGGAGGCCTGCTCGCCTTTCATCGCTTGTTTATTCAAGTTATTGTGCGCAGTTCGCGCCGCGTCACAGCCGCGCCGAAAGACAAATTGGCCGTCAGAAATTCCAAACGTCTTTGCCATTCAGATGTTAAACTGAGTAGTATGGGAGATACTGACCTGTTGATTATTTTATTAGCTTTTTTGGGAGTTTCGGCGGCCTCGTGAAGTATGCCAGTATGGATAAATTTACCAGTCCCTACTTACTTATTTACTATTTACTTATTTACTACTGGTAAATTTCGTTTTAGCGACTGACATTTGCAGAGGCTAAAATTAATATTTCTAAATACTACAAAGTGTCGCCAGTCTTTTTTGAAGAGAAGAAAAAAGCCTGCAAAGATTTTGAAAATCTTCGAAAGATATCCAGCAACCTCGGAGATGTGGCCTTGTTATTTGGGATTGTATGCATTAAAACTCCTGGTTTAGCTTTAATGCTTAATGGAGGAGTCCGTATTATCCTGACAAACACATACTGGACCCAACATTGCGACACATCTCCACTCGAGACCGCTGGCAAGTTGTCTTCAGTTTCTTCGGTCCACGACCGCCAAGAGATGAGCCTATCCATGTGACCTTCCTCCTCAGGCCAGTTTGGATGGAAGATCAGAATCCAAACCCCGACTACTCTCTTGCTCAAAAATTAGTAATGGGATACTAAAATACGGTTGCCGTATTCTAGTATCCCAGCTCCAGGGTAAGAACTGTAGGCAAACTAGTGAAGTTTCGACTGGCCTTGTGGCTCAGTTGGTAGTGTGTTTACGTCTACCTGCTGAACTGAAAGGTCGTGGGTTCAATCCCCACCCAGGGCAAACATTTGTGTGATGAGCATGGATGTTTGTTCTGTGTCTGGGTGTTTCTATGTATCATATGTATATATTTACAACAAAAAAAAATATATATGTATTCTATCAGCCATCTAGTTCCATAGTACAAGCTTTGCTTAGTTTGGGCTAGATGGTGTTGTGTGAAATGTCCACAAATATTTATTTATTATTTATTTATTTATTCAGCAGCCTAATTAAGAAACAGTTTGTCAAAATAAGATAAGATTAAAATAAGATTGTTACAGTGTAAGATAACGCAATTTAAGAGCAAATTTGGATTATGTATGTTAAGCGTATTTAACTCCATTGATCACAACGTTAATACCATTGACTACAATGTCAATGCCTGTCCATTACAAAAACGTCTTAATTATTACCCTGGGTGTCTTTAAATTGCGAGTGAATCGGTTTCTTTTAAGTAAGCACGCTTCATCTTGGACCGTAAAGTCGCTTAACACCAGGTGAGTTGACGATCAAGCGTAGGCCGATTATTATTATTTTCCTAATTCATCGACTTTAGTTTTTTATTCGTAAGGAAACGGTCCAGTAGCTCTGCAACTACATGTTGAACGCAATTTGTATCATCACCGTCACGTCTGTTAGCCGCCGGTTGGCGCGTCATTCCTCACTTTGTCGCGTTTTCAAAATGTTATTTACGTGAATACCATTCTGTTTTGACTGCAAATAGTGCATAACATTTAGGTACTCTTACTATGCTTAGAATTTTTCTAGAAAGTGTGAGGAAGCTGGAAATTTCAACAAAAGCTGGAGAAAATGAAACTACCAACTAAGCTACTTCAGTAACAGTCTGCTAAAAATAACAAATGTTGAACAGTGTTGTTTTATGAACAGATTTGAAGGTAGCATTTTCTAAATCCTAGAAATAAGAGATCGCTGTTAGCGACAAGGCCTCCGATTGTTACAAAAGTTTGTAAATAATTAATCTTCATTGTAAGTTCTATCTTCATCTATAACTATATATTACATCCATAATTGAGATAATTCCCCCAACATACAATTTTACTGTCCAGTTTATATTGTTTGGTCGAATTCTGTGTTGTTTTTTTTTATGCCGCTTGACCGCCAACTAGCCTGATGTTGAGCGACGTTGCGGTCTACGATGGAGCACGATTACCTAGAAGAAACCAATTCACTCGCGATTTAAAGACACCCAGATTATATCTATCGGGAAAGATCCACTCAGGAAGCGTATTCCATATTCTAGCAGTCCGCACGATCAAAGGTGTATATAATGGTTGGTGTATAATTTCAGAATCAGCTTTCAACTTTGTATAATTATAATATGTTTGAAGATTGTATTTATTACTTAATTATTAGTTATATATACATTAGCATTATATTTAAGTTTTCGATATAAATATAGGTTTTCTAATATCTATATATTTACTTAAATTCAGTAAAAAAGCACGGGAACGAACTGTGGAATATTTCTGAATACTTTGCCCAGAACCGTTGTTTTCGGTGTTGTATTGTTATAATAAGGATTAATTTAATATAATGCTAAAATATTGCGTGGGGAATAATTGTTTTATATATATATATATATATATATATATATATATATATATATATAAGATATTGGTTAGCTCGGAGTCTATTCTGAATTACAGCCTGACCCCTACGACTCAAAAAAATAACATTTACTTTTCTATTTCATTCTTTATTACAGATACTCGATTATTTTACTTGCTCGTACAATATAGCTTCACATCTCTGTTAGTACCTAGTCTGCCAGCCTAAGCTGTAGCACAGATAATAATACGTATATTAATTAATAACATAACATGTGTCCGAGTGTCATAAGTACTCATTTAAACAAGTATAAGTTTAGAAAACTCAGAAAACCCCAACAAAAAAGTCTGAATCGATTTTGATGAAACATAGCTAAGGACATTCTCGATGAATTGAGAGATTACAGATACACAGAGAGAAAAAAAAATAAAAGTTAGATAAAAGTTTCCGACCACTGTCTAGTGGTGAGACCGTCTGACTTGTGATCCGCAGGTCCTGGGATCGAATCCCACGGCACGCACCTCTGTCTTTTCGAAGTTATGTGCGTATTGTTGATTGCCGCCAACTTCAAACGGTGAAGGAAAACATCGTGAGGAAACCTACATGTCTGAGAGTCCTCAATGATCTTGAAGATGTGTGAAGTCTGCCAACCCGCACTTGGCCAGCGTGGCAGACTATGGCCTAACCCTTCTCACAATGAGAAAATGGCCCGTTCCCAGCAGTGGGACCTGATAAAAAAAAAGATACACACGTGAAACTTATAACACCCCTCTTTTTGGGTCGATAGTAAAAAAAAAGTAAATAGGTAGGTAAGTATCCTATTATGCCGCAAGTTCAATCGATTTGCTTAGTTTGAGAATTGATCGTGCTATCTGGAAATGTCCACCAATACTTACAATTATTCATCATCATTATCTCAGCCACAAGAAGTTCACTGGACATAGGCCTCCCACTTGGATTTCCAAACAGACCGGTTGGAAGCCACCTGCGTCCAGCGTCTTCCTGCCACTGGTATGAGGTCTTCTGTCGACCTTGTGGTTTGTATTCCCCACGCTACGCTTGCACCGGCAAGCATGGCATGATCTCCACTCGAGAACATTTTAGCCCCATTCCCACTACGTGCTATGTGTCCTACTCACTACCACTAATCCGCTGTGCTATCAAGTCAAAGTCAAAGTCAAAGTAAATTTATTTGCGTTAAACATGAGTGATAACATGCTTTTGGTGTTCTTAATTTTAATGTGCTTCATGTTATGCCTGAGGAGGCGTGCAAATCAGAGGGCGCTATCGATCTTTAAAACTACTAATATACCTAATTATATACGCTATGTCGGCGACTTTCGTACGTTTTCGGATCTCTACATTTCTGATTCGATCTTGCAGAGAGACCCCAAGCATAGCCCTTTCCATAGCTCGTTGACTGACTGAGTTGCGTAATGCCCCATAGGCCCATTATTCTTATATTTTTTTGATGTAATTTTTGGGAATATATTGATGGTAAATATTCCGTTATAATATTGATGGTGAGCTTCAAGTTTGCCGCGTCGACGACTGTCTTCCACTTGAAATCTTAATAACACGTCCGTGTCACTCCCACGTTGTGCACGCTGTAGCATCTTATTATGAAACTGTTTGATATACTTATTGTATGAACTGCTTCAGAGATTGAATGAGCGAAGACGATTGGACTAGTTTAGAAGTACACATTAGTATGAGTATACATTTTTGCTTTTTACATTAGAATCAAAGAATTTAGCATAAGTACTAATTTTAGAGATTAATGTATAGTTTTTGAGGATATTACAAACCGCCGTATGCGGTTGAAACTATAGTCGGATATTTCGGCTCAAAACAGACGTGAGTGACCCGTAGTTTTTATTTAAATATGTGTGAAAACCATGTTAATTTCCATAGTAAGATATTACATAGCTTGATTATATCTATTCTTTTGGTGAATCTAAACTAAAAAAGGCCTAAGGAAAAACTGAAACAATCGTCTTCAAAATACGCAATTTCGTTTACTTGGATGACGAATCTTTTCCAGTTATTTTGTTTTAAAAACCAAACTACTGAACCAATTTTAATGATTTTTTATGGAACCTTTTTCTGAAAGTATGTCCATTTAAATAAAAATAATAAAATAAAATAATTCGACTGCCTGAAATTGTTGTGCCAGTTTAACAGCTTACCAGCTCTATCTCAGATGACGTCAAAACCCTACCAAAATCGTCACCAAAAAGCACTCGTAGTTTTTGTGAAAAATGGGAAAATATAAGTTTTCCCAAATTTTTCGGTTAGCAGCACTAACAAGTGCCTATATAAGATTAATTTGCTACATTACCATTGAATTGTAGCGCTCGTGGCGTAGCTTGACTAGGTGTTCTCGAACGATCACCAATATCAAGCAACGGACGGACCAGTCAGTGTTAGGATGGGTGACCGTGAGTGGGATTTCTTTCAGAGCGCTACCGTGGGTCGGATGACATGTTAAATTGTAGGTTCCGGTTGTTTTTTCTTGAAAAAAGTCGCAACCGTCAAGCCAGGTCAGAGGCCTTTCGGTGGCTTAATAAGTCTGACACTAGGGCTGGCCACTCAATCTATACGCACTAACTATTGAATTTACACTACATCAATAGTTATACAAAGGTTCTATGGCAGCGTTTGCACGTTCATCGCTTTACAAGCCATAGTGTTTGTGGTTGGCGTATGAATATTTAACTAAGAGTGTTCCTTGAATACTTCGTAAGCAAACCTTCGTAGTAGGAGGTAAAACATCTCCGTTGTGAATGAGACTATTCAACGCATTTGAATATCATTTCCAGCCACATTGACTGTAAATAGCTTTATTTGCAGGAGGTAACAAGCTAACTATGAAAGCATTTATACATTCAGAAGGATATTTAAAAAATCCACATTGATATAACTTTGGAAGTTCACTAAATATTAAGTGTATAAAAGCATACGTGTCAGAAAAAATCCACAGTGATATAACTTTTGAAGTTCATTAAAGATTAAGTATCTATTCTAAAACCAAAGTGTAAGAAAAAAAAAAATTATTTTTGTCACTTTTAGGCCCCCATGCACTAGGCAGCCCGGCTGCAGTAACCAGGCTGGGGTAACCAATCTGACGTATGATGGCTAATAGGAGCCTGCGTACCTAGGTGGCCAGCTGGTGTATGTCCTTAGCGCCGGCTACCTGCTATCAATTTCAACTCACTCTTCCTTTTCGACCACACATCTCCAAAAAAAACCTAGGTGGCCAAGAATTCCTATGTTGGAATAGCTGCCGGCAGCCTGGCTGCGCAGCCAAACTACCGGAAGTACGTAAGTACGGAAGTACGTCATGTATGAGATATATAAAGGAACAAAAGTGACCGACATAGGCCCAGAGGATCAGGTAGTTGAAGTTACACAGACTTTATTCAACAAATATTTTTGCAAAAAAGTGCTTGCGAGATCTACAGTTCGTAGAATTTGTAATTCTTTTGTCAACGGATAGTATTTAAATGAAGTGAACTTTGAGGAACGCAACAGGCGCGGTTATAGTCTCAAGATTAGTGTATAGTTAATAAAGTAAACTTTAATACGGTTACGAAGGCTAAGGTCGGAGACAATAGGCTGCGACCCACGCCACCTCCATCTATACAGCATAAGTCACCAATTTATCTGTACATTCAAACGAAGGAGCCACTGTTCTAAATTCCCGGACAAATTGCTTATGATATTTTAGTTCCCACGTCTTATCGGATAGAAAATACAATTGGTCTGTAAATTGAGACAAAGAGTAACGCACTCACTAACGGTACGTAATTAGTTTAAGTAGCTATCTAACCAGCTTATGTTTCGTGTACAATATTCGTGAAATTATGTTTGAAACGTGTGTCGTGACTCGTCAAAATTCGCAAAACGTTTGTGTTTGACAGCCGATTATCGGCGGGGCCTCCGCGCGCCCCCGCGTGCTGTAGATGACGTGTTAGCTTTCAGGCGTCTTGGTACCCAACTGCGCAAGGAGAAAGATAACATGTAATTGTTTCACATGTTTTATTTTTAACCGACTTCCAAAAAGAAGGAGGTTCTCAATTCGACTGTATATTTTTTTTGTATGTTCGCCAATTGTAAATCATTTTTGTTGATTCTTTTTTGTTTGAAATCTACAGTGGACTTTATTATTTTTCACACTTAATACAAACTTTCAACTGTTATACTATAAACTTTTATATGCCTATACATATGACTAGACTGATTTTGTTGTGCGAAATATGGTTAAATTTATACTAGTCTCATGAGTTTTGTACGCCAAAAGGCAATGTGACAAATGGAATAGTTACGATTTTCATCAAATAAAATATAACCGTTCCTTTTGCTTTGCCTAAGTTTGTTGGGTCAAAGTACCATGATAAAGCTTAAAATATTTTGGTTCTATCACGCGATTGAGTATGCTCATATTATGTTACGTCCCTGAGTTATATTTGATAAACACAATCATTCAATATCTACTAAATATTTTGGACTAGCCTTTAATTTTTTACCCGACTGCGCAAGAAGGAGGGTTATCAGTATACAACTTATTTATAATGATTGTAAATTACATTTATATTTTTTTATTGTTTCAGAACTGAAGTAAAATAAGGATAAGCACACATGTCCGCCGAAAATGATACCGGTAAGATTTGATTATATTTAGGTATTTAAAAAACAAATGACAGTATAATAATAGCTAAGTATTTCATTCCGATAATTAGTAAAAATAGAAAATTTTAATTTTTTTTTATTGACCTAGCCTTCTAACTACGATTTTATAATGCGACAGCATTTTTTTGTCACTTTCGAAACAAAGCTTCATTATAAAGGTTTTAAAACAAATAATTGCGTAAACATCTGCCAAAGTGCAGCTGGCAGACTTATGGCTCACGTAATGAAGGAAGTGAGCCATTAAAACGAGTACCAACCATGGTTTTTAGGGTCTTACAAGGCTAACTTACATTCTTGTTCGTTGATGATATACCTACATTCGATTCTATACTTATATTTGTATACATACTGTTGTTAAGCGAATAAAATAGCATTTTTAGGGTTCTGTACTATTTAGGAAAAGAAAAACTTAGTGGGACCACTTTATAAAACGTTTATCTATCTGTCTATCAAGATACACTCAAAAAAGCGTTCAGGTTAAATACCGTAGGATTACATACCCCTAATTAAGCACAGAATTCTAGGCTGTTTTCGCCTTTAAGTTATAAAAATTCAAGATGTATGTTTAACATCATCTTGCATAGACACAGACATATTTTATTTATGCGAACATTTTGAAGTGTTTGTTCTGTGGGACGACATTTTTAATCATCATCATCATCTTATCCATAAGAAGTCCACTGCTGGGCATAGGTCTCCCCCATGGATTTCCAAAAAGACCGATTGGAAGCCGCTTGCATCCAGCGTCTTCCCGCCACTTGTATGAGGCCATCTGTCCATCTCGTGGCTGGTCTTCCTACGCTGCGCTTGCCGGTACGTGGTCTCCACTCGAGAACCTTTCGGCCCCATCGGCCATCAGTTCTACATGCTATGTGCCCTGCCCACTGCCACTTCAACTTGATAATCCGCTGTGCTATATCGGATATAGCACAGTGATATTTTTAATAAGTTCATTCAGTCATTATATAGCTAAGTACAAAAATGTTTGTATTTGCTAGCGATACGGATGAACGGTCGAACTACATACAGACTCTTAAGTTGGATCATGACAGTCCAATGTCACCCAGGACTGTTTTTGCTGTTTCTAGAACTGGGGGACAATTCAGTTATTCAAAACCGATCCGTAACTGAACCTTGTGCGAAGCATTTTTTGTCGGCTGCTATCTTTTTTTGATTTAGTAACGAGCGAAGGACGTGTTACGTTTCATCAAATTTGTCAATTGTATGACATAAAAGTGACTGAATCAAAAAAACTATGGCAGCCGACGGGAAACGCTCTATATATGGTTCGGCTATGGAGCGGTCTTGAGTAACTGAATTGGACCCCTGCATGACAATATAATACGTTCTTCACCCTGCGTTAAGTATGTTAGAAAATTTAGTTTGAAACATGTTTTGATCAATTGGTTTACTCTTTTGGGCCGATATTACGACAGAAAGCCAAAATTTGAAATGAAATCCTTTATTATGTGGATAGCTTCACTAGCTGTGATGAATCGTAACAGGAAATTGGTCCCCCTGAGGGCGTTTATCATTTTCGTGGAAATTGTATAAATTGAAATATTCGTCTGAGAAATACAATTTCAATTAATGGTATACCAACCTAATGGGTTGTGAAACATATGTATAGTCAACAATAGTACGATAGTGTGCTTAAACCATATACGTAGATAGGGTTTCCCCGGCTCTGCGAAGCAAGCCTCAAGTAAGGTATTCGCCTGACTCGTCTTCAGTCGTGGTACGTCGAGCAACGCTGTTAGACGCGTATCATGATTTGTGAACAGTGACAATGCCAATCTGTGTATTTAGAAAGTGCAACACCAAGATATATATATATTTGACTGGCCTTGTGGCTCAGTTGGTAGTATGTCTGCCTGCTGTGCCGTAGGTCGTGGGTTCGATCCCCACCCAGGGCAAACATTTGTGTGATGAACATGGATGTTTGTTCTGTGTCTGAGTGTTTCTATGTATCATAATTATGTATATATTTACAATAAAAAAGTATATAAGTGTTCTATCAGCCAATTAGTTCCATAGTACCTACAAGCTTTGCTTAGTTTGGGCTAGATGGTGTTGTGTGAAATGTCCACATGTATTTATTTATTTATTATTATTATATAAGCCCATAATAGACCTTAAGGATGAGTTTCATCCTCGAAACAGATTTGCAACACTTTTATTTCATATTCAGTGAGTAGAATCTCTTTATAAATAAAATCTCATTACGTCATTCATCACGCACTACATTGTATACTTTCCCTTTTCTAGCAAACACTAAGGAGATGTACGATTATGCTTATAACATTATAGTGCCCTAATAAAGTAATAATACTTGCAAAGTAGTGTGCAATAAGCTCTAATGCTTTAAAGGTCTAATAAAATTACTTTAGTGCAGCTTTTATATCAAATACCTGAGACCCGTAATGGATAGGTTATTGGTATCATATTTCCTAATACGCATTTACAATATTGTTGTTATGAAAAAAGTTTGTAGTTATTGATAGGTTTTTTATAAGGAAGTATTTTAATGTAGATCGCAAAATCGCTTCTGTTCAGGCGAAGGGGCTTAAAGGTGCACGAGAATAAAAAATCACAGAAAATAATAAGTAATTTATAAAAAAAAACAACTTAACCGGCTTTTGATGCCTGGATGGATATTTCAAATAATCTCTAATTACTTAGTTTTACAAATATTTATTTTATTGTTTTAGTATAATTTATGTTATTTAATTAATGAAATTTGAGGCACGGAATCCTAAAATAAAAAGACAAAATATGTGGATATCAAATCCGACAAGTATTCCACTATCTTAAGCTTCATATTCAGATCACCTTCATAGTACCTACTATCATCGAGGTGATCTGAATATGAGATAAGTATTGTATTTTCATATAAAAGAGGACGGACAAACAGATAGATGGACAAACAGGCAGTTTCCTGGTACGGACGGAACTAAAAAGAATGTCATAAATTGGTATAGCACGGTATTAATAATAGATACAACTTTTAAAAGTTTGAATTACATGTATGTGAGTACTTTAATTATTTTATAAACAACACAATTAAAAAATAATCTTCATTAAATGCTGCAATAAAAACCTTATGTTCGCTATATTGCCATAAAAAAATACAACGCTAATTATGAGCCACAGTCCCATGTAATCTCCCCTTACCTCCAGTTCTCATGGGCACACCTTTCGCGAAATTAACGTAAAAAATATAAAAGGCAGCTTATTCAACGGACACAGGAAAGGAAGGGTTAACTTTATGATGAATGTAAAAATTTTTGTTCATTTGCTCGCCACCTTTGATTGTTATTTTCATAATGCTTTTTTCATGAATGGATGGAAAGCGGTGAAATGGAAACTCGGAACAATACAAAGGTACATTTTGTGTTCTCTGTATGTTTTGTGTTAACCAGAGACATAGTAGATGGAGCATGCGACTTTATTTATATGAAAACATTGCGTGCCACATTTTGGTACCGACTAGCGACTGTGACGTCACATATACGATTTTGTGATGGAATGTTCCATCACAAAATCGTTTATTATATATTCGTAAAATTTTGCACGACTTCAACAACCGATTAAATAAAACCACCGCAATTTAAGTATCAATTTTTAGTTATATAGTTATATTTAAATGGGAAACTATGTACCTGTAGGTGTATTGTACCAAATAAACTTTTCATCCCTTAGCCTCTTTTAGGTGTCATTTCATATGTACCTTGGAATCTATATTGATTAAAAAAATAATCGTAACTGGTTGACTGATAGACAACCTACAGCCAAAGCCGCTGCTCCTAAACACATGTTTGGAAGGTGCCTTCCTTTTGCTTTCTTTTCCATACTAAATTACACAGCGCAATTACTCGCGATCTTTTAGGCTGAGGCCAAATACGCGCAATTTTTTTATTTTTTTAATGTTTATATTAAGTGCTTTTTCGCATAACGAAAATGTCGCACTAATAGTTCTAATTTTAAAACAGATTTAAGTAACAAAAATTAAATAATATCGGTTCTGCCAGCCAAACCAAGTTTTACCATGGTTACGTTTTACCAAGTTTTATCGATTTAGTTTTGTCTGCCGAAGGTTGAGCTAGATAGCAGTTACATAATCCAATGGAGCTGCAGTGGAATAGGAGACGACTAGGTACCTCATTTCGGACACATTCCATCAAAATGTGATAAGCATCTTCCTCTAAGCGCAATTATTTGAGCTTTTTTGAGCGCAACTTTTGAGTCGTGTAAAATCGGTCGCGCAATTTTTCGGTTCAACCAAAATTCTGCTAGGTAGACGCTAGACAGACGGAAGTTTTAATTACTATTCAACTTTAAATTTGTACGGGGTGTTTATTGTGTAGTGCGTGGAAAATGTATCCAGTACAAATATTGTGAATTTACGAAGTATATTCAGAAGATAATGTCAGAAAAAAAAGTTAAGTAAATATACTAAACAGTGAAAATATCGCTTCCTTCGCTCCACTCTCTCATGTCGAACGCAATTTGTTAATGACTTTCCATCACGTGAACCTAAAGTCTAAAACAAAATTCACGAATATAGTGACCTGGGTTGACCGAAATTCATATACCTACCAACAATTGATATAAAGACTCCATGTCGCCACGCCAACGCCTAATTTAGGAGAAGTATAGAGACGTCTATTTTGCCGCTTCGTATTATTTTGAAAATCGAAATTATTTCAATCGTATAAGGGGTCTAATTAGACCTCATCGAGCTCAGACTTTTTTGATGATTGACGCTACATCCCGTTGATGCTTTATCAAAGCAATTTGTTGATTTATAGCGCGTGAGCTGGGTACTCATTTGCGCCGCCGTGTGGCACAAACCGGACTTTTGTATGAAACCGAAAGCAGCGTAAATTGCGCGACG
Source organism: Lycia hirtaria (assembly GCA_947563715.1). Classification (NCBI taxonomy): domain Eukaryota; kingdom Metazoa; phylum Arthropoda; class Insecta; order Lepidoptera; family Geometridae; genus Lycia; species Lycia hirtaria. Next base: position 16,383,302 of record OX387375.1, on the reverse strand, counting down.
TATTTTGCGCGCCTCATAACTCAAACAAGTATCTATGTTAAAAGAAAAAAAATAGCCGACTGTAAAAAAGCAGTTTTTACGGTCTAACTTACGATTTCGTTCCGCTTGATACGCTGCTGAGTGTACGTTTTTTGAGAGAAAGTATGCGTAAATAGCTGTAAACGATTATAAATACCTATTCTGTAGAATGTAGAATAATTCTAGTAAAACCACTTGTTTATTACGAAAAAGTTAGTTGGAGGTTACGAAAAAACGTTTATTTTTATTTTTGCGAGATATATTATTATTATTATTTTTCTCAGCCATTACTGTCCCACTGAAGGGCAAAGGCCTCTCTTCCCTCTTTCCACTTTTCTCGATTTAGAGCTTCCTTACTCCAGCCGCTACAGTGGGAGTCAAGCTCATCTCGCCATCATGTAGTACCGAACATCACAAGACCCCTAAGCAGGCCCAAAAAACGATTATTATTATTACAAAAAATATAACCTATAACACTCAGGAAGTGACTCCTCGCACATCAAAATTGGTCAAGCCGCAGCTGTCATATAGAAATATACATCGAAAAACATAACCTTCCTTACGTAGTCGGGTAAAATACGCTCGTTTGGCTTCAGCCATGCGGTTGCGAGCTATATCGCGGTATGCTCTACATAACTTTAACTATTATAATGTCTAATACGCATACAAATAGTTACAATACAATGCCGACGTAAATCTACAATTATATAAATAATAGTTCTCTTATTATTCATAGAGATCTTCGAAAGGCAAACCTTCATACATACATATTACAAGCGTTATGTTGATGTGGTTCAATTCCACGAGAGAATAATTTAGGGTTGATTATCTTCTGTACATATTTTTCTAAAATTCTATTTATACTACTGCTGCCTTTTGAACAATCTGCCTTTGTGACTTACTAATTCATTTTGATTTGATACTAAACAGTCTCATGTAAAATGCTTGCGAAGCCCATACAACAAGAAGTAGATTTATTTCACAGACATAGTAGATAAAGCATGCGACTTCATTTATATGAAAACCTTACGTGCCACATTTTTCGTATCGACTGTGACGTCACACAAACGATTTTGTGATGGAATGTTCCATCCGCGCGAAATCAATTCAACCCAATGTCTTCGCCGCCGCCGCGCTTGTACGCTAGTATAACTACCTAGTTGACAAAATATCGAATCAGAAGTATATATCACCGAAATTAAATAATCTTAGGTCGTCAACTGCGACTTTTTATCATACTTGTTGACGCGCTAGGTACATACACTTGTGGTATCTATAAAAGTCTGATTTATTTGATGAAATATTCAACAGTAAATACTGCATGAACTGATATGTATGTAGGTATATTTTTGCGTTGACTTTGGTATCTACATGATTATAGATAAAGCACGACCTTCATGATTAACGGTGTGCTCAAAGCGCGCAGCTATCTCTCGCACATCACAACATATTTAAGCAAACAAAAATGTGGACATGCGCGAGCGAGACGGACGATGGTCGTACTACGGACTCTTAAGGCATGTTTGGCATCAGATGTTCTAGAAATGTATCTACCTAAGAAGCTTATACTTACTAGGTGTTTCACACTGTAAATTTCTTTCATATATTTTATACACATACAATCACGCCGGTTTTCCCTTAAGCTTAGGCAGAATATCAAAGACCATAAAGTCGTTTGACGTTACATTTGACAGTGATAGGAGAGTTAGACGGGAGGGAGAAAGTTATAAGGTACTGGAGGGTAAGATGTAATGTTGGCCAGCAGTATTAGGGGGTCAGCTCATCGCCTACATAAACAATATTTTCCCTCAAGTCCCATAACTTACATTTTTACTTTTTTTAATGTAGAAATAGGTTTACGCTAAACGCCTAACCGCCAACTCACCTGATTTTAGGCGACGTTGCGGTCTACGATGGAGCGTTTACCCAGAAGAAATCATAGAATGAATTTAAATCGCGAGTGAATTGTCACTCGAGATTTAAATTTCATTCTATGATTTTCTTTTTCTTCCAATACAGCATAGATTATTATTATTTATTTGTTATTAAAATGTTCCAGATGATAGTGCGGGTATGGTGCGAGAGCGGCGCGGGATGGTCCCCTGCCCACGTGCCCGTCACGCCGGACACGACGTGCCGCGACGTACTGGAGTGCTGCCGCGAGCCGGGCGACGAGCCCTGCTTGCTGTTAAGCGTGCACCCCAACCATGGAGGTACTAACCGTGATCGTGAGGAAGGCTAAGGATGTGCTTAAAGTATACATCAGCAGCAGTGTAGCTCGCAGTTGCAATCTGCAGCGTAGCTCGAAGGATAAGTTCAAAGCGCACAGCTATCTCTCTGCGCATCACAACATTTTAATATACAAAATCACTGAGTGGAGATATTATAAAGAAAAAAAAACCAAATATTTTGGAATTCCTCAGCTAAATTGAGTAAGTAATAAGTATGTATGAAAAACTTTTTAAAACATTTATCTTCTATAAATGAACAAAACTCTCTCATTTGTATATTGTTCAAGGATTTGGTATGTTTAAAAAAATTCGGATGCGCGAGAGTGATAGCTGCGCGCTTTGAACTCAACCTTAAGATACTATTTCGAGCTAAGCTGCAGATTGAAACTGCGAGCTGCAAGGGAAGCAGCTCAAACTCATTTCATAGAAATGTATACAAGTCTCAAAATCACGGAAATAGCTATAGAGAGAGTTATTCTATGAGTCTTTCTATGAGATCGTAGGATTTTTCAACTAATTCTAATGAAACAGCGAATAAAAGATGTTTTTCTAAAAGTAAAAATAAGTTTTATTCAAACATTTTAGGGCTCATACAGAATTACAACTATGAATATCTTATTCTAAAAATACTTATCTTAATAATATATGTTAAAAGCTATTAACACAAAGTATTTCGAGACAAGGAGACAGTTCAAAAGTTCGCAGCCATACTTATGTTGTATATACATACACACATAAGTTATGTTATTTATTATTAAATAACCTCCTTATATTTTTATCAGCCCTGTTTGTACAAACTGTCCCACTGCCGGGAACGGGCCATCTTCTCATTGTGAGAAGGGTTAGGCCATAGTCTGCCACGCTGGCCAAGTGCGGGTTGGCGACTTCACACATCTTCAAGATCATTGAGAACTCTCAGACATGTAGGTTTCCTCACGATGTTTTCCTTCACCGTTTGAAGTTGGCGGCAATCTCCTTATATTAACACTTCTTTTATATTTGCTTCTTTGCATTTATTTTTTATTTATGGACTTATACCGTCTTACTTATAAACGCTGATCATGTGCATAAACAGTGTTTTGTTCCGTTTTCGTGCGTGACAGTTCCCATCTGACAGAAAGTGACAAGCCCTCTAATCAGTGAATAAGATTTTAACATGCGTTTATAAGTAAGACGGCCACTTATTATAGTTCTTAATTAAAAGCGCGAGTAACAAACTACTCGCCAGTGAAAGGAAAATAACATTTGACATAAAATAGATTCACAATGTTAGGAAAGCAACATTATGGGCATCTGATTGTAGTTTAGTACTAAAAAAATGGGTTTGTTGCATTTAAACGGCAAGACGCTGGATGCATGCCGCTTCCAATCGGTGTTTTTGGATATCCATGGGGAAGGCCTATGTCCTGAAGTGGACTTCTCATAAAATCGAAATTAAATATGATTAAATGAATAGAAATTAAATAAATCGAATAGAATACAGCAAATTAAACAGAATCAGAAAACGTTTATTGCATAAACTGTGTATATTAAATTCACAGTTTGTATCAACAGCTCAACATAATTGAATGATTTTGAATAGATTTGAGTTCAATCAAATTAAATCGCTAATCTGTCGAATAAAACAGAATAAAATCGGATAGAATCAAAGAGGGTAGCACAAGAATTATATCACACTATATATTTTTATCGAGTTTTTACAAAATACCCATGTTAGGTAATGTACATCTTAATTTCCAGTAAAATAAATTGTTAAACTTATTGGAAAACTTAATATTACTGAGATACTTACAATAAAAAACACAGTGCTCTTTCTTCATGCTTAAATTTCAGAAAGGTTAAATACGTTACAAGAGCGTTCACTTCTTATTCTGGATGTCAAAAGTTGAATGGCTAGGAAGGAAACATGTACATCTAATTTATCTGTTATCTTGATGGTCTGTCATTTTGATCTTAGAATTAATAAAGACAATGCAAAACGAAGCGCCCAAAACTCTAATTCGTAAAAATTTATCTGTAATGTACCTCGAAGATACTAAAACAGGTACTTGACGAATTACAACAGGGCTAGACGCGCATATGCATCTAGACTTCTTAGACCAGCTATATGCATTACAAACATGTATGTATTTTTGTTTTAATATAAAAAAATACTGTCTTTATAATATCAAGACAATTTGTAGATTGTATCTGAAATATTTAAATTTTTCGTGAATTTTAACTTTCGACACATGTAGAAATCAATTAAGTAAACCAGCGTTCACTGGTGGATTCATGAATACATGACCGTTGCCGCCGGAGTTGACCATAATCTGGTGCATCTTGAATACCATGTACAGGCACATCACGTAAATACCTGAAATAAGCAAGAAAAATATGTATAAAAAGTTTTGAAAAGAGTTTTACTTATTTTCTTAGCCTATATAATTAAACAGAAGCCGAGGCTCTATTACAGTCTCTGCATATTTATGCTCTTAATTTATGAGCTCTTAAGTTTTTTTAGAGACTACTTACGTACGTTTTACAGAAGTTTGACACATGACCTTTAAGAATTGGCATGAAGACGCTGGATGCAAGCCACTTCCATCAGGCCTTTTTGGAAATCCATGGGGGAGGCCAATGTCCAGCAGTAGATTTCTTGTGGCTTGGATGATGATGTTGATAATAACAGTTTCAAATGAAACTGCTTGCATTGCCTCTTGCAAAATATTGTGATGATTTACAATTTATGAGATACATACCCACAAAGGCTAAGGCCAATAGAAGGAAGCCAGCGTAGAAGAAGTTGGTCGCACAATGCACCATAACGAAGAACATAACAAGCAGACCCACTTGTATCATTCCGTATATTAGGAAGGTCTTCACCAGTACTGGTTTGTTCTGAAAACGGTTTTAGTTAAAGATTTTAATATTCCATATATATCAATATTCCATAAGATGCGCTTACCATGCCGCCCTAAATGCCATGCCATGCCATGCCATGTTACCCTAAAAATATGCTCCCAAAATAAAAATTGTTTTCAGCCTCATGTTCTGCCGATCGCATTTACATACATATACCTACTAGCTGTGCCGCACGGTTTCACCCACATAGTGATAAAAACAATGGCAATAATGAGCGATGATGACGATCATAAAATAAGTTCAAAAACTAAAACCCGACTACTGAAAATCAAGCTCTAAAAAGTACGAAACAAGAAAATGTGTTTGTATTGTCATCGGTCCTCGATAAGTCTACAAAGTTTGAACGAAATCTGACCGTTTGAAGTAAGTCAAAATCATGTTCAAAGTTTCCGTTACATACATACGAGTACGTATACACACACTTAACATACGTATGAAGCTAATTAAAGCGTGCGTAATAAAATGATACGTTCTTGATGCGTACTGCACAGGAATGGAATTCTTTGCCTCAATCTCTGTTTCCTGAGAACTACAATCTTGGAATTTTCAAGGCTAGAGTGAATAGATATCTTCGAGCTCCATCCTTGGCCACACCGTAGCTTGTCTTGGTGGTCAATAGTAGACCTATATTGCGTAAAAAAATCTCATCCCTTGCGAACAATGGTCAGTTTTTTTTTTGGGAAAGAGGATTGTAAAGGTAGGTGAAGAAGGTGGTTTGAAAACAAGTAGCTAGTGCTTACGTTTTTTTTTATCAGCCCTGTTCGTACAAACTGTCCCACTGCTGGGAACGGGCCATCTTGTCATTGTGAGAAGGGTTAGGCCATAGTCTGCCACGCTGGCTAAGTGCGGGTTGGCAGACTTCACACATCTTCAAGATCATTGAGAACTCTCAGACATGTAGGTTTCCTCACGATGTTTTCCTTCACCGTTTGAAGTTGGCGGCAATCAACAATACGCAATAACTTCGAAAAGACAGAGGTGCGTGCCGTGGGATTCGAACCCAGGACCTACGGATCGCAAGTCAGACGGTCTCACCACTAGGCTGCCGGAAACTTTGGCGCTTACGTTCTACACCAGCTATTTGAGGGGGTTGGATGGGTGAGTAGCTTGTTTGGGGTTGGATGAAGTAGGAAGGGTTGCAGGTGTGATAATAATAATACTCAGTTTGACAGAATATTGGCATCTGCCTTCACGTCACATTGCAGGAAAGATTTGATGGGATTTACCTGAGTGATCCCAACCAGCAGGAGAACCGTACAAATGAAGCTCGACAAGAACTCCACCAAGTAACCAGTTGGTACGATGACACATGTTGTTGAATGTATAAACTCATTGATGAAATATTCCTGGTTGCTATAATAAGGATAGTAGGGGAACATCATTTTAATGAGGAAAAACATAATTACGCCGGTGCACGCCATCGTGCCTAATGCTGATATTACCTGTAACAAAAGTTTTGAAAACTCATAAGCCCCGACAAAAAAAAAATGCACCGATTTTGATGAAACTTAGCTAAGAACACGTTTGATGAAATCCTCTTTCAAACACAAAAAAACTAGATCAAAATCGGTCCATACGTCTGAGAGCTACGATGCCACAGACAGACGCACAGATATATACGTCAAACACATAAACACCACTCTTTTTGAGTTGTATCGCATTGGTAGTACCTGTTAGTGTAATATCTTCAAATCGCGAGTGAATAAGTAAATAAATAAATAAATATAATATGTACATACAATAATACATTTCACACAAAATCATCTAGCCCAAATAAGCAGAGCTTATACTATGGAAACTAGATGGCTGATAGAATACATATTACTTTTTTTTGTAAACAGTAGTACCTATTTAAGTTACATAGAAAGACCCAGACACAGAACAAACACCCATGCTCATCACACAATTGTTTGTCCTGGGTGGGGTTTCGTACCCACAGCTTAGCAGGCAGACATACTACCAACTGAGCTACGAGGGCAGTCAAGGTATCTTCTAGGCAAGCGCGCTCCATCGTAGACCATAAAGTGACTGTCGCTTAAGGATTCGCTCAACGCGCGCAGCTATCTCTCTCGCGCATCACAACCTTTTTAAACATATAAAATCATTGAATACGGATATTTAAAAAGTGAGAGATTTATTTATTTAGACAGGAGAAATATTTAAAAACAAGTTTTTCTTCGATATCTTTTAAATTGGCTGAGGAATAAGAAAATATATGTTTTTTTTCTAATTCCGTCGCCAGTATAAATGATGTTTGTTTAAAACTTTTTTTTAAATGTTTCCCCACTCTAAATAAACACACACACACACACAACTGGGGTGACGAAAATCTCGTCAAATTCAACGCCAACAAGACTCAAGCCTGCCTTTTCTCCGCCAAAAAGAGTGAGTTTCTTTTGTCTCCTACTTTCCGAAACGTATCCATATCATTGGCAGACCGTCTTGAACTGCTGGGACTCACGTTAACCCCAACAATGAACTTTAAGGGCTACCTTGAATCTAAGGCTAAACTGGCTAGTAAAAAGCTTGTCATCATTAATAAGGTTAGGCGATACTTCTCACCGGAACAACTGCTATATCAAGCACAGGTCCGATCGTGTATGCATGGAGTACTGCTGCCACCTTTTTGATGGATCAGCCAAGTATCAGCTGGAAGCTTTAGAATCAGTGGACCGGCGAGCTGTGAGGTTAATCGGTGACGATAAACTAGCTGCCAAGAAGCTACTTAGTTTCGAGCACCGCCGTAAAGTAGCATGTCTGTCTATTTTCTACAGGATTCATTTCGGGGAATGTGCGCAAGAGCTTCACGACCTAATTCCATCCTCCCTATTTCACTACAGGACTAGCAGAAAGTCGGCGAATTACCACCCATTTCTCGTTGAAATGCCAAAAATCCGTACTCAGCGATATCGATCCACATTCCTGTTGCGTACTGCACAAGAATGGAATTCGTTGCCGCCATCTCTGTTTCCTGAGACCTACAATCTTGGAATTTTCAAGGCTAGAGTGAATAGATATCTTCTAGATCGACGAGCTCCATCCTCGGCCACACCGTCGCTTAACATCAGGCGAGTTGGTGGTCAATCGTAAATCTATCTTCTATATAAAAAAAAAAAAACAAGTTTAGCTCTAACTTTTCTAATATCCCTACTCAATGATATTATTTATGTTTAAAAATGTTGTGATGCGCGAGACAGATAAATTTACACACAGACAGAAAAACTTTAATCTTGATCTTAAGACCAGGCGAGTTGACGGTCAAGCGCAGGCCTATTTTATTCTATTTTCTATACAAAAAAGTCCTTGCAGAGACCATCTGGTTACTTAGGTACAACACTTTTGTCAGTTATGCAAACGTGTTACTATTATAAAATGGATAAATAATAACAAGTATGTTAAACTTAAAAATACAAGACTTAAAAAAACGGCCGTACCGATTCTGATGAAACATAGCTAAGCACCACATGTCCTCAATCAAATAAAGAAAAATAAATAAAAATTGACAGACTGGTTATTTAGTTCTCATGTAAGCTAAGCTATAATTTCTTGTTGAGAAAGAGCCCGAGATAACAACTAAATCTCAGCAGACTAAAAAAATTGTTATAATGTCGTTCAACAGGGCTATTCAAAACTTGAAGTAGAAGATAACTACGTCTTTTTGTGTAGTAGAACAATTTAGTTATTTGAGTCTGTAGGTATATTGTTTTGTTGTAGTTTTCACTTGCCCGTTGAAAAAAAACTACATCTTAATTTCTGTCATTTACACGCAGAAAGACAGAGACGAAGGTCACTGAGCTGTATGTACTTATGTAAATACATACTGCTCAATGGAAGTTTCCAAATCAGATATAAACTTCGAATCTGACAGTTTGCGATCAGAACTGCTGAACGTCAAAAATCTTGGAAAAGTAATTTATTATATACGGAAAACGTTAAACATACAAAAAAATGTTGTAAGAATGTACTTACCGCAATAATATATCCGAAAATCAGGCTTCCCGTTCGCACCGGGATGAAAAACAAACATTTGCCTCCACAGCACATCGTGGTCCGATTTTTGTGTCGCTAGAAATAAGATAGAGCTCTCGGTGTGCACAACTGCAAAAAAGTATATAGGTATTTTTATTTATATCATTAATAATACATAACCTCATCATTATCATCTCAGCCACTTGCTCTAAGCTCAGCCACAAGAAGTCCACTGCTAGACATAGGCCTATTCCACGGATTTCCAAAAAGACCAGTTGGAAGCGGCCTGCATCCAGCGTCTTCCTGGCACTTGTATGATATCTTCTGTCCACCTTAAGGCTGGTCTTTCTGCGCTGCGCTTACCGGTTCGTGGTTTCGCGAATAACTAACGTGTAATGCCTTATTATACTACTTATTCGTTGCACGAAGTTTTGAATTTCTCGGTGGTACCTATTACTTGGACCGGGAGTATATGTGAACTTTTAAATACTTACTCATTGTATCCTTTTGTTTTTGTCTCACTCTTTCTACAGTTAAAAGAGCGAGGTAAAAGCAATAGTGACGCTAGGATTGCCAAGCAAGCTAAAATATGTATACTTAGTAATAATAATCAAGAAGCTCAAGTTACTAGTTATGAAACAATAATATTGAGGTCTTTTTAACACACGACTTAAAAAGAGGGGTGTTGTAAGTTTGACGTGTGTAGAAACACACGTCAAACTTACAACACCCCTCACATATACAGAAGTATACCTGTGTATTTGTGTGTATGTCTGTAGCATCGTAGTTCTCATACGGATGGACCGATTTTGATCTTCTCTTTGTTTTTTTTTCTTTTTGTTTTTTTTGTTTGAAAGAGGGTTTAATTGAGTGTATATAGCTATAAAATTTCTTCAAAATTGGTTCAGCTGTTTTTAGGCCTATAGGCTGGTCTTAGACACTCCATCTATGATCTACTTACATCTAATTGTAGTTAACTTCTTTATTTTAATCAAATAAAATAAGGACATTTCAGTGACAGAATATGTACCTACCTATATACTTATACTTATATATATTTTGTGATCCACAAGGCAATTTAACCAAAAAGCTTTATGTTATCTTTTATGCAAACTACCTATAATATTTTCAGTGACAGAAATTATAGACAGACATAAAAACTCTCCAACCAGTTTGCTTTGCCTAAGCCAAGCCTAAGTGTAGTTAGATATATATAGATAGACACATATAAATAGGACATAGATAGCTAAATTATTTATAATTTAAACATAATGAACTTACCGAAATTCTTCCTAATTTTACACAAAATATGTTGTAAGTAAATCAAAATCACAGTTTACGTCTGTGTATAGTAGCAAACTCACAAGCAATGGATCTTTGCGTGAGCGTGGAGCTGGCTGTGCCTTATCGTCAAATGCGACCACTCCTGAAAATAAGGCCGTGTCTATACGTGCATTCATAGTTTTTATTTTATTTTTGACAATAATTGTTATTAATGATTTAGATGGGAAAATTGTCATAATATAATTTTGAATTATAAAAAACCATTTCGTAAACAAAGTCATCTTATTATCTTATTTATGCCGTTTTCAAAATTATCGGGGTGTAATTCTCAGCGAATAATAATAATATTCGTAGATAATTCTAATTTTATTGACTTAACCCCCCACACACACATATAACACAATTCCGTTCCGATTCCTGTGCAATTACCCACTGTACTAATTCCGTTTTGGGTTTACCAAATTATTTTATCGTATATCAACCAACTTTTGTGTACACACGCTTTAGGGTCAGTTGTCAATCGACGAAACACTTGACTGTTTGTATTACTATTTCTAAGAAAGCTTTTGTTTTTTACACAAGTATTTCTTCGAGACCCTTCAAAGTACTTATAGAATTATGACCTTTAATATATCGTAATTTAAGTACAATATAGCAAGACACGTGTTTATATTTTGTGACTTTTTTATACTCTGTATCCGGCATGCATATGTGGTGATGTGACCCAAGCTTTTGCTCGAGTTCGTTTCGTTCTATTCTAGTACGGAATTCGGGGATTCCCAGTTTATAAATATAAATGTGCGGTCTTGAAAGCGCATGCAGTACTACAAAGCGAGAAAGAGAGAGAGAGAGAGAATACATAGCTTAAACATAATTTTTGTTTATGGTTTAAAAGACTGATCATAAGTAATGCTTCTGATTACCATTTACCATAATATAAATATTCCCCATCAAATTCAAAACCCACTAATTTTAATCACACGCAATTGAGATAAGATAACAAGACCAAACGGTCGCGACATGGTCCTTGCCGTCTGTTTTTATATGACTTGTTCACGGGAACACAGTCGGAGTTTGCAAATAGCCGCATAAACCCTATAATTTGGCATAATGAGTGCGAATTCAAGGAATGCCAGATAAGGACAGCACGCGACGGCTTCGCGCTCCCTGGAGGGTCACTCTATGTGTGGGAACCTCTTTAATACACAACTCAGACAGGGTCACATCTATATTATACGACACAACACAGAAGTATCATTCAGTCTATGGCCACCGCGCTCGTCCAAGCTGCTTACGCTTTGTTCAAGTTATGTTGGATCTAGACCCTAAGAAGGGGTTCTTCCCATCTAACCACGATCAAATGTGGCGTCAAACGGCCTCATGGTATGTATTTGATGCTCTGCTTATGTCGTAAGGAAAGAATAGGCGTGATTTTACATTGAGGTAGCTTAATGTAATTTTATGTATCTACATACATATGTATATGTAGGTAATTACATCCCAGTCTCGGAAGTAGTCGTGAATACGAATCTCACCGATATCTGACACTTCTAAGTTATGTCGACATAAGTAGTTGACGGAATGAAGGAGTACAACTTTCCCCTGGATCGATTAGTTAATTATTTTCTTCTTCTCGACGATTTGGACAAAATGTAATTTTGAAGTTTTCGAGTTAAGGGTTTTCTTAATGTTCAAGAATACTAAAATAAGTAATCAATACTAAGAAAACAGATATAACCTAATTATAAACACTTGTTCAAAGTTTAACTATCTATAAACATTTAACTTTCAACCTATTTTTTTCATTGATTCAATTCAATTATTTTAGTTTCATTTATTTTCTTTTACTCCTTGTAACATTTTATATTTTCACTTCATGCAGTTCTGTTAATTGCTTACGGCATTCAAGTAGGCGTTTGAATCAGACAATCATTTAAATGCTGTTCCTAATTAGAGCGTAACACTAAGCTATTTTCATAATTCTAGGTTTTTTTACGACTAGAGATTCTGGAAAGTTACAGCTATTATTGCTGTATTTCGATGATTATACTAGATATAACTATCTGCATTTATAAAAATCTTGTTTCAATCAATATTCATTAACCCAATTCACAAACCCAATCCAGTTGATTACACTTCATGTAGTAGGATGAAAAATGAAAGAATGTTAACATTTTTGTTTTTACAAGTTTTTCACGGTGTACACATATTTTTCACCGCCAGTTTTTTATTATTATTTGAAACCAACCTAACCAAACCTAATAGGAATTTTTAAAAATAATTTGTAATAGTGACAAAGATCACGGACCCCGATGTCTGTGGACGGAAATGTATATAAAAAAGTAACCTAACATTAGACAGACAATAGTGTTGGGTAGACCTAGGTGTGAGTGTACGGATGAATCGCAAATTCAAATGTAAGTTTGTCAGTTTTCTGAGTTTACAAAAAAAAAGGTTATACTTGTTTAACATGTGTAAACCTAGGTTTATTTCTACTACTACTACTTGGTATAAATGTAAGTACATATTATATCCTTTAACCGTCTCCTGGATCTCAGCTATCTCTGTATCTATAAAGATTTGTTCAGCTGTGTAGCGGTGAGTAACAAACATACAAACACAGACACTTTTTTTTTTCATTTGCCTTTGCCGCATTCTATATAAAGATATAATCGATGTTTATATACCACATAATAAATGTAATAATAGTTAGTACGGAATTATATCATCATCATCATCTCAGCCATAATAAGTCCACAGCTGGACATAGGCCTCCCCCATGGATACATATACCACATAATAAAGTAATAATAGTAAATACATAATATGGAGAACAGCCGAAGGTCCTGAAACTTACCTCCATTGTTATGCGAGCACCTCTCGTATGAATATTCTACATTTCAAATTGAGTTAAGGTGTCTGTTTTCTTAGGACCATAAGGTAACATAAAGGTAACAGAGGCACATAACTATGACTGTGGATGACCCAATGTTTTGACGTAGAATTGGGTTCGTTTAGTACTTTATTACTTACTGCCCAGGAAGGAAAGTGACGTTTTTCTGATGTACTCGTATATACATATGACATCATCATCATCATTTTCTCAGCCATAAGAAGTCCTGTCTGATTTCTTAAGAAATAGCCCTCATGGATTTCCAAAACGACTGGCTAGAAGCTGTTTGCATCCAGAGTCTTCCTGCCACTTGTATGAAGTCAACGTGTTTGAGAAAAAAAATTAGTTGTAATTGTTGTAGTTTTGTTACATTTTGTAACTTGTATATATATATATATAAATTAACGCGAACCACTGTAAATATCTCGTTACTAATAATAGTGTTTTATATATGCCTTCTTCTGTATTTATATTTCGTTTTCCTCTGGTTTTGTAGCAGCAAAGCTCTGCTTTGTCAATTATCACAAAGTAGATCTTCAGTCATAATGACTTCAATTCAGATTGAATAGCTGACATTTTATAAGACAATAATGAATTATTATCTCCAATAAATGGTTTTTAAATGCTTGGATTCATCATTTTCACCATAAACCCCTATATTGGCGCATATCGTGTTACGTGACGTGCATAGTACCATATTATTACACTATTTAAGGAAAGTACGGGTCACTTAGGTACATTTATTTCGTGTCGTTCTACAGTTTTAACAACGTTTAAAGCGTTTTTTAAAATTTATCATCGCTGTTCAGCATTGCGGTTAAAATTTTAGCTTCAAAGTAAGTATTTAAGTGCGTATAAATCTTGTCATTCAAACGTTTATTTTGGAAAATATATTTTAGACGCGAGTGACGCAAGCATGTTGAAAGAAACCATAACCATATTATAAATATATGTAGTCTTGACATTCTACAAATAACTTTATTCTGGGCAATAAATTGAATTAAAATATCTATCTCACAGTACTACGGGTAAGCATATTACTTATTAATCGTAAAGTGGGAAACAGGTAAAAATAAAACAGCACCATTTAAGTGTAAAAATACATGTAGAGAAAGGAAGCATGGCGTTTCAGGCTAGAGTCGCATTCGGTTGTATTCTAAAAAAATCTACAGTTTTAAAGATCTTTGACTACAATGACAATACAAGAGGAAAACTCTGATTTGACTTGAAAAGCTTGATGCGATAATATTGTTCTTTTCTTTTGTGAAAGGTGAATAAAGAACTCGCAGGGATTTGAATTTCCTTTATATATCATAGCTTTGTATTTTTTTTTTAAGAGATAACGTTGTTTGATGTTCATTGGTATTAATATAAAATTTAACGTAAAAAAGATTTTTAGGAAGATTGTCTTATCTGATAAAACTTATCAGATCAAAATCATAAATGCGAAAGTTGTGCGTATGTTTGATAATATTTTACGTTAAAACGTCTTTTTGATAACTGATCTGTTTAAAATTTGGAATGGCAATAACCTACAGCCTGGAATAAACGGCGTTGTGGTTAATTGAGCCTACAGTTAATTCACGTAGATTATTCCAGAAAAATTAACAAGTCTTATTGGAGAGCAGGCTAAAAAGTTATTTTGCGAACTCAAGTGTTCAATATGACTAAGAAATGAGCCACAATTATCTTTAAAGCATCTCAATATTAAATAAAATAATGTATTCTCATTTAAATCTGGTAAAAATAACATGAATTACTGTCAATGTGGGTAACTTTGACTCTGCGTCAAACATTGTACGGGGCCTTTTTAGAAGGTTAATCAAGTAGTTTGATTACTAATCCGTTGAGAAAAAAATCGAGAACCTTCTAAAAACGGTACGTACAATGTTTGACGCAGAGTCAAAGTTACTCACGTAGACTGTAATTAAAAGTCTTATTTATTTTCAGTGCATGTGCTGCAAGACTCGGAGCTGCCACTGGAGGTGGCGTCAGCCCTCGGTCCTGACGTCCAGTTTGTCCTCAAGTACATCGACAGCGGTAAGTACTTGCTCAGCCACTTACTAAAACTACTTCCGTGTTTCCTAGTCCTTTACCGCACTATCGCTTTCGACCAGGTGTGTTTCATCATAAAAAACTTTTCTTTAAAGTTACAATGACATCAAACTAGGCGTATTGGAATTATTATCGTCTAACGGCATGGTAAGTTTAATATTTTTGAACTGTATGAGTGGAAGTGACCCAAGGCATGTTTTTTTTAATTGAGCTCCACAGTCTCCAGGGTCCGAGCCTTTTATAAACTAATACATTTTATTTTTTTAATTAAGTTTAATTATTTTTTAAACTAGCATACAAGGCATGTTACAACTTATAACCGTAGTTGACTCTCTTGCTAAAGCAAAACTTGATAATACGTAAGTTCGTATAGACTGCAAACTTGAAGTGCGAGAAAGACGACAATATACATAATTAAGTGACACTGTAAGCTACGTGATACTTACAACCAACGAAACATTCTTATCTGTACTTAGAACGCTAGCTTATTTCTACCTACATTTTTACATGCAAGGACGTCGCCAGCCCATGGCCCAGGGGGGCAAGTTAATATTATGGAGGACGAGAAAAATATAAATTGTAGGTATAGGTACAATTGCACGGCCTTAGGACTTTGGTTGATTTGCAGTTGGCTACATTTTTTTTAATCTCTAGGGGGGGGGGGGGGGGGGGCAGCTGCCCCCTCTGCCCCCCCCTTGGCGACGCCCTTGCTTACATGCATCTTGTAACAGTTACCAGTTTTTGAATAAACCAGTTTTTCAAACAAGAAAAAAGGAGAACTAGATCAAATCCGTTAAAATCCACAATTTAAACGAAGACACCAAAGAACGCCAATTTAGTAACTTTAAAATTTAACTGTTCGTCACAACTAGAATATTAAAACTTTTAAAACAATTTTAATATCTCAAATTTTAATCAATTCTCTGAAAGTCAAACTGATTTGAAAATAGATTACTTGATAAGTTTTTTCCAACAAAATACTTTCTGTCATATTTTCGCCCACATCGCAATTCAATATTACTTGAGCAAGCTAAGTAACTTTTTTTTCATTATCTCATCGGTGGACTAAAATATCTAGATATTTTAAGAGGATCGTTGATGGCGCAATAAACGTTCATTGTGTATTTTTTTGTACCAATAGGACACATTTTTGTACTCCTGTTGGATTTTGATTACTTATTGTGCTCATGGATTCATGTTTTCTACCTTATGATGTGGATAATTTGAAATAAAATTACATTAATATTGTGAATAGATACAAACAATCTTTAAATGTAATAACGAAAAAATGAATAAATCAAGCAGCTATTTCAAGTTAAAATAGCTTTTCAAGCTATTTTAACTTGAAAATGAAATGTAAAAAGCAAAAAATGCAAGCCTATTTATTAATAGTATACAAAAAAAAAAGTTGGATGAGGTTTTGAAATAAACAACTCTGATGATAGTGCGCCTGCGTTTTAAGGTTATAGGTTCGATTCTTACCCAATACAATAATTTTGTGTGATGAACATGGGTTTTTGTTCTGTGTACACAGACTTAGTTTTTTGTATCATAAGTAAATATGTATATATTTACAAAAATGTATTTGTATACTCTATCAGCTATCTGCTTCCTAGTACGAACTTTGCTTAGTTTCGGGATAGATGGCGCTGTACAAAATGTACACTAAATTTGTATTTATTTGTATTCGTTATAAATACATAAGGGTAGGCAGAGCTTTAAATCTATGCCTGTTTGACGCACGCATTAGGCGATGGTTAGTGGGTTTCAAGATGTACAAACTGTTGGCTTGCAGTGAGCCCATTGTATTTTCCCCTTTATAAGCGTAAATTTTTAGGGAAATGAATTTTACAGTATGCCTGGGAAGAGAATCTGCTTGCACTTTCTATGTTTTTCTTTTCCTCCCAGTCCAGTATGTAAGAAATATTTTATTACCGAAATCATTTATAATTATCATAATAAAACAAAAATCTTGAGCAGAAGTTACTCAACACTTATAAATTAAAAGTAAGTACATACAGGATTAGTACATTTTATCTTTGTGAATGGATAAATACGCGCTAAAAGTTTCTCTTAACGGTGCCAAACAGAGTCGTAATTAGTGACGAGTCTCGTAAAACTGTCAACAAGGGCGCAGACGGAGTCAGAATTATTATTGGCTCGGGGTACCTCCCCCAATTACCAGGAGTATATTAGTACGTGACGTAATGAGCTAGACTTGCGTCCAATTATAGCGTGCGTTGTTTTATTTGGCGCGACGAGATAGATAGAGAAAGAGAGAAACAGAGTGAGATGTCATTGGTAAAGGAAATAGCTCCTTTCTGCCTCAGATTGTTTCAAGCTTATTCAGTTTCATAGCCAATGCATCATACGCATACGCAATATACCTGTTTGAATCGAATGACGTGGAAATAAATCAAGCAAAAAATACTACGTAGATAGCGGAGATTGAAAAATAAAAAGTGTTTAATATGCACTTTATACTCAACGCATTTCTTTCCTCCATTGAAGGTTTAATAAATTAAA
Source organism: Lycia hirtaria (assembly GCA_947563715.1). NCBI lineage: Eukaryota > Metazoa > Arthropoda > Insecta > Lepidoptera > Geometridae > Lycia > Lycia hirtaria. The sequence continues at coordinate 16,365,422 of OX387375.1, read as the reverse complement.
TTTGAAGTTGTAGAAAAAAATAACGTAGAAAATTTATGAAGTTAAGAGTTTGTAGTTCGACGACCGTCTCGCTCGCGCATACCTACATTTTATAAGATTTAAAATGACTGCGAAATAAATTATAAAAAATCATCGTTTAGGAAACTAGAAAACAACATCTCAATTTTTCGACAAAATATCAATTTAATCGAAGTTAATTTTCATTATAAAAAATCATTTTCACTTTAATAATTTCTAAAAATGATTTTTATGTCCCTATGATAATTAACTTGGATAAAATTATAAATTTTGTCCAAAATGTGTGATGTTTTATAGTTTCCTAAGCGACGATTTCTTTTATAAGTTCATTAAGTCATTTTATATCTTCAAAAATGTTGGTAAGTATGCGCGAGCGGGACGAACGATCATCGAACTACAGACAGATTAACAATTTTATTGATATTCCACTGTTATCAGATTAAAGTACAATTAGAAGCTTATAAAATTATTGTGAAATTATTGTGTTTTAGCGATCATTTTCATTTTCAAGTGTCTTCCGCCTGCCGTTTCCTCCAGTCTGTGGACATTAATTGAAAAAACCGGACAAGTGCGAGTCAGACTCGCCCACCGAGGGTTCCGTACAAACTAAATAAAAGGGGGAAATCATATATATTTTTTGTATTTTCCTTCATTGACCGAAATATATACATCGTAAAAATATTTAAAAACCTGTTTTAGTTTATGCTAATGAAGCTTTTTCTTATGATACCCTACATGATACGGTTAAGTCACTTTAAAATTTGGGCCCTCATTCCTTGCATAGAGACACTATTTTTTTTGTGATTAAATTAAAAATGACCAGTTTTCGGATTTTTTCCTATATGTGTACTCTAACACAATGCTTCTCGCCAAATTTCATAGTTCTAGGTCAATGGGAAGTACCCCATAGGTTTTGATTCCCTTGTGAGTGTCGCAATGTGCGTTTTTTACGACATATTTATTTATGACGGCTATAACTTTTTCTTACAAAAACTGAGAGCTTTCTGCAGCAAGATACTATGGATCTGCGTATATGGTCTCGGTGCGTGAAGGTATGCACTCGATACGGTGCGATATCACGCACCGAGATAAAGGTCTTGACACCCGGACAGACGGACAACAAAGTGATCCTATAAGGGTTCCATTTTTTTCCTTTTGAGTTATGGAACCCTAAAAAGACTAATATAAGTCCTTTGAATACTATTAAGTCGCAATTAGGGAAACCGTTGGACATTAAACCGTGATCAATGGAAGTTCGTTTTATTTTCTGTCGAATGGCTGCTGATTGACGACCGGATAGAGATTAATGGCTCCCAGCACTCTTGCCAAATTGGATGCCCTTCAACGGATTATTAGTTTTCTTTCGACACTCTTGAATAACGTAAAGGTCCTTTTCCAAAGGAGACTCCTTTGGCAAAACTAATCGTTTAATAGCAAGTGAAATCTGGCGCTTATGGACAACAACAACGCTATAAAGTAACATTGATGCTTTGCAAATCCGAAGAGGACCCTTCCTTGTTTGATGACCCTTCGTTGCATTTAAACCCTCTTTTGCTACTACCGTGAATTTTTTCACATTTCCAAAGTCAATCGTGTATGCGACAGGAGTGAGGGACACTTGACTAATAAAATTAACAATTTAAAGTTTAATATTTCTCAAACGGAACCCTAACTTGAAAAATGTGTTTCACACAATGCAAATGCAATGCTTTTGGATTACCTACCTATCCAATACACGATGGGGTAGATGAGAAAAAAATAATTCATCTCCACTTTACGTATAGGAGAGGTAGGTAGCCCAAACTTTTTTTTAAAGATTTTTTTCTACCACTTTCGGCGTAATTAATATGTATATTCATACAAAATTACAGTTTTCTAGTATTTGGCTTTTTGAGCAAAGCCGTGGACAGATAGACAAACGGACAAATAAATAATTTATTTATTATGATGGGTCTTTTTCGGTTATTGTTTCTAAAGGCTATTTTTAAAGCATTTTTTTGATTTTTTTGATTTATCTAATACTTGCAAGTATCCTGTGATCCTGTGGAGGGAGAAGCTAAGCTATTTGTACATTTGTACATGAATTTGTACAATTTGTATTTGTGTTTGTGTTGTTGTTGTATTTATTACGGAACCCTAAAAATAATAGTAATCGATAGTAATGTCAAAATGTTTCGTCTAAAGTAGATTGTACAAATGTACAAATAGCTTAGCTTCTCCCTCCACAGGATCTCCGTATTTATCGTTCAGTGCGTCCCACGTCCTAATGACAATATTTATTCATGAGCCAGCGGCGCGTCTTATTAGAAAACAATGAATCCTAAGCCAATTTTATGTTTGGAAGTGGGAGAATGAATTTAAACCGGAGGCGGACGCTAGGCGGACACTTTCGCTGAATTTTAACAAGGAGCTTAGAAAGGCTTTTTGCGTGTATTTGCGTGCCTTGGTTGCATAGCAATCTTACTGTAAGTAAGAGATACCAACATTTTTATTAGAGTTTTGCAAGAGTGAATGCAATTTTTTTAATAAGAAAAAAAGTGATTAATTTAAATTAGTGTACTTATCGCGTTTAGTGTCCAGCAAGACTAACATGGAACATAGACATATTTTTATCTTTCCACTGTTTTGTTTAGTGAAAATAAAATATGTAAAGATATTGACAACTGACATAAACATATTTTTTTTATGTAGGTTTGCCCTTGATCTAATATAATTGCTTAGTGCGTGTGGCCTGACTCACTTAGTGTGGATTCAGAATAGAGGTCTTGTTACTATGAACATTTAGATTGATTTTGCGATTTAAGTAAAAAGCCCGTAGTTCAACCATCTTTCGACTCGTTCGAGCATACCCACATTTTTGAAGATACAAAATGATGATATGAAGTTATAAAAAAACGTCGTTTGTAAAACTAGTAAACAACATCACAAAAAACAATTATGTTTGCGTTAATAATTTTAAAAAATGATTTTTATGTATGAAAATTAACTTGGATCATATTGAAATTATTGCCGAAATTTTGTGATGTTGTTTTCTAGTTTTACAAACGACGATTATTTTATAAATTCATGCAGTCATTTTATATCTTAACAAATATGGATAATTGGATATAAGCGAGCGAGACGGATGATGGTCGAACTAAGGACTCTTAGATGGATTTTGTACGATATTTGCTTCTTCAAGTACAATATGAGTCGGTTGTCTATAAAGTCTACTTAGCTATAATAGTTTTTCTTTTAATTACATTATATATGCTGAATCTAACAAAAAAATTACATTTTAAAAATATACCTATTTCACATTCATTATAAATATTTAGAATAATTATAATAAAATCACTTATTGTTTAAAAGTTTGTTGAAGGATACAAAAATCCCATTTTTTTTTGCGAGAATCGTATTATTATTATTACAAAAAATATAACCTATAGCATTCAGAGAGTGATGAAAAATTTAAGGACATTTCGCCCATTAAAATCGGTCAAGCCGTATAAGTTCTAGGAGGTAATATACAAATATAAATACGTACCTAATTATACTTATATATGCACATACATATAAACATACATATTATACATAAACTCGAAAAACATAACCCTCCCTTTTGCGTAGGTAAAACGTTTTTTTTTTTTTGCGAGCAGCTCTGCATTATAATTCGCGTTAAAGAAATTTTATTTTCTCAAAAAGAATTAGCATCGACTTATTTGAGATTACATTTATTAAATAAATTATTGTTAACGTCTTATTTAGTAAATATTTTTTTCTAAAGTGAGGGTAGTAAGTCTGATTGATTAAGTAAATACGGCACAGGCGGATGAATTATATCTGTTATCCTGAATTAGTGGAGTGTACAGGAAAACCTAATTCAAATTAGAGGTTCCGCATACCATCTTTAGCAATTAATAAAGAAAACATGACGCACCCGAAAATACATCCTCCCATCTCGTGAAGTTGGGTCAAAAAATTATGAGTAGATTGAGGTTAATTTGAATTTGAATATTTATTATTTGGAATAGAATTCCTAAATTCAACAATTTTCTTAATTTAAATCCTTTTATCCGTTACAAAAGTAGTTAAGTAAGTGGCACTCACACATTCACATTTTGAATATTAGTGTGAATATAATGTTGCCTTACACACATTTATGTACATAGGGTATAGTTTGTACCCGGTTTGTACTCTGACATTATGGTCATAACAGGCACGCCTTAATAGTGCGTGCTATTTTATTTTATTGAAGGCCAATAGCAACATTATAAGTTCATGATCATGTTTTGTTTTTCAACAGAAAATAGATAACAATCAAACCAATGACTTGTGTAATTGATCAAATTTTCCTGTTTCACCTAAAATTACCAAACAAACAAAAATATTACTACGTTTACGTTATCATAAACTTCTAATCAACTGCACATATTCAAAAAACACACGCACACACTGCTATAATTCACCTGTTGTCGCTATCGTTGTATTGGGAGGCTTTGCGCGGACGCAGGTTGTGAGTTCTCCCACTATACAGCCACCTTTCTATCGCTGTCTCTATTGTTACCCACCGGTGAGAAGGGGACAGGTGAGCGAAGCGTCGGTAAAGCAGGCTTGTTGACTGTTGCGCCAACCGGACTGGATCAACGGTCTTTCTAGCATGTAGCGGACCTAACTTAGTTTTAACTTACTCCGCGCCGCGACGACTGTTTTACTCCATTTTTCGGCCGGTTTTCTGCAATGTTGTGTTTAACACGTCACTAAATGGATTAGTTTAATGTTTACACGAGTTTTTTCTTACATTGAGTGCAAGTTTAATGTGTGAGTTAAAGAAAATATGGTCGTAATCAAGCCTTCGCGAGAGTGAATGCCTAAATCACGCCGTACCGCTGTGCTATGTGGGTTCGTTAAAAGTGCCAGTGCAAAGTTTGAATTTAATAGTGAATTTGTAAGGTTCTACACCTTATTTTATAGTGATATAGTGGTCTGTGTGTGTATTAACAAAAAGGATTGGCCGATACAGTCTTCAAAGTAAAACAGGGTATGTAACTAAATCGAAATAACTTTCTACGATATAAGCGATTTATAATAACGGTACTGACTGGTATGGAAGAATCGAAAACTTGAATCGTTTTTGTATCGCTTCTTCTTGGGCTACGTAAACTATCTATGGCTTGTAACATTGAGCAGACAAGTTCGTATATCTGAGAGGCCGGCCCTGAAGCTAGAGGTTGTTGATTACCTAAAAGCTTCTGACATGAAGTAGCATCGTGTTTTTATACAGCATTAAAGTGTTTTTTGGTTAAATTATTAGAATTCATTTATTACTACAGTAAAAACAATATAAGTAACTGATTGAGATATCAAGCCTATCACAGTGAGGGTATGAAAAGACGAAAACGTGATCTTACTCATACAAAATCAGCCTACGAGTACATGGTTCATGGTTGTTTGGAAGAGATCGCTTTTAGCGATAAGCCCCCTGTTGTTGTGGTGATTGTTCTATGTCATTAATTTTAAGGTATGTACATTAAGTTTATCTATCTATAAATGTGAAAGTGCTTTTTTAATTACAACAAAGCAAAACAATATACAAAGTACATATAAACAGTAAGTAACCACCTCAAACCGATAAAAGTCTAAAGACAATCCAAATCTTCAAACGCACTACTAGTTGGCAATGTACCCAGCATGCTACTGGGTACGCTACACCCGAAAAACTTCACCATGTTGCTTCGTGACTCGAGTAAAACCAATCAGTTTTATACCACATAAAGGTATAAAAGGTACCAACATCCTTACAAATAATTGTTGTACAGCTTTTAAATGTCTATAACTTGAACACCGTTTCCTGCACCCGACAGTTCTCAAGTTAAACGAATCTATTAGTTAGCAAAACTGTGTGAAACAGACTAGGTAATTAATTTTATGAGTGAATTAACAACGCCAACAACACCAGGGCCGAGGATCGAGTGCTTGTGCTTCTACAATTTGGGGGTTTTGCTCGCTATCTGGAATTACATAGTAAATAATACCAAGATTATGTAAAGTTATAATATAAGTATATTGATTTAGTCAATTCTTGATTTGAAAACACACAAAATTAAGGTATTTAAGCAATGATGTTTGTATAAGATAAATCTGTGAAGGTATCAAAAGAACGAAGTTTAAATAGGCATGGCAGTATGACTATAGCTTTGTAAAAGTAAACTCTTAGAAATGTTCTTCTGAAAAGTTTAAAAATACTTTTATGCGCAGATACAGTTACTTATTTTGTTGATGAATAATTTAATGTCAAATGATTTACATATTAAAATAAAATAATATTATATAATTATTCATACATAAAGTAAATTAATTAAATTAAATTTATAAAGTAAGTAATTAAATTTATAAATACGTATAGTATTTATAAATTTAATTCATACGAATGACTCTTTTCAATTTTGAATAGACACCTTCAATTAGATTTTTCTCCAATTATAAAAAAAAACTATAGCTTAAAATTAACTGTTTATTGTATGTCGAACAGTATACTTCATAATTACAAAATTGAATCCTTCATCGGTGACACGCCCGCACTGCCAAACCGACCGAGAGTGACGTTTGTTGCTCCTTTGAAGAAGGCAGCCGAATGCGGTTGAAACTATAGTCGACTCAAAACAGACGTGAGTGACCCTCAGTTTTTATTAAAAAATTGTGATAACCACGTTATTTTCCATAGTAATTTATGTGAATGCTACGCGCGTCTATGTGTGTAGCGGACTAATCGTAGCGCTCTTATAAAGAACATCAACGCGCTGCATACAAAATATCTCGTGGAATGCTCGATTAATATCAATACATTTTTATCTAGCATTATTATCATTGAACACGTGCAATACTTGAACTATGTACGAATAAAGTTATAGCTAGGTAAAAAAGGTGGAATGTGCATTTATAAGGATTGAGGCTGGTTTTAGAGTCACGCTGACCGTAAGCTGGCCGTTGGTGCTGACAGCCGAAACGCATGAACTTCTAGGAAGCGTTTTAGAATAATGCGTAGCTATCAGCGCGTGCGGTTCCTAGAAGTTCATACGTTTCGGCTGTCAGCTCCGACGGTCAGCTTACGGTCAGCGTGACTCTAAAACCAGCCTAAGTAGTCTTCATCCTAACGGCTGAGGTTGATTAAAATGTGATAAGTCCAAATAATTTCAGTTATTAGTGTTAAAGACTGATAATATTACTCAGTATGCTTGGATTATTTTTAATCTGTGATAATGTCATTGTTTTCAGGGATCTGTACCTCAAAATTAAAAATAGAATCCGTATAGGACCGCTGTGACCTCAGTCTGTTGAAACCTTTATTCTTGGAACGCGCGGAGGTAGCTATCAAATTAAAATTAATATTAAATACTTTAGCATACTGTTGTTAGAGATATAAAAGTTATCGAACAAATACGGCTGCTTACACTGCATGCTTTAATCTGAATGAGAATGATTATAATCACACCGTATTTAATTGTTTTGATTGGGACTCTTATGGGTTTACAAATGGACACGTTTGTTGCGCAATATATTTATGTTTAATAAGACATTGCGACCTATAACAATTAATACATATAAGTTAAGAAAATTCAAAAATCCTCGACAGTAAAGAAACGGCTGAACCGATTATGAAACATAGCTAAGAATACTCTCGATGAAATTATCTTTCAAACAAAATACTAGATTAAAATCGGTTGATCCGTTTGAAAGCTTTGATGCCACAGACAGATACACAGATACTCAGATATACACACGTCAAACTTGTAACACCTCTCTTTTGGGTCGAGGGTTAAAAATATATTGTTAGCGCCGCCGCATTACAGTCCTCAAAGTGCTTCACTCAATGTAAAATGCCGTATCAATGAGTAACAATTTTTTTTCGTGAATTTTAAGCCCTCGAGATAAGCACCCACTTACACAAATAGCAATTCTTTATACTAGCACCCTTAAACTGCATTGTAAAACCTTTCCAAACAAAAGCTTTACAGGCTGTTCAATAGAGTCGAAAACCGTAGATAAAGTAAAGAGGCTTCGACAAAAAATCTAAAATTCCAACCAACGCAGCACATTCCGAAGATTCATTTAATTATAGCAGGTACCCTTGGTCGTCGCCGCGTTACTCGGGCCTGACATTTATGTCTTTACTTGGGTTTGCTTGTTGCTTTAGGTCACTGGAAAGATGTGTGCATATTTTAGTGTCTTCACTTGACAAGGGATAGTTGGTAATGATGACTTACCTGGTAACCTCAGAATACAGCTGGTAACTTTCTTTAGTTGGGTTAATATCGAAGGCGCGTTAATGTATCTTTTTTGTGTGTTTGTGTAATGTAAAATTTTCAATTTAATGTGTCCATGTATGTATTTTGAAAGTTATTTACTGATTTTTTTGTAAAATAAATGTTGTGTCTACTGATTGTTTCCAAAACGTTATATCGCAATTTAAATAGTTTATTATTTCATAATTTGAAGCAATAAAAATAAATAGTTAACAATTAAAACATGAGTTTAAATTGCAGTTCCATAATTAAATATACGACTGAGTGAGTTCTCTTTGTATTTATGGATTTTTTCATAAAATTAAATCGGTGATTGTAAAGTATAATCATTAGTTAAGACTACAAATAAAAGGTTTTTGAAAATTATTAAAATTCAATATTACAAACTATAAAAAAAAAAAAACACAGTTTTAAATATGAAATAAGACCAATAATAAAATTAATATTAATTTTAAATCCAAATATCACTGAATCACGGTTATTAATAGTTTGTTCTATGACATTTAACAAATAAAACTGTTGGTTCTCTCTAAATTCATTCTATTCAAGAAATCAAATATAAAAAAACAATAATTCGCGCCATCACTAGAAAATCTCAAAAACCGTTCATTCATTCCACATTAGGTTTCCGATTAGCATCTCCCATTGAGTAGTGTAAGAGTTAGTACCAAACAGTCGGTAAGTGCGTTCTCCGTAACATTTGCGCATTCACGAAACCAGTTCCGGCGTCCACTTGATCTCTGGTGGCCGGCTTTCTCGAGATTCCAACCCGCGCTCGCGGCCGCGTGTGAACCTATGACGTAGCCAGGGGCCCACTATCGACCAGTATGTGCTCAATACTACAACCTATTAAAATACACTACTGGAGAATCTAAGAGTTTTTGCGCAGTACTCTACACAAAAATATTGTCACTACACAAAGTTTGAAAAAATATGTTATAAGCATAATAAAATGCACATACATACATACATACAATCACCCCTGTTTTCCCTTGCGGGGTAGGCAGAGCGTCAAAAAAATGCCAAAGTTCGAAACAATATAATATTATAAGCATAAAAAAGCACTGTTTATACCTAAGTGCCATAAAGCTCTATTAAATAGAAGTGTATTTATAAAGAGGATACAAATATATAATAAACTACCACAATTAGTAAAAGAAACTGAAAATATAGACACCTTTAAATTTAGGCTAAAACAGTTCCTTATAGATAAGGCATATTACACTCTGGATGAATTTCTAAAAGATAATATATAGGATAGAATTAGAATTTTGACATATATAATTTAACTTGACATTTATAATTGAACTTGACATCTATAATTGTTACGTTGATTGATATTAATAATAAAGTAGATATAATTATATAAGTGTCTATAATGAATATTAAATGTTTAAAATATTAGTAAATTTGCACGCCTCAAAGGGGTTAGATGTAGAGATACTTACTAAATATATTATTATTTAAGACCAATTTATTGTACCTATGTCTTAGCAAATAAATCAATTTGAATTTGAATTTGAATAAAATGCACATACATACATACAATCACCCCTGGTTTCCTTGAGTCAAAGACCATGAGGCCGCTTAACGCCACATTTGACCTTGGTTAGAAGAGTTAGATGGAAGGGAGAGGGTAATAGAGGGTTAGAGGGGATATAGGGTTAGAGGGGATAGAGGGATAGAGGGTAATCGAGGGTTAGAGGGGATACGAAGGTAAGATGTAATATTGGCTTGGAGTGACAGGGGGTCGGCCTATCACTTACAGAAATGTCAATTTCCCTCAAGTCCCTTAACTGACAGTATGCCCGGGAAGAGAAGTAGCTGGTACATCTATGCACAATAAATGCACATGAAATCAAAATAAGCTTTATGCAGGAATAAAAGTAACTATTATTCCTACAGCGCTCGCTGGTTGCATTTTGCCCCTTTACTCGAACTCAAATCTTAGTTTGTACCTTTTTTATGTACATTATAGATTTACGATAGACCACCAACTCGCCTGATGTTAAGCGAGGATGTGGCCGAGGATGGAGCTCGTCAGTCTAGAAGATTGACGATTAAGATTCACTCTAGCCTAGAAAATTCCAATATTTTAGGTCTCAGGAAACAGAGATGGCGGCAAAGAATTTCAATCTTGTGCAGTACGCAATAAGAATGTGGATCAATATCGCTGAGTACGGATTTTTGGCATTTCAACGATAAATGGGTGGTAATTCGCAGACTTTACCTATAGCGAAAAACAAATACAAATAGGACAAAACTGTTTTTTACCTCTAAATATGAACTGATTTTTATGTTTTTTTTATCTGACTGGATTGTTAAAATTATTTATTATTGCTATGCCTCTACTGTTTGATTTTTTCAAATTTCGTTATAGCTACCAAGTAAAAAAATAATTAAAGTTTTGAAAAAAAAAAAACATGCAAAGGCATAACCACTAATGATTACAGCCATAGAAAAAAATTACATCGGAAAATATAGAAATAGTTTTCTGATTTCTCCTGTTATGTAAAAAACGTGTAATTTTCTGACAAAGGTTGCCGCAAGAATTATGTCTAAATATAAGAGGGTAAGTCCTGATATTTAATTCTATTCAGTATTTTGTGGTTTGTATGGTTGTATTTTGTTTGGCTTTGAATTGGTTTTAGGAAATGGCGTTTAAAGCGATAGTGCCATTATGTCATATAAAATAGTATTTTGTAAAGGAAAGTTTGAGAATATTTTTGTGATTTTAACATACATAGGTACAAAAAAATCACGCTTATTTTCCCTTTACGGAATAGGCAGAGCATTAAAGACTATGACATTAAGGTCACTTGATGCCATATTTTCCGGTGCTTAGAGGATCTCAAGAAATACAATGAATGTTGGCTCAGAGTAACATCGCTGATTTTCGCTAATTTTCCTCAAGTCCCTTAATTGTCTTAAACAATATAACCACCGGGGAAAGAAGCAGCTGGCAAATTCTGTTTTTCTTTCTCTACCAGTCCAACATTGTATTTTAATTAATATAAGTTTTTATTTTATTAAGCTATGCTATTCGTTTTACATAATTGAACACATAGTTTTATTACGTCAATTGGTGAAATATTGACAAGAAATTGCGAAAAACAAATATTTAAAACATTTTCGATGATTATGTTGGTTAAATAGAAATAAAAATAATTTTGTCATCAGGTATAGGGTAAAATAATTATACGATTAGAATTGAATACAAAACTGAAATTAATGATTCTGGGACCACCTTTGAGGTGAACTCTTTTGAATCACCAAAAATCTCTTTTACAGACTCGGTAAAAAGTTGCCTAAATTCTAGCAAAGTAAATAAGCAGGAAGAAAAAATGAAATACGATGTTGGATGAAAAAGTAACGGACGAAACGGGTGTAAGGATACAAGGAGAATAATTATGCTGTAAAAATGTATACATACAGTTAAGTAAGCAATTTTTTTTTAACGTTAAATTTATATGTTCACATTTTTACAAACTGTTGTGTCGGTAAGCCGTAAGCATCAACGAAATGTTTAATGCTGCCATTCGATTGTCAATATACCTAATCGAGCTTTTAGCTCCGGGCGGATACGGTAAAATCAGCAATATTCAAATTTTATTCCGCAAACAAGAACCGGTTTGGTTTAAGGTGCGCCTCACTACACGCGTGCCAAAGTGCTTTCACGCGTTCTCGTACATTCATAGAAACTATATATCATTGTAGTATATGAAAGGAATCGGTTCGTTTAACGTATTGTTGCTATTAGTTCAGAAAGAAGACTAATGTGGTATTGAGGGCGCTGCTGTCCTTATTTTATTATTTTGTTCGGCTGCAAGCTTTATTTTGTTTGACTGCAAGCATTATTTTGTTCGACTGCAAGCATTATTTTGTTCGACTACAATCGAGACGTCAGTTTCCATTTTTTGCTAGGATAGTTTTCTTTTCATACATTTTGAAATGTATGAAAAGACATGTAAAAAAATGATAATCAAAAAGCTTATACTGAGTGCCTAAGTTAGAAACTTGAAAAATCGGCCAAGTGCGACACGGACTCGCGCACGAAGGGTTCCGTACTATCATCTATAACAGAAAATCGTATAAAATAACGAGAAATCAACGAAATTCCAAGTAGTAAATCGCAAACTTATAGGTAGGTTTTCGATACACATCCAGGCAGCATGACGACCCTCGCGCGAATACGCGCGCCTATGGCTAGCTCCGTGATGTTACCTCCCCCGCTACCCGCGCGGCCGTTGCTTAGCAACCGCCTCGCGCTCACGCCACCACCACACCGCGGCGCGGCGCTCGCACCGCGTTTAGATGCACGGATTATTTTCATTTTGTGAGTTTTTATGTATTAGATTAGGTATTTATTGTTATAGTTAATATATTTCTAAATATTTACTTACAAATATTCAAGTTTCTACCTGTTAATTAAGATCGAGTAAAAATTGCTTAAAAATTACCTTTGTTGTATGGGAGCCCCCCTTTAATATTTACTTTATTGTTATTTAATTATTTATTTTGAAAGGTAATATACAAGTAAATATTCTGTGAAAATTTGAAGCGTCTACCTGTTACCGTTTTTAATATTGAGCAAAAAAATACGAAAAAAACACGTTTATTGTATGGGGACCCCCCTTAATTTTTTTATTTTTTTTATTTTTAGTATTTGTTGTTATAGCGGCAACGGAAATACATCATCTGTGAAAATTTCAGCTTTCTAGCTATCATGGTTTATGAGATACAGCCTGGAGACAGACAGACAGACAGACAGACAGACAGACAGACAGACAGACAGACAGCGAAGTCTTAGTAATAGGGTCCCGTTTTTACCCTTTGGGTACGGAACCCTAAAAAGGACATAGTTCCATGGTGGATCCTCATGTTCATCATAATAATGGTGGTAATGTCACTGTTATTGTGCATATCTACTGTTAAAATGTAAAATATATTTTCGCAGTCAGTCTTTAAACCGACATAATCTGGGTGTCTTTAAATCGCGAGTAAATAACTTTTTACTAGATAACCGCGCTTATCGGTAACAGCAAAGGTGACAGTTTGCAATAAAGGTCAATCCTCTCATTAACTAGTACCTAACTTAACATTAAGTATAAGTTTAGAAAATTAAAAAACCTCCGGAAAAATAAAAATGGCTAGACCTATTTTGATGAAACATAGCTAAGAACAATCTCGATTTTTTTACATATTTTAAAAAGTCAAATGAAGTTGCATACGTGTTGCACCATCCCGACCGGAAAACCGATGAAATCCTCTTTCAAACAAAAAAAAATACAGATCAAAATCGGTCGATACGTTTGAGAGCTACGATGCCTCAGACAGCCACACACACACACACACACACACATAGATATATATAGATAATAACATCAAACTTATAACAACCCCTCTTTTTGGGTTGGGTCGAGGGTTAAAAAAAATTGTGTGTGGAAAATTAGTTTTAGCATCTTTGATAGACAAATAATTATACACGAAACAATACTCTTAAGTTCCTTTACCATAAGGCTTAGGCCGCACTACGGTTTTTTTCCGCGAGCGATAACCGCTATAAACCGCGAAACCGCTCGAGACGGTACTAAATCAGTGCGGGGAAAAACCGCAAGCGCGGCCGCTTGTATTCGTTTTCCTGTTTCATCAACTCACGCGGTTAAAAACCGCTGCGGCTTAATCGTAGTGCGGCCTTAGCCTAACAATCTCTTAATAATTACTCCAAGCACTGTGCATAGATCTATGTTTAAAAAAAACTCCCACATGATTCCTCTCACGTGCCATTGTGGATTGTTTCAATATCCAGCGCCAACGAGTAATTGTCCTGACCTCACCGTCACAGCTATCTCAGATCTTATATGACAATGGTTTCACGGTATCCATTCTTTAATAGCCGTAGCGCCATCATGAGACTAGTTTATATTCTTGTAAACAATATGTAAATAGAAGGATAGGCTTACGGATTAGGAATTTGAAGACGTCTTGTAGTGTTTTTATTATTTTGTAGATACATGTGTTGAATATTACTATTGTGGATGTTGTTTACTATTTTTAACCGAATTTCAAAAAGAAGGAGGTTATCAATTCGGTCTGTATGGTTTTTTTATGTTTGTTCACCGATTACTCAGCCAATTGTGCATTGATTTTGATGATTCTTTTTGTATTTGGTAGATTATACTTCAGAGGTGGTCCCATATAAATTGTATCAAAATCGATGCAGTATTTTTTTTATAACAAAATAACTGGTAAAATATCATCCAAGCGCTTGTAGAAAAGTGAATAGCAAGTCGCGTATGTGCGAATATTGCGTATTTTAAAGTTTTTTTTTTAAAAGTTTTCTTAAACTATAATTATCTTTTACTGTTTAGGCAGAGCATGTGCTGTTTGACGCCATATTTGACAAGATGTAATTGGCTCGTAATTTCCTGTACCTACTTCAGAGGTAATCACATAAAATGCCACTAAAAAGAGCCCTTAGCGTTGAGTTCACAACTGAAAAAGAGATACGGAAACGGGTAAATAGAAGAACTTTAATTTTTTAATCGTTCAAAAACCTAGGTCGAATATGAAATGAATACATATTCAGAGAGTGGTGCAATTCTAAAACAAACACCACTCTGTCCGATGCGTGTTTATATAACAACGGTGAACTGGATTCCATAACAGTGTTCCCTAGCCGCGATTTCAATTACAATTGGGTAAATAAAGGTGAAAATGGTTTATCTCACTACAGAATCTACAGTTATATTGCTATTCTACTGAACTAGGTCATATTAACTAAGGATGAATGTAAATAGATCGCATTAAATGCAATTTTAGGGAATTCTTTGGAACCATGATAGGAAAATACCTAAAACCATAGAATCAATAATAGCCGATTTATAAACAAGCTGCGATCCGTGGTTGCACCCGCGTAGTTTTTATGAAAAACAGTGACGATGACGATAAGTAGCCTATATCCGTCTCCAGATCCACAGCTATGTCTGTACTAAATTTTATAGAGATCGGCTCAACCGTCTGATGGTGAAAAGGTAACAAACTTTGCTTATCATCATCATCTCAGCCACAAGAAGTCCACTGCTGGACATAGGCCCATGAACCATGCCCATGCCCATGGACAGGGGGGGGACCCCATGAATTTCCAAAAAGACCGGTTGGAAGCGGCCTGTATCCAGCGTCTTCCTCCGACTTGCATGAAGTCGTCTGTCCACCTTGTGGCTGGTCTTCTTACGCTGCGCTTGCCGGTTCGTGGCCTCCACTCGAGAACTTTTCGGCTCCATCGAAACTTTGCTTATAATATATAACATTATAAGCATGTGACAACATTTATTTCAAATCACCAATAATAACAATTTTTTCTTATAAATTAGGTATAAGTCGCACATCGTATATTTTTTTACTGGAAATAAAAACCAAACTTTTTAATTTCTGTATTTGGTTGACACTAACACTTATCATCAGAGTTTTATGTTTGCCAAAAAATAAATCGTTTTGCAAAAGATTTTCGAGAATAACGTAATACCATCATGATCTCGTATCATCACATCAGACCAATTTAAAGATATCTCGACTATCAAATGTGATTATGCAGTTTAAATTCACAGGAAATAACATAAAATATGAGTTGTATGTATACATATAAATCAATACATACCTGTTGAAAAGATAAAACACCCTTCTTCTTCAGTTTCTGCAGTCGCGCAATAAAAATCGGTTAAAAGATATTAAACCGGGTTCCATATTTGAATTTATTTCTACTAAAGAATACAGACACTAAAAGTAAAAGGCTATCGAAATATTTCGGCACCAAAATAATTATAACGGTACAAAATATTTGGGCATCGGTATTGTATTTCTCCACTGGGTCATTTGGTTTTACAGACAAAATTAGTAAAGACGATTCTCCAAGTTTATAAAGGGTACAAATATTAATACATTCTTACTGTAAATTAATTCAGAAATAAATACCGATTATGCTTCAGACCACACTTCTTGTCTCTGACTGGTACATGTAGGTTGGTATATATGTGTATAAGTGATTGAATTTTATATACTTACTTACGTACCACATTTTTTTTTTAAATCCTGTTTTGTTTGAACAGCGTTACAGCGCTGGAATAATAATTACATCGTTTATCTACGATTATACGATACGATTGATACTAGCAACGCAGAATTCCATATATGGTGTGTTTTCTCGCCAGCAAAACGTCGAAAGCACTCACTTCACTAGTAAGCCACTGAGAGAGGTGCGGCGCTCTCGCCGCAGTTGAATGTAACAAAGCTATGAGTGATGTCTCCTCTCGTACGCAAGTATCAAGTAGTAAGTAGTCTCGGACCCAGATTTGGGTCGACCGCAGTTCACCGGTTAAGAATAAAAATAAAATATCACTAAGCTACTCACTATTTAGATTACTCTTTATCATTTGACAGATAAAACAGTTACTTCCACTTCTAGCCCTGTTTACCAAGTATTTAATTGCATAAATTGTTGAAGAACTAAAAATCATGGCTAAAACTACGGAATACAGATAATAACAAGTATCCATACTCTGATGAAAGTATTTCAATACTAATATTATAGTATAAGCCCTCACTGAGCCCGTCTGGTCGCCGTCTTTAAACCAGTTCTTAAGTAGACCGAGTGGTCCCATAAAATTAATAAGGTCATGCAGGCTACACCATAAATTTATACAACATAGTATTACACGTTGTTAAGGGATTATCATGGAGTATAAGGTCGTCATATCGGTTGGAGCAGGGTTTCTCATACTTTTATTTTGTGTATACCTTTAAATATATTTTTGTGTTTATATCCTAAATATCTTAACCTTTATATCTTAACAAGTAAAAGTTTAGAAAGCTCAAAAACCCCCGACAAATACCGGCTGAACCGAATTTGATGAAACAGCTATGAACAGTTTCGAAGAAATCCACTTTCAAATGAAAATAAACTAGATCAAAATCGGTCCATCCGTTTAAGAGCTACGATGCCACAGACAGATATATACATATATACACGTGAAACTGAAACTTATAACACCCTCTTTCTGGGTCAGGGGTTAAAATAATATTTGATATTAGTAAAATAACTATAGACTCGATATAATATAACTCTATAAACTATATTTTAAAAAACTGAAACAACCAACTCCAAAATGCGCAAATTTGTTTTAAAAACCTAACTACGGGACGGAATAAATATGGGACCAGTCTGAATATTCTATCAAGCGAAAAAAAAATACAAAAATTAATTTTCCAAATAAGTTTATAGGTAAATGACAAGCAAAAAAAAATACAATAGAATTGAGAACCACCTTTTATGAAGTTGGTTAAAAATTTGGCAACACTACTTCGCATAACTCCTGTTTTTTTTACAAATTAAGTTTAAAAGTATTCATTTTTAGTTAAATTTTTTTTTAATAGAAAGAGCAGTAAACGGTTCAACTTGATGGTAAGCGTGCCTGCAAATGAAACTTTTCACGAGAAACCGCTACGCTTTTGGTGAATAATTTTGGTTTTTGTCTTGTGCGATACCACCAATTCTATTCTATCGGACTCATAGCCTAAAAAAAGTCTAAAGATACCATCAATTTAGGTTTAGCTTGTGATACTAACGTTTTATCAATACGTATATTATTATAATAACGTCATGTACCTCAAGTTAAGTGTCAAGTATTTAAGCATATCAGAAATGAAGAGATACGTAGACGTACAAAAGTCATCGATATAGCACAGCGAATTAGCAAGTTGAAGTGGCAGTGGGCAGGGCACATAGCACGTAGAACTGATGGCCGATGGGGCCGAAAGGTTCTCGAGTGGAGACCACGTACCGGCAAGCGCAGCGTAGGAAGATCAGCCACGAGATGGACAGATGACCTCATACAAGTGGCGGGAAGACGCTGGATGCAAGCCGCTTCCAATCGGTCTTTTTGGAAATCCATGGGGGAGGCCTATGTCCAGCAGTGGACTTCTTATGGCTGAGATGATGATGATGATTTAAGCATATGATTGTTAATGTTAATTACGAACAAAGTTTGACTAGTCCATATTAGAAACTTTCTTAATACCAATTTATTAAATTATTATCAATGTGACTTTTATGACAATAAACGATATTCTATTCTTTTCTATTCTATTCAAGGCAAACGTCATAGTTTGAGAATCGCTTAGAGCCCTTTTAAGCATATTTAGTGGTAGGTACATTAAAACTTGCGGCTGAAACGGTATAAATGCGGTAATGGTGGTGTTACTGAAATAAGTTAGTCTAGTACGGTATATTACAGTTTATTTGGTTATAGTTTTTACTGGTACTCGAAAGTTTCAAATGAAAGTAACTGTAAATGTAGTTGTAAGCGTATAGTAGTGTAATAACTAAATATTCCCAAAACATGTGACGTGGAAGAATGCCCCCAGAATGCAGTGCTTACTTCGTTGGGAATAATTGTGGGCGCCATAGATTTCGCCCTATTTACAGTGGTCGCTTATTTAATACATTTTTTAAACGTTGAACAACATTTCAGTATTTTTTATAATTCTGTGGATAAAGGATAAATAGTTTTAATAATGTATTTAAAAAAAACTAGATTTTTGTTACCCATATCATAACTTATATGCAATGACAGGACGGTCAGCCCATGGCTTACGCAAAAATCAAAACTTGAATTAATTTGAAAAATGTATGTATGATCTTAAAGTATATATGCTTAGTACCAATCTATATTTCCATCTCTCTCTGCATAGTATATACTTACCATCTATCTCAAGAACCCAATTTACATTATGTTTTCTGAATTTAAGAGGCTTATGCGTAATTTTATGGAGAGTCTCTATGAATATTATCAATAAAGAATCTGACGATATGACTTTCGACTAATCCCTAATTTAAGCCCGGTGTTCATAACTTTCACTGATACTTAAATGTTATCTAATCTCAAGTAATCCTATTTATTTGACACCTTTTAAATTTCACTGTATGATTACGAAGTTAGTTACAATTATTTTTTAAGCAATAAATATTTTAAATAATCGGCCAAGTGCGAGTCAGACTCGCGCACGAAGGGTTCCGTACTATCATCTATAATACTACAAAGTTTAGTTCAGTTTATAAAATAACGAGAAATCAACGAAATTCCAAGTAGTAAATTGCAAACTTATAGGTAGGTTTTCGATACACATCCGGGCAGCATGACGACGCTCGCGCGAATACGCGCGGCTGTGGCTCGCTCCGTGATGTTACCTCCCCCGCTACCCGCGCGTTCGCGCCACCACTACACCGCGGCGCGGCGCTCGCACCGCGTTTAGGTGCACGGATTATTTTCATTTTATGAGTTTTTATGTATTAGATTAGGTATTTATTTTTATAGTTAATATATTTCTAAATATTTACTTACAAATATTCAAGTTTCTACCTGTTAATTAAGATCGAGTAAAAATTGCTTAAAAATTACGTTTGTTGTATGGGAGCCCCCCTTTAATATTTAATTTATAGTTATTTAATTATTTATTTTGAAAGGTAATATACAAGTAAGTATTCTGTGAAAATTTGAAGCGTCTACCTGTTACCGTTTTTAATATTGAGCAAAAAAATACGAAAAAAACACGTTTATTGTATGGGGACCCCCCTTAATATATATTTTTTTTGAATTTTTAGTATTTGTTGTTATAGCGGCAACGGAAATACATCATTTGTGAAAATTTCAGCTTTCTAGCTATCACGGTTTATGAGATACAGCCTGGACACAGACAGACAGACAGACAGACAGACAGACAGACAGACAGACAGACAGACAGACAGACAGACAGCGAAGTCTTAGTAATAGGGTCCCGTTTTTACCCTTTGGGTACGGAACCCTAAAAAAATGGTACACACTACACATCTTATTTGTTGTAGTATCATAGTTTTGCGCAGAGCTCTTTTTATCCGACTGCGTAAGAACTTTTTGTTCCTCTTTTTCGTAGCAAAAAACCTTTTTGTGGGTAAAAAGCTCGGTATATAAGATGTAATTCTTGTGTACTTACATTTGTGTTTTGTTGAAAATCTAAAAAATAACAAATAAATACCTCATCATCATCTCAGCCGTAAGAAGTACACTGCTGGACATAGACCATGGACTTTCAAAAAGACCGATTGGAATTATTGACACACTTGTATGAGGTCATCTGTCGATCTCATGGCTGGTCTTCCTATGCTGCGCTTGCCGGTGCATGGTCTCCACCCAAATAAATATATCACTCAGTACCTAAATAGATATCGAGGCTGACGGAGATGATAACAGTATAACTGCATCTAGTCAGTCAAGCGACCTTTGAAAGCTAACCGTTCATCGACCGACCACCACGAGGCGCGTGCCAACTCAAACACCTGCATTTTTTAATCACCAGCTGATGTCTAATTATGGTGCAAACAACTTATCTACTCAATCAAATGAGGGAGCGACACTCACATTTCCCAACAAAACTGATGACTTGCGGTTGAAAGTTTAAGTTTCACGATTTTACCAACTCTTTTCATAAGTTGGTAATAGGTACTAAGCTGCAGACTGATGGATACGAATTACAAATGGTTATATTGTAAACGAATTTTTATGCTAAACTCCTTTTCGTTTGGACAGGAATGATGGATTATGCAGTTGTGAAGTAGCGAAGTATTTTCTGCATTTTTAACGTTTGTAAAACAAAAGCGCGTTGGAAATTGTACCCTTGGGTACTTTAATGGATTTTAGCAAAGTTAAATTTAGCTTATAATGTTGCTTCTTTTGTAATTTTATAAATAAATTAAAAACGGGTTAGTTTCACAATTTATAAATGAATGCCGCCAGGACCAATTTATATGAAATTTGCTTTGGAGGTAGCTTAAATCCTAGAATAATACATGTTTTTCTCAAAAAATGAAAGAGCAGAAGCAGGATATCGGGTAAACCCACAATAATCTAAAAATGACCTGATGAACCTAGAGATAACCCAACTAATCTAGAATAGACTGAATCTCTGTTTATGAATGAACATAGATTTATCTCATCATCACCGCGCGATTAAAACTACCAATATTACAATATAATATAGTACAATTACAATACAATTAGTGTGCCCTACTAATTTTTAACCTACTTCAAAGAAGAAGGAGATTATATCAATTCGTTTGTGGTTTTTTTCCTCATAACTATTCTTATTCCAACTGATGCGGAAAATTATTATGTATTTGAAGGGATATATACTTTCAGATTGATCCCATAGCCATTTCAACAAAATCGGTTTTGTTGGTTTGGTCTTAAAATAAAATAATTATTTTATTTTAAGACCAAACCAAAAAATATGACATCCAAGTATACGAAATTTCGTGTTTTGAAATCGGTTATTTCAATTTTTAAACTATAATAATTATAATATAAATGAACCCACCAGCTGGCCAACCGTTTTTATCCACTTTATTAATAATAATAATACAGAAGGCAGTCATCCTGGACACGGCACGTATTGTCAGGAGGTTCCTCTCTCTGTAGCCCCTACCACCGGCAGCTTGAGCCCCGCCCCGCTGCCGGCGGCACCCTAGTTTTAAGTTTTTTACAATATTTATGTTTATTTTTTATAAGTTTATATTTGTGTTGTAAAAAATTTAAAATTAAGAATGTAAATAAATAAATGAGATAATAATAATAATATTTATTTAAGACACAGAAAGAGTGACAACACATTTAAAAATATCGGACCCAAAGGCTCCTAGACTAGTTTAAAACTGTGGTACAGGAGCCAATGGCTTCTCCCAAACAAATGAACGAAATTTAATTACATCTATAGATATGAACTTAAACTAAATTTAAATAAATTTTGAATTTATACAGTTATGTTATAAACCACCTAAAATAAATGCCAATTTAGACTTATATACTAAGTAAATGAAATTAATGCAATACATGAAATTAATGCGAAACGCGCTGTGTGTGTGTGTGTGTATGTATGTGTGTGTATGTGTGTGCGTGTATGTGTGTGCGTGTGTGTATGTGTGTGTTTGTGTGAGGGGTGTGTGTGGGGTATGTTGTGCGTGTAGGGGGTGTTGTTGTATTATGCCAGTACATACTTTATTTCCTCTGAAAGGTGGATCAATTGGTGAAGAGACTATTTATCTACGTTCCATGCTAACCCTGCTGGTGTCATATACCACCAAACGGTGTAACAGGTAAAACAAACCGACCCCATGTGCACCTGCGCTACATCAGACATTTCGGTCGCGTGACAGACGTGACTCATGTGGGGTCGACCCTCCCTATCAAACACTATTGTTACCTACTACGTAAGTACTAACACGTATTCAAACGTGTTTAAAATTAGAAATACTACAATAGTATTGTTTTCAATTGTAAGTAAGTACTTATATATTTATAGTCTTTTATATAGTCGACTACACCTTCGCTCAACTTCAGGTGAGTTGATAGTCAATTGTCTAATAAACCTAGATAAAAGTATTCTAACCTCCCGACATAAGTTTGTAAAACTCTATTATTATTAACGGGATATTTACCGTGGTTCGCGGTAATTTTGAGCTCCCGATATTTCGGTACACTTACATGCACCATGTTCACGGGCGACTGAAGAATGCAGGTGGATGGTACGGTTAAGGGCAGACATATAATAATAGTGTTTTAATGAATGACCGTGATAGTTTAAAAAATAAGTAAAACTTTCATCAAGGGTATATAGATATCGCAGCTATGCATTGACAAAGCATTGTACGCACTCACTCTGAAGAAGACCGAACGCTGGTCGAAACTATAGCCGATACTTAAAATTCTGACTGAAATATCTACTTGAACTTAGCAATAAAATATATAATGTATGCTGAGTCTATAGTCTGCAGTTCTTACATTAGAGTCTGAAATGTAATATTAAAAGTCTACTGCAAACTCGAATGAGTAATATTAATGTTATTTTATCTAACTTTGGTCGTATGTTGAATGCTGCGTCTCTCTCCATGTCGTAATATTTTACTTTCAGCTCGTAATCTTATGCCTGCAGAATGGTAAATGGAAATCTATCTTTGATAAGGATTTATTGCTTTACCTATAACTTCACTACGCTATCTGTCCTCAAGTACTGAGCTCGTTCCTTAGGAATTAATTCTGTTTGAAATACCAATTTGCATTGCAATTTAATTGAAATTGCACTTAAATTAAAATATTATTGAGTTGCAATTTAAATAAGGTGTCGACTACGTTTAAACGTTTTTTTATTTGAAGTGAATTTAACAGATTTGTATTAATATATTTTTTACATTAATAGTGTTACTTATAACACATGTTAAAATGTTATTCACTGAATAAGGACTAGTCACTTTCTCTTCGACGAGAACTGTCACGCGCGAAAACGGAACAAAACACTGTTTAACTAACATGCGCTTGAGTGTTTATAAGTAAGACGCTAAATATATAGATCTACGATTGACCATCAACTACAGGTGTGAAGCAAAAGAGTGACCGCAGATTGATCCTCGGTCACTCTTCGCATCAAGAACTCCTCGATTTAGAAGATATCTATTGACTCTAGCCTTGAAAGTTCCAAGGGAAACAGCGAATGCGGCAAAGAATTCCATTCCTGTGCGCAGTACGTATCAAGATGTAAAGTAACCTAAAGGAAATAGAAAACTATAGCGAATTTACAAAAACTTAAAAAAATGTATTGTTATCAAAAGCTTACTATAATATAAATGAATATTTACAGGATAAATAATTTACTATTGATTAAATCTGCCAACGCTTCTTATTTTCCATCACTGTTGTTTTCATTGTTGAATTGATTATTAGATATAGATTATAGAAATATGGAATTAATCTAGCCGCTTGAACAAAATTGCAACACCCTACTAGGGTCATTATGTAATTACCAAACAGTTACTTGACATCTTAATCTTAATATAAATATGTACATAATGTGACAATTAATAATATAATTGAATTGAGATGTACTAGTAATTTGATTATATGAATGTACCTTACATATAATTAGACAGTCGGGGTACACGATTATTGGTATTCCATAATTCCACTAAAAGGATTGCAACATTTTCGTGGAAACCAATGCGACCCTCCACGAGTTGAGCAAGCGGAATTCCAACAAAAACGATTTTATGCAATTACGCTTTACTTGTCTGGAGAGTTATTACTAAAAGGAGATCGTGGTCACGTTGCGGGGTAAGGAACCCTGCAGACGACCCGATAACTGAAAAATAACATTTTTTTTAATTGGAAATAAATATCCGAACGCGCTCTCGTCTTTGTGAGAAAGCTAAAGGCCTATGGTTCAGCACGATCATTAAGGTGCATTTTGGCAGATCTCGCTAATTTTTGAGAATTCTAAGATCTATCAGATATGGTTTTTCAACAACAAATTCTACTTTTGCATAACGTATCTACTTTTTACTTACTTATATATAAATTGTTATGTAAAAATGTTGGATTGACCTTTCGGACAATGGTTTACCGGAACGGGCTTTGTAAATTCCTCCCTTTGGTATGCTTTCTCATCTTGAAAAAATAGTTCAACAGGTATTCGTAGGTTGCTGAAGGTTGCTAGGTAGTTTGAAGTCATCCGTTGGTCTCAACAAATTCTTGTAATAGGTACATAAAAAAAAAGTTGATTTTTATGCATGAAAATCTCCTTCAATCGATCAAAATTAAATTTTAGTGGAAAATGCGCGTTGCTGCCCTCTAGTGCTTGTTGCGATGAATCCCTTAAAAGTTCATTTAGTCATTTCACATTTTCGAAAAAATTGGCATGAGCGAGCGAGACGGACGACTTCGGACTCACTCTTAGATTCCCACCCAAATAATTTATTTAGTAATAGAATAGGCTATCGCGCGACGTTGTGGTTCATGATAGAACGCGCTTACCTAGCAGAAAAATAATCATTCGCGATTTAAAGACACCCAGATTATATCTATTAAAGCCAGAATTGAATTTTCGATGTTATCTATCGATAATCTCACTCACACGATTCGAGAACTACGTACAACTAAGATCTGATCGTCTGTATGGAACTTAATGTTCTTATGGTTCGCTCCAGTCACGAGCATTGCCTTCAGCTCCTTTTACCGTCTTTTTGCCCTTTCGCCAAAGGTTATTTTTAGGTATACGAATACGACCGCATAGTTGACCATGCATCGCTCGTCTATTTTACGCGTAATTATTTATGTAATTAATAGATACTAATCACATAACAATCTTTAAGTTAAAAATCTAAAACCCTACTATGTTTATATACTATGTGGCATCTTTTCATACAATTCAACGTTAAATCTGAGTCGGCAAAGAATCGAATGAGCGATGAAACCTAATATGTGTTTTTTTTTTTATGAAATTGATATACATTTGAGCACCAACTCTTTTTACTTCACTTATTTAAATTTATTTAATTTATACACTATTGCGTATAAATTATCCATCTTGTAAAATGTGATTTATTTTGAAAAACTTCGTTAGAGGTTACGAAAAAGTGTATTTTTAGGGTTCCGTACCCAAAGGGTAAAAACGGGACCCTATTACTAAGACTTCGCTGTCTGTCTGTCTGTCTGTCTGTCTGTCTGTCGGTCTGTCTGTCTGTCTGTCTGTCGTTCTGTCTGTCTGTCTGTCTGTCTGTCTGTCTGTCTGTCTCCAGGCTGTATCTCATAAACCGTGATAGCTAGAAAGCTGAAATTTTCACAAATGATGTATTTCCGTTGCCGCTATAACAACAAATACTAAAAATTAAAATAAAAAAAATATTAAGGGGGGTCCCCATACAATAAACGTGTTTTTTTCGTATTTTTTTGCTCAATATTAAAAACGGTAACAGGTAGACGCTTCAAATTTTCACAGAATACTTACTTGTATATTACCTTTCAAAATAAATAATTAAATAACTATAAAGTAAATATTAAAGGGGGGCCCCATACAACTAACGTAATTTTTAAGCAATTTTTACTCGATCTTAATTAACAGGTAGAAACTTGAATATTTGTAAGTAAATATTTAGAAATATATTAACTATAAAAATTAATACCTAATCTAATACATAAAAACTCACAAAATGAAAATAATCCGTGCATCTAAACGCGGTGCGAGCGCTGCGCCGCGGTGTGGTGGTGGCACGAACGCGCGGGTAGCGGGGGAGGTAACATCACGGAGCGAGCCATAGCCGCGCGTATTCGCGCGAACGTCGTCATGCTGCCCGGATGTGTATCGAAAACCTACCTATAAGTTAGCAATTTACTACTTGGAATTTCGTTGATTTCTCGTTATTTTATAAACAGAACTAAACTTTGTAGTATTATAGATGATAGTACGGAACCCTTCGTGCGTGAGTCCGACTCGCACTTGGCCGATTTTTTTTTATTTCATCATTATTATTTTATTTAGCTCCACAGATACCAGGGTCCGTAATCTTTGTCAAAATTACAATCTATAACTAAAACTTACCACGCGCAGTGCAGCGACCCACAAGCAGCAATTAAACAGAAAAAAAAACATTTAAAATTACTTAAAATAATCTATTTTAAATAAAAACTACGGGTCAATCACGTCTGTTTTAAGCCGAAAAATCCGACTATTAGTTTCAAACGCATTTGGGGGTATTTTCAAAGTAGCAACGCAAATGTCACTCGGTTGGTGACGCGTCTCGCACTGCCTTGCCTGCGCCTGCCTTGTTGCGCTGCTTTTTTGAAAGACCGCCGAATGCGGTTGAAGCTATAGTCGGATTTTTCGGCTTAAAACAGACGTGAGTGACCCGTAGTTTTCATTTAAAATGTGTGAAAACCACGTTAGTTTCCATAGTAAAATAATCTACTTAATTAAAGAAACTACGTATAATCTCAATTAAATACGAAAAACTGTAAAAAATTACGTAAATTCAAGATCTAGAGATAGACGCTGTCTGTTACATCGCAAAGATAAGTGCGTTCAAAACATCGTAACTTGAAGTAAGGCTTTCACTTCGC
The DNA here is from genome assembly GCA_947563715.1 of Lycia hirtaria. Taxonomy (NCBI): domain Eukaryota; kingdom Metazoa; phylum Arthropoda; class Insecta; order Lepidoptera; family Geometridae; genus Lycia; species Lycia hirtaria. The sequence goes on along the minus strand of OX387375.1, from coordinate 16,338,154 downwards.
AGGCGGCGGGAGAAAGTTGCTAACTATAAATCTCAGGCTTTACTCTTCAATGCTAAGCATTTTACCTAACTGTGCAAACTTATAAGCTATTTTTATCTTTGCTGTAGAAGAAATAGGGCCTGTCATCGTCTTTAAGGATAATGACTTAAGAGGATTGTTGCGAGCGCGCCATGTCTATCGAGTTATTACGATAAATTGTACTTAGTCGTACTAAGGGAAAAGCTGTTTTTTTTTATAGATTTTCTCAGGAGTAAGCAAACGTTTTTTATGGAAAAGTAACTAATTTTTTGGAATATTTCAGACAGTTCATAATAAAAATTCACTAAAATCGTGTGTACTGATGATTAAAATTGCCATCTTTTGGCTTAGTACACGATAATGTAATAGCCTCCTATAGAAGAAAACGATATTTCCAAAGATTCTTATTGAATGCTAATAATTATGAGACCAGTATTTCTATAACTTTTGTTGATTTTTATTGTATCATCACTTTCAAATTAAATAAAAATTAGAGAAACATGTACAAATATACGCTTAATTATTCATAATTCTTATAATATTAAATTAATCGGATACTTAATGTAAAAGGATAAGAAAAGAGTTTTCCTTTGCTTGTATAGAAAAATACAAATAAATGTACAATAATTGTGTACATATCGTTCCTCTTAAACAGCGAATACTCAATACATTTAAAACACAAACCTGTTTAACGTTGAATATATTGGTTTTCTTCGAATCGTCAAAACTTAATGAGCGGTTTTTGTAAATAATGACTTGAAAAGTCTTGCAAGAGTATTGTTTTCTCGTAAGTATTTTGCGCACATAAATTTCTACAGCTTACAAGATATTATGAGCAAAATATGATAAAAGAATACCTATATTAATGGTTATTTTAATAGTCGAATAAGTGAAAGGAGCTTGTTAAAGCTAAACCTGCCGTTTAAACTATTTTTATTGGGATATAAACAGTCATATTTTCTTTTCATTAACGAAAATGTTGGCGATCCCCTCGACTACGCGTTAAGCAACAAAACTGATGATCCCATAATGTTAGCGATTTATTGAATTTGCTGAGAAGTGGAAAATTTGAATATGAGCGTTTTATCTGAAACATCGCGTTCACTCACCTGCGAAATCTATAAAAGTTTTATCAGCCATGCTATAGTTGTAAAATAGATTTAGGATAGAATATAAACTTGGGAAAACGATTTTAGTCAGATGTTTTTAGGTAAAGTTAAGGGTCACTCACGTTTTTTTGTGCAAGGTTACACGCCAACCGACGATCTACGATTGACCACTAACTTGCCTGATGAAAAAGACCGACGAATGTGATTGAAACTATAGTGGTTGAACCTTTTACGTTAGTTGCTGTTAAATTGGCATTAACTAACTTACCGTAAAATTTATATTGCCCAATTTATCGTTAAATTTAAAATAGCTTTGTGTAGGTTTTGTATTTACAAACAATTTAAAACATATGTAACACAAAATCAAAGATTCCAGTTTTGTAAAAGTATAACGTAAATATAAGAGCAAAAATAATGAAGGCGGATAAAGCGGATATACCTAAGTATAACTTTTACTAAGAATTATATATTAACATTAACTTTGGCACTTTATTCTTATTTATATATTTATTTATAAAATTATTCTTCTTTAATTGGAAAGTTTTAAACATATTCTTACACTTGTCCAAATAAGTAAAACACTTGCTTGACACAGTATCGTTCTTCTTTTCTATTTATTTGCACACAGATTTGTTTCTTTGAACTTTCAAAACAAGGGAATTCGATTTTACCTTTGAGATGAACAATATATTTGAATGTTGTGGTATCGTTTGGAAATATAATGAATTTGGTAATAACTTTATATTATTATTCTGCGATTGATTTTATCGAATATGTAACTACTAAACTATAATAGTAATAGAGTATCTAATATAACTAGGGTTTTTCAACCTTACCCATTTGTAAAAAGAAAATATCACCTATGGATACCTGTTAACTATTAAGTAAGTAGGTTTATAATTATGTGGTGTTAAATAATTACAACCTCAACAAATTGAAAATAATTTCGTTTTGAAATATACATAGGTCACTGTCGGTATGCTGCAACTGCAAAGTGAGCACGCAAGTGAGCTGCGACGAATTTGCATTTTTTGCTTACTTGCTAAAGAAACATCAAAATGTCAAATCTTTGCAACAAAATATAAAAATATCACCTGATAATGCTTGCTGAAGAAACATCAAAATGTCAAATGACTGCAAAAAATATATATTTGTAGTTTCACAACTTAAATTATTTGATATATGCAGCAATAAGCAAGAAAAATGTACCTAAGTTAACTTAACTAATTTCTTCCTAAATCGATCAACCGCATAAATCAACTATACCGATATTTATTCTGGAACTACGCTTGAAATTCCAAATTAAGGATCTGGGGCCCTTAAAAAATCTTATTGTATTGATTAGTTAGGATCGCATGACTCGACTAAAATACTTGTTCTTGGATAGAACCGTAGTTAGATAGAACTATGGTTGAAGAATTGGTTAATCGGTAAGAACACTTGCATGAATGAAACAAGAAAATACAAGACTATTTTAGCTTTTGATTTCTTTTGTGTTCTTTGATCTTCTAAATGACTTTCTAAAAAGTCTTGTAAAAGTTGGTTTAATTTTAGCAAATTGTTGTTTATGTTGACGACGGGGTAACCTCTGATGTTGTTTAATAGCTTTTGAATAGCATCATAGCAAGAAGGTATACCGTCACCAATTAACCTTATTATGCGTAAAGAGGGCTTGGTGTTTAAAATAAACCCATATTTTGACTTTTCCACAGAGCTCTAGTGAGTGTTCGGGACGCTCCTATAAAGGTGGGTACAGAATGGTGAAACGTAACATGAAATGTATCAGTCTACCTTTCATTGCATGTTCGGTGCAAGCGTGGACGCATAGCGCGCTCTTACCGCGCATTCGCTACGAACCTCCCGCGTACGTCTGCGTGACCTTTTGTGTTCGTTCGAAAAACCGACAAATCATGGGTCGCTCCGCGCGCGGCTTGTAATGCTCGTAGCGTGAGCGTGAACTGCACATTTCGCGCGCACAAGACGTCCAAGCTATGAGAAATTGTTGCAAAGTCTTTTTTACATTGCAGCAATGTGTATGGTAAATTATTTCATTGCATGACACATTTCATGTTACGTTTCACCAGTCTGTACGTACCTTAATAACGGTAATGAAGACAGAACTCCCGGAAGTGTCACGCTCCACGGAACAAAGGGCCATTTGCATATTGCACTCACTTCACGTGTAAACTAGAACCGGTACAGGAGATCACTGTGTTTTACTGCTTTCTACTATTAAAACTGTTATACATACAGTCACGTTTATTTTCCCTTACGTGGTAGGCCAATCATCAGAATCCGTAATATTTAAGCTGTCTGAAGGCTGATGCCACATTTTGATGGCTTTTTTTTCAGCCCTGTTTGTACAAACTGTCCCACTGCTGGGAACGGGCCATCTTCTCATTGTGAGAAGGGTTAGGCCATAGTCTGCCACGGTGGCCAAGTGCGGGGTGGCAGACTTCACACATCTTCAAGATCATTGAGAACTCTCAGACATGTAGGTTTCCAAAGATTCAAAGATTCATATGTTTAAAAAGGTTGTGATGCGCGAGAGAGATAGCTGAGCGCGTTGAGCGAATCCTTAACCTAAAATCTTCGTTATAGACGTGTATTATATGTAGCGTATGGGTATTTACCCAACTATGAGAGAGAACAATGGTGGTGGTACTTGACTCGCGTGCGAGTGAAGCCCTCTGCTCGAGTTGGAGAAGAGACTCTTCACCTTGTTACCTTATTGCATAAGCCTTGCCTCGCCTGTCTCTGAAGCCTAGGAGTATGTCTTGATGTTCACAGCTATGTGTGGAATGTAGTAGAGAACGGGATTAACTTTCTCTGTACCGTGTCTACAATTTTAGTAATGTTAGGATGTCACGATTTGCTTGATTCTCTAGGATGGATAAGTTTTTGGTATGTTTGTTTATTTATTAACCTGTACTGCGTAAGTAAATTACTAGTAAGTATTTTTTATATTAACTTTTCATCTTAAACTAATTTGACACTAATACTAGGTGTGCCTCATGTCTTTGCCGGCTTACTTACAAGAAGTGTGAATTCCACAGCTGTGGAGTTCTTTGCCACTCTCCATTAGTTAGGCCCCATCCGTTGCTGTATTTAAAATACAAGTAGAGAATTTCTACCTTTCACAGTAACTTCTGTATTCACATTTTATAATATAGATACTTATACATATGTACATATATATTAGTATATTGTAGATATTTTATGTAATTTAAGTATTAGGATTTATGTAATTTTTATTAGAATTTATGTATTTTTTTTTTACTCTAAGTAGGTATAATATATTCGTATCCGTTTTATTTATTGCCCAATTATTATTAGGTATTCATTTTTTTTTTTTCTCTTTCTTTTTCTTTCTTTGTTGCACACCCCGTCAGTCATTTATATTGTCTATGGAATCTCCATCACAAGGTTGCCTGGAAGAGATCGCTTTTAGCGATAAGGCCACCTGTTGTTTTCTCTAGTGTGAAAGCTCTCTCATGTTCATTAGTGTTTAGTATACCGGTGTAAACAATGAACAGTTTATCTATCTATCTAAGTGTATATATTTTAAATATAAAATTGTCGTATTCCGATTATAAATTATTGTCGTGCGATAAATGAATACCAGTAATATCAGTTAAACGGTCAGCAGTACTGTTTTTTTTTCTGGCAAACAAGAAATTGTTCCTAGAATTAACAGTTTCCAAATAAAACAAGCAAACATTAGTTTTGGTATAACAGAGTCAAGACAATCTATAAAAATGGTTGTCTGTAAAGTCGGTTTACAGACGATAATTTTACGTGATAACGTCATGATAGATGCGTCACAAGCCGAACGCTTAGGACGATCGTGCCTCTCTATCGCTTGTTCCGCGCTCTCGCTTGCACGCTCGGCTCAGGCGGAACGTGACAATGAGTCATGATTTTTCGCGCGTGCAGCCGGCGTTCATCGATTTACTAAAGACGTTATCACATCAAAAATATTTTTTAGAATTACGTTTATCATTACAATGAAAAATACTTACGGTGACAAAAAGAAATTGCACCAACTCGACTATTTTACTTTCCGTCACGGAGGACGTCGCAAACTGAATGTCACGAGTATTCAATCAACAATTCTCGTTATTTTTTCGATGTTCGTCGGTGAACATTATTTCATTCCTTTCTTTCTAAATCTCTAATTACGATCTAAACACACACCACATTCCTGTTGCGTACTGCACAAGAATGGAATTCGTTGCCACCATCTCTGTTTCCTGAGCCCTACAATCTTGGAATTTTCAAGGCTAGAGTGAATAGATATCTTCTAGATCGACGAGCTCCATTCTCGGCCACACCGTCGCTTAACATCAGGCGAGTTGGTGGTCAATCGTAGATCTATAGTGTATAAAAAAACAAAAAACAAAGAAGCAGGTTAAGCAAGTGTTCGGTACAGAACATATCTCGACCTTCGCAGACAATAACTCTTGAATAAATGGAGTAAACGAACAAGAAGAGGCAATCTGGTTGAGACTCGCTAACCGTGTTGTCGGAACAAAGCCAGCAACTTGATAGCCATCCTGCTCCCTGCACCACAACTTCTGGTTCTAAACAATGCAATGTTAAGGTCTTAAACAAACTACAAGAGCGAAACTAGAATTAGATATCCTGTGTTTAGAAACATATAATAACCAACTTATTAGTAATAAATGTAGGTAATTAAATGTAGATTTATATAGTACTGAAATTACTATAAATTATTCGCACCATAAGCATTGTTTTGATAGAAAAACAACGAGCATTTATTTCATAATGTCAAAAACAAAACAAAATAGGTACTGAAATAATAAACAAATTAGTGGGCTGTCAATACACATAATCGCAAAAATTATGTGATAGATAACAATAAAATGATAAAAAAATTAACCATGCCAAATTAATATTAAATGACTGAAGAAACAAGTCAGTCTAGAAAACTTAAAAACCCCGACTTATAAAAGGGACTGAATGAATTTTGATAGAAATTAGGACGCTTTTGAGCAAACCTTCTTTCAAACGAAAAAAAAGTTTGATTAAAATTGATACAAATATTCAGATATAACAATTAATCAATCTTAAAATATGATCTCATAAAATTATTATAAAACAAGAAATAATATGCACCAAGAAAGGATTTCACGCAAGAAATGCCACAAGACGCTAGGAGAAGCTAGTAGTTAAATATGTCTGTCAATAAATAAACGAGTAGCCGTAAAAATTTCACTCCATAAGACACGGCAGTACTCGCCTTATCAGCTGCTATAGCCACCTCAGGAACCAGTTACGCAAATAGATATCGTAATAACTTAACGACATACTATTACAATCATGCACGTACGCATACTTTCTATTCTCAGCTGTCGACGTCTCTAGAGATGGATATCGATATTTTATTAAATGTTACTTATCTTGTAAAACTCTATGTACGATACATTTTCTGTCTGTAAAAGGCTTTGGTTTGAGTGATTGACCACAGATAACGTATTATAAACAGTAGGGCATCGAGGCAAACGTTTCATCCTTACATTGTTATCTATAAATAACTGGGATCTCGGGACTCTTTAAGTACGAATAAAGAGTGGAACGCACTTCCAGACTCGGTGATCTTTAGTAAGTACAACTTGGGTATCTTCAAGGCAAGGTTGAACAAGCAACTCTGTCTTTGACCATTTCATTGTTTTACATTAGGTGAGTTGTGGTCAAACGTCAGCCCATTCTATTCTATCATTTAAAAAGTAAGTTCTAAGAGTAAAGTTTGGAAGATGTCAATAAATATAGGTATCCATTTGAAAGAATTTCTCGATTTGTAGCTGCAATAGTTTGCATTAGCAATTTTTTTGTAAATTTCAAGACTGTGTGGCCCTCTTTTGTCGTAAAAAGTGTAAATAGTCACAATAAAAAAATAACTCTCAATTCAATTTAATTTATTTTTGATTGCAGGTGTTTGAGGAAAAAAAACAAAGTTAAACTTTTCATTAGGAAAGTCAAACCGTGGGTAACACAAATTCTTCTTGACACTTCTACACATTTCTTTACAAATCTTCATTTTTCCTGGTAATGTTTTCCTTCGCAATTTGAATGTACCAACAATTAATAACTATAATACACAAGCTTCAATATTATTTTCACCATAACACTCGATCAATCCGGTCACAATTGCAGTAATAAAACACGTTTGTTACGGAGGCGAAAATAAAATGCAGCGAGTGTGTTTATATTTCTGCAAACCAATCAACTTTTATGTTTACTTAACAAATAAAATTCAATTTTAATATTTTTTCGATCGCCAATCAACGGATATGTTATATTTCCCAGTTCACACCTGGTTGGATCAAACTTTTGTATCACATCAAAATTGCATTTTTAATGGACAAAAAATCTGTATAAAGCCACTTCAAAGAAAAGTCCTAAGATTGCCTAGTTACTTTTGAAGTGGCTTTATTTAGAAGCACTTAAAGCAAAATAACAGTTATTTGTTTATTAATGAATTAATAACACCATTTTAAATTATATTTCAAATGTAAACAAGTCTTACGTGTAAGATCTTCGATGTGTTTAACATTGAAGATCTTATTTAAATAAATTATGTAAATTTCTTTAATAACCATATCCAAAAATATATTTACAAAGCAAACAGTGCCGACATTTTATAAATGAAAGCGCTGAAATTACCGAGCAGGCGTGTAGTTAACAAATATTGAGTGGTAATTTATTCTATTCAAAGACAGTGAAATAATTGCTTCAGCTGTGAAATTGAACGCGAAATGTTATTAGTTAAAATTGGTATTGTCAACTTTTGAATACGAGCACAATTCAGTTCTGCTTCCTGGTCATTTGCTTTACAATAATATTTCTGTTTTTAGTAGCGGTGGTAACATCACCGCTACTAGCTTTAGATTAGAAGCCGTCTTGCCATACGACAGTCATTTTAGTACCTAATATAAGCTCACAGTATAATAATACCAGTCTTTTTTAACCGACTTCGAAAAAGGAGGAGGTTATCAATTCGTACCGTATATTTTTTTTTTATGTATGAACACGAATTACTCCGTCATTCGTGAACCAATTTTTATGTTTCTTAAATTGATGTATAGAGAAAGCTCCCAAGTTATTCCCATAATTATTTTAGAAACATTGCTTTATTACTTTTTGAATAATCTCTAAAAGTAAAAATATTTTCATTGTATTCCTGAGTGAGTGCGTCAGGTTATAGAACCGCAGAGTTCCACTGACACGTTTTTCTTTGCAAAAGTGTCAAATGTTGAATTTTCTAATCAGCGACGACGAAGCATTTGACATTCAGTGACAAATGTCATTCTTGAAAAAAAAAAACGAGCGGATGAATAGAGGTCTTTTAAAAAGTTTACAATCGTGAGAGCCTATGTAATAGGGCGAATTATGTGCGTGAGAGATTTATTGAGCTTGTAAAGTAAAACCTACTTACTCCTCATCCAATGTGTATAAGGAGAAAATAGAGTTACTTCAACGCTTGAGCGCCTTGTTTAATTATTATCCTTACATATATGTATTACAAGTAAACGAAATAACGTTGTTTCAGTTTTTTAAACCTTAAAATTATCAGTTCCCATTTTAGCTACTTGTTACTTTAAAGCTTTCTTAAATATCCCTAAAGCAGTTTCTCTTTAACGTCCAAAAGTTAATTTCAAACTGCAGACTTTAAAGTTTTAGTGTCGCATATCGAGTTTGCAACTGGGCGATCCTCGAAACGCCTAATTAAGAGCGTCTCCAACTCCCATACGAGAACTTGGTTATTCAATAACGTGGAAACTTGGCTTATCGGATCTGCGAAGGAGTGCGGCGCCTTAAACTGGGATAATATGGTGCAAGTTACTCGAGAGATGGGATTGTCTGTAATCAAGGGATTATTGACACTATCTCCAATATCTGATATTGAAAAGTAGATTTAAAACCTATTGGATTTAGTTGAATATTTACACATTTACTCCGTAAAGTTACTAGATTATAGTTTTTTTTATCGGATACATTCCGGAGAAGGCATGATCTTATTCCTCTTTGATATTCTTTTATCAGTGAAAAAATCAGTGTCCACACAGCCTATTTTTAGGGTTAATAGGAATACCTCAAAAGGAAAAAACTGAACCCTTATAGGATCACTTTGTTGTCCGTCTGTCCGTCCGTCCGGGTGCCAATAATTTTATCTCGGAAACGCGTGAAGGTATCGAGTTGAAATTAAAACCATATACGCAGATCCATAGTATATTGCTACAGAAAGAAAAATGAAGTTTCAAAATTTTCGTAAAAAAAGTTACAGCCGAATATATCGTAAAAAACGCACATATCGACACTCACAAGGGAATCGAAACCTATAGGGTACTTCCCGTTGACCTAGAACAATGAAATTTGGCAAGAAGCATTGTGTTAGAGTACAAATATAGGGAAAAATCTGAAAACTGGACATTTTTAAATTAATCACAAAAAATAGTGTCTTTATGCAAGGAATGAAGGTCCAAATTTTAAAGTGAATTAACCGTATCATGTGGGGTATCATATGAAAGAGCTTCAGTACATAGCATAAGCTGAAACAGGTTTTAAATATTTTTACGATATATATTTTTCGGTATAAGAGGGAAAATATAAAAAAAAATTATGTCCCCCTTTTATCTACTAGTTTGTACGGAACCCTCGGTGGGCGAGTCTGACTCGCACTTTTCCGATTTTTTATGCAAGATAGATCTACGATGACCACCAACTCGCTTGATGTTAAGCGACGGAGTCGGCCGAGGATGAAGCTTGCCGATTTAGAAGATATCTATTCTCTCTAGCCTTGAAAATTCCAAGATTGTCGGTCTCAGGAAACAGAGGTGGCGGCAAAGAATTCCATTCCTGCGCATTACATCAAGGATGTGGATCGACAATTTAAACAAATGTACATATTTCAGATTAAAGCTAGGTTAGCGAGGTTCACACGAGTAGTAAATGGAAGCATAACGTAAATAGTACCACCAGTAGTGTAATGAACGGATTCGAGTGTTACAATTCCAGTTACGATACAAAGACAGACGTGCTTTGATCAATCCTATCAGATACGATGTTATTAACATACATAACGTTTTGACTATTGTGTGCTTTGACAATTGTTATACATAGCTAGAAAGTCTATATCAGAGGTTCTCAAAGTATACTACAGCACGGCCCATATAAAGAATAAATCTTAGTTACTTATCAGGGACTTATCTATCAGGGACCATATCTATGATAATTGAGAATTACTGCTGTGCATTTCTTGGAGTGAAAACTTCTTTATTTTTTGTAGTTTTAGATCTTTTTATTTTGTGCCTCTTTCTGTATCTCCTCGCCATCACCGTCACGCTCCAGGAAAAATACTTCTTGTTCATAAGAACAATACAACAACAAAAATACTTATTTCCAATTAATCTAATTTTAAAACGGCTGAGATTTTTTTTTTCTATTTCTTTGTTCATTTGTCTATTTATTGCTATTACGGATTTAATATTGATTTTCGATTTTAGTCACTTATAGAATAGAAGAAAAGAATTTGACACATTTTTTTTTTATATAGAAGATAGATCTACGATTGACCACCAACTCGCCTGATGTTAAGCGACGGTGTGGCCGAGGATGGAGCTCGTCGATCTAGAAGATATCTATTCACTCTAGCCTTGAAAATTCCAAGATTGTAGGTCTCAGGAAACAGAGATGATGATGATGATGGATTTCAGTATTCAATTTTAATAAATGAGCAAAGTTTTAATATGAGCCATATTTGAATACTCTATCTATTCAATAAATCCTACGATCAAAATATGCAGCATAGATGTAGTACGAGTATGTATATTTTATCTACGCTTTTTATTTTAATTATATTTTACTTATACCTAGGCATACTATAATTTAAATTCGTTACGAGTGAATAAAATCATTATATCGCGCTGTGCTTGAAGCGGCCTAAATATTATATACCATTGATATGTCTTATTGATATGAGAAGTTTCCGGCAGCCTAGTCGGAAGACCGCCTGACTTGCGATCCGCAAGTCCTGGGTTCGAATCCCGCGGCACGCATCTCTGTCTTTTCGAACTTATGTGCGTGTTATTGATTGCCGCCAACTTCAAACGGTGAAGGAAAATATCGTGAGGAAACCTACATGTCTGAGAGTTTTCAATAATCTTGAAGATGTGTGAAGTCTGCCAACCCGCACTTGGCCAGCGTGGCAGACTATGGCCTAACCCTTCTCACAATGAGAAGATGGCCCGTTCCCATCAGTGGGACAGTTTGTACACAAAGGGCTGGCATTTTTTTTAATGTCAGCAGTGTCATAGGCTATGTACGCTATGTACGCGACCTACCTTTGGGTTAAGATCCGCAGTTTGGAAAAGACAGATCTATACAGTTAGTAGCGATCATTAAAACTCACACCCTTAAAACTATGGAATAAAGTTCGAAATGGTTTCAACTTGCGCTCACAGTTGTACGAAGTCGTACTTCAGTCGTGACTGGACGATTTAGTTTCTATAGGAAAGTTATTACAGACATATTTATTTGAATACGTGGGCGCTTGCATAACTCAGCTGCCATTACTAGATCTATATATAATGCTGAGTTTGCATATGTAGTTGTGATTCAGAGAGTAATAAACTTAGTTTGTGAGTCATCTAGGTATTAGGTATAATGGATATGTTGTTAAATGGTTAGTTATCGCATTCTCTAACGAACGTTGATCTTTAGCTTTGCGCCTATTGAGCTAGAATACCTAGAGTCATAATATGAGTATAAACAATAAAAAATATCCGAGTGGCATAACATAACAATATAACATAACATTGTAACATATCGTACATTGTAAATTTAATGTTATGATATTGTAACTAGGTAATATTATTATGATTATTGCACATTTACCATTAATAACAATTTTGATTTACTCAAATTAATTGTAGTCCAAAAATATCGTTCTAGTCTGATTTTGTTAAAACTAATCCTTGGTTAACATTTATAAGAGAATTAATGACATTATGTAGCATACAATGTGGTGGGCAGTAGATGTGCGGCGTTGTAGTTGATTCGCAGATGTTTTGCAACTAACCATAACACTGAGTAGCATGCGCAAACTTTCAAATTTCAACTAACATTTTTTATATGATTGTGACTCTGTAGATATTTTAACTCAATCTTTGTGCTGACGTTTATAACAAATGTTTTAAATTAGCGTTGTTCTACATTTTCGTAAGTAACAGTATTTTTTACTTAAGCTATCCGTTAAATCATTATCGCTTTACTACTGTTCCACTAATTATTACTCAAATGTGAATAAAATGTCTACTGTGAATGCGTCCATAATTAAAACGACGATAATTTATCGACTCGTTAGACAGGTTCTTCTTTAGTTTTTTTTTAGCAACGAAGGAAACGTAACTAAAATCGACGCGCATTCGCTATAAAAATACCGTAATATTTTTATATTACACATCCAACGACCTATGAGATCTTTCCTATTGGATAGTCGATAGAAAAAACATCCCCACTTTATGCAAAGGGTAGGTAATACCTTAATAACCTTACCTTATTACCTTACCTACCAAAATTATTATTATTTTTCAGATTTTGATTTTCCGTGTTTATGCATACTTAGCAAATTATAGCTTTCTAGTACTAAGAATCTTTGATCTAAGCTGCAGAAGGACGGACATGGCGATGTATGAGGACTATATATGAGGGTTGTTGACTACGGAATCCGAAAAATGAATTCAAGTTATTTCCCGTCGTACTTAATTAATCCCCTTCAATATTGACATTAATTACTATAACAATATGTACCTACACTTACACTCTTTTATTGCAGTCTTCATTCCATACGCTCGATAAGTAACATACTCGTATTTGTAGATTATGTATTTATATATGTGCAAGGCAAGGCCACCAGCCGAATGGCATTCAGTGCGCAGTCAAGGCCAGATTCATGAGATTCAATCGCGAAAGAATTATTGGTTGGCTTCGCTACTACGGACGGATGCTGCCGATAAGGCTTGGAGCGTACCGAGCTAGAATGCAATTTAGATACAGGCTTTGTTGAAGCTTAAAATGATATTTTTAGGGTTCCGTACCTCAAAAGGAAAAAAGGAACCCTTATAGGATCACTTTGTTGTCCGTCTGTCTGTCTGTCTGTCTTTATTTCCGGAACGCGTGAAGGTATCGAGTTGAAATTAAAACCATATACGCAGATCCATAGTCTCTTGCTGCAGAAAGAAAAATAAAATTTCTGTTTTAGTAAAAAAGTTACAGCCGAATATGTCGTAAAAAACGCACATTTCGACACTCACAAGGGAATCAAAACCTATGGGGTACTTCCCGTTGACCTAGAACTATGAAATTTGGCAAGAAGCATTGTGTACATAGTACACATATAGGAAAAAATCCGAAAACTGGTACTTTCTAGTTTAATCACAAAAAAATAGTGTCTTAATGCAAGTAATGAGGGCCCAATTTTTAAAGTGAACTAACCGTATCATGTGGGGTATCATATGAAAGAGCTTCATTAGCATAAGCTAAAACAGGTTTTTAAATATTTTTACGATGTAAACTTTTCGGTTTATGAAGGAAAATATAAAAAAAAAATATGATATCCCCCTTTTATTTAGTTTGTACGGAACCCTCGGGGGGCAGTCTGAAGGACTCGCACTTGTCCGGTTTTTTTTAATATCCGAGTGCTTAATCAAATTTTTGAAGCTGTTGCTCATAGTTTTGGTCAGCTTCTAGAAACCTTGACGTTGACTTTGAGACAAGCTGTAGATTAAATAAATAAAATTCTACCACTTCACTATAACCGTTAATTTACCATTAACCAAATTAAAAAATACATATAATTTATATTCCAGCAGAGCTTGTCCGCTAACGGATGTTTTCAAAGAAGTCTACAAGACTGAAAAAGTATAATAGTAAAAGTATAAAAGAATAATTTTTTGTAATCAGTACCACTACAGATTACAGATACATTTATGTTATACGCTATATGCAACGAACTTTGACCTCACCTGCATAAACTTTTGCTAAATTACTTGTTTCAAAAAAGTCTGCGCCTACAAGCTTTACTGCTCATATCTGTAGTTCTTGTTCAGAATTTAGTATCGAATGTTCCGTTCCTCCCAATATTATCAATATTGTTCCAAAATGGCTGCGTTGCAAACTCCTTTTTTAACTAATATTTCACAACCTTTTGCCTCGACAACTTCTTAAGCGATTATGCTCATTTTTAAAAGCTTTTATTCTACTTGCCCTGTTAGTATGGGACAAATCTTGCGAGTTAAATTAGAACCACTTCCTGCCATTAGATTAGATTGAAATTTGGTTTACTTACGCAACTTCGGTGACAATGCAATAATATGGTACCATGAAGCTGGTCTCAAGATGGCGTCGGAAGGTGGCTATCGGTACTCCTAAACTAAACAAGATAAAACCGTCGAGTTTGGACTCGTTTGAATAGTCTTGACAAGCACCCTTGTGCACTACACAAGGGTCACAGCCAGGGTCTCAAGATGGCGTCGGAAGGTGGCCATAGGAACTCCTATACTAAACAAGATAAAACCATCGAGTTTGGACTCGTTTGTTATAGTCTTGACAAGCACTCTTTTTTTAGTCTAGTAAATAAAATATTGACTAAAAAATATTTTTTTAAAACAAGCTTTTATTTAAATGCTCTAAAACGAAGAAAATTAATTTTCTACTGATATAAATAAAAGCTTGTCGCGAGATTGCAAACAACATCGTACCTATGTAATAAGTAATATTTAATTGCAACAAAATACTTAGACGCGTTCTTATCATTTGCTTAGACTTAAAGTTAGTTTGTTCTTTAAAAAAAAAATGTGTGTGTTCTCGCGACAAGCTTTTATTTATATCAATATAAAATTTATATTGTTCGTTTTAGAGCATTTAAATAAATGCTTGTTTTTAAAAATATTTTTTAATTAATATACATATATATAAAAAAAAAAAAAAAAAACACTATTTTATTATTTGTTTAGAATTTAATATCAAATGTTTTAGCAAAATTAAACATCAAAATCGGTCAGTAAGTGGTGCCAGTTGAAACAATTGCCAGTTGATGCAGAGACTTTTCGCTTCGCTTACTCGGTCAATAAAAGTACAAAAGCATTGATGTCTGCAACGGCCATTCTCACAAATAACGTTAATGGTGCTCTTATTAAGGCAATAAATTCAAGATGCAAGTTACAGATGCAGCTGGTTCCGCACAAATTATATGAACAACTTATCTAGTAAGCTTTATATTTCCATTGCTTATTGTTTTTTGTGAATAGTACCTTGTTATAAAATGGAGGAAAAAATCATTGAAAATGGTTGATGGCCTTGTTTTACAGGCGAGTTGGTGGTAAAACGCGGACTTATTCGTGTTAAAAAAAAAAAAAAAAATGGAGAGTCCGTATAAAATGAAAGGAAGGAAGAGAAAGGGAGAGGGGTGGAGACACTGGACTCTAACAAAAATTATCACAATTGTACTCGAACAACCCCAATATTTTTGGATTACCTCTTCAATGATGCGGCTTGCATCCAGCGTCTTCCCGCCACACTTGTATGAGGTCATCTGTCCATCTCGTGGCTGGTCTTCCTACGCTGCGCTTGCCGGTATATACGTGGTCTCTACTCGATAACCTTTCGGCCCCATCGACCATCAGTTCTACGTGATATGTGCCCTGCCCACTGCCATTTCAACTTGCTAATCCGCTGTGATATATCGGTGAGTTTTGTACGTCTACGTAACTCTTCATTTCTGATTCGATCTCGTAGACAGACTCCGAGCATAGCCCTCTCCATAGTTCGTTGCGTGACCTTGAGCTTCCTTACGTATATAACAAAAAATAATTCATTCCCCCTTTATGAGTAAGGCAGGTTCCCTCTACACATAAACACACAAGTACAGGTAAGGTACAAAAATATTTATTCCTAATTACAGCTTTTATTGCCTTTGAGCTAAGCTACGGACGGACGTAAGTATAATTATGTTTCAACTATAAGAGTTTGTAGTTGACTACGAGACTCAAAAAAATATATTAATTTACGATTCTAGTAATAAATTAATCGCCGTTTCTATTCGCACACTAACACTATTGTTAAATACTCAGACATGTAAGTGTGTATTGCACTGATCTTGTAGATTAGTTTACAAAGTTTGCTTGTAATTACTCAGAGGACACTGGCACAGCTTATACCTGGTCTTGCATTTATTTCTTCGGATTCAAGTGCTTAGAAAACAGTGGATAAGTAAGCAACTCATGAGCAAAACCACAATACATTTTACATATAATATCATACACTAGAACTTTTAACGAATTAACTTAGACGGCGGATCACTTGTCTAGTCAGATCTTCTCTGGTTGGAAATGACAGCAACTGTAACTCTAAATTAATTTTGCCACGAAGCCATCCTTTAGCTGCAACTCGAAAACTGGCTCGGAATACTAATTTCAAGTTCCACGTTTAATTTTCGGTCCTCTTCCAAAATAGTTGCAATCAAGAAGGCTTTCATTCACTGTAAATGGGTCGCCTAAATATGCATAGAAAGGATACTGTGGCAAAGTATTTGCATCAAGGAATTTCAAGACAAAGCGCCATTTGCAAGTTTGCATTTGCATTAACTTGCAATCTATTTTCGTTGTTTGTTACAAACTGCTTGCTTGTATTCTGTAAGAATGTAGTAGCAGTAATGAGAATGACTTTTAAAATTGCCAAAAATGGTGCTTTAACTAGATTTACGAAATATTAGATTGGATGACAAAGGTCACGGACCCTGGTATCTGTGGAGCTAAATGAAATGAAATGTTGTTCAAAACCGATAGCGGTCAATAATGTCTAATTAAAAAAAAAACAGTCTCGTTTTACGAGAGACTTATCAAACAGTTCTCGTACAATTCGAAACTGTCATAAAATAGACATATTTGACACTGAAGTCGAAACTTCTCTTGAAGCTTCGAATTTAATGTCAAATGTCAACAATGTTCTTGAAAACAATGTGTTTGTACAAGGTACTTATTTTAGTCGTATATTTTTGTCACCAACACCGATTTTTAACAATCTATGCGTAATATCGGTGCTGGAGGTAAATATAGAACTAGTTTGAAGGAATAATGTTATTCCAAAAGGTAGAACCCAGAATATCGCCGCAACGGGAGAACTTTAACTACTTTTCTTTAAGTTTGTCAACCGGATAAGATAAGGTTCGCCTTTCATTTATAAAACGCTTGAATCGCGGTGCGATCTACTTCTTGGACGTTTCCTCCTCCTCCTCCTCCTCTATTCGTTTGCTCACTGCTGAGCGTCGTGATGCTCCCGATCCTGGCGTGGCAGATGACGACAGATCTCTTTCCATCTCTGACGATCCTCAGCCTGATGTATTGCATCAGAGATTTTTGTGCCCAGATTTTGTGACACTTGGTCGGACCATTTTATTGGGCTGCGACCTTGGATCTTGGACGTTTAATAGTTAAAAATAAGATTCAAAATTATTACTATAAACTTCTATAAAATAATGTTTTTTACCCATACAGAACAATCTAACGAGTATCTTATTAATTGACAGGTCTCATGGCTCAGTGGTAGTATATCTGCCTTTACAGCTGTAGGTTGTGGAATGGATCCCCACCCAGGATAAACATTTCTTCTGCGCATGGATGTTTGTTGTGCACCTGGGTATTTATATATATATATCATATGTATGAATTTACAAAAAAACTATTCTATCAGTCATCTAGTTCCTATAATACAAGCTTTGCTTAGTTTGGGGCTAGATGGCGTTGTCTGAAAATGTCCTTGTATATTTAATTATTATTAATAAAAGAAAAATAAATACCTAGCTGCATAAAGAGCGATTAAGATACTTAATGAGCGCTGTAAATGAGCATTTAAAATATTTCTACCAAAACCACTTACCTATTTGTTACGAAGAAGTTGGTTGGAGATAACGAAAATGTGTCATTTTGAATGTTTGGGATTATATTTTAATCTCTTTATTTATTCAATTTCGTAGGACTGAGTTTTTTACAATATAAATATAAAATATATACAGAATTATATTATTATTATTACTATGGTCATAGACAAAATATACAAAGTTAAAGGTCACTTGCACAGCCTAAGCCGCTTCAAAATTCCAAACCGCTGCTCCGCTGATCTTATATTGGAATTTTTAAATTTGGTGGGCATATTCACTAAGAAAAGATTTATCTACGGCGGGTGAACCGCAAACTCAGTTGCAACATTTGTAAGATGTAAATCAGCGAGGTCAAACCATAAGGAAGCTTACGTTTTTCTCACATTAGAGCTTCAACCTCGCTTTACCATACCATAATCGCAAGGAAACAGTAGGTGGTAGATGGTAGATCAGATCGTGTGAAGAAAATCAAGCATTATATGCAATCAGCGTGCGAGCTAGACCAGGCCGGCCCTTAAATGGAAACCTGCTTCTGTCAGTCGCATATTGAAGGTTTTTACCTTCGAACGTTTATTTCTCTTTTATTGTTGCCATGAGAATTTATGAAAGTAGACGATGGTGGAGATAGCTATAGAGTCCTCTATAGCTGAGTTTGTGGGGTCTCTTTTCTTTGTATCGGATTGATGTCTTGCAAATTCCATTGGTTGTATCGAAAATATTGTTTTTTTTAAGACACATAACCAGGGTTTTCATTGTTCTACAAACATTAATTCAGATGCGAAAATAACTAAATAAACTCTCTTAAAAGAAGAGGGTATTCATCTACCGTCCGCATAACGCTCTAATTAATAAATAATAAATAAATAAATATCTGTGGACATTTCACACAACACCATCTAGCCCAAACTAAGCAAAGCTTTTACTATGGAACTAGATGGCTGATAGAATATATATATATATATATATATATATATATATATATATATATATATATATATATATAGAGATCCCAACCCGTCAAATGTTGATCATGCGTGCTGTCACGTAAGCACATTGTTGATCCGAAAACGTATGTTGATCCGGGTGCTTTTTGTTGATCCAATATGTATTTTCTTATACTAATGTGGCTCCGGTCGGATCAACGATTGACTCCGTCGAGGTGAAGGAAAATGTTGATCCAATATACAAATCCACTCCGATAATTGTTGATCCGATTCAAATGAACCAATCAGAAGGCAGTAAGTTCTCTCATTGGCCCGTCGAACCACGGCACACGGGTCGAACAGAGCGGAATGGCATCGTCGAGCGTTGGTCTCAAACCGTTTCGAACCATCATTATCAACCCACTATACTTCCCACTGTTGGGCACGGGTCTACTCCAAGTAGAGGATTTCAGTTCAGGCCATAGTCCCTATGCTGGCTAAGTTTTTTTGTTAAGTTATAGGTAGGTATAGGTTTTTAGGGTTCCATACCCAAAGGGTAAAAACGGGACCCTATTACTGAGACTTCGCTATCTGTCCGTCCGTCCGTCTGTCACCAGGCTGTATCTCATGAACCGTAATAGTTAGAGAGTTGAAATTTTCACAGATGATGTATTCGTTCTGTTGCCGCTACGGAAATACATTATTTGTGAAAATTTCAGCTTTCTAGTTATCACGGTTTATGAGATACAGCCTGGAGACAGACAGACAGACAGACAGACAGACAGACAGACGGACAGACAGACAGCGAAGTCTCAGTAATAGGGTCCCGTTTTTACCCTTTGGGTACGGAACCCTAAAAATCAGAATAAAATTTGTGATTAAATTCGACCACTTTTCGGATTTTTAGGGTTCCATACCTCAAAAGAAAAAAACGGAACCCTTATAGGGTCACTTTGTTGTCCATCTGTCTGTCCGGGTGTCAAGACTTTTATCTCGGGAATGCGTGAAGGTATCGAGTTGAAATTAAAACCATATATGTAAATCCATATTGTCTTGCTGCAGAGAGAAGAATAAAACTTCTCAGTTTTCATAAAAAAAAGTTACAGCCGAATAAGTCGAAAGAAACGCACATTTCGACACTCAGAAGGGAATCAAAACCTATGGGGTACTTCCTGTTGACCTAGAACTATGAAATATGGCGAGAAGCATTGTGTTATAGTACACATATATAAAGAAATCCGAAAACTGGACATTTTTAATTTAATCACAAAATACAGGGCCTTTAAGCAAGGAAAAGGGGTCCAAATTTTAAAGTACTTTAATCGTATCATGTGGGGTATCATATGAAAGAGCTTAATTAGCACAAGCTAAAACAGGTATTTTTAAATATTTTTAAGATGTATATTTATCGATTTATGAAGGAAAATATAAAAAAAACCTTTTATCTACTAGTTTGTACGGAACCCTCGGTGGGCGAGTCTGACTCGCCTTGTCCGGTTTTATTCCCTATATGTATACTTTAACACAATGTTTCTTGCCAAATTTCATAGTTCTAAGTCAACGGGAAGTACCCCATAGGTTTTGATTCCCTTGTGAGTGTCGAAATGTGCATTTTTTACGACATATTTGGCTGTAAGTTTTTTTTTACGAAAACTGAGGAATTTTGTTTTCCTTAATGCAGCAAGATACTATAGATTTGTGTACATAATTTTTATTTCAACTCGATACCTTTACGCGTTCCCGAGATAAAGATCTTGACACCCAGACGGACGGACGGACAAACAGACATACGGACAGACGGACAACAACACAAAGTGATCCTATAAGGGTTCCGTTTTTTCCTTTTGAGGTATGGAACCCTAAAAAATACTACATATGCTTACATTGTAGGTATTTATACATTACCCTCACGATCGCTTCCAAATGAATAAAAGTGCAGGGTGTAATAAAAGAGCTCTTTATAGTACATTATGATACAAGTGTGCTATGTTTGTCATTACAGTCGAGGCGGAATTGCAGCCCGAGCCGAAGGCGAGGGCGTAATAGAGCCGAGAGTGTAATTAGTCCAGTAAAAATAAAATTTTGACCTCATAAAATACAAAAGCAGAAAATTGTTATTCATGTGATAGTTTAGCTGTACGGGATGCGACGTTGCCACACCGCCCACGGGCGGTGTGGCAACGTCGCCAACTCAGTCAGTACGTGCCTACTGGTAACTTATTCTTTGCATTGCAACTTGCATATTTTACTGTTTAGAATTCTGTGATTGTGCACGAGTTTTCTTTACGTAGTGGACTTATTAGGGTTCCGTACCTCAAAAGGAAAAAAAGGAACCCTTATAGGATCACTTTGTTGTCCGTCTGTCTGTCCGGGTGTCAAGACTTTTATCTCAGGAACGCGTGAAGGTATCGAGTTGAAATTAAAACCATATACGCAGATCCATATAGGTAGTATCTTGCTAAAAATCAAGTTTCTCAGTTTTCGTAAAAAAAGTTATAGCCGAATATGTCGTAAAAAACGCACATTTCGACACTCACAAGGGAATCAAAACCTATGGGGTACTTCCCGTTGACCTAGAACTATGAAATTTGGCGAGAAGCATTGTGTTAGAGTACAAATATAGGAAAAAATCCGAAAACTGGACATTTTTAATTTAATCACAAAAAATAGTGTCTCTATGCAAGGAATGAGAGCCCAAAGTGAATTAACCGTATCATGTGGGGTATTATGAAAGAGCTTCATTAGCATAAGCTAAAACAGGTTATTAAATATTTTTAAGATGCACATTTTTCGGTTTATGAAGGAAAATATTAAAAAAAATATAAATTCCCCCTTTTACCTACTAGTTCGTACGGAACCCTCGGTGGACGAGTCTGACTCGTACTTGTCCGGTTATTTGTATTTGGTAGGACATACTTCAGAGGTGGTCCCATATAAATTTTATCAAAATCTATGTACTTAGTACTGTAGTTTTTCTAACAAAATAACCGGTAAAATATCATCCAAGCGTCTGTAGAAAAGTGAACTCAGTTGCGTACATATGTATTGTATTGCGTATTTTGAATTCGGTTTTTTCAGTTTTTTTAAACTATAAATATTATTATTAAAATGGTATAAAACTGATAATTTTAGGCTAGAGTTTGATATTTAATTATTATTTTTCGATTTCCATCAAAGTGAACCCTATAATCTTGCCAATTTTGAGACTTGTATCTAAAAATACAACCGTTTAAGGAAACCGTTTGTGTAGGAAACATAGGCGGACAAACACTGTAGCCTCAAAGGCTCCCTTAGTACGGAACCCTAAATATGAAAATTTTGTGCAATTTTATTTAAACAAACATATACCTACTTATATAAAGCTTAGCACGCAGTTGTTATTTTATTTTTTACTGACTTCATAAAAGGAGGGGGTTATTAAATCTACTCATTATAGGTACTTGATAAGTAATTACCTACGCAACAATAAACGTGTGTTTGATAACTGCCTGTCTGTCCTACGAAAAAGAGACAAATTCTCTTTCCAATATTTTCTGCATAGAAAATTAATAATATGGTATCGACGACTACGAGTATGTAATAAGCAGATAAAACAGTTAAAACTTATCCTTCTTGAGCAGTTGCGTAAAAATGTCTTTGTACCTACACGCGAAATTGCGGCCTCCCCTTCCCCGCGCACCACCGCACCGCCGCGACGGCCGGTCGCCCGCCCGCTTCGCGCTGCTGTTTTGTAAATACTTACTTATAGGTATATGTACTTGTGTATTCATCCGCGAGATTTTGTGTTTTTACTGAATTATTTAAAACCTTCAATAGATTTTTTGGAAATTCTTGTCATTTCTGATAAACAGAAATTAATGCTATCGAATCACATAAAAAATCATATGTTATATTAAACCTACAATAGTTAAAATCAAATAAAACATCTTTTGTTGCTAATTACTAAGGAAATATGTATTATAAATCGGGGATTATTGTAGATCTATGATTTTTAGTTATTTTGCTATCATAATTTCAAAGAATCCCTCCTTCTTGAAATATTGCGGTCTGCTCCATACAAACGGATTTATTTTTACTAGACTAAATGACACTAATGCACACGCGTTTCATACGACGTTTTTCAACACACTTGCGAGGAAAAAAGCACCCGTTTATAACTGAAATACTTAATTATTGAAACAATTTGTGAAAGTACAATCCCATCAAAAACATAATATGTACAAAAACACAAGTCTCGCAACGCAGCTCTTCTACTGCAAAAAGTTGTGAGATCTTATGTAAAACCAAGTCGATTAATTATTTTAGTACTATCTATGAGAGCATTTATCCAACTATTTTGTAAAAAATTATGACCTAATTAGTTAACTACCAACTTTTGTAGTAACCGTAACGATATTAAACACCTTTATTTTTTAATAATATATCTTACATATATGAACTATTTACTTACCTATTTACATAATTGTAGGTAGCGTAAGTGATGGGAAAATTTATAAACTGCAAGAGTAACTATATAATGTGTATCTACTTATCCCAGTATGAAAATCCGGTATGTTTTAGTTTTTCTTACTTTATAGGCTGATCACTAATTGTGTTTCAAACTTAAACATGTGAATTTGAAAAAGTTATCTTAGAATTTTGATAAAGGTGAGTTTGTTAGTGACAATACCTTACCTCCGATAATGGACACGCTGCACCAACTTATACATAAGCACATGTATAAGTATACCTACTATAAGTATAAGTATATCTATAGTTACAGACATCGTCTGTAACTGACTGCGCCTTCTTATTGGAGATAGATCTACGTTTGACAACCAAATCGCCTGATGGTAAACAATGGTGTGGCTAAAGGTGGAGCACGTGTGCATCTATAAGATATTTAAATATTCTTTAACCTTGAAAATTCCAAGATTGTAGGTACATGGTGCGAAACAGAGTAGGGGACAGAGTTCTACTTCTGTACAGTACCTATAAATAATGTGGAGCGAAATCGTTGTATATAGATTTTGGTAATTTCAATGCGAAATGGACGGTATTGAGCCAATGAGATTCATTTAATACATCATTGTAGTGAGCTGACTTTCTGCTTGTCCTATATTGGAATGGATGGAATAAAGTCGTGAAGCTGCTGCGCACACTTGACGAAACGGACAAATCCAAATGGATAGAATATAGTCGCAGACATGCTACTTTACGTCGATGCTCGAGACTAAGTAGCTTCTTGGCAGCTAGTTTATTATCACCTGTTATTACATCTTAGCTCGCCAATCAACGGACTCCATTTAAAATTTTCCGGCTATACTTGCATGCATCGTAAAAAAAATTGGCAGTATACGAGTAGTATTTTTTTTTTGAAAGCGTATACTTCCCAAGTGATCCCGTAGAAATTTTATCAAATTCGATTCAGTATTTTGGTTTCATCAGCATCATTCATTTCATGTCATCCAAGTAATAAATGAATCATCCAAGTAATAAACGAATTTCGTATAATGAAATAATGTATAGTCGTTTTTTTTTTGTTTTTTTAAAGAATTACTTATTGAAAAGGCCTTCTGATATTCCACCTTACTCTATATTTACCTAAATACTTATCAATCGGCTCAAACTAAAATTTTGCGGTTTAACCGATGAAAACTCGCACTAACCGCAAATTTAACTTTGTAATCCTATATAAATGTATGAAATTACAAAGTTACTTATGCAGTTAACATATCTCGAGAATGGAACTGAAATTGTTATGTTTTATTTTTTCCTTGCTTTGTAGGCTAAACACTAATTGTCTTCAAAATTTCAAGCTCGTATGTCTGCTAGAAGTACCTTAGAATTATGATGATCGGTGAGTAGATGAGTAGATGAGTGTGTCAGTGACAAAATCAAGAAAATTTAACTTCAATAATTGCAATAACTGCAATAATTCTTAAACTACAAGTTCAAATTGAATGAAATTTGGAAATGTACTTAGTACTATTATACTCTCTTTGTCTCTGAAATTTTAGGCTTCTAGCTTTATCGACAACAAAGTTACAGGGGGGTCGAAAGTTCTGAATGGCATCGAGAAAAGGATAGTACGGCGTGGCCTTGCCGCTCGACTTGTCCGGGGCCACTGCCGTGCCACCACCCCGCCCGCCGCGCGGTCGTCAAGGTAAAATGCCCTCGGATCAACGTTAGTTAGGAAGATTGTGCACGCGCATGAATATAAAACGGATACACATTTGACGCATCAGTATAATTTTTGCGACCGTTACGGATCAACAAAAATCTTTCAATTATGTATTTTTTGATGACGAGTATGTTGGCAAGAGACCGGTGCAGATCGCCGGACGACCCTTCTGTTTCAACTCCAGATCAAAGTATATCTGTTGTATTCGTAGGGAGCCAATTATATGCGTCGAAAAGGTGGATCAACATTTCTTCTAAAATAGTACTGGATCAACATATACATAGAACGGTTCTTTATATATATATATATATATATATTGTAAATATATACATATGATAGATAGAAACACCCAGACACAGAACGAACATCCATGCTCATCACACAAATGTTTGCCCTGGGTGGGGATCGAACCCACGACCTTTTAGTTCAACAGGTAAACGTAGACATACTACCAACTGAGCCACAAGGCCAGTCAATTACATGGTCATTGATGCTTTAAGTATTAAGTACCCTATAGGGTGCGTGATTTTATGCATATGTGTATATGTGAAATTGTAGCTTCCCCTGTATATGTATTGTAAGTAAAGTAATTACCTTAAATTGAATGTCCCAATCAAAACCTGTTGTCGAGAAAGAAAACATTTAGCCAAAGCTCTTTGTTTATAAACAAATTTAATTTTCCAACTTTAATCCCGCAATTAGAGTCGAGTAATAATTTGCAAAGCCATTAAACTTATTTACTTCGCAACTGGAGGGAAAGCGACTAGTAAGTAAGATTTAATTTGATGCCAAATGAATATTTATTAGAGATTTAATTTTGTTTGTGTTAAAAACGCATTTGCAAAAAGAATAATAATTCAGGATGTTCGGCTGGACGATCTTTTTTTCCGTGTTACAACTTACTGTGAAACTAAAATTTCTAATTTTATTATTTAAAAAATACAAGGAAACATGGGATGCAAGTTATATAATCAATCTCGTCTGCAGTTGCTGTTGCTGCAGTTTTTCTCGATGACCGTTAGCCTCTTACGCATACGAGTAGACTTGAAATTCCACTTACTGCCCGAAGCAAAATTTTATTGATTTCATTTTGGCGCTGTACGATGTCAATGAGTGCTGGTCACAGATAAGGCTATTGATTTAACTGAACACCTTGTATAGGATTGTATTGCACTGTAAACGTCGGAAGAGATTGCTTTTAACGATAAGACCTCTATTTGTAGTTCGTACGTTTTAAATTTCCTGTAGCTCTATTTTCGGTGTACACAAAAAAGAGTTTCTTTTTAGCTGTCTAAGAAAGCGTCAGTAATGGGAAAGTAGTATAATTGGTCCTCTTGTAACGATTCCTCACTTCTACCATTATGTTACACGCTATATCTATAAAGCATCTATTACATGTAATAGCAATAAAGCATCTATTACATGTAATAGATGCTTTATAGATATAGCGTGTAACATAGTGGTAGAATTGAGGAATCGTTACAAGAGGACCAATTTTGTCATCGTATTTTTGTACCCTTGTTTTAGTTTAGATTTTATTTTATCGATGAAAACTTAAAAACCACCGACATAAAAAACGGCTGAACCGAGTTTGATAAAACATCTAATTTTAGCTCATCATAGCTCTCGATTAAATCTTCTTTAAAAAAAAAAAAAAAATTTATAGATACACATTTTTTTTATCAGCCCTGTTTATACAAACTGTCCCACTGTTGAGCACGGGCCATCTTCTCATTGTGAGAAGGGTAAGGCCATAGTCTACCACGCTGGCCAAGTGCGGGTTGGCAGACTTCACACATCTTTCAAGATCATTGAGAACTCAGACATGTAGGTTTCCTCACGATGTTTTTCCTTCAAGTTGGCGGCAATCAACAATACGCATATAACTTGAAAGACAGAGGTGCGTGCCGCGGGATTTGAACCCAGGACCTGCGGATCGCAAGTTGCATGGTCTCCCGACTAGGCTGCCGGAAACTTCATACACATTTCAAACACCTATTTTTTGGGTCGGGGGTTAAAAATTGTAAATTGTAATGAAAACGCGTGAAACATTTGGTTTTTCGATTGGATTTGAGGTACGTTTCGATCAGATTTGTTATAAGTCAGTCAGTTAAGTCAGACAATTTACATCTCGAAAACGTGGAAATGCGCAAGCGAGACGGATTCTTCTTGTATATGCTTATATGCATTGCCGTGATTTACTGGAACAGATCGTTTTTGCAATAAGGCCGCTCTTTGTTGCATTTGTTGTTTTGATGATTGGTATTAATTTTAAGGTGTGTAAAATAAAGAGTTTGTCTGTATATCTATCTACCGTTCTGTTATCCGTTATATTTCTTGTCCACATCAATTAAGCCAAAATATAACAAATACAGTCCATTTTGTTGTTATTTATACGACATAGGGAAACTCTCTGGAAATGCTTGAATATTTACTGCGGAATTTATGACTCTGAATAAAAGTCCATTTTTTTGTCTCAATGACATTATTATCACATGGACGCACAGTCTAAAACAAAATTCATGAACAAAGTGTCTTGAGTTGACTGATATTTAAATACCAACATTGACGAACTTAAATATTTTGATTTAAACTCTATGTCGCCGCGTTAAAGCCTACTATAGATTGAGAAGTTCAGAGACATCTATTTTGCCACTTCGAATTATTTCGAAAATCTAAATTATTTTAATAGTGTAAGGGGTTTAAAGGTTGCCACTTTAGACCTCATTGAGCTCGGACGTTTTTGACCGCCGATGCGAAATCCTTGTCGATAATAATATCTTTGTTTTGTGTATTGTTTTTCCTCTATAAAGCTAGAGGAAAAGAACTTTTCTTGTAGAAATTATTCCAATCAAGGTGTCAGATAAAAGTAGTATCATAAGAAAGAGCAGTATCAATCCAAGTTTACCAATCAACTGGTAACAAGGATAGTTAACGGAGGCCCGTTCACATTGATAAATGATAAACTAACTTATTCTTGTCTTGTTAACTTAGTAGTTTGAGAAGGTATTTAATTACTGCAACTACTCTAGTTACTCTACTCTAGTAAATAAATAATAATAGTTATTACACTATGTACTATGTCTAGTATGTCCATGATTTTATCAGATAATAATTCATACGTATTGTCTCAAGTCTATTTTGAGTAGAAATCTCCGACTATAGTTTCAACTGCACTTGGCGGTCTTTTTCATAGCTGATTTTGTGCGCCTTATTATGGGTTGGCTCCGCACTCTTTTTACTTGAATACTTGATCGTAATCTTGCCGGTTACTTCTTTTTTTCTGTACGTATTTTGGATTTTTCTATGTAATTAAGGTTAAAAGAGACAACAATTTTAGACCTTCTAGTAGTGCATCTTGAATCGTGACTTCCACCTATAAAATAATATTAAAAAAAGTCTCGAAAATCTTTACAAAAATCTGTATTGCTGATATACGACCACACCCACGTGTGTGGCGTGTGTGGCATCCTCGGCCACACCGTCGCTTAACATCAGGCGAGTTGGTGGTCAATCGTAGATCTATCTTCTAAAAAAAAAAAACGAGGCACGATCAAGAATTGAGCTCGACTTGATTAAAGTTAGTTACTTGAATTTGACTGAGACTCGTTAAATGTTAGGTTTCCATTGAAGTTGAATAATTCTGTATACACGAGTATATAACCTCTCTATAGATAATATCTCATTGTATTCTTGATATAGGCAAATGTGTTAACCGCGCGACTTCACCTATAAGGGAAAATTAACTGTAACAATAATTTTAATCTCAAGAAAAATCCTAAAAATAGGGTCAATGAAGATAAATAGATAGATAAAGTCTTTATTGTTTACGTCAAATCGAAATATTTATTTATTTTCATTTTATAATTTAATATTTATTCTTATTTATCAATAACGTGAGTAAAACGTATGTAAATTAAACACACACCCCTAGCAAACTGTCACAGAAGAGTCTCGCGAAAGATAATGCAGCAACGTTCGGTGTGCAAAGCCTTTCCTTTCCCTGATACAGAACACTGTACAGTGTACACTAGTCTACACGTAGTGCGGGAAGTGTAACCGGTAAATGTTTCAAATACTTACGAGCTGGCAAGTTTTCGTCGCAAGCAAACGAGGCATCTCCGTAGATTGCTCCAGGCCCGCAGCGTCGCGGTTTCCGCGCCCTCGGGGCTCGACGCGGCAAACTAGAAGGATTCTTTTGATTCTCGACAAACAGATCGTTAATATTGTAAAAGTTTTGTGTGGAATACTTTCGATTTGTTAGTTCGAGTAGTAACGGTGGAAGACAAAGGATTTCGTTGCGTACAGAAAATTACGATTTCAAGGTTTATGTCACAAGAAATTTAATTTTGAAGCTGTCATATTAACAGCTTTTTTATGTTATATTTCTGCGCCCGGGGGCACAATATATGTTTGTATTATTGAAACATTTCACATCATAGAAACATTTTATTTTTATTTATGAAAGATAGATCTACGATTGACCATCAACACGCCTGATGTTAAGTGACGATGTGACCGAGGATGGAGCTCGTCGATCTATAAGATATATATTTACTCTAGCCTTGAAAATTCCAAGATTGTAGTTCTCAGGAAACAGAGATTGCTATATGGTAGTAAATCGCTAGTTGATGCATACGTAATGTTATAATAAACATAAAAATGTTAATACATAATACTTAAAAATCACTCAAGCCCCCATCAGACGCAAGCGCAGCGATGTCAGTGATTGAAGACACGCCAAAGCAATCCTGCATTTAAAGCAAAAGTAATTGCACTAACAAGTTGTTACGCGCCGTATACATTGTATATAATTACGTGAAAGATCCCGCTAATCTGAACCTGAGCTACTTTCTCACATGTCCCACCAGTGACGACTAGCGAGAAGCGACGAATAGCGATGCAATTGATGTTACAGTTGTCCATAGGCGATAGTTGTCAATTACCATCTGGCGAGCCGTATGTCTTTTTGCTCTTCTTTTTATATAAAAAAAAAACGAGTAGCTAGCAGCGAGAAGCAAGTTGGTGAGCAACGAAAAGCGAGTGTCGCGCGTCAATGCTGCGCTATGAAGTTTTTCGTAGGTTTTCAATCAATCAATAACACTATATTGACACGATAGAAAGTAATAAAATAACAAACAATATACACATAAGAGAATGGCACAAAGGAAAACTTATCGCTAACAGCGATCTATTCCAGATTACCTTAGAATGTATGTGATTGTAATAATATTACACAGAACTTAAGCTTACATAAATATTTCTAAAAATATACTAAATAGGTTTTGCATGTTACTTAGCATGTTTGTTCTATCGCAAAAAAATTATGACATCGTGTTTTCAAATATAATTTCTTCTAGTTTTGTTATGTAGCAATATTTATTTCAAAGGAAATGCTGCATAATTGTTAGTACAATGAGGATTATGCTAAGCTATGTGCTACGTAGCTATATCCGTTTTCTCGTCGAGTGTGGGACAAATTCCCTACAGCGTATAATCTAGGATTAAAGACCGCAGATCTGAACATGGATTTATTTACAAACAATTAAGGTAACCACTACTGTTGGACGAACGGTTGCGTCGGTAATTCTTGACAGACTCCCGATCGTTGGTTCAGCTATCAGCAGATAGACGCTCGAGGGACCTATAATTAGCGGTTTGGCATAAGGCAGGACCTCTAAATACTCGTATATGAACGATAGTAGAATCTACTTGTATGAAGTGTTTTATAAGGCTTGGTTGCCCGATTTTGTAAATTCGAAAGTAGGCCTGCGTTTGACCGTCAACTCTCCTGGTGTTAAGCGACAGTTACCTACGGTCTACGACGGAGTGCTCTTGCCTAGAAGAAACCTATTCATACCAATCTTTACCTAATTGAGGTTTTACCGATTTATTACCGATTACCGATTATTTACTGATTTAACTAAGAATGGCTAGTGCTAAAAGCCATTATATTTTCCTTTTTTGATAAAAAGTAAGAAGAGGCAGGTATAGACAAATCTGGCTACACCTTGCTACTATAGGCGGTAATAGAGAAACATTGGTAGACATTTCCATACAGCGCCGTCTAGTGCCAAACTAAGCAAAGCTTTAACTATGTAGATCAGACAGATACGTTGTATCCCATTTGTATCCAGATAGATTTTTGTTTGACAATTTTATGTCATGTAAAATGTTATTAGCGTTAGAATAGGTACTTATATACTTTTTGTTTAGTAAATAATCATACATAGAAACAACGTATTCACATATCAAAAAAAAAACTTATTTTTATCAGTCGGGTAAAAATCCCTAACTAATGAAAGTCGACAAAACCTTTATAAAACTTTTAAATCACGTTTAAACCATCGTTTCATAAAGGGTGGCGGTAAAAACAGTACAGAGTTGGTACCACCTGGTTAAATGTGCGGCTCCATATTTATGAAGAGGCTGAGCAAGACCGATGGCATTCTTAGACAGCCGAGCGGCCGAGGGACCTAGTCTATGGGACGGCAGAGATTGCTAATTACTTTTTATGATTCGACGTTCTTTTGACGTAACAAGTGGTCAAGACCGTGTCGAGACACGCGTGTGGTAGGATCCTGCAGCTAATGCTATAATCTAAAAGAAGACCACTTGGCGAGTATATTTATTAAGTAATTACTTATTAAGACTATTATGCAAAAAGGTTAATGACGGCTTAAATGTTTTACATATATGTATCGCTATATCTCAAAAAAAATTACCTTTTTTATGACAGACAGTGTTCAAAATGATTTTAATTGAAACATTTTGATATTATTATGGTCTACGGCTATTAATCATGAATTTCTAGGTATAATGCGATAAAAATGGCATCATTTAGGTATCTATAAGAAACTTTAGTTTTATTTTAAAATGCTTATTCATTGATACCGTACGCGATGAGGATAAAAAAATCATCTCTTCTTTACATCTATGGAGTGCCATCTATTTTTCACTTTTTTATCAATTTTACTACTACTATCTGCCACATTTAATATATTATATATATATATATATATATAATGTTGTGCTAATAGTATATGAGTAAAATGTCCGTGACATACAGACAACCTCACAGACAGAAGGACACACTTATAAGGGTTCCTCGTACTTACAACGGTTTCCTAAAAAGTTGCCTTGCTAGATGTCTTATAAAGAATACAAGATAAACTTACTTCAACTTTTCAAGCTCTTGGCTTTCAAGCTCCTCATAGCCCGTTTAAAAGTAAACTTTTGCTACGCTAAACGGGCTATGAAGAACATTCTTGTTCATACGACAGTAGAAAACTGATATTGGACTTTTGGAGTCAATTCTCAACCCGCTAAACTTATTAATAATCTGTTAGTAAATAAAGAATATTAAATAATAAAGAAAAATTTGATAGTAAAAAAAAAAAAAAACTTAAAATAACTTTCTTTTTGCATAATCAATGTCTTAATTGAATTCCCAGTAAAAATATATATATGAAAAAACTAAATTTGAAACTAAATATAAAAAAAAATTCACGAAATTTCTTTGAGAATTTCGTTATTTATTTAAATTAATACAATTAGTAATTAGTTTAGTTGTGCCTAAGAATAGCGCCCATTATCCGACTATGATTTTGTTTTGAATCATGAAATAACTTTAAAGTCAAATACGAATCGTTTTTTTTTTAGAATGTTTCATCATCATCATCTCAGCTATAAGAAGTTCACTGCTAGATATAGGCCTCCCCCATGGTTTTCCCAAAAGACCGATTGGAAGTGGCTTGCATCCAGCGGCTTTCTGCCACTTGTTTAAGGTGTCAGTATTTTTAATTATAATATCACATAGTAATTATTATGTGACTAGAACTACGAATATAGTATTATTATTCGTAGGTTCACTCTTAAATAACTTTGAAAATTGCAAGATTTGTAGTTCTGAGGCAGCAGGAAAGGCGGCTTCCCTTTGGCTATAACTTTGTAAGTTAAAAAGTTAAAAAATTCGCGGTAATTATGAGCACTTATCTTCACTTTCAAATTTACTAAATATTAATTTTCTTTAAAAAATTGGTACGATCTTAACGTCTAATGGTTCTAAAATATAAAAAAAAAACTATAGCGTCTCTAATCGGCTCCGATGCTAGTTTAACAAATGTGGTTTAAACCAGTCGCAATAAGCCATCCTTGTAAAAAATCCTGTCCAACTGGTGATCACGCAAAAAAATATGGGAACATGCTCAGACTAGAGAAAAACACAGGTGAAGCTCACGGATGTCGAATGTGGAGTAAAATCTTGCAAAGGACAAAAAATTATGTATTTAACTCAAAATAGGTTGTATGGTTAAGTACATATACTCGTAACAACAAGTCACTATTTTATTTGTATTTTTATACAAACATTTATTTGTTTTTCTAGTGTGTTAAAAATATCTTTTCATAAAAAATATATTTCTTAATGATCAAAAAGATTCTTCAAAAAACTACATCTGAAAACATTGCAAAAAATTGTACCTACGAGTTTTCACTTATAGTGTAAGAAATTCTAAATCCTTAAATACGCTGCTTGAGAGATAGATGTAGCCGAAATTTTAATGTCCCTGAATAACTAAAGTAAGTTTTAATTTGGGATGAGAGCGCTTCATCGTCAATTACCAGACTAATTATCAATCAAGTGTAAGCGTATTATTGATTAAAAAACTAGTTGATCCCATGTTGTTCTTTAGATTTAATTATTTACTTTCGGATTTCCTTATAAAGATTGGCGGCAGTATCAAGCTAGATCTTTGTGCGCTCCGTCTTCTATTTTTACTAGTCTGAGGGGACTCTTGATTTGAAATGTTAGTTAAATCGCTGATAAATAACGTCATAGTTAATTGCTACACGTAAGGTCCTTAATCGGTTTTCTTTGAAGGGTTTGTGGTGGTTATTCTTTACACAACTACTCGAAGAGGTCAATGCTTTTAGAGTATATTCTCTTAATTATGTTTTTTACCTAATTTATGTTACCTATTTCTACATCACTTCTTGTTGTTTATGCGGCTTGACGGATTTTGATTTGATGAGTTATCTTTAGATTTGTTTCACTTCTTAAATATTATATACCAGAAATGAGAATTCTTTTGTACGATTTTATTTTTATTTATGTAGGTAGAGGAAACCTACATGTCTGAGAGTTCTCAATGATCTTGAAGATGTGTGAAGTCTGCCAACCCGCACTTGGCCAGCGTGGCAGATTATGGCCTAACCCTTCTCATAATGAGAAGATGGCCCGCGCCCAGCAGTGGAACAGTTTGTATAAATAGGGCTGACAAAAAATCAAAAAAATATGTAGGTTAAATACGTCGTGTTATATTCTCTTATGTCGACACATCAACTTGTCTATTCTCATTTGCCTTATAAATCTGTTTCAATCATCTTTCACCCATCCTCTCGTCTAATAACAGAAGCTCTCTGATATATCTAACCAACGTTACTTGTCTCGATGCCGCAAAACTTTCAGCCCTGTCATCAGCAAACCGTATATCTAGTTTTAATGTGCCTCACTGTTACTACCAAACTAACCGAGCTATTTTAATTAAAACTTGAGTCACTTGTTTCGAAATTAGCGCGAGAAGCCCTCATACGCGGTAACTATTACACGAGTACGAAGAAAGTTGAGAAGTTAATTTAAACCCTTTGGAGGTGCTAGTGTCCCTAGTCCTTCTCGGCCACAGGGTGACAGGGTTATCATTTAGGCTCTGGAAGAACATTGTGTCTACTCGAAAACTATTTATTTTTTGGTAATGAATGTACGATTATATTGTTTTTTGTTTTTAGAAAAGCTTTCATACTGCCATTTTGCAATATTAGAGTAACAAAATGTTAATTTTGTGCGAACAAATATAGAGTTTTGGCATGTATTTATACAGATGAGTTCGTAGAAAAGAGAAAGCAACTTTTCTATGAGCGAGTTAGTGGCTAAATAGTATGTCAATGAATATAAAAAAAAAAACTTAAGTGTTTTGGATTTTTCTGGGGAAAATTTGGTGTTAGGTTTATTAAGAATTTTAGCACTGGTTCCACAAAAATTCAGCTCCCGTATCCAGCATTGGGCAACCCTACTCAGAAACAATGTTGAACCGTCCGAGTTGGTTCTGTGTAAAAACGTAGTATGTAGTATCCATGTAAACACGACGCTTATTGCATTCTCCTTGTAAGGGTTCCCGCATTCATACCGTACTTCCTTTATTTGTATTACAATTATCGGGTAGGTATATCGGTTACAAAGCTCGACAACAGAACCATAAGGTCTGATATCTGATGTCGTTTTTTAAATAAATTGTACATACAATCTTAAGGTTTTGATGCCATAAGGTTGTATGTTCCATTTTGATGAATGGGACATACGTCCTTAAACTCTGATCTCGAGATGTATATACTGATTGTGGTGCGTTTAATCATTCTGAGCTTGTAGTATCAACAAGCATAATTTCACAGCTAAACGTGATTTAGGCTTTAGTTTTTCCGTCAGTCAGTCATTCAAATTCAAATAATTTTATTGCAGTTTGTAGGTTTCATTCAGAATCATAAGTATAAATTTAAAATCCAATAAATTCTACTGCCTGTATCACAAACTAAACACTAAACTTTAACTCTATTGTCTGATGTTGGTCCTTGTATAAGTTATAAATTATAAAGTATTAAACTTTTTACGCCAAATGTGCCATGACATTTTGAAGGCATTGACAGATTTGCTTCACCTGAAATTATTAAAAATTTTGATACGACTGCATAAATATATCATTTTATCACTCTCCTGTACTTATATTGTATTCATTACTATGGTATTACTCCAAAGACTTTAGATGAGCAAAAGTATTTTGGGTTTTACCTTATACCTACTTTACTCATAAATCTTCAAATCGCGAGTGAATAGGTTCCTTCTAGGCAAGCGCGCTCCACCGTAGACCGCAACTGACGCTTAACATCAGGCGAGTTAGTGGTCAAGCGCAAGCCTATTATCGTATAAAAAAAATATATGCGCAAAAGTGACACATTTTTCTCTATTCCCGATTGTGATCTCTTTATTGTATGAAAATAATTCTTCTCGCTCTATTGAATAAGGCTTTAGTGCGAATTTTCGTACCTATTCTCTGTGGGGCTTTTCTTGTCAAACGCTAGTCTTAGACTTTATTCAATTTTTGTTGCAAGCAATGGTCAGTGAAATGATAAAGGTAAAGTGGATTTGTTCCCGTTTCTTTGAGGGATTGTATCCGCAATGAAGTAATTCACAAAAGAACCAGAGTCACAGACGTGGTACATCGTACTAAAAACGTAGTACGGTACACCAGGCTGAAATGAGATTGGGTCTGTTATATCCGACTGGCCTTGTGGCTCAGTTGGTAGTGTGTTTACGTCTACCTGCTGAACTGAAAGGTCGTGGGTTCAATCCCCAGCCAGGGCAAACATTTGTGTGATGAGCATGGATGTTTGTTCTAGGATGTTTGTCTTGGTGTTTTTATGTATCATATGTATATATTTACAAAAAAATAGTATGTATGTATTCTATCAGCCATCTAGTTCCATAGTACAAGCTTTGCTTAGTTCGGGCTAGTTCGTGTTGTGTGAAATGTCCACAAATATTTATTTATTTATTTTATATGTCTTAGTATCGATAATAATCGGGATAGATGCACTTTTGAGTAAATACCGTATGTGAGCTGATATACCGTATGTGATTTAAGAGCGTCCCCTAAGGACGCTCTTAAACTTAAGAGTAATAATAATTCTCTAATTTATTACACG
Organism: Lycia hirtaria; assembly: GCA_947563715.1. Lineage (NCBI taxonomy): Eukaryota > Metazoa > Arthropoda > Insecta > Lepidoptera > Geometridae > Lycia > Lycia hirtaria. Next base: position 16,301,230 of record OX387375.1, on the reverse strand, counting down.
TAACCTGGGCTACGTCTAATTTATTAGGCGTGTCCGTCATTACGATCCTTGCTTTGGACATGGAAAGTGTCAAATCCTTTGGATATTGCGTTTGTTTTAGATATCAAAAATGAATGTACTATTGATACTGTACATATCACGCTTATCACAGAGTAGGCAAAGCATCAAAGATTATAAGGTCGTTTGGCGTCACATTTGACCGTGGTTAGAAAGTTATATGAAAGAGGGTATCACAGGGATGGAATTATATTATGATGTGGTCATATTTATTACATTATTAGTCCGGAAACCCAACGGTTTAATTAGATAGAACAAGCTGGCTAATAGCTGTTCGTGAAGCGCGCAAGTACTGTTGCGTACCGCAAGAAGCAAGTCTTAGTACTCATTCGCCACCCTACCGGTTAACTGTGGGATCGGAATGGCATTCGAGGTGTTAATTAGAAATCAAGTGTACAAGCGCTATTAGTTCAATTATTACGGTCTGCGGCCGTCGGCGTCGTGGCTATTTTCTATGAACTGCTTCTAACCTGTCTAAGCTTATGGGAAATAAATCTTTATCATTTACAGAAAAGTGGAACTATGAATGGTGGTTATATTTTAAGGGGTCATTGTATACGTATATTATGTTCTTTTTTTTAGTATAACCAAGTCTGAAAAAAAGAAAAACAATAAAAACAAAATGTTTACAAAACTTGTACACGTAAACGTGTCATGGTAAAAGTAGTTAATTACGATGATTAATAATTATGACATCTTGTACTATTTCAGTTAGTATAATATTAATAACTACCTTTTAAATTAACTTTAGACTCATATAGTTAGTGTTTGTGCTAAAAACTCCTTGAACAGTTGAACAGGAAATTAAGCTGTTGTAACATATCGATTCAGTTTATTATAATGTTAATGTTAATGTTAATGGTAGTGTTATGTTAATGTTGTAGTTGTTTATGTGGTCTTTTAATAAAGAGTTATCTATCTATCTATCTATAATAGTTCAACTCTAGGCAATATCATAATGCGCGGACTTTACAGTACTTAATATTTTAAACACTCGTATACGGAATTCACATTATGAATTTGCCTGAGTACTAAACAATATAAAAAAAAAGACGTGTGGCACTCGGAGACTGCCGCGGTAAAGCTATTGCATAGCATTTTTTATCAACTTATGTAATTATAAATATTTATTTATTTTATTTATGCAGTATTCCTAACACCCCCCACTCCGACCGGCACAGCGGTGATACTTTTTAGTTTTTAGTTTTGCCATCTATCGATGAATAGCAGAACTTTTAAACACTTTTTGAAATATCACGCTTGTCTCTTTAGTTCTGCAAATCGCCTCTAGGTGGCATTGGTTGTATCGGTGTTACTGCGTTAGGTTATTTTCGTTACGGAATTTCTGGATTCGGTCTCCACGCTCAAGGCCCGCGATAGAAGCTATGCTATAGCTTAAAAATATAATTGACATAATTAAAATTCGAGTGGTTGAGATCGAAGGAAGTTTTAGGGCAATATAAAGAGCCATTAAGTACTTTGTCTGTTCGCTACTCAGCTGTATAAAACGTGTCCGCTTGGGATCGACGCAAATGGCAAAGAACGCAAGAGGCCAATAGACGCATTTAACCAGATACGCAAATGACCAGATACGCTTAATTCCGGCTTTTCAGTCAAGATATTGCGTCAAGTTGGCGTCATGTGAAGACAAATTCTATTGAATTAATTGCTAAAATACGCGATAATTAAATGCATTTTTATGTCATCTAACTATTGATGTACTAAAACGCACGTATGTTGATGTTTTTATAACCGCTGTCAGAAATGTATGAGACGTCCATATATTTTGGCAATAAATAGTGGATATTTTTAAATAAACACTACGGGTCACTCACGTCTGTTTTAAGCCGAAATATCCGACTATAGTTTCAACCGCATTCGGCGGTCTTCGTGAGTGACCCGTAGTGTTTATTTAAAATGTGTGAAAACCACGTTAGTTTCCATAGTAAAATAGTGGATATGTTTTGAAAAACCTTACATTCCATCCATTGAGCGTAGTGAAAAATTATATGTTGAGATTACTTGTTACCGAGTGATTTGCATGGGTGCGAATGAACGAATTTTTGATTGTTGTTCGAAAGGAAGTGATATCTGTGTGTGATAACTTTTGAACGATTCCAAAATTGAACTCCAGAGGGTTGGTATGATTTCAAAAAATTTATAAATAATCATCCTTACATTACATTAAAATTTCGGAAAGAGAATCCCATTCTCAGCTAAGAATTCGAAGAGTTATAAGCCAGTAATTAAGTCGTGAAGATGACTCGTGGTGAGATGAAATTCGTGCCGACAAGAATAAAATCTTGCCGATATACGAGCAAAAACACACTAAATATTAGAGTCAGAATACGTTTCGGAAAGAGAATTACGAGTATTTTTCAGCTGAAAATAGTATACGAAATCTCGACCTTTTCTGAGATGGATTTTTGTATCTAACCTGGAATCTATTATATTCTACATACATTTTTAAATAAAACATCTAAAGTGAATGAAAATTCAAGAAGTTGGAATAAAAAAAATATCGATGGTCCTCAGCTCTCGCAATAAAGTAGAGAGGCTCGAGTCTTGGCAAATCTCGTGTGTCACGACGCGAAAAAGGTCATCTCGGCTCGGCGCACGACCCGGTTCCTTCTTCCTGCCTGTCATTTCGTTCTCTTCGATGTTTGCTTTGAAATGTTTTGCTTGAGGTTAGTATCTGAATAGAACGTATTAAGTAGGTATTTATTTGACATATTTTACTATGGGAATTAACGTGGTTTTCACACATTTTTAAATAAAAACTACGGGTCACAACTATAGTCGGATATTTCGTCTCAAAACAGACGTGACTGACCCGTAGTTTAAAAAAAATAATATTTGATATATTTTTCTAAATAATCGAATATTAAGAGGGGTTTTATTAATTGACATTTTTATACACAGGTACAAACTTAGATTTACGATAAATAACTAGGTTCGAGCGTGGTTTACATAAGGTAGGGTTTCGTAACTAATGCCATAGTAAATAATCGGCCAAGTGCGAGTCGGACTCGCGCACGAAGGGTTCCGTACTATCATCTATACTAGAAAATCGTATAAAATAACGAGAAATCAACGAAATTCCAAGTAGTAAATTGCAAACTTATAGGTAGATTTTCGATACACATCCGGGCAGCATGACGACGTTCGCGCGAATACGCGCGGCTATGGCTCGCTCCGTGATGTTACCTCCCCCGCTACCCGTGCGACCGTTGCTTAGCAATCGCCTCGCGCTCGCGCCACCACCACACCTCGGCGCGGCGCTCGCACCGCGTTTAGATGCACGGATTTTTTCATTTTGTGAGTTTTTATGTATTAGATTAGGTATTTATTTTTATAGTTAATATATTTCTAAATATTTACTTACAAATATTCAAGTTTCTACCTGTTAATTAAGATCGAGTAAAAATTGCTTAAAAATTACGTTTGTTGTATGGGAGCCCCCCTTTAATATTTACTTTATTGTTATTTAATTATTTATTTTGAAAGGTAATATACAAGTAAATATTCTGTGAAAATTTTAAGCGTCTACCTGTTACCGTTTTTAATATTGAGCAAAAAAATACGAAAAAAACACGTTTATTGTATGGGGACCCCCCTTAATATTTTATTTTTTAATTTTTTTAGTATTTGTTGTTATAGCGGCAACGGAAATACATCATTTGTGAAAATTTCAGCTTCCTAGCTATCACGGTTTATGAGATACAGGCTGGAGACAGACAGACAGACAGACAGACAGACAGACAGACAGACAGACAGCGAAGTCTTAGTAATAGGGTCCCGTTTTTACCCTTTGGGTACGGAACCCTAAAAACGAACCCATTTGGTGAGCATTTTTACTAAGACCATTATATTTACAAAAGAAATAATCATCATCATCGTCATTGTCTTACCCTTTTCCCACTAGGTGGGGTCGGCACAACACGTTTCCTTTCGCCACTTCAGTGCTATCAGATATCTTTTCTACACTCACACTTTTCGCACCCATATAATCTTTTGTCGTGATTAATTATCATTTTTTTTTTAATGTTACAATGAGGTATCGTTTTTGTCCATTTTATTTAGACACAATTATGCATTTATGTCTAGGTAAATAAAACGGCAAGCATACAGGTAGACAGTTCAAAACACGCCCATGACAATTTTATAATGATTGCTAAAACTAAATGAATCATCGAAAATGTTTATCTAAAAATAGCAAAAGTTTTTATATAAAAACTACGGGTCACTCACGTCTGTTTTGAGCCGAAATATCCAACTATAGTTTCAACCGCATTCGGCGGTCTTTTTCAAAGGAGCAGCACACACGTCACTCTCGATCGGTGACGCACCTTGCACAGACATGAGTGACCCGTAGTTTTTATATAAAAATGTGTGAAAACCACGTTAATTTCCATAGTAAACTAGGAAAAGTTACTATAATGTGCGCCCCACAGAATTCGCCCTATTACATAGGGTGCGCCCATAGCTTAGTAAAATTAATATTTAACTGTATCTGGGGCCAAAATATATTCAATCGCGACAGAATGACTTAAGTAATAGTAATAAATTGATTCATTAAAATGCAACGTTGATATAATTGGGTTACAAAATTATGTGCCTGCGAAGATTATTTTATTTTAACGACATTCTCTCGATCGGCGATATATTTACGGAAGCAATAAACTGGCGGACGAAGTGTGGAGCGAGGAAAATGTCTGTAAATCTACAATCAACCTAATTTTTTTTTATCAGCCCTGTTTGTACAAACTGTCCCACTGCTGGGAACGGGCCATATTCTCATTGTGAGAAGGGTTAGGCCATAGTCTGCCACGCTGGCCAAGTGCGGGTTGGCAGATTTCATACATCTTCAAGATCATTGAGAACTCTCAGACATGTAGGTTTCCTCACGATGTTTTTCTTCGCCGTTTGAAGTAAGCGGCAATCAATACGCACATAACTTCGAAAAGACAGAGGTGCGTGCCGTGGGATTCGAACCCAGGACCTGCGGATCGCAAGTCAGACGGTCTCACCACTAGGCTGCCGGAAACTTAAATCAACCTCATTATTGTTATCAAAGAGGATATTTTATATAGAGGCAACACGATGACTTTGGAGATGACACTTCCAGTTTAGAGATGACACTGAGTTTGTTTGGTGATTTTGAATTAGCGTTTTAAACACGAACCTTTTGATTTCAGTGTATATTTATAACGGAATAGAACTTTATTGTGCATCGATTTTCTTTTAAGATTGTTCTTTGTATTCTTAGTTTTGCTATGTGTGTCTGTCTGTGGTATCGTTGCTTTCCAACGAATAAACCGATTTTGATCAAGTTTCTTGCTTGAAAGAGGCTTTGATAGAGAATGTTCATGGCTATGTTTCAACAGATTTTGAAGTTTTGTGAGTACGGGTTTATGTACTTCTTATCTTTTTTTTTAAGATTCTGTATTTTAATGATGGCTTATTTTTCCTAACACGCAATTGTAAAATTACTTCGTTAGCATGCATTACTAGTAAATTTTGTACTGTATCCGCTTTCAAATTTTAAACACCATAATGCACGCTTCACAATGGTGTCTCTCAAACTTGAAACAATGGCCCCCACTTACGCAAGATATCGTCGGCCTCTGAGGAACCCAGGTATAGTAGGTACCACTCTTAATTGGCGGCGAAAGTTTGAAAGTGACCCGTTGCATAAACTAACGTACAAACGGGCCATTTTAATGACTGCGCTGAAGGGTAACGCAAGCTTGTGGGGGCCTGTTTTAAGAGTATGGGGATCGCAGATTGATGTATGTATTAATTAATAATGTAACTGGGACGTATATTAATATTTTTATAAGTTTTAAAACACTGGAACCATCCAATTCAAAATACGTAATTTCGTATAGGTACTTGGAAGACATTTTTTTCAGTTATTTTGTTTTAAAAACCAAACTACTTAACCGGTTTTGATGAAATTTCTATGGGATTAATCTGAAAGTACATACTTTCAAATTATAAAAAGATTTTCCAAAACCGGTTTATTTATATGTCGAAGTTATGCGGTGACAAATATAAGAAAAAATATAACAAAGAACCTCTTTCTATTTGAAGTGGGTTAAAAAAATGTTGTAGCCCTGCCATTCCGTTGTGATTATCAGGATAATAGTGCTATCATGTAATAGTAAAACATCATATCTAAAGCACATATAAATCATACATACAATAAGTATACATATCCGAAAAACATGTAATTTGCGCAGTCGGTTAAAAACAAATACAATCGGAACCTCGGTTCATCCGCTATACCAGAAACTCATCTATTTGTGTGGACAGCGGTTTTTCCATGACTGTGGAATTTCCCCAGGATGGATTTTTTGGGAACTTTGGGATTTCAATTGGGATATCATTTATTACATCTATAATTTTATAACATATAGGTACAATTTTCAGCCTGTTACTTTAAATGTCGGGATTGGATCAATTATTAGGGTTCTGTAGTACACAAGGAACTGTTGTATTTTGGCTATGTCCGTCTGTCTGCCTATCCGCAACTTTTTTTAAAGACTTCTTGTACTAAAAAGCTGTAATTTGGCATGGATATGTATATTAGTTATACCAAAAAAGTCGTAGAATAAAATCTTGAAATCTTCTTATCACGGCAAGATCTTTGATCGACGACCCCACACAATCGAGAATCGACCGTGCTTTGTATTTACCTAATATCTATTAAGGCACAAACTATTTAGAGCAAATATTAATAAAATATTTAGAAATCAAACTGTGTTCCAATTTCATATAATAAGTTCCCCATTATAGTTAGATCAAAATAATGGGGAACAGTTTCCGGTCGCTGACATAACGTCCCCGGTTCGTCGGCAGATTTACGATTTACTTTCTGCGGTTAACTGTTTCAAAACTCCATCAGCTGTATCAAACTGTAACGTTACAATTTAGACTTTAATACATTGGTGTAAATGTTAATTTTGATTGGTGGTTTTTATGGTGACCGTTAAAATGATATAATTTGCGTGGTCGCATGGAGTCTGAGGTCTTTGTGGTGAGACAGCCGTGAAGCGCAAAATTTCCTCCTGGTCCCACGTACGGTGTTGTTTATGGTCCGGAACCGCTGGGAACACTTGTTAATTAAGTTAGATTTCACTTTCTGTAATTTTATGGACATGGGAATTTATGTTTTTAAATATTTCCGACAATTTATTTTTAAGTTATATGGTAACATTGTAATCTTTTGGAAATAAAATATTTTGTATTATTGTATTTTTTTACTAAAATATACTCATAAAAATATTTGAACATAATTTAGATATTGTATACACAGTGCTTTTTGTTTTCAAATTAATTCCGAAAGTATTAGAGTCTGTTCAGAAAGAAAACTAATAAGACATTGAGGGCACTGCAGTAATTATTTCATTATTTGTAACCGACTTCAGAAAAAGTATGAGGTTCTCAATTCAGATATCTTTATTTATATTTGTACCTTGGGTCGTTCGCATTTAACCACAGAAATCTTACCTCACTAATGGTGAGTTGATGAAACTCGAAAAAGCATACTTTATTCATCATTTATATAAAGTGACAATTTAAAAAATCTTTTTATATGGATATATTTACTTTCAGATTGATCTTCTGTAAATTTCGTCAAAATCAGTTCAGGAGTTTGGTTTTTAAAACAAATTTGTCGTTTGTTTCAGTTTTTTAAAGTATAATAATTATGAAGTCAGTTGTTTCAGTTTTTAGGATTCCGTACCTCAATAGGAAAAAACGGAACCCTTATACGGAACACTTTGTTGTCTGTCTGTACGTCTGTCCGTCTGTCCGGGTGTCAAGACCTTTATCTCGGGAACGCGTAAAGGTATCGTGTTGAAATTCAAACCATATACCTACGCAGATCCATAGTATCTTGCTGCAGAAAGAAAAATAAAATTTCTCAGTTTTCGTAAAAAAAAGTTACAGCCGAATATGTCGTAAAAAATGCATATTTCGACACTCACAAGGGAATCAAAACCTATGACCCCCGTTGACCTAGAACTATGAAATTTGGCAAGAAGCATTGTGTTAGAGCATACATATAGGAAAAAATCTGAAAACTGGACATTTTTAATTAAATCACAAAAAATTGTGTCTTTATGCAAGGAATGAGGGCGCAAATTTTAAAGTGAATTAACCGTATCATGTGGGGTATCATATGAAAGAGCTTCATTAGTATAAGCTATAACAGGTTTTTAAATATATTTACGATGTATATTTTTCGGTTTATGAAGGAAAATATTTAAAAAAAAATATGATCTTTTATTTAGTTTGTACGGAACCCTCGGTGGGCGAGTCTGACTCGCACTTGTGCGGTTTTATTTTTTATTTTAGCTTGAGCTGTATTATTACAAAAAAAATATAGGCCATGACATTCAAGTAGTGAAACCGAATAGATCTAACGACACATCGCACATCAAAATCGGTAAAACCGTTTAGGCTGTAGGTACTCCTAAAGAAACATACATACATACATACACCCATACATATTACAACATGCACACACACACGCACATATACACACACACACACACATACATCCTCCTTCTTACGCAGTCGGATAAAAATGACGAGTTTAATTCCATCACCATAACGAGAGTAGCGTAGTCTTTCACAAGAGACAGTGTACGAGTAAGTCACCGTCCGCCATAGGTGAGCCAGTCCCCCCACGCACTGTCATAAATCTATTGTGTTCGCATAATGCGCTATACAAGCCACAGAGTGGCTTATTTAGTTAGTAGTAAGCGCCTACTTAAATATCAAGCCATTGTTTTCACGACAACTCATGTAGACATATTTTAGTGCACATTATTTTTAATGTTCTTATAGGTAAAAAATATTCCACGTCCTTGGTGAGGTAAAAAATTAAATTTTCAAACTTGACAACGTGAAACAATGAAATAAGTGAACTGAAATGTATTCATTCATTAGAGCTTGCTATTCTGAAGTTTTTTTCGGTATTTCAAGGATCCTGTTTAAAATCAAGGGAAAAAATAAAATACTTCTATCCCAAAATTTAAAATCCGTGCAGCTGTAATAAACAGGTGAATGAGTAAAAAAACAAACACCCAAATACATATGTTCACGTACATATTATTTAATTATTTTTTTGTGGGATCAACAAGAAGGTTTTATTTCGCAGTACTCGCACAAGAATAGGCTAGTTGCCTAAGTTGTCTGAAAACTTGGTTAATTATATACATACTTTAATATCTATTTTATCCCAAAAAACCTATATTTTAAAGAAAAAGTAGTATTTACATTACGTATTTTGTATTTTAAAAAAAACAATTAGATTTCCCTTAAGTAAGTAGGTTCGTATAGACTGAGTGGCCAGCCCTATTGTCAGAGTTATTAAGCCGCCGAAAGGCCTCTGACTTGGCTTGACGATTTAGATTTCCCTTAAAAACGATGAATAGTGTCATGGCGTCTTGAATGACGTCACAGTTTGCGAAATCCATGCGAAATCAAATTGTTTACATCAACAAGTGTCAAAACAATACGGAGTAACCATAGTAACCTGCTCTGTTGTAGGAAAAAGCCAACAACAAATTGCGTGGCGTGACGTAACACTTTCTGATTGGTGTTCGCTATTATGTGACTTAATGCCTATTTTTTACGAATTTATTTTCTAAAAATATTAATAAATCTTAACTTTTATGAGAAACATACTGTTTTTTTTTCTTATCTACGTCTCTTCATTTATAATTAGAAACTATAAACTAAGCAATTTGTTATTAGTGAAAACAAGCCTGTTTCCCATCTTTCAATATTTTTTACGTAAGCTTCTCTCGCACTTGAGCAGTTTTTATTATTTGTTGATTTGTAAGCCATAATGACACATATTCTGTGAAAATTACATCTTCCTACCTATCACGGTTTAAAAGATATAGCCGTTTAAGTGTAGAACAGACAGACAGACAGACACCGACCGTAGCCTCACGAATAGGCTCCCGCAACCTTAGTACGGAAGTCTAAAAAATACATTTTCAGTAGAAGCAGAGTAAGCAGGTAAAGCAGGCGATTCCCGGAATATGATTGATTTTAACTTGTCTCCACCAAAATACCAAGCTGAAACGTTACCGTCACTGACAAAATATCGCTCACAAGAAAGCTGATTGGAGTATACGGAAATCACTACGATACCACAGATTAGAAATATACAGATAGGAAACAGGAAAAGATAAAGCTTAGTGACGAACAAATATTGTGAAGCTATGGCATTCATTTTCGTATTTTTATTTTATTTTTGACTTCCGATCTAGAAGTGACCTGTAAATTCATAAGTTTTCTAAGGTTTTCGCGATAGTAACTCATTGAAATTAAACAATTTTTAACGGATTAAAAAAAAACGGAAATCCCGGAACCCGTTAAAAATTGTTTAATTTAAACCATATTCATAATCTATTGGATTCGAATATTATATCTTCTTTAAATAAAAGGCAGAGAGAAGCATGTAGATTTTGAATGATGAACTCAGGTTCCGCTCGCAAAGATAGGTACGTACATCATCACATACGGTGAAAGAAAATAAACATAAGAATACCTACGTATCTGAGAAATCGTGGTGGTTTTGAGGATATGCAAAATTACGCACTGGTAAGCTATGGAAGGACGTGGACAATGGACATACAATCTAATATACTAGTGATAGGAAGACGCTGGATTCAAGCTGCATCCAACCGGTCTTTTTGGAAGGAATGGAGGAAGCTAACGTCCAGCAATGGACACCTTGTGGTTAAAATTGATGATGGTGGCGGCGACGGTGAATTTTTTCACAAAACACTAGCTAGTCCCTAATTAATAAACTAAGCAAAGCTTGTACTTATACTAGATAACTAGCCAGCAATAATAAATAATAATGCTTATATACTTTTTTGTAAATACAAATAACACATTCTTGTTTTTATATTACTTATAGTCTGTTAAATTACAAAACTAATGTGGAATGGAGGGCGCTGCTGTCCTTATTTTATTGTTTTGTTCAGTAGAGACCGCAAAATACCTACCAAAGTAGACGTTAGTTCCCTTTTTTGCCATGTAAGTAACTGTAAGTAAATAGACTGGTAGTTCACACACACTTTAATATTCGTCCTGGTTAGAGATCAAACCCACGGCCAACTATAGCTTAGAAGGCAAGCTTACTACCAACTGAACTGTGAGGTGACTATACCGAAATCCCAGAATGCGCGTAGTTTACCTACTTCGTCAATTTTGTTCTGTTACAGTTGTCAAGTAAACTTACACATTTTATACTCTGTGGCTTGACATGTTCTAGCGCAAATCAAATGTTACTTGTTGGCGACATTAATGCCACTTTGTCGGCTACATTAATTTTAATTCCGCCAGTAAACTAATTTCGACGTTATGAATATGTACACGAATCGCAAATTGGAAATTCGCTTGCCAACCCTTTCAGGCTTCAGCCGGAAATAATTTAGTTTGTTGTAAATGACTTCACTTATTCAACTTTACTATTTAATATTGCTTCATTATGGATTTACCTATGTCACGTTTGTTACAAATTTGAGGAAGTTTGAGCACGCAATTATTTATTCATATTTATTTGTTAGCGTTCCACAAGGTTCATTAGGTGGTAGTGGCGAATGGATATAGTCGGATTCGTGTTATGTATGTGTACATATGTAATATAAGCTCTGATTTATCGTAACTAGGAGTTTTTATTTGTAACCAATATTATTACAGCAATCGTCAAGCCAGGTCAGAGGCGTTTCGGCGGCTTAATAACTCTGACACTAGGGCTGGCCACTCAGTCTGTACGAACTTACTTTTTACTAGTATTATGAATGTAACAAGTTTGTAATTTATTTCTTATGAAGTCTTTGATAAATTTTGTAGTATATTGCGTCTCGTATTTTCGTCAGGGTAAAACATGTTTTCCCCTCTAAACATTACCCAATTTTGCCGTTCTTGTTTTCATTTTATTGGATTTCTGTTTATTTGCTTTTCTTTCAAATTTTAATTGTCAATTATTTGATTGACATTCAAGATCGCTTTTAGCGATAAGGTCAGGTAGCTTTATCGCATTTTTACATACATATTTTATTTTTCATTTTCGTTTATCTGGTATACAATAAAGAGTTTATGTATCTATCAATTCCATCGGAACATGCTTATACTGACATGGGTTTTGGTCATACAATTTGATATAAGACCGCACCATAAACATGTTCAAATTAATATATAACCTTAGGTAACATACACACATACCATATCATCATCAAACTAACTTTCACATTTATAATATTAATCTATTTATTCTTCTACTAATCAATATCTTTGCTCCTGTATAATTAACTCCTTAATTATCTTTCCTGACATCTTATTATGCAATGTTCAATGTAATAAATTCATGAAACTTTGTGACATGTAATTACGGTGACCATGGTACCGGTCCCAATATTCGTAATATAAATTAAGTTTCGATAATAATAGTTGTCAATTTGTCAGCTGCCAACTTTTACAGGGTGTTTGGTTTGCTACTAAGTGTCAAGCTTTGAAATAGTGATTTATAAATATTTGAGTTGCAACATTTCAGCTACAAGTGTTTTCATACACAAGATTTGATTCATTCAAATCTTAATGTTTTATAAATATTTGGCGAATCGCCTTGTCCTCGCCTCCGGGCATCCCAGAGCTGGCGCGTATTTCACTCAAAGGCTAAGCTTAGCCATATAACGAGGAAATGCTACTAGTGTTCTGGGAACCCTACTGTACTGTGGTTTTTTGCACTGCGTATTTGTTTTGTAACAAGTTTTTACATATATTTATTTTAGTTATGCTATTTTTTTGTGAATAATGTTTTCGTTCTCTTTCAGTTTTAAGGTCTTTTTATAGTCTTATGTAACTAATTGACACATCTGTTATATTATATCTATTAGTAATGTTTCTTCAAAATTTTTATTTTCTTTAGTCTAATAAAAATACATGCATATTTTAGAAATTGTTTGAATGTATGAGTTTATAATAATAATAATAGTGTTTTAATGGATAAAGTAGTTTTAATCGAGTTCAATTATTGCATCTTTCAGGCTTCGCATAGACCAAACACCCTGTATATATGTAACTCGTTGGCCTAATTATTATGCTCAACGAATGCATTAATTATTTAACTACCCGAGAGTGTTAATTATGAAAGCTTATGATAAAACTAATTACTTGTGTTGATTACATTCACACAAATAAAAATTAGATGATTTTAATTTTAGTCGTTGGTTGTTGTGGTAAAACTCTTTTGCAGAGTTTTTCTGAGAAAGTGCAACATTTTTGCAAGTTATTCAACCTCCAACGAGTAGTGTGCAAGCATTGCCCTAAATTGTAGGGCAATATTTCAACAATATATCACATTATTATCAATATATTTTCGACTAGACCTGTAATTTGAATGAGCTTATATTCAGACATTTAATTTTGTACTAGGTGTTCAATGAATATTAACTAATTTTATTAAATTTTCAGCCGTCACTGTCTTACTACAAGCCAAATGTCACTTTATTTTTAACCGACTTCGAAAAAGGAGGAGGTTATCAATTCGTACCGTATATTTTTTTCTTTTATGTATGAACACGAATTTCTCTCTCATTCTTGAACCAATTTTTGTGTTTCGTGAATTGGCATATAGATAAAGATCCCAAGTTGGTCCTATAATTATATTAGAAACATTGCTTTATTACTTTTTGAATAATCTCTAAAAGTAAAAATATTTTCAATGGATTCCTGAGTGAATCGCAGAGTTCCACTGACACGTTTTTCTTTACAAAAGTGTCAAATATTTAGGTTTTTCGTATAAACATCTGCGCATTTTCTAATCTGCGACGACGAAGCATATGACATTCAATGACAAATGTCGTTCTTGAAAAAGAAACGAGCGGGTGAAGAGAGCTCTCTTTAAAAAGTTTACAATCGTGAGGGATTTATTGCGCTTGAAAAGTAAAACCTACTTACTCCTCATCCAATGTGTATAAGGAGAAAATAGAGTTACTTCAACGCTTGAGCGCCTTGTTTAATTATTATCCTTACTAATATTACAAATAAACGAAATAACGTACTTCGAAGGCGGTTGTTTCAGTTTTTTAAACTATAAAATTATTAAATAAGAAAGACGGCATATTAATGACAATCTTAATTTTGGTTTTTGTATTTGACGTATTGTACCTTTATGAGTCTTAGTTAAGACTTGAAAACTGAAAGTTGTCAAAATGTTTTTTTCTACAACAGCTGCAAAGTGACGATGAGGACGAAGAAATAATAAAATACACGCTTTCTTATGTGACTATTCACTTTTTTCTTGAACAAACCCGAGGACTTGTTACTTGTAATTGTCTGGAAAGACAGACGCTGAAAACCGAGAAAATTTAAATTTAAAAAAGAAATGAGTTTATTCCACTAAAAATAGAGTACAAGCAAGGTGGTAAAAGCGTTAGTCTTAGGTCCAGTCTATTTATTTAACATTAATTAAATGTTAAATTTAATGTTAATGTGTTTATGAATTCAGCAAAACCTCTCCGGAATACCGACAAAGCTTTAAATATTTAATTTAAAACCATTACAGAGAGCGAAACATCGAGTGTGGTGCCGATTTTAACAGCTGATCGGTTCCAGCCGAACCTTAATGAATGAATTTCGGCGCTTGTGCGAGGAACCGTACTATTACGAGCGAACTTATGTTATGGCTTTGGTTTTCAATTGCCGATTTTATACAAATATTTTTTGGTATTATGGTAGGATTTTATTATTTTTTCGTGTCAATGATACGATTTTTATTATTTTGTACTAGTAGGAGGATAAAAGCTCAATTAAATAGTCGTAAAAGGTTTATAACAGAAATTGGCTGAGATTAACAGTTTTTTAATTTTAATGTAATATAGGAACCATTCATTTATCCGAGATAAAAAAATGTATAGCCGTTTATAAGGGTAATTCCAGGGAAATAAACTACTTTCATGTAAATCAGCCGTTCTTGATTTCTGAATGAAGTTACTAACCCAACTTTGTTGTACATACTAGATTTCAGAGCGCAGTACGTTGCCACAAAAGGGTTTGAATTCTTGCGGCCTTATCGATAAACGTTACGTAACTTTAAGCATTGCTTAACATATTTTGTCAACTTCTCGCTGACACGTAATGACACTTGCGGAAAGAAGACAGTGAATTCATCGTTATCAAGCATCGTCTTACGATGCTTAAAGTTAAGTAACGTTTTTCGGTAAGGCCGTTACGAGCAAACGTCAAGTATAAAATTACATAAGCGATTCGTCTAATTAGTAGCATAAAAAATAAACCTTACATTGGTACAACTAAGCAAATGCATAGTTAAATAAAATATATGTTTATTAACGTCATATCTTATTCATATGTCTTTATTTTCAGAGACTGGGAGCACGGATAAGAGCAATGGTATGAAGGAACCGGGATCCCCCGAGGAATTGGTATGTATCTACCTAATATCTTGGAAAGTATTCAAATGTCAGAGTTAAAAATCCTTCGTGCATGCGAGTTGCCAGAGATAGCCTTATCGGCTAACTATCATGCCATTCAACTTTATTCTCACGGAATAAAAAATCTCCATAATCAATACTCGTTTCTATAGATTGATACCTTGATCGATGAAGTTCACCAATGGTCTTTACGAGTATGTGGTCTGGTAATGTTCTTCATTAGAAAAGTGACTAAAGTTAGCCGATAAAGCCACAGCCCAGCCATTCGGTTGATGCTCAAACCGGTACATATTTAAATCCGGCGACCAATATATATATATATAAAATATACTTTATAAAGCTGGTATTCACGCCAAGTTGCAGGTAGCAGACTATCCACATAATAGAGTAAAGAATCCAGGGGATAGATACCCAAATCGGATTGATGTTACCCAAAGAGATCTAAAGTGTCCCGTATAGTCTAGTAAAAATAAGATTTGTGACAACATAAAAGACAACTAGGTATATTGTTATTTAAATGAATGTACTGCTGTTTTGTAATACATTTGACACAATTTCATAATGATATTATATAAGCTAATTTTGTTACCTTTACACGCTCAAACGGCTGAACCGATCGTTATGAAAATTAGTGTAAAGACAGCTTTGGACCTGGAGACGGACGTAAGCTACTTATCATCATCATAATCATCACCGTTTTTCATCAACTACGCGAGTGAAACCGCGGAACGCAGCTAGTCTATAAATCGGGGATTCTTGATCTATGATTTTTAGTTATTTTCCTATAATAATTTAAAATAATCCCCCCAGTTGCAAATACTGTGATCTGCTCCATACAAACGGATTTATTTTTACTAGACTAGTATCACTCGTTAAAGATTCGCAGTGGACGCTTTAAGGACACAAATTGGCTTGGATTTTTCTGTTCCCTTTTACTGAGGAAAGGTGTAAGGGATCGGGGTGAAATATTTGTGCGACATCTTATGCTGATACGCTATAATTTGACAGGAATTGTAGGCGTTAAAGCCTCAGTGAGGTTTTTAGGTTGCCTGCGTAAAGGAAAAATTGTAACGGTTGCATATAATAGATATCTAAATATGTTTTTGGATCCGCTTATTTAAACTTTAATTACGTAAACGGTTTAAATTAAAAAATGGTTTGTCATGCACAGTATTTTTAAATTACCTATCCAAAATACCCCACACTATGTTGACGAGAAAAATGTCATGTCATCCCCACTTTACGTGTAGGGGAGTAACATTTTTTTTTTTCAAGATTTCATTATACAAATTTTGCGGCATAATTAATATGTATACCTGTTGTAAATAACATATTTCTATTATAGTAATAAGTCTTTGAGCAATGCCGCCTATGGACAAACAAACAGACGCACATGACGAAACTATAACTTATTTACTATGGAACCCTGAAAAAAATACTACCTTATCACATTTACTAAGCTATAATCAATAAGTTCTAACAATATACCTTCTCAATAAGCTTCTTAAGGGAATTGTTGTAGCGCGATCTTTTGACACTAAATTTAAAGTTTTTCTAACAATAGGAAAATTGTTAGAAACTACCCTTAAATGTTATCCAATTTCGATAACTCATAATTATATATTCATTCATTTTTATATGGTTGGAACCATTAATGGCTATGCCTCTACGGTTTACAATAATAAAAAAAAAACTTTTTTTTTAACTAGGGAGTTATAACGAAATTTGAAAAAAAAAAGAAAACTGTTAAAGCAGACATTTCAGATTTAAATCAAATGAAAAAAGGAAAAATCTAAATCGGTTAATTTTTAGGGGTCGAAAACTGTTTTCTCTTTGTATGGGACATTGTATGCGCGACAATCACTTCTCTTAAAGTCGATTACCCTGGCTAGAGGAGTGAATTCAAACATCAGTTAGATATTGGTTCGGCCCGGACCACTGTTTGAGTGTCGCGTCGAGCCTTCAAAGAGATTTGATTGCTACTTCGACAGAACCTCTGTCTGGCCAACTGGTGACGCTCTATCTCTAAA
This sequence comes from Lycia hirtaria, assembly GCA_947563715.1. NCBI lineage: Eukaryota > Metazoa > Arthropoda > Insecta > Lepidoptera > Geometridae > Lycia > Lycia hirtaria. The sequence goes on along the minus strand of OX387375.1, from coordinate 16,283,655 downwards.
TACAATAAGCTCATCCCTAGTAGTTATGTAGGTACTTGCTTGTTGTAGATTTTGTGTGATCTGTGCGTGCCACCGAACTGGAATACACTTCCTGAATGGTTTTTACCGAACGGATATAATCTAAGTGTCTCCAAATTGCGAGATTTTTTTATTTTTTTTACAATCTGTCCCACTGCTGGGCTCGGGCCATCTTCTCATTATGAGAAGGGTAAGACCATAGTCTACCACGCTGACCAAGCGCGGGTTGGCAGACTTCACACATCTTCAAGATCATTGAGAACTGTAATCTAACTCTATTGATTTTAATTAATTAAATAATTAAAATTACTATTCTTTCGCAATTTGCAAGCAAGCTCCATCGTAGACCACAACAGTCGCTATCAGGTAAGTTAGAGGTCAAATGCAAGCCTAGTTTCTAAAAAAAATATCTAGACTACATTTAGTCTATATTTTAGTCTGTCTATCTTCAATAAATTTTATCAATATGTCAGCTGGAAAAAGATAATTCATATATTTTTATTCACATTATTATAAGAATTTTCAAAATCCACCACATAGTGCAATAATATATCAAATACAAATATTATTAATTTACTCCCAGCCCAGCTGTAGCGATACGTAATAGCCCTTTTATTTAAATCATCTTTAAAGACGCAATTAAACTAAACAAACAGAAACGGAGACGAATGAAAAATTATATGGAATTATAAAAATATATACCTAAAAATGTTAATAAATGAGCAAACAGCAGCGACGACAACATAAATAAATAAGTATTCCTAAAATATTTTATATTTCAAAATGGCTCAATCCAAAGCTCCAAACATTTTATTTTGTAGCTGTAACAAACGCGTGTCAAGTTATATTTTTAAAACGGCTGTCTGTTTTGTCCGGAACATTTTGGGCGGCCATGCATCAAAACTGGAGAGTTTATCTCTGTTTTGTGTGTTATATATGTAAAAACTAGGTTAGTTTGCTTGATAGGCGTACTGTGCTGTATAATTTGAAACAAGATGTAGTTTGTAAACTCGATTACGTAATAAAAATTACGATTGAAACGACAATGATAGTTTTTATTAATTTTATAACAGTTATGTAGTTGTGAATTATACTCTTGTAATCTTTTCTTTTGTTATCAAATACATAGTATTTGTGTAGATTTTTATCATTCTTTTTATCTAATTTTTAATATATATTATTATTATCAAATCCACCATTATCGTCTGTGACGTGCCAGCTCGTCGGGTGTGGAGGCAAGTAATTGAACACTTCATTCGTAGAATTGTGGGTTTCCCACTCAAGTGGATCGGTGCAGTATATGTATATATTTTCTAAATTCATCTCTATCTTTCATCCGACATATCAAAATTTACTGTCATCATCATCTCAGCCACAAGATTTTCAAAAAGACCTAATGGAAGTGGCTTGCATCTTACTTGTATGAGGACATCTTGCCATCTTGTGGCTGGTCTTCCTATGCAGCAGTTGCCGGTGTGCGATCTCCACTCGAGAACTTTACGGCCCCATCAACCACCAATTCTACATGCTATGATCCCTGCGCACTGCCACTTCAACTTCCTAATCCCCTGTGCTATATCAGTGATTTTCGTATGTCTACGGATATCGTCATTATCTGCATTCACTCTTATTACTCTTGTGCAAGACTAACACTTAAGACGAGCACAAATATAATAGCAAATAAAAGTATCTATTTAGTTTAAATAGGCTCCATAATCATAACCGTATACCGGTAAAACATATCTTGTTTACAAACATACGCTTAACCAGGAGACATTTTTGTCCAGACCTAAAATATATTTTCATCAAATTCCAGGTTGGTGTTTGGGGTCAGATTAGCTCTACACCTCTGTGTTGTCAACCCGGTGTGATAATTGTAGGGTTATCGTCGTCCATCCTATCTATCTAGAATGAGGTTAACCCGTTTGCGGCCTGACCTCTGTGAAAGACCTCGTGTTTAAAATCGGCGAATATTCCTAGTGGGTATAGATAATATGTCGTGTGGTGTTGAATAAATTGTGTGGTGATGTTATTATATTATATTATATCTGTTATATCTGTTATTCTATCTGGATTTTGATTGGTAGGCAAGCGAGTGGTTGAAAAATTAAAATCCGAATACATGATCTGCTTTTTTATTACTTTGTTTTAAAGTTTAACCAAGATATATTAATTCACATAAAATTACAGCCATTCGTTAAAGGTAAGAAAAAAACGTTTTTGGGATTATATTTTATTACCATACCAATAACCCTAAGCATGTACGATTATATTATATTAAATTAGGTTACATTGTAATGCACCTTTCCTAAACTTAATTATTAGTTTCCCAAGATATACGAACTACATATATTATATTATTTGCATTTAACCCAAATAAACATATCTTAGACCTAGTTATGTAACTACTATCCTAGATAATAAGTTATTGTTAAATTGTTCAACTTTCTGGGAAGACACTGTCTACTGCAACACAGTTATTACTAAAGCAGTAGACAGGGTTACAATTTATTACTGTGAGATTTATTTAAAACAATAAAGTATTTGTATTTGTATTTTAGACTATGACTAGTGCTATTTTTTTCAATCCCCAGATAAAAACTAATTGTTAGTTAAAATATTGCTTTCATTTTCTTAAGTCATATGAAAGAAAGGACAGAGATATAATTTATCTGACAGATACTTTTATCTCAAGGTTGAAATATTAGCCTGAAATTAAAAATAAGCTTATACAATTGAAATTTACTGAAACAATCATCAGAATAATTTTCAACACTTTTCTTTTCTTGTGGTATTTTCAACACAAACAACATTTTCTTTAGTTAACCCGTAAGCGTCGAGTAGGCCAGTCCCCACACAAACATAACGGTCTCAGTGACCCCGTTCTTATGTCACACGGCGTGTTACGCACCGGACTATTACTGGGGCATTACGGAAGTTCCTAAAATAGTACTATTTGTATTACTTTTACGATAACCGTACATGTATAAATACCAGCAGTTATATTATTATGCCTAAATATCTACTGTAGTAGACATGAGTAAAAGAACCTTTTGAATGAAAATATAGACAGAACACCACCATCACCAACCACTTGATTACCACCATCAACTCATCATCATCGTCATCATTATTATTATCAGCCTACTTTAGTCCACTGCTGGACATAGGCCTATCCCATTGACCGCCATTCAGCATTATACTCAGGTGTCCGTTTTCAGCCACTGCCAACTTATTTCCTTATATCGTCACTCCATCGTGTCTCAGGGGATCAACTCACTTAATGGTAAGCGACTGTGTGGTCGAGGATCGCACAGCACATGGATATATAAGATATCTATAAATTCTAGCCTTGTAAACTCGAATATATATTGTAGTTCTCAGGAAACAAAGTAGTAAGTTTTTACTGTTGTACAGTACGCATCAAATTGTGTACTAGAATGAATAAGAAAATTTAGAAACTAAAAAATATCCGATTTAAAAAACGACTGGACCGATTTTGATGGTTTCATCAAAATCGTTAAGAACACTGTAACATAAAAAAAGCTAAGAACAATCTCGATGAAATACTTTTTCAAACAAAAATAACTAGATCACAATCGGTCCATCTGTTTGAGAGCTACGATGCCACAGATAGATACTAAGATGCACATGTCCAACTTATAACACCCCTCTTTTTGTATCGAGGGTTAAAATGTAAAAGAACAGTAAAATATGTTTTAAATTGCAACTTAATCATCCTAAATGTTTGTTACCTACCTAATTATATATTTATCTTGTAGACATTTAAAATGACGTTAAAATACACTTATCATAAACATCATGAACACGTGTGTGCTCTTGAGTTGCACGACGGGTTACCTCATTGCCCTTTCCATAACAGGACAAGGAAAACGGAACAACATCACCCCTTTATAGTAGACATGCCATCTCGAACTAGCGGTTCGCATTCATCGTCTTAATGCGAACGGCTCGGGAGTAACGAGTATCTTCTGGGTATACGTGCTTCATCTTCGACCACAGTATCGCTTTCCATCAGGCGAGCTGGTGGTCTAACATAGAGATATTCTATAAAATTAAAAAAAATCAATATTCCACATCTCCAAATTGATGTATGTACGTAGAAACACATTCACTTTGGCTTAGCAATATCACCTGTTTTATATTTCAGCAAGTCCTACGAACCTACGACATGGTACCTACGAACGAACTGTTCTAGCTTATTTTTTGTTAACCCGTCCGAGGCCCTCCACAAATAGTCTCGCATAGCCATCATAACGGTCTATATGACCCCGATCCGACGTGACACAGTCCACGAGACATGTCGTCGAGATAGGTACGCCGTATCGCGATGGCTGGTATTGAAGGCCCTCGCGATAGTGGCTTTTATGAGTTAGGTCTGGAGTTGTTTGCTTGTCATTGTGTCTATGTCGTTGTTGTTGCTAGTATGTTGTTGAAATGTGGCTAAGGAGGATCGTTGAAAGCGAAAATGCCGGCAATTTACAGCGTATTGTTTCGTACGAAGGAAAAACCTGTGATTAAATTCGATATTTTTTTGTACAAGATTAGAACTGATGACTAGGTTTCTGTTTTTTAGCATTTTTTCAATATTAAACTTTGAAAGTATAATGATAATTAATTGCAATATATTTATTGTTGTAATCATGAGAAAGAGAATAATCGAAATCAAAATATTTAAGGATAAAAATTATATTCATTTATTAGTTTATACAGGACAAATGCGCTAACCCTTGAAGTCATATACTTATATGATATGATATGGTCATATGATAGCAGAAGTAAATTAGCGATTCATTTTGATCAGAAATATTAGAGCTGTCATAATATACCATGCTGTTTTGGCGCATATACATTTTATATCGGAGACCATAATCGGATGACAAAGTAGAGCTTTGGCGGGAACGTCTTAGTAACGTGTTGTTGCTTTGTTTTATTTTCCTAAACTTGTATTATTTTGAACATTAATGCTATAAAAATGGAGGTGTTTTATTAATTAAGTGTTCGATAAAGTGCGTGAGTGTGGGCAAGTGAAATAAAGCAGTAAAACGTGTGATTTTACGTTGTCGGCACAACTCCATAGAAGCTTCTAGTAAAGTCGCCACCACTTTACTGAAGCAGGACTCGACTTATAAATTGACTGTATACGTGACTTAGATTCTGACTAGAACACTTACAACTTGTTTTATTCAAGAAACTTGAAAAAATCCTAATACTCGACACTGGCAAATGCTTTAATGCGGGTCCAATTAAAAAAAGAAGAAGAAGATGACAAAGTAACATTTGACAAGAAACAACAACGACGAGACATCTTGTTAAGCGTTGAAATGTCCTAGTAATACTCTTTAGGTTTCCTTTGCGGCGTAGGAATTACACACAAAGTTTTACATTCACATATAGCGTGGACGTGGAGTGTAGTGGACTAATCCAACTACATTTTGGTACAAAACAAAACTACCGTCCACTCGCGTAGCGTCTCCCTGCTTAGCAATATATTTGAGTCAGGCTATTATTGAATTGTAGAATAATCCTTGATGCTTTGTAATATTGATCTCCCTAATTGATTACGCATTCAGCTCTATTAATATACAACGCATGGATGAATGGACCCCTGATTATGCAATCAGCTCCCACTCTCCACTCGCCGGAAACGCGCGACAGACGCTTTTAAATACTAACAAAATAGTCGTTGATTGGCAAACGTACACAGAATAGCTTTTAATGTAGACTTATATATCTGTTTCAGCGGTGACAATATTAAATTTACTAACGACTAGCTAAAATGTTATGCAGTCGCATGTTTTGAAGCCCCTACACTGACAAAGAGGTGTTAAAAGTTTTGTGTACATAACATATTATGTATAACTGTGTGGAGCATTGCATCTTAAAAAATATAATAATAAATAGTTCATCCGTTCCGTATTTCTTATGTTTATTTTTAAAGTTGATTTGATCGAATTCAAATTCAAATTCAAATTCAAATTGATTTATTTGCTAAGACATAGGTACAATAAATTGGTCTTAAATAATAATATATTTAGTAAGTATCTCTACATCTAACCCCTTTGAGGCGTGCAAATTTACTAATATTTTAAGCATTTAATATTCATTATAGACACTTATATAATTATATCTACTTTATTATTAATATCAATCAACGTAACAATTATAGATGTCAAGTTCAATTATAAATGTCAAGTTAAATTATATATGTCAAAATTCTAGTTCTATCCTATATTTTATCTTTTAGAAATTCATCCAGAGTGTAATATGCCTTATCTATAAGGAAAGTGTTTTATATAGTAATTATACAGGAAATTATCTATAATTCGAAATTAATTTGTCTGAATCTTGTTTGCCCGAATTATTTTCATAGAACTACCCGATTCTAGATGCTTTACTTGAGACGGATTTTATATTCCATAAGTTTGTTAGCCAACAGTTTCATTTACCCGAAAAGTTATTAGGTTAGGTTTCTGTATCACTTTGTCCATAAACCTCCTTATTTACAAAGATTCGGTTATTAGTCGGTTACATATCAATTCCTAGGTTAGATGGAAACCTAACTAAGGTTTTTTTTATTATACACATAAACTTTTGTAGACAAAGATTCGGTTAACAGAGGAGTTATCAAATGAGCTTTCGGGATTTTATTAAGTGTCTTTTGAAAAAAATAAATTTCGTTTTCGGGGAAATGGTATTCGGTATTTCAGAATTCGGATTATATATAAGTAACCCTGTAAATTACAAAAAAAAGAAGTATTATTATACTTTAATAAGGAAAATGATGTTTGCCATCCCTAGCTGACTTGTTTTTCCGCGAAAATCCGAGCTGGGATATGGCAACACTGATTGGCACGTGACTGATATCACGAGGGTTTTAGATGTACTGGATTGTTTGGAACCCCAAACGAATCTCCATCCGAGCGGATAGGAATCGAGCGGCTCTGATCACTATGTATGAATGTCCGGCTTTAAAAATATGCATGTTAGTAACTTTCCGACTTTTGATATTTATTTTTTATTTTAGAGAGAAAGGATGTTTTCTAGATTAATGTGTTCCATTCTCGGCCACATCGACGCTATTATCAGTCTAGTTGTTTGTTAAACGTAGATCTATTTTGTTTATAAAAAAACCGGACAAGTGCGAGTCAGACTCGCCCACCGAGGGTTCCGTACAAACTAGTAGATAAAAGGGGGAATTTATATATTTTTTTAATATTTTCCTTCATAAATCGAAAAATATACATAGCAAAAATATTTCTGTTTTAGCTTGTGCTAATTAAGTTCTTTCATAAGATATCCCACATGACACGGTTAAAGCCATTTAAAATTTGGACCCTCCTTCCTTTCTTCAAGATCATTGAGAACTCTCAGACATGTAGGTTTCCTCACGATGTTTTCCTTCGCCGTTTGAAGTTGGCGGCAATCAACAATACGCACATAAAGACCCTAATTGTTGTGATTAAATTAAAAATGTCCAGTTTTCGGATTTTTTCCTATATGTGTCACTCTAACACAATGCTTATTGCCAAATTTCATAGTTCTAGGTCAACGGGAAGTACCCCATAGGTTTTGATTCCCTTGTGAGTTTTTAACGACATATTCGGCTGTAACTTTTTTTAATGAAAACTGATTTGATTTTGAAATTTGTTTTTTTTTCTGCAGCAAGAAACTACGGATCTGCATATATGGTTTTAATTTCAACTCGATACCTTAACGCGTTCCCGAGATACAGGTCTTGAGACCCGGATAGACGGACAGACGGACAACAAAGTGATCCTATAAGGGTTCCGTTTTTTTCCTTTTGAGGTACGGAACCCTAATAAATATATCCAGCACTGTAAATAAAGTATTAGTATAGAATAGCGCTAAATTTTCCTGTTCGTCACAGTTTTGCCGTGCTTAAATTGCAGCGTACATAAAGACCGATTGACTGCACTTCGAATGCATATGCAAGATATTATTTATTAGTCCCGTTTTTACTGCTTCGAATGGATCATGCAGTTCCGCAACATACATTAGAAATTAGAGAAAAATCTCGAGAAAGTCTGAGATCAGAAAAATCCTTAGGTATAATCTGTCCATTTTTTTTTCTAAATTCACAGTACAAGTTATATCCAAAAAGTATATACATGATCATACATGATGTTTTCCGACCTTGGCTGGAAACTCGGTATTTTGCCGCGTGCCAGAAGAGATAAGAGCTATGCGATAGAACGAGATACACTCTGTGTTTTTAGGTTAACAATAAGAGCTGGTAATTGGTATATCTACGACCTTATTTGCGATCTATAACGTCGTAGTAAAAGTCACTATTTATGTAAATATGTTTGTAGTGCTTGTCTTAAATGTATTTGAGTATTCTGTAGTAAAAACAATGAATTTATTTTCTAGACTTCTTATCTCGATATCTAAAGAGTTGTTGGTTGCCTAAAGATATTCTAAATGACTAATATATGTTTGGCAAACAGCCCGAACGCCACCAGTAAAATAAATTAACCAGAGAAAATGAGAGACTCTAGAGGTCATAGACCTACACCGATAAAATTTAACTAAACACACCCCGACATCTGAATGACCTTTATCCGAACAAAATTAGGTGGGAGTCTCGACAAGGTTGAATAATTCATCTCTATTTTCCGGAGAAAATTACCAAAATACTCGTACATCACTCGCGATAACTGACACATTTTCCTTAACGCCCTCTTCGTTCACAAAAATCATGTTATGGGTAAGTTTTTATATGTTCGCGGACGGACGGCTTCCCTGACTGATGAATGGGAGGCCATCAATAGCAGATCACTTGGACGCTTCATAAATATGTACACGACGATGTGACGTCACTTTTTATGAGCTCGAAAGGACCCTGGCGCGACATGATTGATGAACGGACGTCCACAGGAAAGGTTTATTGATTCACTCTATTCGAGTGTTATGTTTGTTAACAATCATTAGGATCGCTTTCTGCTCTGATATTAACCGGCTACAACATAGATTTATTAGGTATAGTTTAAAAAATTAAAAAAAAAACAACTTCAATATACACAATTCGTTTACTTGGATGACATTTTGGCAGTTATTTTGTTATAAAAACTAAAGTATTGAGCTTATTTTGATAAAATTTATATGGAGCCACCTCTCTACTAAACAAAAAAAGAGTTGTTTTTGTATTTGGAAATAACAAGATGACTTGCCTACCTTGTGTGATATGACAAATTCAAGAAAACCATCATAGAAAGAAGGCAAGGTTGAGAGAAGAAGTCTGGCAAGACCGAAAAAGAATAAAGTATAAATAGTAAATATAATGTCGTTTAGTGACGTAAAAGTCTTGGTAGAAAACCAACATCATGGAATCACAGACAATAAATGTGTTGAATGAATTTGTATTTTTTTTAAACGGGCAAGTGCTTTTATTAACTACAACAAAACAATATACAAACTTAACTAAACTACTACAAAAAAAGCATATCGATTACCCCAGACCGATAAAGGTCTAAAGACAATCCAAATGCTAAAACCCACTACCAGTTGGCAACCCTGCCAACCCAGCATGCTAACCGCATTGCCACGTTGAATGGCAATGGTATTTAAGTATGCTCCACTGTTCTAAGCCGTTGTTTTGCCTAAAATATTCATCCCGATTTTGATGATGAGGTGTCAATCGTGATGTCCAGGTGACATAGTAATGGTCCAGGTGAAATAAAAAAACAATGACGCGTGTACCAAATAAAAAAGTGACTCAGTTTTTTTTCATATAAATACGAAATAATTCAATGACCACGTCTCAAATGTGTATTTTTGTACATTAGATATGTCTACAATTCACCACCAACTAGGCCTGATGTTAAGCGACGATGTTCTTAAGGATGAGCTCGTCGATCTTTATGATATCTATTCATTCTAGCCTTGACAATTCCTAGATTGTAGCTCTCAGGAAACAAACATAACTTTCTTATAAAATAAATTTTGTCAGTTAATATGCAGCTTAGCAACTCCTCATAAAAACGCAGCGGGCGTTTTTCGTTTTTCGAACATTACATTGTATAGAAGCGTGTATCCAGAGAAACAGAGATGAAGGCCGAACAAATTGGGATGCAAAAAGCGTGCAAAAATATCGTGTGAAAGCGGAGACGAGCGTGCAGTTTCGTGTTGCGTGCCCAGACGGGATATTTAAAAGTATTTTGCGGGCAATCGTAACTAACAGCTACTGTCTGGAAGCTGACGACCCAGTTTCGAGCTTTATTAAAATTCGCACGCGATCGGAACAATTTCCAATTTAGACCTAGTTTTTTCATCTATAAATCAAGTGGAATTAGTGTAATTTGGTGAATCACCTTGTCTATTTAGGTAACTAAGTAATTTGGAAGCTTATCTCATTCTCTAAGCTTCGGTGTCGGCGAAGTTCAAATAAAATTGGCACTTACACGTGTAGCAAATTAGGAGCAAAATAGAATCAGCTGATCCAAGTTTTGCCGACTTTAAAAAAGAAGGAGGGTAACAATTCGGTTAGTAAAATTAAAAAAAAAAACGGATTTATCGCGAATGTACGAGTATGTATCGAGGTTAATCCAAGAAGTCGAAAATTCACGTAATTTTTTTTCATTGGAAATTACGGGTGTAAAATAAAACTTCGGATTTTCGACGTTCCTAAATTACCCTTGAAACAAAATAACCGTCAAAAGCTCACAAATGCAGCGTGTTTCCCACAAACGATTCTGTTTTAATGCCGCCGCATGTAATAACATTGCGGGGCAGACGTACGCCTGGCAGAGAATCAAGACGGCAAGGTCGTCGTCGTACTTACCGTTAAATAATGTTTATATTGTACACTAAACTTCGGTAGTATAGTTCGGTCGGACTTCCGCTTCGGTGGTCAGAAAACTGTACCTCAAATAGCAATGAATGGAGCTGGGTGCAATTGTGGTTAGGACATGAAATTGTTTACAGGCTAAAGATATTAGAAAACAAACGTTGTTGGTTAATTTACTAAAGAAGTGGCTTACGGCTTATTGTTTTTTTTTTTTAAACTTTCTACGTTTACAGCTACGCCAAGTCGGCCTGTTTCCTATTATATTAGTAATTTAGTAAAGTTGGGATATTTAGTAATCTCACGATAGATTACTAAATATCCCAAAATATCTTGTGTAGGAATTTATCAATTGTGATACCACGGGTGTCACCTAAATTCTATGTATTATTTGCGTAGCGGTGTTTGAAAAAGCACCCGCGTGAGGGAGGAGTTAGTAGCTAGGTCCTCTATTAAATTGCTAGCATATTGTGTAATATGTTTTAGTAGGAATATGGTTGTAAAGCCAAAGTAGGTACCATATGTGATTCAAAGGCGGAGAGCAAGAAACATGAATATATGAAACGGACAAATATGGTATTTGTATGTGTATGTAGGTCGGTAGACATCCTTGTTACGCGCGCTATCTTACGACCAATGAGCATACATAGAACTATTTGAACAATAAATATGTTTACCTATTATAGTTATGTGCTTCCTATTTATATTATTCGGAAAAAGTAATGGTAATAATTTAAAAAGAATGTAGGAAAAAATATACAATGGTAATTTACGAAGAGTTAACTGAAGCAATATAGCGAAAACTTTTTTCTACTTTTTAAAGTGGATTGTCTCGTTGTAAGAACATTTGGATTGGTAGTTTACGGGAAACACGGATTCGGCAGGAGAGTTGCACAATCTTACTGACCTTACTGTGCATATCAAAACGAACGAATTTGGGGAATTGTAGTGTATATTATTGTTATTAGTACACACATTGTACATACATTGTATTTTTTATATGAGATGTCCTTCCATATTAGGACAATTGTTTAAACATATGGTATTTTACCGCTTATTATCTTCTTATATGCTTCTTCCAGCACTGGGCTTGGTTGTAAATGATTTTACTACTTTTCGTAGTATATTTTGTTATTAGAAAAAAAAAAAAAGTCGTCTTATGAATTTTCGATCAGGTCACGTGTCACCTGACGCGAGTTAAATTTTTTTTACCCATCCCAAAAATGCACAACGCCGCTGAAGAAGTTTTCACTTCAAAAATGTAAAATCGGAAAGAATAGTGACTTTAGACGCCACTACATAATCATAAGAAAAAGTGAGTAAAGACATCGCTGGCAACAGATATTAGCATCAACTGACAGCATATCAATAAGCGCCAGGAAAAAATCATTCGTGAAAGAAAAATACGCGAAAAAATATGAGTGCTGAGTCATAGCGGATGTCGCAGATCAGTGGAAAAAGGTGAAAATATACGCAATGTTATTAAACCCACTTCATTTCAAATTTAGAACGGTCCAGTCTCGAGTCGAACGCGATGCGCGCGCGCCGCGACAACGCTATAATCGCTAATGTTTTGATATTGAAAACTCTCTGAACTTTTGGCGTTTAATATCGTGACATTAAAAAAACAGTGATTATATCTCAGTGATAAAGTGAATTTATAATTGGGTGATTTGTGGCCACAATTTTGCATAAGACAGTGAAGTGTGACTTCCTCATTCTATATTCTCCTATTTAGTTTTTTTTTAATATGTTATTTAACAGTATCATCATAATTGTTGCAATGCTCACATGTGTGTTGTTATAATTTTTCATTCATGTTTTGAATAACTTTATCATAAAAGTCATTAAAAACTTAACTAGGTATAATTTAATTAATTTAAGTGTCTACAATTATAGGGTACGTTATTTTGGCGATAATATTAAATTCAGTCTTGTGTAGGATCAAAGAATTTGACAACCATAAACATTAGTTTTTTTAAATAACTGTTTGTGAATTGGTGTGGAGTTTTGGCGGGAGCTTGAGAAATAAATGTCACCATGTTTTTTTTTGTTTTGCTAAATTGTGTTATTCATAAAAATTGTTATTATTTTAATTGTACTTAGTCTTTGCTTGCCTCCACTAGGGGGCAAATGAAATAAAGTGGTGAAACGTGAACTTCATGTTGTCAACAAAACGCTTCCAGTAAAGTCAGCAGCACTTTACAGAGGTATAACTTGAGAATTACTTAATTAAGTCTGACTACATGACTTGTATTATTAATTGAACTTGTACAAACAATACTTGGCACTGGCAAATGCGCTAATCCCGCGGGTGCAAAGAAAATAATGATTGTTTTTGTTTTCTTTACATAAGCTATTCATTTTGGCTCGGGATGTTAACAAATATTCACAATATTTTGTTTTATTTTCCGATCTACGAGTATCTGTGTTGTGATTGAACGCCGGATATAGAATGCAGTTTATGGAATCGATGAATTGATTTCTGGGAAAAACGAAATTTGCTATTTAATATCCCGGAGTAATGAATGTAGTATACTGCCACACAGTGGTTTGAATGATTGGAGTCCAAAGTGCTGTGCAGCCCTGGAATAATAACGGTCAAGCAAGATAGCAAATCATTTTGACTTGCAAGATTCACTCGTCTCTTTACTCAGTTGCATTAAAAAACTTATTAATGTATTGATAATTATTGAAATAAGCAACTTTTAACGGATTTATCGCGTACATTTTATATATTTTTTTTTTATTAAAACCTGACTTTATGAACGCTTTGCAGCGTCTGAGATCACAGGTAGGACTTATATACTTATTTATTGTATTATAAAACTTCATTATAGTATATTTAAACAGAAACTAAAATCTTTCTTTAAAAATAGCCCTTTTTATAAATTATGTGAATCTAAGGAAATGGATCTTTCAAAATCCTCATTTTTTACAAAGCTCTGTCTTTGTAGCACAGTCAAGCGTATCGTAAATATAATAATGTTTTGATATTTGTAGTTGTACTAGTATATATACTTAATTAACTAGATAATATATTTTTAATTATAGGTATTGATACTTTTCATTATTCTTGTCTTAACGGTTAGAGTCTTAAAACAAATGTAATTCAAATTTATTGGATACCATAATTTAAATCGATTATATAATTTTATTTATGTTATTATCATAAAATTTAGTTAATTTATCATATGTGTAATTCTGAATTACCTGTAACATGTATGTTATTCAAGGTTAATAAATATTCATATTCTTATAAAAAATACGCCATAAATCTTTTAATAGTCGTTTAGTTTCATTGAGAAATAATCGCAAAACCGTAATAAAAAGTATTGATAATATTTCTCATTTTTTTTATCAGCCCTGTTTGAACAAACTGTCCCACTGCTGGGCACGGGCCATCTTCTCATTGTGAGAAGGGTAAGGCCATAGTCTACCACGATGCCAAGTGCGGGTTGGCAGACTTCACACATCTTTCAAGATCATTGAGAACTCTCAGACATGTAGGTTTCCTCACGATGTTTTTCTTCACCGTTTGAAGTTGGCGGCAATCAACGATACGCACATTACTTCGAAAAGACAGAGGTGCGTGCCGCGGGATTCGAACCCAGGACCTACGGATCGCAAGTCAGACGGTCTCCCGACTAGGCTGCCGCGAACTCGCGATTTTTCTCATATTTACATAAATCTAGAAGCTAGTTGACAGATGCTACGTGTAATGTGTCGGTATAGATTCTAATCTAAATTGGTAGTGGGCAGTGCGTTGACTCCGCGCCACTTTAGGTTTTGTTTGTCGCACGACATTTACTATTTAGGTTCGTCTGCTCAACCGTCTGATTTATTTCAGACATTGGTGAAAGTACACGTTGAAGTTAATTTAGTTTAAAGCTTGGTTCAATTTTGGTTAGTACTTGCACTAAGAAAGTAAAAGGTGCTCAGAAGAATATTTTAATACACTGCATTCCGCGACGCAAGACTCTCCTAGTGTGTAATGCAGAGTTCACAAAAATTATGTACACAAATCATTTTGTTCAAATAAACGTTATTATTATTATATTTGACCGAAAAAGCAAAGTAAGCAAATTTCTATTAGATGTCTAATGAATTAGACAAATTAATGAAATTGCAAGTCATATATTTGTGTAGGTTGGTAAACTAAAACACATATACTTGACTGACATATTGACTGATATATTGACTGGCCTTGTGGCTCAGTTGGTAGTATGCCTGCCTGCTGTACCGTAGGTCGTGTGTTCGATCCCCACCCCGGGGCAAACATTTGTGTGATGAGCATGGATGTTTGTTCTGTGTCTGGGTGTTTCTATGTATCATATGTATATATTTACAACAAAAAAAAGTATATATGTATTCTATCAGCCATCTAGTTCCATAGTACAAGCTTTGCTTAGTTTGGGCTAGATGGTGTTGTGTGAAATGTCCACCAATAATTATTTATTATCATTTATTTATACACAGATATACAGATAATTAGATACACACGTCAAACTTACGACTCGCCTCTTTTTGGGTCCGGGGTAAAAAAAACATATTCGAATTATTTATCAGTTGAAGTCTAGTTTCAAAACAAGTTCAAGCTTAGCCCCTAGTTTCTTTCAATTAGAGTATCCTCTTAGATATTGGATGTTATATGTAGAATTACTCTTTCGAGTTGTTTTATGCATGAGTAATTAAACAATTTTGATTTACAAAACAACTCCTGTCTAACTATATTTACTTGATCTATGTAAATAAAGCTGCTGTAACTAACCTGAAAGGTCTTGAAATATTGGCGATGTCACATCTTCCGCATTCGTAAACGAGATTGGCGTTCTCGCTGTTATTTGACAGATATTTATCTTTTACGAGGTAATAATCACATTCAAAAGCAAACCTGCGAGTTTGTTAATAAGCAAAATGAAAAATGATTTCCTCTCTAGATAAAATTTTATGATACGTTGATAGTCTGAGTCGACAATTATTGCCCAAATAACGATCAAAATTCCAGACCAATTTTAATCACTAGAGCTTTCCCCGTCAGAATTTTGCACCAGATTGTTTTTGATAATAAATATTCTTAGAGATAAAATATGAGTTTGACGTCGGGTAAATTCGGCTAATTGGAGGTAAGAGGCTACCATCCGACCCTCGTCACCCAGCTAACACCTGTCCCGCCACAGGGTCATGGAAATTTGATATTTACTTTTTAAAATACGTCAAAACATTTCCATGCCAGTGCCACGTCCCGTCTATGATGCATTGAAACCAAATTCTACAAACATACTCATATCACATGTCTATATTTGCGGAGGTGGATATAAATGTGTTTAACCTAAATTTTTGTACAAATTATCGCCATTAAAAATTCTGGCATTCCAATTAATCAGCAGAAATATCTACATTCATCTTTTATACCGTATTTTATGGCGATGAAAATCAAACATGATCGCTTGTCCCGCCTCATAAAGCAAAAGTCATTTATTTGCTTTGCCCGTGCATCGGCTAACAGATTCCTGGTTGAAATCTGATACTTGATACGCCCACTCTGACACATTTCATCATTCCACTTTTACTGTCGCTTCAGAACTATGCATAACTGTACACATAACAAAGTAATTGAAGCAACGCAAACACAGATTCGCGAAACAATGGAGTACGGAAGCCTTACCAACGGCCTCAGGTGGACTGCTGTCACTAACATAAACACGCTAGTCGTCATTCAAAACCAAAACGAAGACAAAGTACAAGAGGACTACATAGTGACGTACCCTGACAGTGAGAACGAAACAGATGACGATATCAAAAACCTAAATCGCGAGGTAAGCGAGAACTCTGAACTTCTTAATCGGTGTTACGAAAACCCTCTTTTCATCCCGGCCAGCGAAGTTTTAAAAGACGAGATAAGTGACGACAGGGATGGTGAGGAACTAATGAAGAGTGAGCCAAGAAAGTTTGTGGATTATAAGTTTTGTGAGGCAGTTAACGACTTCGATATCGAGTTGGAGACGGGAGAGCCGGTGCCTATAGTCTACCTTTCGACGAGCAGAGCTGCGAGACTGCAGAGGGCGCTTCGACTCGCCGGATACAAAAAGGTTCAATTCAATTCAATTCATTTATTCCTTGTTCGCTTATTAATATCTCTGTTGTAATGGAATGCGCTTTTGATTTTCCCTTGTTGCGCTGTTTTTATTCAATTCAAAGTTCGTGACAGCTAATTAACATTTTCTTTCTTAACAATGCGTTTGCTCTCTGGAAACTTTTGTCCGTTTCGACGGAATGAAATTGAAGTGTCACAGGAAATTATATTGTGAACAGAAGTAGTGTTGTGGAAAACCTTTTTAATTAGTGAAATAGCGACACGCTAGTCCTCATCTAGTTTGTTAATTGGCTTCTATATTGTCGTGTTTCTATTGCGAAACTAAAATTGTGATAATACTTAGTAGATATAATGTTTTACACGGTATTCGTGAGTTTTGTGAGATAGTGAGCATGATATGACATGATTATTATGTGTGATTAAAAATATCTTTGTAATAATAAACGCTCTGTGGAGTATACCTACTTACTTTTGTATTGTCTATGCGCCTTTATTAACTACAACACAACAATATACAAACTCTAACTAAACTACTACACAAAAAGCACATCGATCACCCCAGACCGATAAAGGTCTAAGGTCCTGTCTATTGTCAGGCAATATAATTTAGACAACTAGTTGATGATAGTTTTTAGCGAGAACATGAGATAATCTTAAATTCGATATTTTGGATGTGAAGACGAATTTAATGTAATACGTGCGTACACCTCGCACATCAAAATCGGTCAAGCCGTTTAGGCTGTAGAGGATCATATAGAAACGTACATACATACACTAGAAAAACATAACACTCCTTCCAACATAACACGCTGTCGGGTAAAAAAATCGTCACACGAGAAATTAACATTACAACTTAAGGACAATTTATTTTTTTCAAAATTTGTGATGTTGCTATTTAGCATTTAGTGCGAAGATTTTTTTAAAAGTTCATTCAGCAGTTTTATACTTTTAAAAATGTTTGTATGTGCGAGTGAGACGGAGGATAGTAAAACCACACGACTATCAAAC
The DNA here is from genome assembly GCA_947563715.1 of Lycia hirtaria. Lineage (NCBI taxonomy): Eukaryota > Metazoa > Arthropoda > Insecta > Lepidoptera > Geometridae > Lycia > Lycia hirtaria. Next base: position 16,265,704 of record OX387375.1, on the reverse strand, counting down.
TTAGTTTGTTCAACGAAATTGAAAAAAAAATCTCTTGAAAATTTATAAGTAAAATCTTTTAATAAAAGAGAAAAGACCTAGTTTGAAGTAAATTTCTGTGCAGCATTATTAATGCATAATGCCTTCCTCACTCGCGCTGTGTGAAGTGAAGTTTAAATGATCCTCATATTACACGTACTCTAACTTCGCGGGAACTTTACAAGAATTTTCCCTTTAACTTTAATCGCTTTCAACAACTTGTACCCTGCATGCGTAGCAAGATGATTTACTTAAATTGAAACACGGAAAGTCTGCATTGTTTTTCAGACTAATGAAAAAGATAAAAATAAATCTTATGAGGTCATATTGAACAAATAGGTCTGTCACATAACCATTTTGCCGAATTATATTTTTAAAACATTTTTGCGTTTTGTTTTTTTTTTTCCGAAAAATATAACTGACTGTGAAAAGTTTTATTTGAAATTGTTGTCAAAAGCTGATTAGTTCTTCCTTTGCAAACTTTTAGCTTGCTACGCTCCAAAATGCTAGGAAACTAATGTGACATTTCGTTTGCTAATGTCAATTTTTTGATAAAATTCTACTGGCGTTCACGAAATTATGATGCCACTTTCTAACCCTGGATTCTGGATCTGGAAAATTCTGGATGGCATTGCCTATTATTGGAAAAACATGACGCTTAAAATCAGGCAAGCCAAGTGGCAGAAAAAAAAAGTCTCCCACAGAAAATTACGTATATACGTACCTATATAGTTTCACAAATCGGGCAGTGACCTCTTTCAAAGCTCTTCCAAGAAAAGTGTCCATTATTAACGTAGTATGTACATCAATGGGCAGTCAGTGGCCGGACTCCGGAGTAATCGGCTTAGACACTTGGCACAGATACACCTAGGAAATATGAGTCTGGGGCTGGCATTCCGTCGAGCGTTCCTTCGTCAGAGTCGCGACATCTGTCGTTTCCGAAGCAACGTTAAGATGCCGGAGATACACCTGGAGGTACGAATAGTTAGCTATGGTTCGATCTATAATCCGAATTGTGAAATACCGAATATCATTTCCCGAAACCGAAATTTATTTTTGCAATGAAACAAATTTTAACAGATTTATCGCGTATATTCTTCATAATTTTATGAGCTGACGTTTCGAACACTGCGGCGTCCGTGGTCACAGGTGAGACTAGATGACAGTTGTCTTTTTTGTTATTGAAATTTATTTTTTTCAAAAAACATACTATCAGAATTCCGAAAGCTCATTTGACAATCTCCACAGCTTATCGCGATAGATAAATACATACTTGTAGTAGCTTTTAGTAACAAGTTGCCATATCGATGGGTTTGTCTCATTAGTATTCATCGATATTGAGACAGACACTTGGCACAGTTGCCACAGGAAGTGCGCTACGGACTACAGACATTCCGTCAGGCACACCTTCGTAACACATAGTAATATGCCGTATCTCCGGTGCTCTATTTCTTTCTATATTATCATCACTTCTAAATGTTATTTATTATTAGAATGGACGTTAATCAGTTTGTTTTATCATTCTTGCTTGATAACTAAGAGAATATTTGGTGATGGTTAACCATCACCAAATATTCTCTCTCATCAAGTAGCTTCTCTGATGGTAAACAGCACTTTTATCCAACAAATTACAAAAGGCGACTAAAGCTTTATTCTATGAAAAAAAATGTTTTTTTCTTTTTTTCGCACTTGGCCAGCGTGGCAGACTATGGCCTAACCCTTCTCACGATGAGAAGATGGCCCGCGCCCAGCAGTGGGACAGTTTGTATAAGCAGGGCTGATAAAAAAAAAACATACATAGGTATGTTTTTCGAAGTCGCTTTGTGCGGGTTTTTTAAAATTTTCAAAGAAATAATGATTTAAAAGTTACTATTGAGATTAATTTTGTCAATTAATATGCTAGCCAGCCACCTCGTACTCAATATTACGATGTCCACATGTTTGGAAGCAACTAATTCACTCCTTTTAACCAATTACAGAAGTGCTTGTCATTTGTCTTTCGAAACATATTCTCAAAGAACGTCTCTTATCGCCGTCCAATTAGGGACGATCCACGTGGACTTTCCGGCAGCGCCTTTGTTCCAGCGCTACCCAACTTGTTATGACAAAAATGCACCATTGTGCGCTTCCCGGGTATTGTGCCGCTAGACAGCTTGAAATTGAAAATAAAACGCTTGTCTCTCACTTGAAGCTTTGTGTTCTCATTTTGGAGTCATTTGTATGGAATCGTTTAGACACGTGAAGGATGAAGTGGATCCTTTTTACCTGAATGCTGTAGAAAGTTAACATTTTTCTGTATATCAATCAATCAATAACACTTTATTTGATTTTATGTGATTTAATTTGATTCAATTTGATTTTATTTGATACAATTTGATTTTATTTGTTTTAATTTGATTTGATTTTATTTAATTGAATGTAATTTAATAACTTTATTTGTAATGCTATGACTTATGGTCGAAATAAATCGAATTTGAATTTGAATTTATTAACACTACATAAAGTAATCCCTCCAAAAACATAAATGTGAAATGAGAGCCAAGTTCAATATTATGATATAATATAACCTTAGTTGTTGACTTCAACGACAAAAGAAGTGAGATCTAAATAGGTGCCAAGTTCAATGGCCAGTCCTGAAATTTATTTATAGCAACTTAAAATATTTTATAACAACTTCAAATATCATTTCTTCTTATAACTTAGGATAATATATTGAAACCTAAGGTCTGACTTGGCTAGTTTTCATATACGAATTATTATTAAGTACCTACTAAAACAGTCATTCCCGCTGCTCCATGGCCACCGCGCCGCCACGTGCGCTGTGCTCTAAAATACCTATTATTTAATTATTTATAAGTAATCATCTTACACTATTGATGTGTGCTAAATATTCAAATAAATAATAATTTATACTAAATCCTAGTTTAAAACGTAATAAATACGAAAGCCGACTATATTCTTAGTTATAAGTACTAAAACTAATATGTTTGGATAAAAAAATAATTAAGAGTGGTATTCCATTGGTTATAATTATATTCACGTGAATACATTAAAATCCACATAAAGACAATCATCAATCTTGCTGTCATCAATTTTGATTGCTGATTCTTACATTAAAGGCACTATAAGTAAGTTTTCTTAATAGAATCAATTAATTGAAAAATTATAATAAAATGATAAAAGTTTACTAGTTTCGGATTTTTTCCTTTGTATTCACCCAACTACCTATCTGGATGCCAAATTTGAACTTTCTAGGTCATCTGGAACTGGGTTAGAATTTTGATCTATAGGTCAGTCAGTGATAAAAATTGCGATTTTTGGACGTTAATATCTATATATCCGTTTGAGGTGTGTTTATGAAAATTTGAGCACATATGTATCTCGCTGGTCTCAATATACGAGCCAAATTTGACATGTTTCTGTGAAGTAGTTTTTGAGTTATGAGAAGGTCAAAAGTGGCTCCAAATGGTTCGAGATAAATATATACAGTACACACGGTGCTGCACGCCAGTTCTGTTAGCTTGAACCTGGCTTGACACGCTACCGCGCGTCTAGATAAGACAATAAACACAAGAAAATGGCACAAAAGGTGGTCTTATCGCTAAAAGCAATCTCTTCCAGACAACCTTGGGATGTGTATTGTGTAAGTTGGAAAAGTATATGTAACGGTGGGCGGTGGTGTTGATTCATGAGATGATATATGTTCATATTTTTATACACAGGCTGCAAAGGAAATGCATATTCAGCAACTGGCCGGAGTCAAAAGACACATAGAAGGGAGATGCACTCATTGGAGAGCACACATTTTACGACAAATCTGCACACAAAAAGTCTCCTTATAGTGCTACTGATTGCAGATAAACATTAGAACACAAAAAAAAATATCATAACCAGTTATAATTTTTTTTATTTTTTAATATTTTTTTTTAATAGCCTAATCCTAATATGTCTACTACGAATGACTTTATATCTTCATGTGAGTTTTATTTAGTTTGTATGTTGACTTTTCCAACGTGTGTTAAAATGTATTTTAAAATAGGGAATACCTCCAACGCGCTCCATTGTAGATCGTAACTGTCACACAACACCAGGCTTGTTAACGGTCAAACGCTAGCCTATTTTTTTATTTGAAAATAGGCTTGCTAGTAATAAAAACTGTTCACTGCGCAATCCTGGGATTACTCACTGCTGAAATAAATTACCATAACTATATTTACAAAATCTGCATACAACGATTTTACTTTAAATTTTTAGTGTAGTATATAATTATGTATATGATATGCATGAAATACTGCTTGAACCTAGAAAAAATAGGCCTGTGACTGCACAGTAACGGAACTCTAACGGTTTCCCTGTTTTTTAACTACTTACTACAAATCTTGGAATTTTCAAGGCAAGAATGTATAGGTTATTGATGTTTTATACGTAGTTAGGTTTTCTGCGGCTCTGCGTGTCACGCCTCAAGTAAGGTAATCGCCCGACTCGTCTTCAGTAGCGACACGTCGGGCAATGGTGTTAGACGCTAAATGTCGTGAGTCTTAATTTGTGAACAGTGACAATGCCATCTGTGTGTTTAGAAAGTGCAACACCAAGATATATAAGGCCAAGTTACTAAAAGGCCGAATGTGTCTTATCCTCGACAGTGCTGAGAACTGAGATTTGCCATGCTTTATCTTCATATTTAGTTTATATATACATCAATGAATGTAACCTCTCTATATATAAAATCTCATTGGTATAGGTATATTTCTTCTAGATCGATGTGTCCTATCCTCTCCCGCATAGTCGTTTACCACAAGTTGGTGGTCAAACGTATTTTTTTTTATATAAAAAGAAACACTTACATCTATGTCTGATAACGTCTGCATTACATTAAACTGTAAAAATCAATAAGCAATTTTATTGCAATTTCTTCACAAACATTTTTCGCCATAAAACTCATAAACATCGAATAAGTAAAAGGCGTCCTAGTCTACGCTATAAAGCTTTCCGCCTTTCTTTTTCTTCCCTCGAAATTGAAACTCAAGGAAACGCTAACCGAATTTGATTTTCCGAGAGGAATATGGATGAGCCCGCGACTGCACCTGCCTCAATCTGTTTCACTTCATATATTTTCATTTTGTGGGGATTGTTTTTCTTTGAGCATGGAATATAAATGAGTAACTAATGTTACGGATCTACGTAACCGGCTACAAATCTATTACTTTAAACCACTGGTAGAACACTACGCTTCTACTTTCACTTCTTCTTCTACTACTACTTCAGCGCTAGGCCAGACACATTATACAATTTAGGTACTTATAATGCATGTAACAAGTAAGTATATGCAATTCTGTAATCCGGTATACAATTCGCTACAGAACTTCTAAGACCGGAAAGTACCTTCATCCCTTTAAAATACTTCATATTCACAAGAAGCTCTAGATTTTTTCCGAAATCTTACAATCTGGGTGTCTTGAAACGAAGCGTGAATAGGTATCTTTTGGGTAAGCGTGCTCCACATCAGACTTAGTCTTCACGCTAGTGAGTCAAAGTGAAACCTAGCTAAGCCCATTTAACGTAAAAAAGTAATACCTGCATTCGACCTTCCGCGGCCGCCTAGGCGGACAGTTCTGAATAGTTTGCCGCCCGCCAGAAAAGATAAAAGAGCTACATGATAGAAGGATGTGCACTCTGCTAGTGTCTGTATGTAGACATTTAACGCCTGTGCAATCTGACTTGCGCTTTATTGCGTCGTAACAAGGGTCGCTATTTAATTATTAAATTAATTAAATGTATTTGCGGAGTGAGTCGGAAATCGGAATACTCGCATTGCTTTTACTGCACACAAAAATTTTGATTTAAATTACGTTTTTTTTTTTTTTACTATAAATTTTGCACTTTCTTGAAGCAATTCAGTCGTTCAGAGATTGCTGTTGAGCTGTAATGTATCCAACCGCCGTCGCCGATAGCGCGGAAATTGGCTGGGACGGGCTGGAGTTTGATATCTATGCAGCTGTGGCCATTGCAAATTACATTTATATTGCAGCCAGAGGAACGACAGAGCTTACATTTTCTTTTAGATTTGACTTTATTATTACATAATTATTAAAGTCTGTCCAAAAAGTAAAAAAATAAAAAATGGTTGTCTGTAAAGTCGGTTTACGGACGATAATTTTAGGAGATATCGTCATGATAGATGCGTCACAAGCCGAACGCTTAGGCCGATTGTGCCTCTCTATCGCTTGTTCCGCGCTCTCGCTTGCACGCTCGGCTCAGGCGGAACGTGACAATGAGTCATGCTTTTTCGTGCGTGCAGCCGGCGTTCATCGATTTATAAGACGTTACCACGTGAAAAATTAGAAATATTACGTTATTAATAGCTTAGGAAAAAATTTATTGTCGTCTCCTGTTGTACGAAATAGCTCGTCATGTACTAACGAAAATCGGCAACCTTTAAATATTATACATTTTATACGATTGTTGAAACTGTTAATGGTTGTGCCAAATTCGAAAGTTTGCATATTTAAATACGTTTTACGGCTTTGTACACATTTTCTTGTGAAAACCTACGTAAATTACATTACAAAAGTTGCGGTCGAGCGGCGGTCAGGCATTTGTTTTAATAGAGATAAGTACTTGTTGTTTCTGACTAAAGATTCATTTTACCGTTGAATTTATGTTTCTCGTTCACTATGCCTAATAAACTTGTTCAAATAAAAATTCATAACAGTGCACAAATTATGTATTTTACCTATGTATAGCCGACAATCTTCCATTTTTATGTCACAAACAACCATCTGTTTTTATGACGGCGGGAGAAAATATGCAAGAAAATGTCACCCATTTATAGGCCTATCATGCTTATAGCAGGAAAATTGATACAAACATCCCGTCGTCACAGTACTCAGTCTGCGGCACAGATACAATACCTTAGTTTATTCTGAACCTTCTCTATAAGAAAATAAAGATGATATTATTAAGTAGTTTTCAGTGAATATTTTTGCATGTTTGACAGTAGTTCGTGGCATCGATGTCACTTTGCCGGCGGCGGTTCTGTGGAGACACTGCGCTATTTCATTCAAATGGGTTTGCATCTACGAAAGGAATGGAATTCCTTTAGAATGCCAATGATTTTGTGTGACACTGAAGATTGATGTCTTTTAAAGGAGGTTTTTGTTTTTTACCTGACTTCTAACGACAGAAGGTCAAGACGACATTACCACAACAAAATTTTACAAGTTTTATAGTGACTTGTATGTATGATTTGACTTGTATTCATGCTGGACTGGTAGAAAAAGAAAAACATGAAATGTACCAGCTGCTTTTCTTCCCGGGCATGCTGTAAAAGTCAATTATGTACGCGATGCGATAACCACCTGCCACTACAAGCTATTATTTTACACATCTTTTCCTTATACGTTTACCTTCTAAACATTTAACCACGGGTAAATGTGGCGTCAAGCATCTTTAATGCGTTACCTATCCCGTAAGGGAAAATAGACATGATTTACGTATAAGTATGTCTTTATATGCTAGTAAAAATGATGCCAGTATGCTATATGTAGAACAATACCCTTAGTCAGGTCAGGTAAAAAGCAATACGATCATTCCAGACCAATGTAGTGCAAAGATAATCCAATGCTCAAGCCTCAATGGTTTCGCATTAAGTTTTGTGACAATCCTGGGATAATCTTTGCATCTATTTCAATTACGAATGATCATAGTTTATGTCCAAGCAATGCTGTAATCTACTAAATATTCAGCAGCTGTTTTCTAAGCCCCAAAAAGAAAATTAATATACAAAGCCCGGCTCAAACACATTTTAATGATAAAACAACAAGGCGAGTCTCATCCATTTCTAGATAATTATAATTTCTGAACAACTACGAAGAAAAAACACAGCTTTAGGGTTCCGCAGTATTTCAAAGAATCCTTATAATTTCGCTCTTTCAGTCCGACCAAACGTGCCAATGGAACCTGGACTCCATTGGCACCTGGATAGAGACAGATGACATGTGAGAGGGGCCTATACATGGCAGTTTGTTAGTTTAAATTGATTAGAAACTTCTAATGAAAATAAAAGAAATGTAATTTTATCTTTTCAATACAGTTGAACATTTGTAAGGTTTGCTTTGCTTTTTATATGCTTTACGAAATGACACGTTAAAATTTCTAAAAGTTGATCGCTCATTTATTGCTTTTTGTTATTAAAATAACATTATTTTAATTATTATAAAGATAAATCTTAATAAAACATTCAGGGCATTTAGCTAAAAAAATATGCTATTAGCATAAAATGGTTTCGAAGAGTTTAAATTTTTGCTACTTATATTATGAGAAAGTTTAATGATACCATCTCAACACTCAAATGTCCAGTTTTCGGTTTTTTCCTATATGTGTACTCTAACACAATGCTTCTTGCCAATTTTCATAGTTCTAGGTCAACGGTAAGTACCCCATAGGTTTTGATTCCTTTATGAGTGTCGAAATGTGCGTTTTTTACGACATATTCGGCTGTAACTTTTTTTTATAAAAACTGAGAAATTTTATTTTTCTTTCTGCAGCAAGATACTATGGATCTGCGTATATGGTTTTAATTTCAACATGATACCTTTAAGTGTTCCCGAGATAAAGGTCTTGACACCCTAACAGACGGACAGACAGACAGACGGACAGACGGACAACAAAGTGATCCTATAAGGGTTCCGTTTTTCCTATTGAGGTACGGAACCCTAAAAATATTCAAAATTTAATATAAATAAATATTCAAAAAACTTTCATCATTTAACTTTTTCGTAAATTAAGTAAATATTCAAAAATTGAAAGGTTCTAAGAGTTTTGTACATGAACATCAATTTCTGAACCTTTAAGTAATTTTTATTCGGAACCCTACAAAAACCATGTCTCGAGCCACGACACGCTCTTAGCCTATAATTCCTAGCCAGTTTGATGAAGCACGTGCCGCTACTTTATTATTTTCTTACAGTTCAAGGTACTCGGCTTCTTAGTTTTTTTAATGAAATAGTATAACAATTAAGTAAGTAGCTATTTCTTTTATAACAACGAAGGAAGTAATGGACAACGCAATTTCCATTAGAATTAATTAATTTCTTTTACTGTGTATTTCTAATTTATTTGTGTTAAATGTTTACGTGTATAACAGAATAGATAACAATACGTGGGTGTTCAGTATATCATATTAGATATCGATTAAATACGAGTATATATACGTATATTTAGGTAACAAGTATTAGTATATGTATGGTGAACGAAGTTACGTTAAATACAAACATAATTTTTCCTTACTTATTCTTGTTACACTTTAAGCGTCTATTGCCAATCATTATGGCAGTCAGTAGAGTGTGGAAAGCAGTACATCTTCTAAGTCCACGAGAGCATACCTTGTAGCTTTACATCTTATTGAGAATGATGACTTTGCATATGTCATGTACAAAAAGGTTAGCTTATTGCTAGGGATGCGGGCGAATGACAACAGCATCTTGAAAGCTGTTACTGTTTTTTACGCAAGATTGATCTACGATTAACCACCAACTCGCCTGATGTTAAGCGACGGTGTGGCCGAGGATGGAGCTCGTCAATCTAGAAGATATATATTCACTCCAGCCTTGTAAATTCTTAGATTGCAGTTTTCAAGCAGAGATGGCGGCAAAAAAATCCATTCCTGATAAATTTAACTGTCCCATTCTGCTCTATCACATCAGATTGTTAGTATAATTTTACGAAAAGTATTTATTTATTTTAGGAAAATTAACTATATTTTAAACACTGTAACATTAGGTACATAAATGTAATCGATGCCATATAAATTTGTGAGCAGAGAAACGATTCCCAAGTTTCCATCTACCAAAAGGACTAATATGGACTCATATTTTGTTTTGGACTCTTAAGATAAAAGCTTTTTCTTAAATTTATACATTTTCTCCGTTTAAGTACGTTTACCTCTCGAAGTTTACCGTCAGAAGTACGTTTCAACGTCACACAGTAAAAGTTTCTACCAGAAGCTAATTTGACTCGCAGACAAACTCGTTTACTTCTCTACTCCACCGTGCTATGTAAATGAAACTATGAGGTTACGCGAGGTCCCATATGCATTTTAATAACTTCATTTTCTTCAGATAGTGTGGTGATGTTAGTAACACAGTATAATATTATGATAAGTTATTCTTTATCATAAATACCTAACATTGGTCAACAAAAACCCTACACTGTGTAACTAAACGGTTTTTTGTTGATCATTTCCAAATACAGAATTTATCAGCATATATCATATGTATATTATTAGCCCTACATAAACAAAATATGGCATGTTGATGTGTTCTGTAAATTGCTACAAAACTATGATACTCAAATATAAAAAAAAGCAGGAGTGGCACTCCATACTTAAAAAGCAGGGAATATTTTTTTTTCAACCCCATCTCATCATGTGGCGTGTCGCTGAATAGGTCTCTAAGGTTCCATATATCATTTGTTTTTTCTCAGATGCGATTTGTGTGAGATATAGCCCGCCAAAGGTGAAAAAAATGTGCATTTCTACACACCGTTCCGTTCCGTTCCGTTCGTTCCGTTTTTTTTTCCCCTGTATTTGTTCACTATATTAATAGGATTAATTGTGCTTGTTATTACAATAATTAAAATGAGGGTAGATACAAATGTTTTTTAAGTTTTTGGAAATAAATATATTTGTATTTCTATTTCTAAAATATTTGAGTTATAAATTCATGATTAACCAGTAGACCCAGTAGACCCTATTAAATACTTTCAATGAAAATTGTTTTGAACACTATTATTACTACTTTTCGAGATATAGCGGTAAACATAGAAAACACATAAATCATGGTAGTACTAAGGTCATTGAGCTTTTCGAAAAGTAATCTAAACAAAAATACTCGCCAGTTTTCTTTTAAATTACAGCATTAGCTACGAAACCCTACTATACGTTAAGCCTTGGCATGTTCCTTGTAGCACTTGACTTGAATAAGGAAGCTTTTAATAAAACAGAAGTCTCGACCGACGACGTAGAAAGATTTCTAGTAAATTGCAAGTCCAATTGATTTTATAGAGTACCATCTAACTTAACTGCACCGTCGCAAATCCGATGAAGAGAGTATATACTTCTCTAGGAAACTTTGTAATACTATAGTTTGTTATGTATGTACAAATGATATAAGAAAAAATGTTTAATAAATAGAATAAAAAGTGCTCACGCTGACTTTTTTTTTGCAAGATAGATCTGCGATTGCCCACCATCTCGCCTGATGTTAAGCGACGGTGTGACCGAGGATGGAGCTCGTCGATCTAGAAGATATCTATTCACTCTAGTCTTGAAAATTCCAAGATTGTAGGGCTCAGAAAACGGAGATGGCGGCAAAGAATTCCATTCCTGTGCAGTATGCAACAAGAATGTGGATCGATATCGCTGAGTACGGATTTTTTGGATTTCTAAGCTGGTATTAAACTGTAATTAAACTCGGCGTATCGGAATCCGCCGAGTTTAAATTAAGAGATTTGCCTGCTATTTAGAAGTTCCAATCTCCATGTTTCGGCTCCTTTATCAGAACCTTTTAATCACATTTATTTAATGACAAAAGGGTATTTAGTAACAGTAACTAAAGAAATGTATTCTAACTGACGAGCTACAATACGTTTTTTGGTCTTGACTATAAATGGTATTGTATATTTATAGCCTTAACGGAAAACGTTACTTAACTTTAAGCATTGCATTAACGTATTTTGTCAACTTCTCGCTGATACGTAATTACATTTGCGGAAAGAAGACAGAGAATTTAAGACGATGGTTCAAGTTAAGTAACGTTTTTCGGTAAGGCCGTATGTATGTAGTTGATTCGTCGGTAGAAAGTTACGATTTCAGATTTACGGCTCATCATAAGATTGATGGAGCATGGAGCAGATATTGCATTGATATCAAAATTACATACTATTTAAATACTACAGCAGCCAACTTAAATATGATACAAGTTTAAGTTTAGAAAACTCAAAAACCCCCGACAACAAAAAACGGCTGTACAGATTTTGGTGAAACATAACTAAGAACACTCCCGACTAATTCACCTTTCAAACAAAAAAAAACAACGAATTCAAAATCGGTTCGTCGGTTCTTCAAAATCGGGAGATACGATGCCTCAGACAGACTCACACACAGACACGTCAAACTTATAACACCCCGTCGTTTTTACGTCGGGGTTAATAAAAAAAAAATGATTAAATAAAAAAAAATATTATAAAAAAGAAAATAAAATAAGTATAGGGTTAATAAAAAAAAATGATTAAATAAAAAAAATACCTACTAAACAATATCAGAAATACACTCGTTAACAATATCAGAAACTTAATTTTGTAGATTTCAACAAAACATTAATTGAATTGAGCCAAGCCATTGTTCAGTGTTTAGTTTGAAACCAGCTAAATTAATCGTGAATAGCGACGTGGGTTACGAACAGTTACGGAGTTACCAACTTTGTTCCGAAATGATTGTTATTAGAAGCATAATGGATCTTACGAAAATGCTTGAACTGTAAAAATAATTGTTTCGGTGATTACAAAAGTTACGGACTTATTAAAAATTAGCCAACCAATAGGTTGGTTGGTTGGAAACGAGGCAAAAACGGTGGAAAACGGTCTTGTTTAAGAGGTTTAGGACTAGTAATGTATCTCGGGTTCACTTGCTATCCTCTAGGAACAGTTCTTTTTGGAACGTTTCTTTAGTTTATATGTTAATCCTAGGTGTAGTAGTATAGGTATATCCATTGCGAATTTCATTTCAATCCGCATCTACATGAAGAATTAACACTTACACTAGTCCGCTGTGTTTTGTCAGTGACTTTTGTACGTCCACTATACGTCTACGTCTTTTACAGGAATAGATTATCAGCTACTTACCAAAGTTATCCTAGAGAATAATCTCTATTTTAAGTTCTATTTAAAAATCTTTTCAGTTACCTACAGATGGAGGAAAACTTACGCACACACACACACACAAACATACTTTCATTCAAAATATTGATGAACGCACACATAATGCCTTAATGCCATAAAATTAACCTTTTTGTACATAGTACTTCAACAATGTGCTTAGCAAATAAAATTTTACTTTTACTTTACTTTACATGAACTTTTACAATTATAATTTGTTTCTTGGTAAGTGTTATATTCTCGGGGGTTCTATTTCCGATTAACATACCTACGTAAATTCAAAGGTTTGTTTGGGTAATATTATTTCTTTCTTATTACTTTTATCGATCCTTTCTAAAATTGATTCGGTTTTGGCAAACTTTGTATTTTGTCTTGATCTTAAGCAATCGAGGCCGCAGGCGTTATTAAAGACTACTTTCGCATGTACCCGATACGTTTATTGCTATTTATTTGCACCATTGCTCGATTGCGTTTTAATATTAGCCTTCGCCTTAATGCCTTAGTTAAAATAAAAATAAATAAATATTTGTGGACATTTCACACAACACCATCTAGCCCAAACTAAGCAAAGCTTGTACTATAGTACTAGATGGCTGATAGAATACATATATACTTTTTTGTTGTAAATATATACAAATGATACATAGAAACACCCAGACACAGAACAAACATTCATGCTCATCACACAAATGTTTGCCCTGGGTGGGGATCGAACCCACGACCTACAGCACAGTATAGGCAGACATACTACCAACTGAGCCACAAGGCCAGTCAAGTTACAGCTTACGTTACAGTACCTGTAAGGAATGAATAATCTCATAAATAGCGCTTTTCTCAAATTCATTGTATTTTCCGCCTTTAAGAAGCTGCTCGGAGGTAGTAATCTCATTTTTGCATCATTTTTAATGATCGGAAATAAAAATTAGAGGTAATTTTTGATATGACACATTTAATGCGGACCAACTGGTTCCATATTATGGCGACAGCTCGTGAATGCTAAAAAAGGCAGTGATAAGCTCTATAATAAATAAATAATAATAAATACTGGAGGGCATTGTCATACAACACCATGTAGCCTCAAACAAAGAAAAGCTACTATGGGAACCAGGTGGCTGATCAAGTACATATATACTTTTTTTTGTAAATACATATTATTTAATATACCTACATATAAACATCCAGACATGGTAGAAACATCCATGCTCAGCAGAAATGTTTGCCCTGAGTGGGGATTGAACCCACGACCTACAGTTTAGAAGGTAGACATAATGGTAGTAAGTATGTCTTCCTTCTAAACTGTAGGTCGTGGGTTCCATGGGAACCATGAGGCCTGTTGAATAAAGGAACGAGAAATATGTAAGATTTAATAAATCATCATTGCGTGCATATTTTCTACACTAAATACTAAATAGTAATAGTTTCGATGTTTCACATCTGCCAGGCGTTCCATGCGCTGACGCCGCAGTCATAATTAATTTTGCAATGGCTGCGGCGCAGTGACAAATGATTAGCAGTAATGTGACAATAGTAAACATATCCTCGGACACACCGTCGCTTAACATCAGACGAGTTGGTGGTCAATCATAGATCTATCTTGTATAAAAAAAAAATCGGCCAAGTGCGATTCGGACTCGCGCACGAAGGGTTCCGTACTATCACCTATAATAGAAAATCGTATAAAATAACGAGAAATCAACGAAATTCCAAGTAGTAAATTGCAAACTTATAGGTAGGTTTTCGATACACATCCGGGCAGTATGACGACGCTCGCCCGAATACGCGCGGCTATGGCTCGCTCCGTGATGTTACCTCCCCCGCTACCCGCGCGGCCGTTGCTTAGCAACCGCCTCGCGCTCGCGACACCACCACATCGCGGCGTGGCGCTCGCACCGCGTTTAGATGCACGGATTATTTTCATTTTGTGAGTTTTTATGTATTAGATTAGGTATTTATTTTTATAGTTAAAATATTTCTAAATATTTACTTACAAATATTCAAGTTTCTACCTGTTAATTAAGATCGAGTAAAAATTGCTTAAAAATTACGTTTGTTGTATGGGAGCCCCCGTTAATATTTACTTTATTGTTATTTAATTATTTATTTTGAAAGGTAATATACAAGTAAATATTCTGTGAGAATTTGAAGCGTCTACCTGTTACCGTTTTTAATATTGAGCAAAAAAATACGAAAAAAACATGTTTATTGTATGGGGACCCCCCTTAATATTTTTTTTTTTTAATTTTTAGTATTTGTTGTTATAGCGGCAACGGAAATACATCATTTGTGAAAATTTCAGCTTTCTAGCTATAACGGTTTATAAGATACAGCCTGGAGACAGACAGACAGACAGACAGACAGACAGACAGCGAAGTCTTAGTAATAGGGTCCCGTTTTTACCCTTTGGGTACGGAACCCTAAAAACGAGTTATCGAGTGATCGACCGCAACTTATTAGTTAATTTTGCAATGGCTGCGGCGCAGTGACAAATGATAAGCAGTAACGTGACATTAGTAAACATAATGAACTATCGAGTGATCGACCGCAACTTTAACGATTGCGGCCGACGTGTCGGCCATATCCCACGGAATTCTTCTTACATACCTAATTATTTTCATATATTGTAGTAAATAAAGTAGTAGTTGCGACAATTTCAGACAGTTTAAATATTGTACACGTGACGGTTTTATTTATTCACTTCTGTTTTGAGTCGAAATATCCAACTATAGTTACAACTGCATTAGGTGGTCTTCTTTATAGGAACAGTGCAAATGTCACTCAGGGTCAGTGACGCGCCGTGCACTTCGAAAGTACGTGAGTGACCCGTAGTTTTATCAGTATGTGTGAAAACCACGTTGGTTTCCATAGTACAATTTTGCTTCTTTGTTAAAAGTTAAAATTCTTGTAAGCTTACCTATTCTTACGACTTTATTAGTAAGTTCAAAGTAACGCAAATGTCTTAAAGTTTAGTGCAGTTTCGATCTCACTTCATTTATCCTTTGAACGCGTCACGACGTTGCTATTTGAGTTCTAGAAACGTCTACATTATAAGCGCCGTACCTGATTTTATCAACCGACTTCAAAAAAGGAGGATGTTCTCAATTCGCCTGTTTTTTTATGTTACCTCAGAACTTTCGACTAGGTGAACTGATTTTGATGATTCTTTTTTTTATTTGAAAGCTGATGCTTCCCGTGTAGTCCCATTTCAATTTGGTCCAGTTCTGACGATGGCATCCTTGAGAAGTCGGTTGCTTCAGTTTTTTAAACTATAATTATTTAAGGAAGATTTCAAATACATATATAAATCACGCCTGTTTTCTCTTATGGAGTAGGCTGGGCATCAAACACCAATAAGTAATATTATAAGTGGCTATGGATGTATGTTTTTATATGACCGCCTACAGCTTAAACGGCTTGACCAATTTTGATGTGTGAGGTGTCGTTAGATTTGTGTTCACTCCCTATATGTTTTTTTGTAATAATAATATCTCTCGCAAAAATAAAAATATGAGTTGTTTTGTTCTCCAGTTCTCCAACGAACTTTTTTGTAATAAATATGTGATTTTATCAGAATTAATTTAAAGAATGCGTATTGATAATCTTTTGCGGCGATTTCACGCATACTTTTTCACAAAAAAGTACAATTAACAGCGTATCAAGCATAACGGAATCTTAAGTTAAAAAAACTACTTTTCTGCAGTAGTAGACTATTTTGTTTTTCTTTTAATATACCTACCTAAATACTTGTACAGAAAAATGCGTGTCGTCAGTTGTACTTAGTTTACGCTCTTATATTTTCTCAGTTAAAATTAGCTAAGCTTCCTTGAACTTAGTTTAATTTCAAATATTTGAACTTTCAAAATTTCATAACATTGTTTTATGTTACTTAATTTTAAAATCTCCCCACGTAATGTAAATTTTCCATCTCTCAAAATCACGGTTTTTTTTTACTTGATCGTCTACAAAAGTATTTTTCTTCGTAAAATAGCAGCTCTTGAGGATGTTTCTAAGGAAAGGAATATTTAACTTTCATAAAATTTTCATAAACGCCACTTTAGGCATAATCAAGTTTATTTTTAATTTGACCGGATATAGAAAAGCTTTCTCAGAATTTCTTTTTAATTTCAAGACAGTTTTTGTGCTTTTCGTTATAAAATTTATGGTTTTCAAGGAAATATCGTTTTCTTGTTAATAACTACAATTTGAATAAAAAACGTTTCGTTATGATAATAAGAATAGGTAATTAAATACTTAAAAATAATTACGGGACTTCTCTTACATATTTGGTTAGATTTTGGATCTTAGCTTTCTTCCATTCAAGCATATCCAACATCTTTGAAGATAACGGTTCTTGAAGAAATAACTAGAGATAAGCCGTCATCATTACGTAAACAGAGCTAGGCTTCTTTGTATTTGTAGTAGAAAGGTTTTTAGAGTACTATATCCTCTTTCATACCCATTACATTATAAAATGAAGGCATAGAGATCTCAAGTCTGTTTAACTCTGCGTTTTTGTCGTGTCGTCTATATTTTACCATATCATACCAACGCTATTACTTGAAAAATCTTGAGATTAATAACATAAATTGATTGTATGTATATACTTATATATATATTTCCTTATGGGGTAAGCAGAGGATCGAAGACCATGAAGCCGTTTGACTCCACATTTGACCGCGGTTAGAGGGTGAGATAGGAAGGAGAGGGTATTAGTGGGTTAGAAGTTATAGGAGGGTAAGATATAACCTTGACTTGCACTAATGACACCCGGTCAGCCCATATCCTACATAAACAAGAATTTGCCTCAAGTCCTATTATCTGACTACTGATTTTTTACACAAATATGATTTACCGGCAGGAGGCAGCGATAGACCGCGATTCATGGAAGGAAATGGGGGAGACCTTTGCCCAGGAGTGGGACAGTATAGGTTAACAAAAAAAAGTGATTTACCGCCAATAAGGACGTTAACTAACCACAATTACTTCATTGTAAAATTATACTCATTCCGTCCGTAATTGGTAAACATACTTCTATATGGAAATAGAACCACCTTAAAAGGACAAGCCGCTTAAATTCCACAACTGATAAGGCGCTATTGATAAATGTTAGCGAGACGTTCTTGCCAAACTACGTCTGGGGTCCCCTATAGCCTCTATTACTAGTTATCAATGACTGTCAGAAATGGCCAGTGATAACGATAAGGGTGCTATTATCGGAACAGCGGCCGGACAATAACTTGGGGTTACTTTGTCTTAGTGCTGGTTATTATCTGAGATACCGCTTTATGTTTAGCCCTTTGGAGGTTAGACCGAAATTAACTGGTAATTATGGTAAAACGCTAGTCTTATCGACTATGAGCTTAGACCGAAATTAACTAGTACTTTGGAGCTTAGACCGAAATCAACTAGTACTTAATTATGGTAAAACGCTAGTTAACTTAACAATAATTGTTATAAAACTTCAATGTATCCGTTAAATGTTAAATTAATAATTAATGTTTAATTAATTTTAAATGTTTCAATGTATCCGTTTTAAATTAACTGGTAATTATGGTAAAACGCTAGTTAACTATAACCATAATTATTATCAAACTTCAATGTATCCGTTATAAATGCAGAATTATAGTTATCTTTCAAAAAATAAACAATCTTGCAATCTTACAATCTTGGAATTTTCAAGGCTAAAGTGAATAGATATCTTCTAGATCGACGAGCTCCATCTTCGGCCATACCGTCGATTAACATCAGGCGAGTTGGTGGTCAATCGTAGATCTATCTTGCATAAAAAAATTAAATGATAACATAAACGTTATTTCGTTAAATTTTAGTTTTTTTTTACTTGTTTTTTTACACGACTGCTAAAAAAAGAGCGTAATATTTTTCCGTTGTCCTTATTTGTGTAAGTTTTTCTGTTACTTCATGTACTATCAACAGCGTAGCAGTTATTACACTAAAGAAATCGTTATTATGCAGTCGGGCAATTTGTTTTTTACTTAATTTAAATACTTGTTTACTCTTAATTTTAATAAGCTGTTCAAATCAAGCTTTTTTGCTCCGCTTTATTTAATCAAGTAAAGGATAATAAATAGGTAAGCATGTTATCGGTTGAAATTGAATAAAACAGCAAAGACGACTTTCATACATTTTTACGTCACATCGTTGACTTATAGAAAATCTAATATAGCGGCTCATCTCGTATCATCCATCAATGACATTGAAGTAACTCCCTGTCGCAGAGATAGGACCTTCCGATATTGGAAATTTTGGAAATACCATAACGAAAGAGCGAACCAAATTCATCTCAACTTAATGGAATTTGTTGGAAATCGTAGGTGATTTTTACCTTCACGGACACGTTCTTGATGCGTACTGAACAGGGATTGATCTTCCTGCCGGCTTCTGTGTTTTCTGAGAACTACAAATCTTGGAGTTCTCGAGGCTAGAGTGAATAGATATCTTTAAGATCAACGAGCTCCATCCTCGGCCACACTGTCGCTTTCCATCAGACGAGTCGGTGGTCAATCGTACATCTGTTTCATGTAAAAAAAGCTTTTTTTAGATTTAGTGATTTTAAGAAATTAGGTCCACGTTCTTGATGCGCAAGAATTGATTTCTTGCCGCCATATCTCTTCTCTGAAAAGTAAACTTAGAATTTTTCAAGGTTAGAATCAAAGAATTCAATGTAAACTAGAACAGAAATTTCAAACAACAAAACGGTCGTCAAAATTCGTCAAAGCTCATCACCGCTCACGTCACTGTCTAGCAGACAATTGAACGAGGTGTAGACACTGCTCTGCAGTTGCGATGAACAAAGTGAGTGTTCAAAACATGACATCTAGTACTTTATTACATATAGATCGCTGGTTAGAATGAATAGATATATTCTAGATCGACGAGCTCCATCCTCGGCCACAACGTCAGGCAGTCTGGGTGGTCAATCGTCAAAAATAAAAAAAAATATCATTAATTATGTTCTCATGGGAGTGATGTAATATCTTTATATGAGAATAAATAATCTTTAAATCTATATCTAACTTAAGAATCATTTTTTGTTATATTTTAGTTTAGTGGTCTTAGTTTACTTCAGAATTGCCTCCTATGTCTAATCTCATTGTGAGTAGACAAACGTACGTAGTCGTAGTAACTTAATACCTCCACGCTTTCCTGAAAAAAGTGTAATTGCAGACAATCATACGGACAGACAACGAAGTAATCCATCTTTAAAGTGAGGGGTTCCATTTTTTCCTTTTAAGATATGGAACTCAAGGCTTAAATCCAATAATTCTCCATAAAACATCCGTAATCCGCAACAACTCCTATATTCGTCATAAAGAAGTTAAAACTCTTATTGATATGCATTGAAAAGATCTAATAAAGCGAGATTTTGAGCAGATATATCGGCTCCGATCCCCCGGGCTAAGTGTTAAGTGCTTTGAACCATGAAATAAGATACAAAACGTTTTTCACACCCTCCTAAGCATTTTCCTTGTTTCCATTTTAAAACAATGTTAGATTTTACGGGCTCGGAGATTGTTTCGTACATATTTTCTTTTATAAGTACTTATGTCAACTCAAATGAATTTGTTTGTTTTGTTTAAACGTCATTGTTATATAATATTTGATTCATATTTTATTTGATCCAATTTAATGATACAACTCAATTCAATTTAGAATTACTTATACTAATCCGACTCAATTGAATTACCTTACTTCTGTTTGTTTCCATATTAAATTTGACATCAAATGTAATTACTTTAAGCTTATTCTGTTGACTTTTTCGTAATCTTAAAATAAAATGATACTTAAATCTTGATAAAAAATAATAATTTATAATATTTGAATTTGTAATGATTGATATTGTATTGTACTAATTAATGTTAATTTGACATGTACTTCAGCAGGATCACTATCAATGATGACTAATATCAAGACACGGGTGATTCAATTCACCCAGTTTGATGATTAGTGCCGTAACTTTTGTCATGTACTATTATTAGATGAAATAAATGATCTGATCTGATTTGATGGAAATCAAATCAAATAACATTTATTTCCTTAATACAAGCTACATACAATCGTCAATATAAATTAATTACAGTCACAATCGAAACTTGTAAGTGTACCATAATATTAAGCCGTGTAGCAACTGATCTAAGATAATACTTGTGCTGCAGTTGCTACTTGCCTTCCAATAATCCATAGCCAAAGTACAATTTGGTGTCCTTACATTGAATCAGGTAAGTACATGTTTTTTAGGGTTCCGTACCTCAATAGTCTTTAAGCAAGGAAAGAGGGTCCAAATTTTAAAGTACTTTAACCGTATCATGTGGGGTATCATATGAAAGAGCTTAATTAGCACAACATAAAACAGGGTTTTAAACGTTTTTATGATGTATATTTTTCGATTTATGAAGTAAAATATAAAAAAAAAAATATTTCCCCCTTTTATCTACTAGTTGGTACGGAACCCTCGGTGGGCGAGTTTGAATCGCCTTGGCCGGTTTTTTTTTTATGTTAACGATTTGAATTGCATTTTATATTTTGTATATAGTCAAGAAATGATAAAAAGCATTTTTGAATGCTTGGGATAATGTTATCGTATGTCAATTTATTAATGAGCAAAGGAACGTATGTTCGTCTTTTAAGTTTAAATAAAATCAGAGGAGAAAAATCTTACGAAAAAAAAAAGTACATAAATTTTTATCTTTGAAATAGGTATGGAAACAAAAGTATGAGGATAAAAAATATTTACAATTATGTTTACTTAACTAAGTTCTGAGAAAGTTTTTTCGAACAATTAATATTTTGCTATTTTTTCGATTTGCTAGAAAGAAAATGTTGTCAACTGATGTTTTTTTTTCATAATAATAAATATTAGTGTTCAATATTTTGTATTATAAAAAAAATTAGTGATAATATCATATTTTTTTTAACACGAATAAGTCCGCGTTTGACCACCAACTCGCCTGTTGGAAAGCGAAGATGTGGTCGAAGATGAAGCACGCAGACTTAGAAGATACCTATTCACTCTGACCTTGAAAATGCCAATGTTGTAATTCTCAGGGAACAAATCATTACATTTTAAATCTTGTATTTTTCTTTGGAATTGATATTCAAATATAATATTGGTAGCGTTTTATTCAATATGTGTTCGATTACTTGCATATTGTGTGTGGTAAACAATCCAAGCTATAGTTCTGAAACGTGACTAGGATTTCACTGTGGCTTATGCTGGAATATGACTGTGACTATGATTACTTAACTTTAAAATTTTGGCATATATAAACACTTCAAATTGACCAATGCATAACACATGCGACGCGTTAATCCTCCCTCCTAGGATAAAACTTAAATCAAATAACAATCTCCTCTACTCAATAAAGGATAAGTGCTAACACATATAAACATAGTTGCTTAAAGATATCCGCAGAAGCGTCTGAACGATTAGGGCGTTAATGGTGGACTACATCAATCCAATGAACCCTCTGTTTCTTGCCAAATTATCTTTTCTCTCTTCTTCCTGAGCGGTTAATTACGTTTGCGTTTTTTGGATATGAACCGTGGGGGAAGATTACTGACTTGGGTTATGTGTGTAGGTATAAGGAATATTGCCCTCATGACACCTCCAGTTTATAAAGATGTAAACTGGAGGCAAAGCGAGTGTGTAACTCGCTTTTAACCAACTTTGAAAAAGTGGAAGGTTCACAATTCGGTTGTATTTTTATTTTGTGTTTGCTACCGTATAACTCTGTATTAAATTTAAATCTGCGAGAAAGTGGGAAAAACAAGCATAACTCACTCACTCACACAATTAAAGACAAAGAAACAAGTTTACAATTAATTTGTCAATATTGCTTCATTTAAAATATAAAAAAAATTACAAAGCGAGCGAAGCAAGTCTCTGTAATATAACGTATAAAAAAAGTGAATTAATTTGCTATTCTTGAATGAGGGTTGGCAGACGTCCGAATTTCACGCGCCGTCTAGCGTGCGTACCATATACCTACTTGATGCGCTCATTGGAGTGTTCGCGAGGTCTACTGCTTGTAGTGCCAGTAGAAGTAATAGTATTTTTTCAACGAGAGGGGGATATATTCCAAAGTTATGTCTTAAGATTTAAAGTATAAATCATAATATAACATTAAATTAAACTCTGCTCAACATAAAGATGTATTTCAATTTATATCGCCATTATTAATACACTGGCTGTGACGTTAACAACGAAAGGGTTCCCGCCATAACTCATAACGCAGGCTACTGAAGACATATACAAAGATGGATACCAAGCCTTCTGATAACAATATGAACGTAATAAATTTTCTGTTATGTCCTTTGGGAAACAATTTCTAGAGAGTAATATTTATGAACGTGCTAACCGATATTTTGTTTTGTTTCAGGTAAGTTACAGTTTTATATAGAGCAGAAATTTCAAAAATATAAACACCATCCACAGTTTTCTTTACCGAGTAAGTACTGGTTTTCTGTGGCTAAGAATAATCGTAATAACTAAAAACAATAATAAAATAACGTAATGAAGAAGATGAACACGTATCTATGTCGTATTGTCGGCCTTGTGGCTCAGTTGGTAGTGTGTTTACGTCTACCTGCTGAACTGAAAGGTCGTGGGTTCGATCCCCACCCAGGGCAAACATTTGTGTGATGAGCATGGATGTTTGTTCTGTGTCTGGGTGTTTCTATGCATCATATGTATATATTTACAAAAAAAAAGTATATATGTATTCTATCAGCCATCTAGTTCCATAGTACATACAAGCTTTGTTTAGTTTGGGCTAGATGGTGTTGTGTGAAAGAGTTCGTTGGAGATTACGAAAAAACGTATTTTTTAATTTTTGCGAGAGATGTATTACTAATGTTCCAAATAATATAGCCTATGACACTCTGAAAGTAAAGACTAATCTAACGACACCTTGCACATCTAAATCGGTCAAGCCGTTAAGCTATAGGCGATCATAGAGAAATATACATATGTACCCACATACATACATACACTCGAAAAACATAACCCTCCTTCTTACGCAGTTGGATAAATAGTAGGTACATAGACAGATTGCTTCTCCTCTGTGTACTATTAGTAGGATAATAATTTTATTACTAGAACATGAAAAAAAAAATGTCTAGTTCTTAACATACTGGCGAGTAAAACTAAACAGAGTTATTTTCAACCTGTAAATATCACGAATTATGCATCTCATACCTACCTACATACATATAGTCGGTCACCCATAGTATTTTCCAGTGTTAGGGAGACACAAAACAAATTCTTTTTACAGACCGACTACACATTTTAACAAAGCTCGCGTTATATAAAGTGACGGCGTAGTTCAAGATAGTCCGAACCAAATCTGTCAGTTGCCTGGAATGGGAACTAGGTCTCAAGTGAAACTGCCGGGATATTTTCGGTCATAGAAAACTGAAGTTTATTTTTAGAATTCAATCCCACACACTCTTGTACGGAAGTCCATCGCACAACCGAATTTGCGAAGTGGACCGTTTTCGAAGTGGTCCATTTGTGAAACCTCTACTTGGACTTTTTGCTAAGTTGACCAACCGCGTACAAACGGTTATATTCTGGTGAGGCAAATTTATTTAACTTGTGAACGGCAATTGAACACCACTACCCCTAATCGTTAGATACTACTTACAAACACCTCTGTGAGTTACGAGTAGGTCCTACATATTTCTAAACAAAAAAGCTCTGTGAGTTTCGATTGCAATGCGGTCAGTGGTCAAAACTCTGTGAGTTACTACTTATAAACAAAAAAGCTCTGTGAGTTTCGGTTGCAGTGTGGTCAGCTGTGTCAGTGGTCAGCTATAGTGTTTCACTTTGTGAAATTGAAGAATAAAAAATAAATAAATAAAATGCGTATCGTGGTCGTGGCCATGGTGGATATTGTGGTCTCCACAATAAAACTTAAAACATCCTAAAAGCGGCGTTAATAATAATAGCAGTGACGCGTGGACTATATCTCTCTCGCTCCATTACCCGACTTTATCCGAACAAGCGTTACATAGCCGAGCGTGACGTCTCAGTCTCATTCAATACAAAAAAATATAAAGTTCTAGGCGCACCTAAATAAGTTTTCATTTCAATAACTAGAAAACAGTGTTGTTGCCATTTCTACCATTCCGAAAATACGGTGCACCACAGACATTAAAATTGCGCTTGCGGCTACTGAAGTCCAACCGACGAGCTATAATTACCTCAAATAATAATTTACTTGCTCTAGTATGTTTTAAGTTCTGTGTAATAATACAGACTAAACACGTTCAAGCATTAAAGTACCGGCATCTCGTAGGATTAGTGAGGATTTCGCAAATTTCGCCGTTCATTACGGCATTAAGGCACCGGGCGCGACCTAATTGGCAAATTGATGCGACAATGTTCAACGGGCGATTTCACAGAAACGAATTCAGCTTGATTATTTGCAAAATTAAACGAGGCGTAGTCTGAAAAGTGTCGGTAAGTATTTGCCGTAGTTGTGCTGAATTTGTATTGCATTTCCCTAATTATGATACTGAATGCGGTTCACCGTTTTGTCTGAAATATTTGTAAAATTATCAGCAGTTTCTGGATTAGCATTTTCCATGATTACAATATTAATTTTACTAACACTTTGCTAAATTGTCGATTATTGAAATCGTAAGAAGCTAGCATTCAAATAGCGTTGTTCTAACCTTGAGATCACAGAGGTTAATAAAAATATAACTATTGTTTTGTACCTGTATTTTTCTTAATGGTTCCAAATTTTGCTAGTTTATTTCATGTTAGAACAAAATTTTTAATACAAAAATTGAGCATGCAAAAAATACACCCACCGTATTTAGAGGCTTAAAAATAAGAAAACTGGAAACTACAGAAGCTGCTTTGCTGTAGTAAAAAAAAAGTTTTTTTTTTATGTAATAGGTTTGCGCTTGTCTGCCAACTCGTCTGATGTTACTACGATAGAGCGCGCTTACCTAGAAGAAACCAATTCACTCGCGATTTAAAGACGCCTAGATTATATCTATCGGGAAAGATACACTCAGGAAGCGTATTTCACAATCTAGCAGTCCGCACGATGAAAGTGGAATTAAACCGTTTCGTCTGGGATTTTGGAATATCCACCATGAATCGACAACGCTTTTTCGATTTAATATTTGACAAAAAAAAATATGCTGCTTATAAAGGAGAATAACCTCTTTAGGTAGCTTTAAGCAAAATCGTACAGAGTCAAAGGAATAATCTTAAATGTATGACGCTAGCATAGTTGACGAAGCCCAGACAATGAACTATGTCGGCCACATTGTTGGCGGCCCTTAGAATACAGAACAAGCTAGCTATACGCTTTTAATAAATCAAAGGATTTAACCCTGGCTCAGTTTCATTTTGTTCCAAAATACAAATACAAAATACTTTATTGTTTTTATACATCTCACAGTATCTAATAAATTATAACCCTGTCTATTGCTTTAGTAATAATTGTGTTGTAGACACTGCCTTCCCAGATGGTTTAATAAATTAACATTGACATTGTCTAGGACAGTAGTATAACTTCAGAAATTTTAAGACCACTGCGATTAAAAACCACATGTGAAACACCATAAAATATAAATAGATAGATAGAATTTTCCAGGTTAGAGTGAATGGTTATCTTCTAGATTAATGTGCAACATCAGGTGAGTTGTGATCAAACGTATATCAATCAGGAAGTGGGTTAAGTTTAACCCGCAAGATTTGACTGAAAACTTGAAACTAAATAAAAGCTAGAAAAAATAATTGAACATAGAAAATGTACGTTAGTGCAAATTAATTTTACACTGAAATAGAAAGGACATAAAATTTACCAGCGCTACAGAAATAATTAACATTTAAAAACTCATATACCTCGACACCGGCTCTCAGCAACATTTTAGAAATATACTGCATCTTTTACGGGCTGGTACGGCGCGGAGAGCTCATTGCTGAAGCTTCCACGATTTCTGCACTTACGTTATTTCCACTGGGAAAATGATATAGGGACTCAAATTAGTGTGAAGCCTTTCTCATTTTTGCAGACAAATATCTTGGATGTAACTGGATGAAATGTAGGTTGTACGCAGCCCCGGATCTAGGAGGGGGCTAACCGGGGCACCCGCCCCGGGTAGCACATTCAAGGGGCGCCAAAATCATAATATTATTATGATTAAAAATAAAAAAACTTGCTCCACAAAGCGCCTAGCATTTTATTGAATCTGGTTGGTTCACCGTCAACTAGTAAGAAAAAGGCGCCACACATATTTGTGAATTTTTTATAGTAATTTTTATCTCAAATGCTGGAGAGAGGGGCGCCACTATCAAATTTCTGCCCCAGTTGGAAAAAAATCGTAGATCCGGGGCTAGTTGTACGTACCTTTACTATTTTTACAAGGCCTACTAAGGTAACTTGTGTCAAATTTTGAAATAAATGTATATCAATATGAATAGAAATTAAAATTTAATGAAAACTTAATTGCTGGTTCATCTATTTGAGCCTCGCGTCAGACGGCACCTATCTTATCACATCACGATAATTCGCTACGTATAAACTACTACAAAAGAAACTAAAAACAATCGAATTATACTAGATCTATAAATTTCTGTTGAGCATTTGGCTCAAACCCAATTGACAGCGTACCTAACATGACTCGTTGAATGGAAATATATGTATAAGCATTATTGCTTTAACTATTTAATTGGTAATTAAAAGGTTATTAAAAGTGTATATTTTGGATTAGTATATAATCCACTATTATTTTCCGGGTATATAAACGACGCACTTTGAAAGCGACTGACATGAGCACATAACTTTTTTACACGAGCTATAATTATTGCTTTACGATTGACCACCAGCTCGTCTGATAGTAAGCAACGGTTCAGACGAGGATGGAGCATATTATATATCTATTTAAGTTAGTCGTTGACGTATTCGTTGCCGCTAGCCTTGAAAATTCCACGATCAGCTCTCAGGAAACATCAGGGAAAGCTGCAGTAACTAGTTGAATATAAATAAAAAAAACAATAAACTCTTGTTTATACTTGATATTTTATTCATTAATGTATTATTAAATTTCGCGACTCATTAAAATTAAATAACTTTTAACGGAATAAATTATATCAATCGATTATTGATATCAACAAATTTGATATCAATTTCATTTATTGTTTATTTTTCTACCTACGCCATCTCATTAGATTCTGTGGTTCATTATAATATTTATTTTTTATACATCTATAGATCTATAGATCTACGATTGACCACCAACTCCCCTGAGTTAAGCGACGGTGTGGCCGAGGATGGAGCTCGTCGATCTAGAAGATATCTATTCACTCTAGCCTTGAGAATTCCAAGATTGTAGGTCTCAGGAAACAGAGATGGCGGCAACGAATTCAGTTCTTGTGCAGTACGCAACAGGAATGTGGATCGATATCGCTGAGTACGGATTTTTGGCATTTCAACGAGAAATGGGTGGTAATTCGCCGACTTTCTGCTAGTCCTGTAGTGAAATGGGGAGGGTGGAGCTATGGAGCTAATTATATTATGTGGAAGCTTTCCTTCACCGGAATTGTGTTGTTTATGAAAACATTTGGTCGCGCATCGCCGAAATTACGGCGTGGTTCTGTCACATCACATCCTTGCTTCCACCGCCTCATACATATTCTTCATTCTAATCGTAATCATGTATATGCAAATATTTGTTCGTTCCCTTCCCATATCGCTCCATAAAGGTTGGTTCTCACCCGGAGCGGAAAACATCCACAACGGACTCCGTTTAACTAGTAACAGTAAACTTTGTCAATAAGAAGTAAAGCGAGCCTAAAAAAAAAAGCGAGCGAGCAAAAATGATCATAATGAAATTGCTCATGAACTTTTGGTTTTGGCGCGGAATGCTCATTTCCCAAAATGGCATGAGTCTTAAATGAACTAATTCTATGAATAGCAAATTTCACAATTGTTTAATTATCATAATGGCAAATTCTACAAATTACTAATTTCTACGATGACCAAATCTACTAATGAAGTGTAAATATTTCCCATTTTGAGAATTAGGTAAGTTTTTATATAATTGTTGAATGGATACCATAAATATTAATTTTATTTTGATTTAATTATTTATTTTTAAAGTGTATATATATATACAGATATAACTCAATAATCTGTGTCAGCTGACTGTTGCCGTTATCAAAAACGAGCAATAAAATCACGTTTGTTGTATGGGAGCCCCCTTAAATATTTATTTTATTCTGTTTTTAGTATTTGTTGTTATAGCGGAAACAGAAACACATCATCTGTGAAAATTTCAACTGTCTAACTATCACGGTTTATGAGATACACCTGGTGACAGACGGACGGACGGACAGACAGCGAAGTCTTAGTAATATGGTCCCGTTTTTACCCTTTGGGTACGGAACCCTAAAAATGGCTTACGTTCTTTGCTTGCATTTAGATAAATTCTACTAATACCTTCTTCACCAATATTATACAAATGCCTAATTCTTAAAATGATATTTTTTGTAGTACAGTCATGCATGAATTACTAATTTATAAAATTTTCCATGTATGTTTGTGTGTGAGTAAGAATTAGGCATTTGTTAAATTTGAACAAAGTTTTAATTATTACTTCTCTAATAGAACAATTTTTGATGGACCATTACTCGTTAAATCCTAAAGCCTATTTAGCTGTAATATATTTTCTTTTAATTTTATCATTAATGCTACTGCCAAAAAAAAACACATTTCCAACATCAACCATTTACATGGCGGGAGATGCAAAAATTGTTTAAAAAAATCTATCCATAATATATTTAATACATATTATCATTTGTTTATTATGTTATTTATACATAGAACTATTATTTTTTAAGACTTGCATGACATTTTGAGAATTAAGCACCCCGTGCCTAAATATAAGTGAGAGTATAACTTATTTTGTCAGAACGTAATCCGTACCGCTTAGTGATTTTCCGCTCCTAACCCTTTCGTGATGGAAATCGGATTTTGTTTTACACGAAGCTTCGCGGCCGCAGTCAGCGACTTTTCATTCCCCACCCGTGTTCATATTACGCTGGATACTTCAAAATTTATATATGAAAATCCATTGAAACTTGACCTCATTTGTGAGGCTGTTTTCAGCAGTTATTAATTTGCAAACAATATTGTGTACCCCGAGTAAACGTCTTATACAAATTGTTGTTTGTACTTAAACGACATTAATTAATATAAATTTATAAATCTCACAGTTTAATTATTATATGTAGTTCAAAAAGCCCACCCTTGACTGTACCGGACGCAAAGGTGCCCATGACACTCGCCGCATTACCTCGTTGAATGGCGATGGAATGATTAATTAATTAATTTATTAATTAATTAAAATAAATAATTAGGAGTATTTTGTAGATACGTCGGAAATAATGACATAGCGTTGACACTGATTCCGACTGCGCAAGAAGGACAGTTCTATTTTTCGAGTGAATGTATGTGAATGTATGTTTGTGTGTGGGTATGTTTATATGTGTTTCTTAATAAAACTCTCGCGACATTTATTCATTTTATTTTTCTTTCTTTCTGACAACGCGTTCTTTTTTTTAACCGACTTCCAAAAAGAAAGAGGTTCTCTATTCGACTGTATGTTTTTTTCTTTTTTTGTATATTTGTTCACAGATTACTCCGCCCATTATGAATTGTTTTTGACGATTCTTGACTTGTGTGGTAGGGAATAACTCTAGAGTTGGGTCCCATATGAATTTTATCAAAATCGGTTCAGAATTTTGGTTTTTATAACAAAACAACTGAAAAACTATCATCCAAGTAAAAAAAACATGCGTATTTTGAAGTCAGATTTTCAGTTTTCTTTTCATATTTTCTTCCCAATATCTGTAATTTTTTTAATAATACTTCCACATTTATCGTACAGACCGCTATATTGTGGAATACACTTCCTGAGTGGATTTTCTCCGATGGATGGTTTCTTCTAGGTAAGCCCGCTTCATCGTAGACCGCGACATCGTTCAAAATCAGGTGAGTTGGCGGTCGAGCGCAAACCTATTTTCAAAAGCCTGAGGTTTTAATAAAACATAATACATATTAAAACATTTGTGTGATGATCATGGATGTTTGTTCTGTGTCTGGGTGTTTCTACATAGAAACACCCAGATCTTAAGTAGGTATATATTTTCAAAAAGTATTTATGTATTAGTATATCAGCCTTCTAGTTCCATAGTTCAAGCTTTGCTTAGTTTGGGCTAGATGGTGTTGTATAAAATGTCCACAAATATTTATTTATTTATATATAACTTGCATTCACAGATATAGAGTCGTTCATTCTCATTTGCAAAAATATTTGACATAGCGATTCCCGTATGCACAATAATGAACCCTGTAAATATAGCAGAAAAGACATGAAACATATTTATACTGAGAGTTCGCATATTTTATGGATCCTCCCTCGTGAAGTTTTCTTATTTATAGCGCGAATTCTGTCAAGGTTTATTTGCCTCGTATAATGTCGTTCTTCGAAGCTAAGCATCTACTAAGCTGTTTAAAAGAAGATTTCACTTAGATCTTTGCTTTAGTTGCGTTGGGTTAGTTACATTTATTTTCTGTCGGATTAAAAATGTTATCCAAGTAAACGAATTGCGTATTTTGAAGACGGTTTTTTCAGTTTTTAGGGTTCCGTACCCAAATGGTAAAAACGGGACCCTATTACTAAGACTCCGTTGTCTGTCTGTCCGTCCGTTTATTCGTCCGTCTGTCACCAGGCTGTATCTCATGAGCCGTGATAGTTAAAGAGTTATTTTCACAGATGTTGTATTTCTGTTGCCGCTATAACAACAAATATAAAAAAATAGAAAAAAAAAAATATTTAAGGGGTTCCCATACAAGAAACGTGATTTTTTGCTCGATATTGATAACAGGTAGACGCTTGAAATATTCACAGAATATTGAGTTATATTATTCACTTTGAAAATAAAATAAAATAAATATTTAAGGGGGGGCTCCCATACAACAAACGTGATTTTTTGCCGTTTTTATAGATAATGGTACGGAACCATTCGTGCGCGAGTCCGACTCACACTTGGCTGGTTTTATTTAAACTATAATTATATATCAAGTTAGGATTGTTCACTAGCGTGCCGATTGAACTAGGTTGTTCAGTTGCAGTTAAATATAGACACCTGTTCATAATTTCTACAACATTGTTTCCAATACAGGTATTCATTGTACGCCGTGCAAATATCCAGTAAAGGGTACTTAGGAAAGTCGTTAGTGTTGCCATAAAACGTTTTATTGCCCGAATAGCGCTAGAGCCAGATACGTTTCTACCTAACTGTTGGGGACTAATTAATTTTCCTTGTCTATGTTGCTTTTTAATTTTTAGTATTAGCAGGACGAAAGGGTATTTTTCATTACGGTTTTATATTGTCTCTAGGCTACTTTTCTTGTGTTATTTATTAGAATTAGACGGATTTGTTTGGCGCGTTCATTGTTTGCGGTGTTCCACAAATATTTTGCTATTTATATTTTATTTGATTAAAACATAATTCATCTCGTTCTCTCTCTCTCTTTCTCTCTCTTCTATAGCCTAAGATAGTCAAAAAGTATAAGTGATGAAACTGGATTTTTTAAATAAAAACTACGAGTCACTCACGTCTGTTTTGAGCCGAAATATCCGACTATAGTTTCAACCGCATTCGGCGGTTTTTTCAAAGGAGCAGCATACACGTCACTCTCGGTCGGTGACGCGCCTTGCACCTTTTGACTTAAAAATGTGTGAAAACCACGTTAATTTCCATAGTAAGATGAAACTGGATTTTATTACACCAAATTTTTCCTATATAAATGTACATTTACTGTAAACCTGTAAACATATACTAGTCATTTGGTCATTTGGTAACTCTGTTTCACCCTTCTTCACCCTCTTACTTAAGTTCACGTTTTACCTTCACCTGCGACACTCATGATAATAATCTCAGGTTTTCAGTCAATTTAACTCTCTCTACCCAACCCATTCTACTCAGTTTTATGGATCTTCGTTCTCGGTACGGGCTGTTGTTCTTTGGACTGCTCTTCCGGTGAGCAGCATTCCCAGAGCATCGAGTCGTTTAGGACACAGATCAGAAACTATTATCTTTCCTTAACTCATTGACGCAGTTTTCTTTGACATCACAATATTTTATGTTTAGTCTATGTAAGTTTATCTTTATTAGTATGTATATAATATACCTTTATATATAAGTACTAATTGTATGTAATGTATTTTATGTTTATATATATATATATATTTGGCCATAAGTCTTGTTTCTTATGTGATTTCACCACCGTCAGCGTTTACTTTTTCTTCTCTTTTAACATCTTAAGGTTGTCTGGAAGAGATCGCTATTAGCGATAAGGTCGCCTTTGTACCTTTCTAACACCTTAATTATGTAATGTTATGTTATTATTGTGTCTATAAAGTGTTTTTGTATTGTATTGTATTGTACAATGTACTCGATTTAAATATAGGTTTAAAGCTGAGAAATGAACTCCAATCAGCAAACACCCTTAAAAAATAATTATCTAATTGGAATTGATAAGAAAACTACAAAATAGAAGTCGGTGAAAATTTTATGGGACTACCAATGACCTTACTATACGACCTTATCGAAAAAAAAACATAATCCTCTTTCTTACACAGTCTGGTAAAAATATCATAGAAATCGATTCCTAACAGTGAAGACATCGTAAATAATCATATATGTACGTATGCATATATGTGGGTATGTATGTGTGTATGTTTCTTTATGACAGACTACTGCCTAAACGGCTTGACCGATTTTGATGTACGAGGTGTCTTTAGATTCGTCTTCACCTCCTGAGTGTCATAGGCTATATTTTTTGTAATAATTATAAAACATTACGTAATAAACAAATTAATTTACTAGAATTATTCTTAATAATGCACATTTATAATCTATTACAGCGATTTTACTCATACTTTCCCACAAAAAACGTAAGTAACTCAATAGCGTATTAAGCGTAACGAAATCGTAAGTTAGACTGCAAAAATTGCTTTTCTGCACTCGAGTATTTTGTTTTTCTTTTAATATAAGTACATACTTGTTATAAAATAAATCAGTCATTTTTACTAACCAATGAAATATGAACTCCTTCTATTTTTTTTGTTACAACAAATGTAAATACTCTATGGTAACGTAGATAAAATATATTTGCTTATGATTTAAATCTCACCCGGAACGAACACTTCCTTTCCGTATTAACCATTCACAATAAACATCTCCACGATAATATCAAACACAGCTTCTAGCTCACAAAAAATGTGACTAACGATATATGAGCCCTAAAAAACGTTCCTTATCTCGGCAATGGTAAAGTCTTGTCCTTTCTTTATGGGGATTTACGCAGAAGCCCTACTCTTTGGATGCGTAAGAGATTGTTTTCTAAATAATATATCACACTTAGCTTAAGATTACTTTAAGCTCCGTATGAGAAGATTTATTGAAGGCTTAATTCAAGATTTCGCTGGTATTCATTTCTTATTGGAGTCGCGAAAAGAATAGATTTAGTGTTGTCGATACTTTGGGACGGTATTCTATAGAAGGAATCAAGTGAATTAAAGCTTCATAATGAAAATGTATTGCAGTGAACAGGGTCAATTGTAACAGTTTTATTGTACTTTTAGTATTTGGATCATACAGTAAAATTTGTAATTTTTACATACATACATAAAATAACATCTTAGGCAGAGCATAAAAGACCATGAAGTCGTTTAACGCTACATTTGACTGTGGTTAGAGGGTTACTGGACAGAAGGGGGTGGTATAAGAGGGTTAGAGGGGATAAGATGTACGTAATATTGGCTTGAAGTGACAGGGGGTCAGACTATACATCTTACAAGACTAGTGTGTCAACAGACGGTCTTGTCCCTTACCTGTACCTACAATTCATTCATATTAACTTATCCCTCCCCCCCCCCCCCCCCCCCCCCCGGGCCATGGGCCGGCGACGCCTTTGCCTGAAAGCGATCTCTTCCAGGCAACCGTAGTATAGAGATCAATAGATAAAATAAGTAAAGCGGGTATGCAATAGCAAGCCATAAGGCTGCGAATTCTGTGTTTTTTTATATTATTTTTTTTATTTGGAGGTGAAACAAAAATATTGAAATCAGTTCCAAATTTCAAATAAAGGCATAAAATACACATCTAAAAATTTATTGTACATACCCCATTTTTAAATATAATTATTAATGGGCAAATGTAGAAACTTTAGCAAACATACCTACATATATTATGTGCACAATTTCCACATACACTTTGCTCACCTTGCTCACACCTGAGTCTAAGTTAAACACATACAAATGTTCGCTTAACGCTCTCAAATGACTATTTGCAGCTTGTATTTAGTTTAGGCAGGGTAGTTCTGATTAAATTCGATTGCTTCTAATCAGTGCTATATGTTTGTTGTAGGATGGTTGATTAGTTCTATTACTGAAGGGAAAACAGGTTTGATGACAACCTCATTGCAGTTGGGAATAGGCGTTTTTCAATTCTTCTTAACTTGCCAGATAGAGTTTTTTAAGCTATAACAATTATATTAAACTTATTTACTGATTACCGTCACTTATTTTACTAAATATTAAATCTGAATAGTGCTCTATTGACTATAAACCAAGAAATAATAAAAAAAAATAAGGCAGAATTGCAAAAAAAAACCTAAAGGATTAATACTTATCCAAGTTCCTGTAACAGACATCAAAAAAATTAAATGTCGTCGTCTATGCTGACAATAATAATTTTTGAAGTGAAAACTTCTTTAGTGGCGTTGTGCATTTTTGGGATGGGTAAAAAAAATTAAACTCGCGTCAGATCGTCAGATCGTAAGACGGTCAGACAAAGAGTAGTCAGAAATCTATTCTAACGTTCTGCATTTAAAGTTCATTATTGTATGTACAAGTTTGTCCTTCTAGCATGACGTCATTATTTTAGTCAGAAACCTATTCTAACGTTCTGCATTTAAAGTTCATTATTGTATATACAAGTTTGTCCTTCTAGCATGACGTCATTTCGTTGCGCCGAATGCTTATTTTCGTCATATGCACGTAAGACTCGTTAGCTCAATAGGTTAGAGCACCGATATAAATTTCAATTTGTCAGTCGGAAGGCGGATGTTCAAATCCTTCACGAGTCAGTCTTTTTGCTATTTGATTTTTTAGTTTTCACTTCTGCCGGCACTCCCGGAGTGCAACCCGTTGTTTTTATATTAAGGCGAGGCTTCTCCAGAACTTTAGGTATTTTACGCTACTTCAGCCCGCAATACTTAAGCGCGGTGTTTTCATGTTTGTGGAAACATGAAATATATATCAAAACAGAGCTAATTATGACCACATTACAAACAAACAGTGTTATGAATGTCATCATAATCAATAACCTCAGTGGCGCGTTTTCGTGCGCCTCTCGAGGCAACATTAAACA
Source organism: Lycia hirtaria (assembly GCA_947563715.1). Taxonomy (NCBI): domain Eukaryota; kingdom Metazoa; phylum Arthropoda; class Insecta; order Lepidoptera; family Geometridae; genus Lycia; species Lycia hirtaria. Next base: position 16,229,271 of record OX387375.1, on the reverse strand, counting down.
GTCTGATATCATCGGAACCGGCTCCAAATGGCATTATAATAGTGCTTCGCGAAGCGCTAATACAGCTATAACCACGGGTTCAACATTTTAATGTGACGTAGGGTAGACAGCCCTCGGAACTGAGTGACGTTTATTGACGCACAAGGTGTGATTTGGTTACAAACTGCAGAAAAGCAGTAATTGGAGCCTAAGTTACGATTTCGTTACGATTGATATGCTGTTGAGTGTACGTTTTTTGTGAGGAAGTATGCGTATGCGTAAAATCGCCGTAGAAAATTATAAATGCGCATTCTTTAGGATGATTCTAGTAAAACCACTTGTTTATTACGAAAAATTTTGTTGGAGATTACGATAAAACACATTTTATTATATTTACGAGAAATGTATTATTATTATATAGCCTATGATACTTTATGACGGGCGAGTCTGACTCGCTCTTGTCCGCTTTTATTTAAACTATTATTACTGGTCTCTGATTATTTTTCTACTTATAAATATAATATCTTAGGGGTGGTCTTATATTTTCATTAATTTCCAGGAATATTAATATTTTGTTTAGAAGCTTACTTACTGACTGTAGGCGATTGTGTCAATTTTAATATTAAAATTAAATCGTTGTTTTATTCTAATAAATTACCCATGAATTATTTAGCCAAGCACTGACACCATATTATTACATTCCAGGTAAGTACTATATACCATCCAAAAGCTCTACCTACTGGGCAAACATCAGTTAGACGGGTTGTCGTAAAAGCATTAGCGAGTTACTTTTTTTGCCCAAAATGTTGTTATGGCACTTAAAGGGCAATAGCTAATACTTTTTTGATTGCCAAAAATATTAACTCTCAAGTGGATAATTGAGCTATTTAAATACCTTACGTATCTTAGCGTCCTTACTGCGATGAGGGGCATCATTTTTTTGTAAATAAATTGTGAATTAACAAAAAAAATATTAAGATACAATGAGTTTTCTGATTTCTCCCATTGCTTTTAACTTTTCATCTCGGGTTCCTCTACCAAGTTTTCAATTTTAAGGTGCAGTTTCATTGCTGCTTAGAAGGTTCACGCAGACGTACGTTATGTACGTACGTTTATTTCGACTGTGGACTATGTCGACTGGCCTCCCAACTCAGTTGGTAGGGTCAGCTTGCTAAGCTGTAGGTCGTGCGTTCGATTACCATCCAGGTCAATCATGTGTGTGATGAGCGTGGGTGTTTGTTATGTGTCAGCTAGTCTCTATGTATGTATTTACAATAATTGCCATGTAGCCATATAGTTTCCATAGTACAAACTTTGGTTGGTTTGGGCTAGATGATGTTGTGTGTAATTTCCACCTTTATTTATTTATTTGTCTGCCTGTGGGTGTTTGTTTTCCTTTGAAGCATATATAGTGCATGAATTTTACCACACATCCAGGGCTGGGACTGCATTTTTGTACTACATACTGCTACCGTTAGGTATCCCACCGTGTGCGTACTGCGTGTAGTAATATAGCATGCGCCGTATGTGTAAAGTGTAGACTACACTTTCGACCATGCCATGTTGAGTCGTGTAAAGTGACCGTGGATCGCAGTGGAATGGCCCGCATATATTTTCACGAATAGTGAAGTAAAGGAAACGTGCGTAACTGCGTCGTCAACCCTTACGCAGCAATGGAACAGCACCTTTATTCAGAGCTCTCCCCCAAATATTTTAATCTCCGTCAAAAATTACGAGCCAGATTTGACGTAAAGTCTAAATCAAATGACAATAGCAACAGATTAAAACGCGGGGGCATAAAAGACGGTATTTTAATAACATCCGAAAAGTCCGTCGCGTCGGCTTCCTTCTTTAGAGGTTTCTTTATTATGTTCAACTTTTTGCCCGTAAACCATCGTAAAGAAGGCGCGCTCTCGCGATGTAGTGTTGAACAGTTATTCATGTCCTTACATAGAGTGCTGGAACTTGGCATTGGTAGAGAAACTTGACAGTTATAACATTTTCAAGGCTTATGAAGTTGTGTGAATTTGCGTTTTATTTTTAAACAACTGCAAAAAAGTTCTCAAATTTGTTTTTTTTTTCTATGTTGTCTTTGTTGTGCTTGTGTTCTTCAAACACACCATCATTGTATTGTATGATTTAGATTTTAATTTATAGTTATAATAATAAATTAGATTACATTTATTTAAACATAATTAGTTTAACACTTCTTTAAACTATCACGGTCATTCATTAAAGCACTATTATTATTAACGGGATATTTACCGTGGTTCGCGTTAATATCGGGAGCTCAAAATTAACGCGAACCACGGTAAATATACCGTTAATAATAATAGTGCTATAATTAATGTAATATCATACTCCGAAATAACATTATGATACGTATATAGTTCATCGTAGCGCTTGTAATACACAGGTAGGTCTTGAGACAAAAATTAGGCTTTGCTGATAGGTTGATTCTATGGGTTGCTATCCAGATTATACTTCTACTTTACACCATAGAATACTTACTACAGTTACAGACGATTTACCACACAGATGTGCCCACTCTAGCTGTGATTAAATAAAGCACAAGTCAGTTTGCATGGGCGCTAAGTGCCTACTGTTACATTGACCTACAGATTGCATCACGTTCTATTATGTATACTATAGTTATTTTATTTTCTGGCGCGTGGCCAAGCACTGAAGTATCCGATCAAGCCGATAGGTCGAATGTAAGATATTTTTATTTAGATATACATTAGATATACCTAACCTGAGTATGGCTAAACCATAAGTATGTTTTGAAAACATAAAAACCCCCGACCTAGAAAACGGCTTTACTGATTTTGATGAATATGGATAAGAATGCTCTAGATCAAGTCCAGACAGACAGATACACAGATACATACATCAAACAAATACATACATAACACTTCTCTTTTTGAGTCGGGGGTTAAAAATAGTTTTAAAGTTCCTGTACTTGGTATAACTTGACATACTTACCCATTTTATTTACCTATCAATAATATTACATTGCAATGAAATTTCGAAGTTGTCATATCTAGTTGGCCGCAGGCTACGAGACGTTAGCACAACGTTCACCGATCCAGCATTTTATTACTTTTTCCCAATGCTGACTCTTGCTAGTTTTTCTCGCCGATACAGCAAATTCTCTATCGTCTTATCTGATATTGTATTTCTCTGGAATGTTCGTGTTTGTACTTAAAGAAATCCTTTTAGCTGTGAGTCTTGTTTCATCAATCAAGACTAACGTCTAGGCAGTCTTGAAAAAATCGTTTAGCTACTGTCTCTCGGGTGTACCCATGTTGGGGAAATGATGTATATCTGCTCTTAATTCAGAAATGTAGTTAAGTACGTTTAATGGAAGGTTTATTTTATTTATTTATTAACTTGTGATGAAGCAAACTTATAACATTATATTGTACCTAATTAAGTTACGATGATTCCCGTTGTCCCCCACTTCCGTGTCCACCACTGGTGGACATGCACCCTCCACCGTATCTGGCTACAATATAGGTTTTTATAATATTTTTTGTGTTATTAATAATAAATATTTAAAAAATTTATATTTATTTTTATTTTATTATTAGATTTCACCCCATTTCATGTTGCTTCTGAGAATATTAAAACAAAATAAGATTTATTTTATTTACTACCTTTAAACGAGCAATTCTTGTTTGTATATACATATATAATCTGAATCTCGGAAACGGCTCCAACGATTTAAATGAAATTTGGTTTGTACGTAGAATAGGGGACGATAAATCGATCTTACTAGATTTAATTTTTAGTGAACCCGGGTTTGCTCGTATTTTCAGTCATAAAAAATCCGAGTGGAGCTCGGTCACCCAGGTACTTTGAATATTTATACGTCATGTCCGTTTCCAGATTCTCAGCTATCACCAAATTTCAACCATTTGATCGCTATAAGGCTTATTACCTTATATGATCAGAAAGACAAATAAACCGTTACAATATTTTTTATAATATTAGTTGAAATTAGAATTAGGGTGTTAATGAATAATAAAAAATGAGTTTCTCTCGCTTTTTAAGTTTATAAAATATAATAATAAACTAAAGTAAGTAAAGTATGAGACCGGAAAGAATGGCGCGCTAAAGAGGACCAGACTCATCAGACTCATCAGTGGGTGGACAATGGTTGATGACGATGATGATTAAAGTATAACTGCATAAACCCAATAGATAACATAAAATTTTGATGACCTACTTTTTTTGATATAAAAATGATTGCCGGAATAAAAAGAAATCATGGTAATTTATAAACAATTCTGATAATAATTTCAGATTTCGTTACGATTCATTTCACGTGTACCGATTTCTATAAAATATGAATGTTTATTTTAGCATAACAATGAGTTGTAAAATACAAACGAATCAGCGGATATCCAGAGACGTAACTGTCAAATTAATAGCCCGGGGCATTGTTTTGGTTCATAGTGTTACTGATATTTTGTAATTTCTAGGAAATCTATTAATAAGTATATTATATTCAACGCTTATTTTTATTAAATTTAGATTTAATTAAAAAAAAAGTTGTCTGTAAAATCGGTTTATGGACGATAAAATTTTACGTGATAACGATGCGTCACAAGCCGAACGCTTAGGTCTTATCCAACCAGCACATAAATACGTGTTTGTCTGGGGAAAAAATACTGTAAGCCATACTTACTTACTTACACAAGAATTAGAAAGGAGTAGAGATTTCTACTCTTTTCTATGTAACGGTAAAAGTAAAAAAGTCGAAATAAAAGTTAAGCAAAACAACTTCCGGACTTGAAGCACAACAATCAATTTGAAGAAACAATTAAGCAGTCAGCACGCTTCCAACGGATTGCTTCGGTAAACACCTTCAGAGACAAAAAAAAAAGAGGAAACATAAAGAGTGTCAAATTCCTAGCCTCAACTATATATACAAAACCTTGCGTAACGGCATTAAGAGTTTGTAGTTCGACCATAGTCTGTCTCGCTCGCGCATATCAACGTGTTTGAAAATATAAAATTACTAATAAATTACTTTGACTTTGACTTTGACTTTGACTTCATTTTATATCTTCAAAAATGTCTTCGCGATCTTCGCGAGCGAGACAGGCGATGGTCGATCGTCTAACGCGTATTTATTGTTACTACTTCTCCGTATTTACCCTACGTTAGAAAGCAACATTTTCCTGGAAGAATATTTGTATCCCTATAAATATCTGATTATGATATTTATAGTAAGTATGTTGTATTAGAACTAGGATTTATGGTTTGGAAGGTGTCACATTTTCGAAGTCTCAGTAACGGCTCTATTAGGCTCAAAGTCTCGGGACGTCTCTGGATATCGAAAAACTTTGAAATAAACCATAATATTTTAAAAACAAGCATCATTCTATGATGGTTAACTCTTTTAACTTTAAAACAGATTTAGTAATATCGCATTAATTTTGAAATAATATTATAATAGAGATTTGTGCTATTTAGCACAAATCTCTATAATTTTTCCATCAGACAAAGAGATAACTCTGTCGTTTTAAACATAATATATTGGTTTTTATTGTTGGTAAGCATTTTTGAAGAGATTTTTCCGCTTTCATTACATTTTTCTGGTTGCTTCAAATAATAGGAAGCGCTATTAGGTATATTTTTAAAACGTGCGTAGCCGAGACTCGAAAGACTCGGACAAAACAAATCAAATTTGAAAAATCCCGGGACTTCGAAATACGAGACTGACATGCGATCCTCTTAACTTTTCTACCAAAGGTTGACAAGTATAGAGTTTCAACGAGATTCTAGACGTTTCCACTGGAAAAAAATATGCTACTGACGCTTTTTTACATTGTTTTCATTTAGTTCATGACATATAGCTTAATTTAATAGCATAAGTTTTAAACAGTTTTTATTATTCAACAGCAGTTTACGTGTCAATATCCAACAGTCACGCATGGTTGACGCGGCCGTGTATTTCCTTTGTGTTTTCACTATCATTCGTTCTATCTAATGGTGTAGAATTTCGAAAGACTTTGGAAATTTTGTAAGTCCATTATGCAAGCTTTAAAAGTTTTGTTGTTTTATGGCTGCTGTAAAATTGCGTTAAGCGTTTTTATCAAATTATGTTTATTGAGTTTGCGAAGTGTTCCGTCTGTCTGACGAATGGGAAGTGAATTTAAATAATGAATAAACATTTTTCTACATTAAATGAAACGTGATTTTTTATATATGCTTGCTTAAATAAGATCAAATAACATACAATGTTTTTTCTCTTCACTTGAAAGAAATAGATATCTACTTCAAATTCAACAATAATTCAAACTTTAAGTTTTCTGTGAAGAAAAACATCGTGAAAAAACATAGTAAGATGGTAAGGTACTTTCTAGTACCCCAGTAACCAATCACCCAGTAGCTACCAGTGTGCAGGCAGCTTTACTTAAGCGCTAGTTCCCACTGCAGGCTCGGTATACTTTTCATATTAGACGCAGTCCTTTACTTAAGTACGTTGCTTTAGAGTACTGGCCTATATCTACAAAACAAAATGTGAGATCAGTGTGGCTTTAAGCACATAAATGTCACTTGTTAAGTATGAAAAATATATTAATACTTACGTATTTATCGAAGTCATATTTATTAACTTCACTGGAATATCTACATAAACGTTCCGGACTTGTTTGTGGTGAGGGCTTAGCGATTACTACATTTGAATCCTTGTAGTGATGGCTATAGCGAGAATTATTTGAGTCGATATTTTTTATTAAGTATATTCTGTTCAAATTTGTTGAGTTAGACAATTAAAACGCATACTATGTAAATAGTATGTGTTTATGTGAGGTTTATTTTATTTTTTATAAATAAAAATTTTGTTGGTTTCAAGTTGAATAAGCTTTATACGCTTTTTTTTAGTTACTCTGTATGGATGTACAATAAAGTTATTCTATTCTATACGCTGGAGAATTCACAAGCAATTCAAGTTTTTAATGAACTATACAAGTTTTAGTTATGCCATTGCGACTAAAACGTTGCTAAGTACTAATAAATAAATAGGTACATCTTAAGTGACTAAACAAAATTTAGAGAGCTCTCGTCTCGTCTGATCGACGCAACACGTGACCAGAATGCTGGCATCTACTTTGCTCAAAGAGTAAGTATCGCTATACAACGAGGTAATGGGGCCAGCATCCTGGGAACAATTCCCGCTGCTAACGGTCTTTTGGAGTAGTTTTATTTTTATTTTTATTCATGTGTGTGTGTATATATATTATATATTTATATTCTTGTTGATGTTACATTTGTTAAATTTTTGTTGTGAATAAAGACCTGATACACCAAAAAAAAAAGTTAAATGCTTAATCATACATACATACAATCTTGCTTATAATCTTGCCTTACGGGGTAGGCAAAGTATCAAAGACCTGACCCTGGTTAGAGGATTATATGAGAAGGAGAAGGTATTAGAGGGTTAGAAGGTATTGGAGGGTAAGATGTAATGTTGACTTGCAGTGATATAGTCTAGTAAAAATAAATCCGTTTGTATGGAGCTGATTACAGTATTTGCAACTGGGGGGATTCTTTGAAATTATGATAGGAAAATAACTAAAAATCATAGATCAACGATAATCCCCGATTTATAGACTAGCTGCGATCCACGGTTTCACTCGCGTAGTTTGAAAAACGGTGATGATTATGGTGATGATAAGTAGCTTATGTCCATCTCCAGGTCCAAAGCTATCTCTATATTAATTTTCATAATGATCGGTTCAGCCGTTTGAGCGTGTAAAGGTAACAAAATTAGCTATTATAATATATTTATGAAATTGTGTCAAATGTATTTCAAAACAGCAGTACATTCATCTATATAACAATATACTTAGTTGCCTTTTATGTTGCCACAAATCTTATTTTTACTAGACTAATTAGGGTTCAGCCAACATTACATCAACAATAATCAATAATTTCCCACATTTCTTCAACTGGCAAATCACTATACAGAATTCAATTTTTACTTGTACTTAGATATCTCACGGTAACTGCGTATTGCTCGCAAATAATTTTGAAGGTATAAAAAAATCTGAATAGACTTCACAAAAACTACTACTTATAGTCTACTAATATAATTGAAAAATCACCAGAAAGATTCTAGTAAGTACTTTTTAACCCCCGACCCAAAAAGAGGGGTCTTATAAGTTTCATGTGTGTATCTGTGGCATCGTAGCTCTCAAACCGATATACCGATTTTGATCCAGTTTTGTTTTAAAGATAGCTTCATCGAGAATATTTTCAGTTATGTTTCATCAAATCGGTTCTACCGTTTTTTTTTTGTCGCGTTTTTTGAGTTTTCTAAACTTATACTTGTTATTCTCAATTCTATTTTTGCATTTATGACTTGTATAACGTTTTTTTTTTTGCTATTTCGAGTTTCCTTAATTATATTTCTAAAACATCGATAGCGAGACCCCATCACTAGCCACAGATACCATGGAGTGTGCATTAACGGAGAGTCCTTTTTAAGTGGTCGAACGACGTCTGCTTTCCATAAATTTCCGTGATAAGGGATGTATGTCAAGGATTTCTGGCGACGATTCCGTGCATTCCACACATTCCTTCAACAATTTACATTTTAATCGACTTCAAATACGTTTTAAAGATAAAGATAAAGATAAAGATAAAGATAAAGATAATTTATTTGCATACAACACGAGAATTTTATACAACAAGTGCATAAAAGATGTTACACTAAATTTAGTCGCTTAAAATCATGTTGTGCCGATTAGGCGTACAAATGTCAGGTAGACAGCATCATGCACATGCGAAAAATTATAAAATAATTATTATTTGTTATTAGATTAATACACAAACCAAAAATATCTATAATATGACAAAGCAGAAGCAATAAAAGATACACATAATGTCAAATAAAATTAAAATTTGTCATTTAAAAAATCATTGATAGAATAATAACACTTCTGCAATAACAATGCCTTCAACTTTTTTCTAAATAAATTACTATTCTGGTCTCTTATTGACTTAGGAATCTTATTGTAGATTTTAGGACCCATACATACGATGCTATTTTGCATCAGTGCTGTCTTTCCTTCATGTACGCGCCGTTTGTCTTGGTCGCGCCTATTTCTTACAGTAGTATCAGATAGTGTGGGGAATCGCTCCCGGTTTGTTTTTACAAAAAGGGCCGTTTCTAAAATGTATAAACACGGAAGTGTAAGAATTTTATACTTTAAAAAATAGGGCTTACAACTATCTCTTTTTTTGAGTTTAAAAATTGAACGAATACAGCGTTTCTGCCTTTTAAAAATAATAATTTTATTTGTTGAATTTCCCCAAAAAATAATCCCGTACCTCAAAATTGATTCAACTAACCCATAGTAGGCTTTAAGTAAAGATTCTATATTTAGAGTACGAGCTAGTTTGGCGATGGCATATGTTTGGCTACTTATTCTTTTCGAAAGGTGCTCTATTTGTGATTTCCAATTCAATTTTCGGTCAATATATAATCCAAGAAATTTTGAGCTTTCTACTTCATTTATAATGTTATTGTCATATGCTACATTAATATTACCTTTGTTTGTTTCTCTTTGTCTAAAATGCATTATATTTGTTTTATTTAGGTTAATTTTTAAGTTATTGTTGTCAAGCCAAGATATAACTGAGGTCAAAGATTTAACAATATCGTTTTCATAAGAGTCAAGTGTTTTACATGCTACGGTGATAGTGCTATCATCTGCAAATAATGTCATAGGTTGAGATGTAGCATTAGGCAAGTCATTTATGTATGCTATGAATGAAAGTGGTCCCAGGACACTACCTTGTGGAACTCCGTACGCCACTTTGCGTTCATACGATCTATATATTTCTTCTGCTTTCGTGATAAGATTGACTCGACTGATTTCCGTGATTTGTATTCTATCTGCTAGGTAAGACTCTATCAAATCTAAAACATTACCACGTATTCCATACGCTTCTAATTTACTAGCTAAGATTCTGTGATCTACGTAATCGAACGCCTGCGTCATATCACAGAATATGGCGCACACCGGAGTGCTTTTATCCATACATATTAAGACGTTTTTAATGAAATCGTATATGGCCATATTAATACTTCTATTTTTTCTGAAACCCTTTTGTTCATTGCATAGAATATTATTTTTCTCTAAATAATCATTTAACTCATTATAAACATACTTCTCGAAAATTTTTGAAAATATCGATATAAGTGCAATGGGCCTATAGCATTCCATTTTCTCTCTATTGTCTTTTTTAAATAAAGGTTTAATAATGGTCGTTTTTAGAGAACTCGGAAATGTGCCTGTGGATATACACAAATTAATAATATAGCTTAGAGGGGTACATACATACTCACTTACTGATTTTATTATGAAAGTTGAGATTTCGTCATCACCAACACTTTTAGTGTTTTTAAGGTTTTGTATTATTTTGCTTATTTCTTGTGGCGTGCTTGGTGCCATGAACATAGAATCTTTGCTATGATTTATATTAGCTGTCACTTTATATCCTGACTCAGGGACCGGTTTTATTTTATCTATGAAAAAATTATTAAATGCGTTGGCTATAGCTATCGGATCCGTTATATCTTCATTATCTTGTTCAATTTTTGTTATGGCTTCTTTAGGTAAATTTAATTTGGTACTATTTATGATTTGCCATGCAGTTTTTGACTTGTTATGAGATGAATTTATCTTAAAGTTATTTTGCGCCCGTTTAGTTAGAACAATGATCTTTCTAAGACGTTTTGAGTAATTAAGGAAGATACTTTTATTAGTTTTTGTAGGATTCAGTCTATATTTCCAAAGTAAATTTCTTTTGTTTTTGCTACAAATTTTTATGCCACGTGATAACCACTTTATGGATTTATTAACTCTAATAATAACTGTTTTATATGGAAAGCACAAATTATAGTATAGTTTGAAGTTTGAAAAAAAGTAATCATATGCAAGATTTGCGTCAGAAAAGCTGTATAGTTCTTGGAATAAAACATTACTAAGACAAATTTTAAATTTATTAATATTTTCAACAGAATAATCACGCTGCTTTTTCCTCCAGAATTTAAGTAGCGCGTTTTTATGGACTGGGAACTTCATTACTAAAGCACTGTGATCAGATAAATCTAATTCGTGTACTTCCGTATTACAAATCTTTTTACAGTTATATGCCATATTATCGATACATGTTTGGCTTGCAAAGCGAGTCGGTTGTTTCACCGCCAATTTAAAGTTATGGTTTCCTAGAATTGATTCGAAGTCTGATGTCAAATTAGATGCTTTTAATATATTAATGTTAAAATCACCAGCAATGACGATTTGTTCATATTTTTTGTTACTCGTCATGCTCAATATTTTATCCAGTTTACATAAGAAAGTTTTTAAATTTGATGTTTTAGGTACTCTGTATAAACATATTATCAATAATTTATGTCTAATCAATTCTACGGCACAACACTCAAATACACTGGTCAGTGATTTTTTTTTAAATTCCGGAACCTCTCTCCATTCATGTCCATTCCTCACTAAGATACACGAACCACCTTTATTTGTACTGTCTCTGCAGAAAGATGCAGCTAGTGTATAATTAGGAACATAAACATGTTGCTCGAAACCAGCCATTATATTATGCTCCGTTATGCACAACACATCTGAAATAATACTCTTTTCTGCTAGTTGATCCAGGGCAATTACTAGTCTGTCTGTCTTGTTGATGAGACCCGCAATATTTTGATGTAGAATATGAAGGTAATTATTCACGAAAAAATGAGGTTTTGTTTATATTATTATTGAGTGGTTCGATAACATCCTGATTATTATTATTTCCGTTGTTTTTTACTATTCCAGTGAAATAGTTTTTTAATGTCTTGAAATTTGTCTGCATACCAAGCTTGTTGATTGTACCAGAATTCCTAGAGAACATAGTATGATCGTATTTAAAATGTGTAACTTGATAGATTTTACAAAATTCAGTGTCATTTATACTTAGCATTTTGTCCTTACTTTTGTATTTTACAGTCCCACTTCTATTTAAATAGATTTCTACTTCTCATGCTCCAACTTCGTATATTTAGTCTAGCTACTGTGCGTTTCTGTTTTATCCACGGACATTTTTTTTTCACTCGCATTATCTTGGGTTTCACTCGTTATTATAGAATAGCTATAATATAGGCTACAATTAATGCTAAAAAAATACAAACAGTTCTTATACCAGAACTGTTTGGTTTTTTAGCATTCATTGTAGCCTATATGTTAATTTTGGATCTTCATACTAAATTTCATTTGAATCTGTTGAGCCGATTTTGCGTGATGGAGTAACAAACTACGCTTACAATGCTTGCATGCAAGCGTAGTTTGCATGCATAAATGAATTTAATCATATTTCATCATCATCATCATCATTATCTCAGCCGCAAGAACTCTACTGCTGGATATCGCCCTCCCCCATGGAGTTCCAAAAGACCAGTTGGAAGCAACTTGTATCGAGCGTCTACTTGCCACCTGTATAAGGTCGTCTGTCTACATTGTAGCTAGTCTTCCTAAGCTACGCCTGCCGGTGCATGATGATATTATTATTTTTATGAACTCTAATATAAATCTAAAAGATCTTGTAAAAAATACTCCTTGTTAATAGTCCCTATTTAAATATGGTTAATTGATTTTGTGAGTATTTATCTAAATTATATTGTTGCACATAACCAAAACATGTGATAAAACTGCTCATGCAAACGGTAAAATCAACCCGGCGAATCCCGAAGACGAGTAAACAGTGAAGTAGCATAGATAATGTGATATTAGGTGCGGAGTGCGTGTGTTTGTCATCAGTTATACGTACGCTGGAGCTCGCTTCGCAAATCGTCTGCGATACCCCGATGTTTGCAGGTCATTAGAACGCCACGCTCAGCGCCGCGCCGCGACGGACGATCTTTGCACTCACGTGGGGGTACTTTTTGACAGTGCTGACTGAATCAGTGATATAGTTTCCAACACATCTGTAACGTTTTACTTCTAGTAATTCTACGAACAGTAGACCTTGCGAGCACAAAGTTTGACTCGTGAGGTCTTGTTCTAAATTTTGGGCTTTACCGAAAAATGTTACTTTAACCAACGTCTTAATTTCTCCGTCTTCTTTCCGTAAGTGTCATTACGTGTCAGCGAGAAATTGACAAAATATGTTAAGCATTGCTTAAAGTTAAGTAACGTTTTTCGGTAAGGCCGCTTATGTCCAATGTTTCTGTCAAATATTAATCAAAGTCAGCTAACAAATTAAACTTATTCTTCCTTGGAAAAATTATGATACAGTACAAACAAAGTAGTACAAAGATAATCTAAAACCTACTTTATTGTTTCTTTTCAAATGTAAGTTGAGCTACTGTTGAAAAGAGTCGTGACATCGGTTCCCTCCGCCCTTTTGACGCCTACCAATTATCCCTTGTGTAAACACCCTCCTGTAGACGTCAAGCTTTTTGCTGAAACTTCAGCTGAGTTCACTTGATGAGTGTTTCAAATGTTAGTATTACATACTAACCAAACATACTCTTTTACCCTTAACTTATATGTTCTCATAATTTCGAAAAACAAATAACTGGAATGTAATGATGGATGACAGTCGAAAACAAATGACAATTGATTTTTTTATGTTTCCCTGGGATATAACACAATGAACAGATTTGTACTCTTACTTACCTAACTGATTCGTGAGATAGACACTTTTTGATTGAAAAATAAACAAGCAATTCAAGCAATTGCGATCTCAATCTTACAAGATTTGAGATTGTTTTTGTCTAATTTAACTATAACACGAATGACAATAACATTATTTTTCAGTGTTAGACTAATTCTCCAATCCATTTTTTTTTTAATATGTATGTATATGACATGACATTCACAATAAAGTGCTGAATCATGTCAACTCTACACAAGCTCTAAAGCCTACCTTCTGGGCACAGCCTTAACTTGTCACAGTTCTAGTTTTTAAGCCAAGTTCAAAAGGCTTAACTTTCCAAAGTGTATTTTGCGAATTGTGAGGGATATCATAATAAACTAAGGCGTGAGTCTATAAATATTCTTCGAGAGTAGAAGTTTTAACCGAGTTTCTGTATACAGAGCTTCGATGAACTTTCCTGAAGCAACTCTCTTGTATTATAAAGTGGCATTCTTGGATACTTTTGTAAATTGTGTAGTTTTTCATCGGAAAGTGACCGCAGTTGTTTAAGTCTTCCTACTTACTTGGTCTGTGGAAATGTAATTTTGTTGAAGGGGAAATATAGGTACAATACGAAAGAGAAACTTCGTGCGCTCTTCCATACAAATAGAAGAAAACTTTTTTTTACCTAAGCATTACCCGATTTCAATTGATTTTTGTAATCATACATAGCTATTCCTCTGTTTTTTTTTTTATTTTGTTATAAGCCCGAAGAAAAAAAAAGTTTAAATTATAAAAAAAAACATAGAGGCATAGCCATTAAAGATTCCAGGTATATAAAAACAAAACATTGAAATAGGATTATATTTAGGGGTTACAATTACTCCTGTTGTAAGTTACCGAATCAACTACCTAATTTTAGTATATCTTCAGTACTCATCATAGATGAAAGGTATAAGTTTTTCAAAGGAACGATAGTGAAAAAAATAATGAGGAAAACATTTATGGTGGTAGAGTAGTTCCTAGCTCCCTGTTGGCTAGTCACAATCATCGAGTTGTAATCTGACGCCAAAAGTCTAACGATGTGCTCGTAGCTCGTAGCAGTCTCGCTTGAGACCTAGTTTCCATTGCAGGTTTTTTTTACTGTGACCTGCCGCTCCCAAGGGGCCATTCTTTATTACGTAAGGCGATTTGGGGGGGGGGGTCGACCATGTCTTATCGTCGGACCATGTCCATGTCGGTTTATTCTTATTTTTTCTTATATAGGGAGGGGGGGAGGCCACTAAAAACTAGCAAAAATAGTCTTACGTAATAAATAAATGGCCCCCAACTTGGTTGTAGTCGGGAGTCTTATCTATCTATGTTTCTCTTTCATATCAGTTTTCCATTGCAGGTTTGGAAATTTTCTGCTCGTTAATTTTCCGTCAATTTTTTTATCGTGGGCACCATTTTAAATCTTGTATCCAGTCACTCCCACTATTCACAACACCTCATATTATATCAAAATCCATACACTCATTTAGGCTGTAGGGCGTCCCAAAGATACGTAATGTACCTAGCTGCTCTAGAAAAAATAACCCTCCCTCGGCAGCCGAGTAAAGATTATTACGTAAATATCAAAATAAACACATATCAAAAATAAATAAACGTGATTTATAATAATTCTATGCAACAATATCATCGTATAACTAGCTAACAAGCTTTGAACTAACAATTATAGTATTACTGGCATTTCTGGCTTCATGCCATACGATAAAGGTAGGTTCATCGTACGCGTACGTACCCACAGTAACACCGGCCAACTTAGGTCGAATTCCGTGTCATAGTTCACGGTCCCATCCGCTGTGAAATTCTAGGCATTCGTTATTGAGAAACTTTTGATGTATGGACTATGATTTTATGACGTTTTAGGGGAGGCATATTAAAATACATAGGTAAGGGTTTTATGGGGTCGATTAGGGTATGAACAAGGAACAACATGACAACACTATTCCTTCGTGATTTCGGGATATTTCGGTATTCTTAGGTTTTTGTCTATCTATTTCTCTGTGTGTTTGTTACCTATTCGCGAATGAATACAAAACAATAAAATATTAAGATACATTTGCGTATTTTTTTCGTAAAAGCTACTATTCGGTTTCTTATTAAAACTTGGATTTAAACTTGGAAATGTGATATGTACTTTTGTAACCATATAAGGGAAAACTGAATCTGAAAAAACCTCTGAATGAAACCTCTAAGAATTCTCCATTTTTTGTATTTTTTATGAAACACACAGGTCATTCATATGCTTGTTTATTTTTCAAAATTTCATTAATAGACGTATCAGGCAAAGTTTTAAATAAAAATCAAAAATAATGTTTAGGGGCAAAAATCATCAGTCTCTTATTGTACGTATAAATATTCACTTTAAACCCGTTTCAAATTTCAAATTATAACTAAAACCGCGCGTCCATTTTTTTAAATTTCAAGTAGAAAACTACACCAGCTAGTTCATTAGGATCAGGGTACATAAAAGAGGGTATCCTCTCGTCCCAGACGTAAAGTGAGACAATGTTCTTTAATGAGGACCGTGCAACGACACCCTACTCACTCCCTAATCTCATAACCTTAAACAGGCGTTCCCGTCTACAGGATCGAATAGACCAATTAAACTACACCAATTCTCGTCAGGTCAAGGTCTTACCTCTCCATTAAACATTTTTTCAACAAAATTAACACAGAATTCGCCGTAAAAACACAAGAGAAATGTTCGTTCAAAAAGAAAAACCGCCGTGCTTTTAATTCTACCATTTAAACGACTTTTTGGAACGATCAATTATTCCTGGTGACATTGATTTGAATGTGTGGATCCGGTCGATCGAAATACATGTTTCAATTTTGCTAGTAAAGGTGCGTACAGACTGGTGAAACGTAACATGAAATGTATCATGCAATGAAAGAATTTGCCGTACACATTGCTGCAATGTATCATAAAAGGTAACAACACTTTGCAACAATTTCTCATAGTTTGGACGTCTTGTGCGCGCGAAATGTGCATTTCTCGCGCACGCTACGAGCAGTACAAGGCGCGCGCGGCGCGACCCATGATTTGTCGGTTTTTCGAACGAACACAAAGTGGCACGCAGACGTACGCGGGAGGTTCGTAGTGAATGCGCGGTAAGAGCACGCTATGCGTCCACGCTTACACCGAACATGCAATGATAGGTAGACTGATACATTTCATGTTACGTTTCACCAGTCTGTACGCACCTTAATTGAACACAAATGTTGTCGATCAAACCTTATATTGATAACTACGTTATTAACCGAAATGTCATTTGAAACTGAATGTGGAATTCATCATATCCTATTACACATAATACCACTCATAATATGCCTAAAGATTTTTTTTGCTCGTCATCCGCCTAAAAGTTAAGCTTCACGCTTGCGCATGTAAGTCCAATGCCACCCAGAATTATGAGATTTAGCAGTTGAAAACTCTTTTATCGTTTTTGCAAATCTAAAATCTCCACTACGACATTTTTTTTTTTTTTTTTTTTAATATTTTAAATAAATTTGCAACGACGATGTGCAATGATTGAAATGTTAAATTGCAAATCGGAGTTTTTGTAATTCATAGAATACTAATAAATGATCTTAAATTGGTTTTCCATCAGCAATTGTTTACATTATAAGAGAAGTAGAGAAATAACTTATATCGAAAAACAAAATACGGCATTTGCTCAACATTAAAATTATCATGCGGTGAAACTGAATAAACGGTGATGCAAGCACCATTGATTTATTGCCATTAGAAAAGTTTACCGACCAAGTCCTCAAAGATATATATATCAATGCATACTAAATACATATTTGATTTTTGTTCCAGGTAATAACCCCGTTCCGGATCAGTATTTATGATACGCAGTAAGCGATAACAGTAAAAACCGTAAGTCAGTAAGTCTTATGCAATCGAGTCACGCGACAAGTCGCATAAATAAGTATACTGGCGAAGGTCGCAAATTTACGACAGGTGCTAATAAAGAGATACCTCGATGTAGTTCCTGGCTTCTTTTTGCTTTACCGAGAGGCTGACCAAATTCATAATAACATGCTTTAAACATCCATGAAGGCCTTATCGGCACCCTTCTTTCAATAGCGTCCGTATCGAACAGATTTTTTTAAATTGCACCTATTTGTTTGATGATTAAGGTTGTTTTTCGAATAGATTTGTGTTTGCACTGCAGTGTTTGATTTACGGGCAGGTGTGGATTTCGTCCATTTGTTCCATTCAAAAGCTTGTATAAAGTGACGCATCTTGGTATTTGAGGTCTCTAGGGAATTTTGTCCCATTCTAACGTCATCTGTTGGACTCATACTTTATGCTTTGTGTATGTATGTTTATATAAATTATAAAGTAAGTTCATGTAGACTTAGTGGCCAGCCCTAATGTTAGAGTTATTAAGCCGCGGAAACGCCTCTGGCCTAGCTTGACGATTGCTGTTGTTTAAGAATAAACAACCGGGACCTACAATTTAACGTGTCATCCGACCTACGGTAGCGCTAAGAAAGAAACGCCATTACGGTTAATACCTATTTGTAAACTGACCGGTCCATGCTTAACATTGGTGATCGTTAGAGAATATCTAGTCAAGCTACGCCTCGATCCGAGCCTCGAAGCTATTCTTTTATGCAAAGCTTATTAACCGACTTTCTCAAAAAGTGATTGCCAAATGATTAATGTTATAAAAAGTTTTTGTGTGTGTACTCTTTCACTATGAATGAAATTTGGAATGAGATAGCTTGTACCCTGAAATAACATAAATATCATTTTATCCAAAAATATAACAGTTCCTGTAGGCGAACCCGGAGGTCGCAGCTAGCTTTTTTTGTTAGTTAAGCATAACAAATTATTAGCTTAGAATTATTTTCTGTACCACTGATTAGGATTTTTATTGTTAAAAAGATAAGTATCAGGGTTGGTCTCAAAAGAATTTCGATTACCTATTTGTGTGCTGTATTCTTTGACCAACTCAGATAATATGAATATTTTGATCTGATGGCAACTGATTGACGTCAGTGTATCAGTTTTTTTTATAACTTTTATAAAAAAAAAACAAGAGCGAACTTTCTAAATGTTCACTGAATATATTGTAAGTAGGTAGGTACTCTGAACAATTTTGGAAGTCTTCTCCATGTTCGCCCCGTACAGATTCAGTTATGTTAGTACATTAACTTTAATCAGTAAGATAATTTGTAACCTAAGTTATATAAGCTATTAAGTCTACAAACTGTATTTGTTATTATGATAATAAAGTACTTCAAAAAATTCAATCAACCATTAACTTAACTTAACAGTACATTAACTGAAAACAAAAGAATAATGCAAGTATAAATAACGACATTGTTGACATAACTGGTCAAGTATCAAATCTTTACTCCACAATCTCAAACAAAGTTCCACATTCAACGTTCAGTATTGTTCAAACAAAAATCAAAACTTCCTTTCGTACTCGCAGTTGTGTAATTCAGCCTCGTACAATTTCAGTAAACTGTTAGAAGTTGAGCTATTCACCTACGTAACAGTGATAAAGTATTTTTTTATTGAATCAACACCAAATATATTTTCAAGGCTTCTACGATATATTTCAAGGATTCTACAATATATTTTCAAGAATTTTACGATATATTCTCAAGGATTTACGATATATTTTCAAGGATTCTATGGCATATTTTCAAGGTTTTTACTATATATTTTACAGGTAAAAGTAAAATCTAAACAATTATATTTTTAAATGTAAGCAAGCGGAAAAATTATTTATTCGTTTTTAAAATTATAACTGGTTTTACATTTATATATTCTCATGTTAGTAGCATCTACCAGAGTCCATTGCATATTTTAAATTTCAATTTTTTTATTAATGAAAATGTAATAAAATCCATATGACGTTAAATCTAGAAATTATTTTACAAAATGCATACAATATTTTAGCTGTTCACAACAATATTATTAAACATATAAAATCATGGGAATATTGTGGTCAAGTCTGAAGGCACCAAATCTAAACTATTTAAACAGTTCAAGCGGATGATGTGTTATTGTAATACGTTTTTTAATACGTTATAATCGTATATATTCTCACTTATTTACTTACTTATGCTCTCTACATATTATAGTTTGTTATAATTTGTAGCTACCTATTAGTGAAAACTTGTAATTGGCCTTATTAATCTATTGATCTACTTATACTTGTGTATCTAGCTGTAAGTTTTCCAAACATACTTATATAAAATAAATAAATTAAATTATTAAAATAACTAAATTCAACAAGTATCTATAAATTAAAAGAAAAACAAAATACCCGACTGCAGAAAAGCAGTTTTTGCGTTGTTCAAATAACATTTTTTGTGAGAAAGTATGCATACAATCGCTGTAAAAGATTATAAATGCTCATCAACCAAATCTATCTGCCACTTTTCTAATACCTGTTCCCTCACCTTTTTTTTAAATATATAAAACTTAGAATGAACTACATCATTTTATGTTTAAAAATGTTGTGATGCGCAACAGAGATAGCTGCGCGTTTTGAACCCAACTTTAAATAGTATTCTATTTAAAAAAACAATAATTTAAAAACGTCTGCAGTGAAAATTGCAATAAGGCTTAATCAGTTGAAGCTTCCAATCCAGCAAGTTCTAGGCATAGGTGCAGCAAATACCAAAGTGAACCCTACACGGTAAATATTTGATTCACGAAATATTCGACTGAAGCGTCTCGGGTTCCGACCCGCATTTTGTCAGTCGCAAACGCTACCAAGATTCCTTTTATATTACCTTCTTCTTGTGTCGAACGGAGAAAATGTACCTAGATGGTACTCTTTATACAGGTTACCGCATTAAACTATGGGTTACTTGAAGAGGTCATTGTTTCTAACAATATGAACAAATTTTACTGTGCAACCTATTTTAAAATCGGTGTAAAATTCTGATCTACTAAAAAGTTTATTGATCTTAAAAGTGACTAAGGCCCACTTGCACGTTCCAGGGTTAGCGTAACTAACTCTGAGTTAACGGCTAACACAGGGTTAAATAAATAATTTATCTTGCGTCGCCAAAAGTTAGAAGTAAACCCAGGGTTAAATTTTTAAATATTTAACCCATCGATGTGGGAGGGTTAAGTCGGCTAACACTGGGTTAGTGAAGCTTATGTCAAAATTGATTGAGGTAAAGTTCAGCAGTTTATTGTTTTCTATTCTGTTTTATCGTGTTGTTTATTAAAATATCGAAATGATTAATGATTTATTATTCTCTGATGATGACGAGGAAATCATTGAATATATTAGTTCAAACTTCTATGACAGAAGGGTCGCCGAACGGTCAGATTATTATAATTCACAAAGGGACAAAGATTTTCATAGAAGATTTCGACTTGAAAAAGAAAGCGTGGTTTATTTATTGAACAAAATTAAACACAAGTTGCAGTACTCACATAATAACAAGTAAGTTACATTACTACCTACCTATAGGTAGTTCTTATATTGTTTTGTGTACCTATGTTTTTTTGTATGTAACTAGGTATATAGGTACCTAATTTTAATTTTGTTCTTTTTTCAGTGAGGCTTTATCACCTATGAACCAATTATTGTGTGCACTACGCTTTTATGCTACTGGAAGCCAACTTTTGACTTGTGGAGATTTTATTGGGGTACACGAATCTACAGCATGTAGGACCATTCACAAAGTGACTGATGCCATAGCCCGGTTGTATAAGGAATTTATATTTATGCCTACAACAGAAGAAGAGCAGAGAGAAGCTGCAATGAATTTCTATCAAATATCTTCTTTTCCACGTGTCCTAGGAGCAATAGACTGTACGCACATACGGATGAAGTCTCCAGGTATGTACAAGCAACTATATCTATGTATTATAGGTTACACTATATTATACACATATATGTACCTGACAAGTTTATGTATTCAATTGTATTCAATGCCAGTCACATACCTATTATCTTTCAAATTATTTGTCATTGTGTTAATTAATTATATTATTGTTTTAGGAGGCGAAAATGCTGAAATATATAGGAACAGAAAGGGTTATTTTTCCATAAATACTCAAGCAATATGTTCTGCTGATTTGAAATTCACAGATGTTGTTGCACGCTGGCATGGATCAGCCCATGACTCCCACATTTGGGATAATAGCAATCAGCGTAGACATTTTCTACAAGGCACCTATGGAGACTACTGGTTGCTTGGTGATAGTGGATATGCCCAAACTACATTTATGATGACACCACTTGCCTCAGTAAACTCTCCCAATGAATCGCTGTATAACGAAGCACAAATCCGAACCAGAAATACCATAGAGCGCACCTTTGGTATTTGGAAACGAAGGTTTCCCATTCTTTCCAGAGGGATCCAAGTAAATTTAAAAAGAATACCGGGCATTATCATAGCCACATGTGTGTTACATAATATTGCTCGCCAACGTAACGATGTAGAACCAGCTATAGATCCAGAATATCCACCATTACTAGATAATTCTGATGATGGATCCGAAATACCACACAACAGGTCTACGAGAAGTTCAGCAGGATACCATACTCGACAAGTGTTGATTGAACAACATTTTGGTCAGTTAAGATTAGAGAATAACAACTAGAAATAAAATATAAACTAGAAATACAAAATAGTTTTATTCCATTTTAATTTTTTCTAATTCTAATTTTCTTATTAACTCATTGTGTTCATAATTTTTCTTCATTTCTTCTATCTCCATTACTCTCAACCTTCGATTATGTTCTAACTTCTCCTTCTCATCCTCTAGTTGAGTTCTTAGAAGCTCACTTTGTAACTCCACCAATTCCATCTTTTCATTTGCTAATTTCTTAAATTTTTCTGAAACCGTTTGTTTGGTTGGTGTTTCCAAATGCAGTTTTCTTTTACCTGTAATTAAGTTGAAATATACAGATCAAATCAAAATAACCATTGATTTTATCAACACATACATATATACAATATGGAAATAATTGAAGTCGTTTAATTCAGCTTTTTAAACTGTAATTTATTTTAAGCTACTAGCTGTGCCCTATGGTTTCATCCACACCATGTAGTGATGAGAAACGATGGTGGTAATGATGATTATGAAACATAGCCTGTCTCCAGGTTCTCGGCCATCTCTGTACCAAATTTCATATTATATGTCATAGTTCAGCAGTTTAAGTAACAAACAGACGGAGGGACAAAGTTACTTTCACATTTCTATTATTAGTTTAAATAACAATATCTACAGAATGCATGCCAATATACAAGTAGGAGAAAATACTCACGTGTTAATAAATGATGTGGTTTTTTTTTTAAATTTGCCCTGTCATTTGTAAAATAGTTTTTATTTTCTGGAGTTTTAAAATCATTTTGTTCTGTTTCAATATCATTATCTATTTGAGGGTTGAACACTGGATCTGAAAATAGAATGAATGTTTAATAATATGTATATCAATAACACTGATGTCAGTAAACTCCCGAGATACAAGCTTCGTGCTTAGTTTGGGGCTTGCCGAATTTTACTCTAATTATAGAAAAACTTAGAATCATTCCTGGTTTTATATTGTTTGATTTCGCAATTTGTCATTGTATGTAGTTGATTTTTTATTATTTATTATTAATGTCTGTAGACTATGATAACTATTTCATATGAAACAGCCTTTAAGGTTGTTTTTCTACTTGAGTATTATAAATTTGAATAACTATACCATAACGTACCCTTTACAGTTATTGTTGTAGATTAATAGTTAAGTTGGTATATTTACCTGTTTCTACAAATTCAGATTCAATTGGTGGTTTATTCTGTGTAGCCATTATTTCACTATCACCGTCATAAATGGTGAACATACCATCAATGACAGGTCCAACTAGTACCTTGACCTTGTCCAAAACAGGATCAATATCATTGTTTGGGGGTGGCCCACCACCTAGCAAGGAAAATATCAATATTAAAATCAATTGAAACAAATTATAGAAGGTAGGAAGAACCACACTATAATGGGAATATATAGAATTGCACATTATATCATACTGATAGTAAAATAAATAAAAGAGACACTCACCTGTTCCCATAACATTCTTTTTTAAAATCTTGTCTTTTGAGTCTGCTTCTCTTGTTAATGCTGCAAACATTTCTTGACATGCTTGTACAGTTGCACCAGTATTTTGAGAAATTCTTTCCCATCCTTCGGAAGAAGTGCCATAATCCTCAATATTCAAAACTAAAGTTTCCTTATCAACTGCATAATAAAAGACAATTTATGTTATAAAACATGTATTAAGATTAAAAGAAAAACAATATTCCAGACTGCAAAATATTATAATATAATATAATTATAAAATATAGATAATTACATGGTACCAAAATGTTTGCAATAATATGAAGACTACATTGTATGGTTAGGTACTTTGACAATGTGAAATTTGTCAGTAAAAATAAACTGCTTCAAACAAAGTAAAAATGTAAACAAAGTTCTATATAGCGCCAACAATCAATAGTATTTTTATCAACTGAGGACAAATTTATTTACTTACTTGGAATTAACATTTTGGTATCGGAAGCATTTTTCTTCGCTTTCTTTTTTAAATTTTTATAAGTTTGTTGTAGGCTTTCCAGAGTTCGAGTACAACCAGTAGTACTCGAATTATATATTTTTACCACCTCGAGCCAAGCTGCTTGTTTTTGTTGCAGGTTAGTTCCATCAGTCTTTTTGTTCTCCAATATGTATTTAAACTTTGTTACTATATCACATAACAGCATTAGGTCACTAGTTGTAAAATTGGGCGCACGTAAACGCGTTTTTTTATCCATTTTTTAATTTTAAGCCGTAGACCAAGAATATAAAAGCAATATTATTCTGGGTTTTAAGCGAGACACAATACAGTTGAATTCTAACGTCGTCAACTGTTAAGCAATGAAAGGCTTTTAAGTATTATTCATCTTTGGTCGGATTATAATAGAAGCCCATAGACATTGCAATGTTCCCAGTTAAAAAAAAGAAATGTCAGGTTACTTGTGGGTTTGTTAACCCGGTGTTATTTTTTTGTCGTGCAAGGCATAATGAGAGTTAAATTTTTAACCATCTAACCCAGAGTTAACAAACTCTAAATTTATTTATTTAACCCAACGATGCGTGCAAGCGGGCCTAAGTGACAGAAGACTGTTTTCTTAATTTCCGAGGTGGTCCCACACTCCCACAGTAAGATTTTTACAGAATATTATGTATAAAAATTGCTGAAATTACAACTGTCGTCCTGGTCCTCTTTGTTACACCCTGCATAAGTAAATATAAATATTAGTGCACATTTCACACAACACCATCTAGCCCAAGCTAAGCAGAGCTTATATGGAAACTATGGGCGATAGTATACATAATAATTTTTTTTGTAAATAAATTCTTAAGATACATAGAAACACCCAGACACAGAACAAACACCCATCCTCATCACAAAAATGTTTGCTATGGGCTCAGAGCAATTAATAAAAATAGTTTGTCAGAGGCTATGGGTGGGAATCGAACCCACGATCATCAACAGCTTAGCAGGCAGACCTACTGCCAACTGAAGTACGAGGCCAGTGTATACCTTCATACCTATCCGTTGTGATCGATAAGGGTGGCAAGCCTTTAATTAAGTGGAATCCTTAACTTTCAAAGAAGGGTATTAAAGGGGCTATAGATAAATTAGTCTTGTCCGCTGACAGGTAGCACATTCTGAAGATTCGTCATGAATCGTAAACAAAGGCTTAAAACTATGACGCAAGTAATTACAAAGCAACACTTCTCGGATTCTTTCTCCAGACGGAGAAAGAATCCGAGAAGATTTCTCTTTTTTTCTTCGCTTTTAATATGTGCAGTTTTGGAATGAGGCGTTGGGTGTAAGAGGGTGAGGGGTGCAAGCACGGCAGCTACTAGCTTTCGTTCTGCCTGCCGGCGATACCGTCTGCGGCAGTTCAGTAGCTCACAGCCCTCTGAGAGGGGTGGTCGCGCGCCCCCGCGATGCCTTCATACGGCAGTTCCGATTTTCGTCTACACAAGTGAAGTTTTACTTTACTAGGACATAATTTACTGGATAATGCGTGAGTCACGTACTGGCTGGAATCTGTTCTTTCAGATTATTACTATTTCGCTAAGGTTACATTTTTTCGCGCAAGGAAGTTTTCGGTCCGACAGGAATATCCTTTTAGCCCTTAGAATTTTTGAGATTCTTCGTAAACTTATTGGAAGCGACAAACATTCGGTATCTCACGGGCGACGTAAAGATGGAATTTTATGAGCGCGTAGTTTTAATTAAAATATCTCGAGATCGTGAAATTCTTGAGTTCGGTTGCTTTATCGTGACGTTGGTTGAGTGTAAAAGGTTTTTTAGTGTGTTTCTGGGCTCGGCGATCATCTTGAGTCCATATGTTAGCCACTTGAAGTTGTGCGGCCAGGATTATGAATGCCTGTTACTATTTAAGTCATTGATGTGTTTTATAAGACGCTATTCTTGTGTGCCTATATTTTAATTACAATTTTTTTTTTAAAGTTCCAGATGTCACTGTAAATCTGTATAACATATGCTTTTAGAGCCTTTTTTAAATTTAATAGAAAATGTTACTGTTACGATATATGTCTTATCTTTAATGCCAATTAAGTAATAAAACATTAAGAGCTCTTATATAAGTATTCCTACTTTTTAAACCGTAGTACGAGTTACTTACCGTTCAAAATAAATACTAAGCACTACGTTATTCAATATTAACTTATCTATAAGTATATGACTTCTGTGCTATTTTTTTTATATAATAATTAAAACGGCTATAGCCAAACCAAACATAAACCAAAATTACCAAAATTATAAAAATGTCAAGTTTAATAAATACAAAAATGTACAAAAACGACTAGGTTCATTCATTGGTTTCACAATATGTCAAAAAAGCCGCCATTAAATCCGACTAATCGTCTCCGAACACATTACAGTCAGGATGACTAAGATTAATAGATAGATACTCATAAGTATTCTATATTTATTAATAGATTTTCAAATAGCAACACCTGCGCAGTATTAAACAGAAATACAATTTTATCTGAACCTAAAATCGAAGCATATTGGTATTGTGGTTAACAAAATATAAAGTAATAATTTTGACCACAACCAATTTCGGCAAGTTGCGGTCGCCGCTCGGGACCCCGGCCTTGCCACTTTTCTTCGCATAATTTATTAGGTTCCAATCTTTTTATAGGCTGAAACGTTTATGTTTGATTTTTTGTGTGTTTTATATGATCGAGTCGATGTTAATAGTTATGTGGTAGAATAGTTTTGTGATATTTTTGTGTTATTTGTGATATTTGCTAGAATAGTTTTGTGGTAGTTACTAAACTGTGGAACCTACGGTTATACGGTTATACGTGTGATACCTACGGTTTCTCTGACTTGGCAGTAGTAGGAGAGTTTACAAATAAATAGCAAATATAATGACGTACTCTTGTAAAAGCGTTTCTCTTTAATTGTCAAATAATATTGGCAGAAATGTTTTCGAAGCGATCAATAAAAACCACCGAGCTATTGTACTAAAGTTCTGAGCAATATCAAATATGTACATCAAATAATATCACAATATGATATTAAATATTAGTGATTATTGATAATAAATTAATAGATTGTATTGATTATTATTAGCGAACTAATAAATATTCGATTTGAGGGAAGTTGGAGTTCATGTAGGCGATGGTCTGACCCCCTGTCAATATTTTGTTTTTTTTTAGTTTGGCAAGGCAATATATTGTATAATATAACCCTCTATTTCTCTCTCCCTTCCACCTAACCCTTTGAGCACGGTCAAAAGTAGGCTAGTGACTAGGTAGTGTGAGACTAGGTGTGATTTTATGTATGTTATAAATAGAAAATTTCAAAACAATGAATTCTCAATAAATTCGCAGGCAAATCAAATGAACACAAGAAAACAACAAGATAGCTGTATGTAACAGATTATTCAATTCCAGAACGTATACATTTTGTTTAATTTTCTTTATAGAACAACACTTTGCACAAAAAAAATTGTATGACAGTCATCAGGAAAATAATTCACGCATAACTATAGATAATTAAATATGCAAGCATTCGACATTGGCAGAATATACTTATTTTTAGTACATTTCACAAAAAAAAACATGACGGTTAAAAGGTAATAGGGTATAAGCGACATCGTAGTCGAAAAGTAATAGGGTATAAGCGTCTTACTTAAAATTTTCCGCTTTTTCATTTAGCACTCATAACTCATTTTTGACTAAAATGTCGCTTATACCCTCTTACCTTTCGACTACGATGTCGCTTATACCCTATTACCTTTTAACCGTCGAATTTATATGATACACGGCTCTGTTTCCTTTCTTAGTGAACACTATCACAAGACAAAACCCTCCAAATTTTATGTTTCTAGGACCAGCGCTTTGTGTGGAGCGTGTATGTATGTCGTCTGACAGTGACTGACTAGTCAGTCTTACAAAGTTTTTATGCAAGTAAAATTTGTCTTGTTTCGAAATCAAGAAAACGTTGTCTTCATTATTTCCCACATCAATTTCATTTATTAATTCAAAGTATTTGCCGGAAATATCAGGCATTTTTCTCTGTTAATCTCCTGAGCTACGGCTCCTTATCTGAGGTAAAGGAATTCGAATGAATCGTACATTTTAAGCGTAGACAATATAGATAGACAATAGACATTTTATTCCGATCACATCTCACAATTAATTTAAAATAGTTATAAAAATCAATATACAGATAAAATAGAGAATATCTATTAGAATTTATTACTTCACGCACTTTTCCAAATAATAGGAAACTTTTTGACCCTAAAATTATTTTGATTATTTATATATAGTAAATCGAATAGTAAATGTCCAAGCTTCCGTTTTTTTGTTCAAACTTTTTGACAGTCTAAACATTCGTGACTCTAGTTAATTCAAATAACAACCGTCAACTTTATAGAAATAAAATAATTAATAAAATAATAAATAATTATTAATAAATTAATATTAATATTCAATTATTATATTAATATTTATTAATAAATAATTATTAATAAAATAATTAAAATATATTTTTTTTTAAATATGTTTTCTCCTTTTGGTCGCTAAATAAAATTAGTTATCATAACAATGACATAAATTGTAGGCAAAGCTTCTTGAGTCTAACCGCAGCGTTTTACACCTGAGACCGCGCCGAGCCGGGTCAAGGCGGCGGTTACAGATACATTCCTGTGGTTTTCGGGAAACATGCCCAGCCAATGTATGCCTTCATCATTTGCAATATCGTATATAAATAGTTTCTAACTAGCTTTGATTTACATTGAAAGGGGATTAAAATTTAGCAACATAATACGTGTAGTAGTTTTTTCAAGAACAATTTCTTTCATAAGTACGAGTATTAAATGTCATAGCGTGTCATATTTGACAATAAAACAAATTTTGTTTTATTTAACTGAATAAAAAAAATACAGTTCTAATTTCGACTTTATATCTTTTTATTATGTTGATATCTTCCCTGGTTGTGAACCTATTTCGATATTTTATTTTTATTAGAAGTAGGTAGGTACCAGATGCTTCCACCAAAAAAATGTTGCACGTCAATTCTGTGCTTTTTAGGGTTCCGTACCCAAAGGGTAAAAACGGGACCCTATTACTAAGACTTCGCTGTCTGTCTGTCTGTCTGTCTGTCTCCAGGCTGTATCTCATAAACCGTGATAGCTAGAAAGCTGAAATTTTCACAAATGATGTATTTCCGTTGCCGCTATAACAACAAATACTAAAAATTTAAAAAAATTAAATATTAAGGGGGGTCCCCATACAATAAACGTGTTTTTTTCGTATTTTTTTGCTCAATATTAAAAACGGTAACAGGTAGACGCTTCAAATTTTCACAGAATATTTACTTGTATATTACCTTTCAAAATAAATAATTAAATAACAATAAAGTAAATATTAAAGGGGGGCTCCCATACAACAAACGTAATTTTTAAGCAATTTTTACTCGATCTCAATTAAGAGGTAGAAACTTGAATATTTGTAAGTAAATATTTAGAAATATATTATCTATAAAAATAAATACCTAATCTAATACAAGTTTCCGGCAGCCTAGTGGTGAGACCGTCTGACTTGCGATCCGCAGGTCCTGGGTTCGAATCCCACGGCACGCACCTCTGTCTTTTCGAAGTTATGTGCGTATTGTTGATTGCCGCTAACTTCAAACGGTGAAGGAAAACATCGTGAGGAAACCTACATGTCAGAGAGTTCTCAATGATCTTGAAGATGTGTGTAGTCTGCCAACCCGCACTTGGCCAGCGTGGCAGACTATGGCCTAACCCTTCTCACAATGAGAAGATGGCCCGTTCCCAGCAGTGGGACAGTTTGTACAAACAGGGCTGACAAAAAAAAAAAAAAAAAATCTAATACATAAAAACTCACAAAATGAAAATAATCCGTGCATCTAAACGCGGTGCGAGCGCCGCGCTGCGCGGGTAGCGGGGGAGGTAACATCACAGAGCGAGCCATAGCCGCGCGTATTCGCGCGAGCGTCGTCATGCTGCCCGGATGTGTATCGAAAACCTACCTATAAGTTTGCAATTTACTACTTGGAATTTCGTTGATTTCTCGTTATTGTATAAACAGAACTAAACTTTGTAGTATTATAGATGATAGTACGGAACCCTTCGTGCGCGAGTCCGACTCGCACTTGGCCGATTATTAACTAGTAACAATGATACGAGTAGATATATTAGTTTTTTTTTTATTATAAGTACATGAAAAAACAACTGAACAAATAGAATTTAAATTCTGCGACCTATTCCCGTGTGTAAAGAAGTATTACAATAATCAATTTTAATTAAAACAATATTATTAGGTGTTATAAGAATGTAATAAGCAAACAAACGGGTCACAAACGAATCTAGTAAATTAAAGAATATTCTTTAATTCATCTATATGGGATTTGTCGAAAAGCTGTGGGGAAATTATCAAATTGCAATAACATTAAATCCATCGGGGAAATCTAGAAATCATTCATTGAATTCATTAAATAATATATTACGTTTTCTACTCGCAAAGCCACCAGCAAAAATGTACAACTTTAATTCAGATATCTAGACTTGGTAATGCTGAAATGTCCCTACAATCAGTACATCAGGTCAGAGATTTCATCAACTATTCCCTGTGTGGTCAGCGCGATGCCCTTTGTGCAGGACCCGGCTTAGCGGCGACACGTGACAGCTCTCCGACAGGAATATCAGCTAGTTTGGCACTTACACAGATGTCATTTATTTATCAGGTGCATTATTAAAGACCCAGCGTACCCCGTTATAAACGATATAAGTTGGGGCTTTATGTACGAGATTAAGGGTTAGATACTTTTTTAAATAATAACTACGGGTCACTCACGTCTGTTTTGAGCCGAAATATCCGACTATAGTTTCAACCGCATTCGGCGGTCTTTTTCAAAGGAGCAGCACACACGTCACTCTCGGTCGGTGACGCGCCTAGCTATGCTGGTTAGATACTTGATCGGGATTATATATTGGTTGAAATCTAATTAGTGAGCATACTGTAAGTCTAGGTACCTATCTGCTACTGATCGAATGGGAAGCAAGTTTATGGAATCAAAATGAAATGCGTTTTCATCACAAAATAATATTCGACAGAGATGATATGGTATGATGATGATTATATAGATATAATGCATAGAATACTCTTATTAGTAAAACCTGAGTAGATCAATTCATTAAGATCACCTAGTTGTAAATCGACCTATCAGCGTGCATATCTCCTGCGAAACAATTAATCAAAGACGTTATGGACATGAACGTTATTTATTTCAAATCATTTATCTTTGTCGACAACTCCAACTTTTAACTAAATGAAGTAATAAATTTGTATTATCTTTTTTTAGAACCTAGAAGAAATCATTCTATCGACCATTTTAAACACCAGTTTTACGAATTTGACAACTTCAAATGATTACTCCAACTTTTAACTAAATGAAGTAATAAATTTGTATTGTCTTTTTTAGAACCTAGAAGAAATCATTCTATCGACCATTTTAAACACCAGTTTTACGAATTTGACAACTTCAAATGATTAGCAGGGATCGGCAAGGTATGATACTTTCATTGCTGGTTGAACACCAAAATATAGCTAATATTTTCGTATAACCTGACCACATTGTTATCTTTCTAATATTCATAAAAAAATATTACCCTGGAAATTAACGTGGTTTTCACACATTTTTAAATAAAAACTACGGGTCACTCACGTCTGTTGTTAAAAGACCGCCGAATGCGGTTGAAACTATAGTCGGATATTTCGGCTCAAAACAGACGTGAGTGACCCGTAGTTTTTATTTAAAAATATTACGCGTAGCTTTCGACACTTGTTTGTTTTTCATTTGCGCGCAAAGTGAGCGTGGTCAGCAACGTGCTCAGATTTAGATTGACTGAAATACCCCTGGCTTCAGGCGGTCATATGGTAGGCATATTTTGGCAGTGTGTCTGATTTTAACGCAGATATTTTTTTTAATTATTGCGCCGCCGTATGGTATTAGAAAATGTACTTTTCCTAAAATGACTGCTTTCTCTTAGGATGCGTTTTCGTTTCTTCACGAAGCGGTTAACGTTAATCTTTTTCGATATTATTTTTCTAATCATAATTTTGGGAGACAATTCGATGTTATTTTTCGTTAAAATGTTGTTTTCCATTTTCCTCACTTATATTTATTTTTGTTCATACAAATATATTAGAGCCTTTTCTTTTTGGATAACATTTGAACATTTGACAAATTTAAAGATGAACACGCGATAGACGGAAGCTCCAAACGGAAAAAACAAGAACAACCTTTACGAAATCGTCAGACACGAAATAAACAGCGCAAAAACTTTCAGCGTCCTATTCAGAAAAGAAAAAAGTAGTTCCGCATTTACGCGGCAGTGTGTCAAAGAACGTAAATTCGGGAACGTAGTTCAGCTTCGAGTTGCTCGAACACGAATCAACACTCACGCGGGGAATTCAATTTGACGGTATTTACAAAATCTACTGACTCTGCGTGGTAGGGATGAAGCACTTATATAAAGTCGAGAACGTATCGAAACACAGATATTGTAGAGTCAAAAATAAAATCACTTAAAATAATCACATAAAAGCCATATTGGTTTTTTTTATCAGCCCTGTTTGTACAAACTGTCCCACTGCTGGGCGCGGGCCATCTCATTATGAGAAGGGTAAGGCCATAGTCTACAGGAAACTGCATAGGATGTTAAGACCATTTGTGACCAATATGATTTTCCGAAAAATATAAAATGATCTTTTGAAACACTTTTTTAAACTATCACGGTCATTCATTAAATCACTATTATTATTAACGGGATACTTACCGTGGTTCGCGTTAATGGTGGTGATCTTTTGAAATTTGAAATAAACAGCTTTTTTATAAATTTTTCGTCAAATATCTCGAGAAATTAGGTTTAACTTCAAGCTTTAGAAATGCAAAATATGTCTTGTCTTTCTGACATTATGTGTCGGTTTATAAAGCAAATTTCGAAATAGAAAAACTTTTACAACAAAACAGTAAAAAAAATTATTATACCGACAAAAAACATACTAATTCGACAATTTTATTAGGATTCCTAACTGCTAAGCTACTATAAGTAGAATAAGTATGACAAGCTTAGAATACTGTAACTAATAAAATATTGTTTCTAGCAAGTTCTTCTTTGGGTCACTTCTTATGTCTTTGATAATATTATGTTATCCAGCTAACCACAGAATTCCATTCATATCCATTCAACCATAAGTATTTCAGTAGACATGAACACAAATAAAATGCTCATTTTATTTATATGCGACCAAACAAAAACTATTTCTCTCTGAAAACATCAAGCAAACCAGTATAGATTTAAAAAAAACCTGACATTGTAGTTTTTCAGCGCTAGATTATTTCTCGCGATTATTTTTAGTAAGTAGTTAATACAACCAAGTATATATTACATGCAAATTATATTCTTAAAACATCACAGTATTTATCACAGAAAAAAGCAGAGACGCCCACTTTTTTGGATGTAACAAAATATCATTTTGATTACGCTCAAATAAAATGTAGCCCATGTTACTTGAATTATAATAATGAATCGATTAACACTACATTCATCAAAATTAAATAGTTAGTTTAAGGTGAAACATACATCAATACAGACATACATAGACCGCTACAAACATAGCCCTTTTTGGCTTAGTGGGGTAAAACGAACAGAACGGTTACCGTGCCGGGATTAGTATAGTAAAAATAAATCCGTTTGTATGGAGCAGATCACAGTATTTGCAACTGGGGGGGATTCTTTGAAATTATGGTGGGAAAACAACTAAAAATCATAGATCAACAATAATCCCCGATTTATAGACTAGCTGCGTTCCGCGGTTTCACCCGCGTAGTTATGAAAAACGGTGATGATTATGATGATGATAAGTAGCTTATGTCCGTCTTCAGGTCCAAAGCTATCTCTATATAAATTTTCATAACATTCGGTTCAGCCGTTTGAGCGTGTAAAGGTAACAAAATTAGCTTTTATAATATCATTATGAAATTGTGTCAAATGTATTTCAAAACAGCAGTACATTCATTTAAATAACAATATACTTAGTTGTATTTTATGTTGTCAGAAATCTTATTTTTACTAGACTAGATCGCCGCTAGCCGTGAGGGGTGTTAAGTTACTCTCCAACAGGTAGGTATCCTTTGTGTTCTCAAGGCACGTAAGCGTCAGTATTATTGATATGTGGGTCAGGTTCATAGGGTCGAGATGCTCATAGAAACAAGTTAAATGTAGCTGAAAGTTACGGTAAGTTCAAGTTGTAAAAATAAACTTGTGTCGAAAAGTAATCGGGGCAGACCCGGTATTCCGAAGATATAGGACTTAACTTAATAAAGGTGTAGTTAACAAAGTAAACTTTTACGTTATTTTATTATTATTTTCAAAGAAGTAAGTATAATGATTTTGATAGAAAAATACGTTTAGGTATTCAGGCCCTTAATTTTTGAATAGCTCTTAAGAAATTCGCGGGTGAATTTGCCTGACTTCTGAACAATATCAAGAATAAAATGATTAAAATTCGAATGAAAGCACGCATTGCTTTATCGAGTGATTTGAGCGATTGCAAAGTCATTCCGTATGCGATAACGTTCAAGCAATTCAAATATTGAGCAGAGTGACTCTCCTGAGAGTAACCCTGAGCAATATCTGGGCCCTTTCCGGTTCTCGCTATGGTGGTTTATTAGACACTATTTTAAATTAGTAGCCATGTCTTCGCAGAAGCACTTTTTCAAAGTGCACCAAGCCAGCCTTCGAATAAAATATAGCGTGTTCATTGTGTTCATGTGGCACGTGCTAATTCAGGGTTGCTCGCTACTTAACTAAATTAATCTTAATTGAAACCGGGCTATAGAGAATTTCTGTCTATCTCAAAAACAGCAGCACACTTAGAGCTTTGAATAGATTCGTGGCTTTCGAATAATATTTATCATAATCTCTGTAGAATTCTCTACAGACATATAAATTCATCATCATCATCGTCTCAGCCATAAGAAGTCCACTGCTGGACATAGGCCTCCCCCATGGATTTCCAAAAAGACCGATTGGACGCGGCTTGCATCCAGCGTCTTCCCGCCACTTGTATGAGGTCATCTGTCCATCTCGTGGCTGGTCTTCCTACGCTGCGCTTGCCGGTACGTGGTCTCCACTCGAGAACCTTTCGGCCCCATCGGCCATCAGTTCTACGTGCTATGTGCCCTGCCCTCTGCCACTTCAACAAATTATCTATTTTAAATTGAGTCAAATAAAGATGTTTGTATTTTGTATTTTATTATTATCAGTGGCGCAAAATATACTTCTATTTGTTTTATTTTATTTGGCTTAGGTTAATCTGTTGATTTATGTAAAGAAATCAAAGCTGAATGTGTTAGGTGCCTAAACTATATGCTAATCATTCGTTAAGAGCAGGTAGCATTACCAATTGCAATAAAAAACTATTCCGAATCTTCAATGTCCTAAGTAACCAATATCCGTGGCTGAATTGATAAGAGACATCCCAAGAACTAATTGGAAAGGCGCACATTTTAGGCCCGTCGGATGTTGACATTTCTGATCTGTCTACAATATTGTCAATACTTGCTACAAACTCAGTAAAAGCATTTTCTGCACAGCTGCGTAAAAGGTTATCTAGTCTATTATAATATTTTAGCGGACATTGTTTACAGCCAAAATATCCATTACGTGGGATGACCCGGCATCCATATTTTAAAAGCAAAGTTATTACGCCGGCACGGTGGCTGAACTTGTACGGAGTAAATTTCGATTTTACGAAAATTATCGAATATCTTCCGACTCGATTGTTCCAGCAACTCGATTAGAGGTTTATGCTTGCCGAAACAGATTTACGGCAGTTTTAAACTAAGCCCGTTTTCTATTAAATTGTAACGGATCAATGGGGCTGCGATTAAACGTGTTTTGTGTGGATTAAGCATGTAGGTGGGATCAACGGTACGGGGTCGTCTTTAAGCCGAAGGATAAATTTAATTTAGTCAGATACATCCCTAATTTAAAGAACGTACTCACAAATTGTGTATTCTTTTTGTGTAATATGACATTTTTACTCGACTGCGTAAGAAGGAGGGTTATGTTTTTCGATTGTATGTATGTTTGTTTATATGTATGTATGTTTCTATATATGACGGTCTACAGCCTAAACGGCTTGACCGATTTTGATGTGCGAGATGTCCTTAGATTCGTCTTCAATCTTTGAGTGTCATAGGCTATATTTTTTTGTAATAATAATAGTACATATCTCGCAAAAATAAAAATAAAACGGACAAGTGCGAGTCAGACTCGCCCACCGAGGGTTCCGTACAAACTAGTAGATAAAAGGGAAACTCAATCATATTTTTTTTTATATTTTCCTTCATAAACCGAAAAACATACATCGTAAAAATATTTAAAAACCTGTTTTAGCTTATGCTACTGAAGCTCTTTCATATGATACCCCACATGATACGCTTAATTCACTTTAAAATTTGGACCTTCATTCCTTGCAAAAAGGCACTGTTTTTTGTGATTAAATTAAAATGTCCAGTTTTCGGATGTTTTCCTATATGTGTACTCTAACACAATGCTTCTTGCCAAATTTCATTGCTCTAGGTTAACGGGTACCCATAGGTTTTGATTCCCTTGTGAGTGTCGAAATGTGCGTTTTTTACGATATATTCGACTGTAACTTTTTTTTACGAAAACTTAGAATCTTTATTTTTCTTTCTGCAGCAAGATACTATGGATCTGCGTATGTAGTTTTAATTTCAACTCGATACCTTCACGCGCTCCCGAGATAAAGATCTTGACACCCGACGGACGGTCAGACGCACAACAAAGTGATCCTATAAGGGTTCCGTTTTTTCCTGTTAAGGTACGGAACCCTAAAAATGTGTTATTTCCGTAATCTCCAACGAACTTTTTCGTAATTAACAAGTGATTTAACTGGAATTATTCAAAAGAATGCACATTTATAATCTTTTACAGCGATTTTACGCATACTTTCTCAAAAGCGTACATTCAACAGTGTATCAAGCGTTAGGAGACCCTAAGTTAAACTGTAAAATCTGCTTTTCTACAGTATTTTGTTTTTCTTTTTATATACGAGTAGATACTTGTTTAAGAATGTCAACCATTTTCCACTATTTATTATTACCTATATCTTTAAGGGCTAACGAGAGACATCCAGTTGGAAATTCAAATTTCAAGCATTTTTTGCTCTTATAGCGAACTCTTGGGTAACTATTGTAATTACAATGTTTGCGATCATCTAATATAACATAATATCGTCGCAAAAGCCCTGAAGGCATTTGTTTTTCAACCGACTTCAAAAAAGGAGGAGGTTATCAATTCGACTGTTTTCTTTTTTTTATGTTTGTTACCTTATAACTTTCGACTGGGTGAACCGATTTTGATGATTCTTTTTTTATTTGAAAGCTGGTGCTGCCCGTGTGGTATCATTTCATTTTGGTCCAGTTCTGACAATGGCATCTATAAGAAGTCGGTTGCTTCAGTTTTTTAAACTATAATTATTACAGCACTATTATTATTAACGGGATATTTACCGTTAATATTAATAGTGCTTTAATGAATGACCGTGATAGCTTAAAAAAGTGTTTTATAATTATTACGTTTTATATCGAAATGTCCATGTTAGAAAGTTTGAAACATTTTAGGGCTAGATTACGACACACCGTTTCGTATTGTTCTCGTAAATATTTCACAACCCATTAACAGCATTGTTTGTGCGAATTAAGCAATTAACGAGATGAATAACGGCTTGATTTATGTCATTACAGTGACGACGTTTGCTAATAAATTAAATTAAATTTCATTAATTAGCTTTAATTGACTCGGGAGAGGGAGTTTCCAAGTTTTGATTGTTGTGAGGAGATTGTGTTTTGTTCTTTTTAATACCCTACCCAAAGGAGTGTTATAAGTTTGACGTGTGTATTTGTGTGTCTGTCTGCGGCATCGTAACTCGCAAACAGATGGACCGATTTCGATCTAATTTTTTGTAGTACAATTGACGAGTGTTCTTAACTATCAAAATCGGTACAGACGTTTGTTACGCCGGGGTTTTTAAGTTTTCTAAACTTATGCTCGACTTAAATTAAAACAAAATAATTTACCCATAACGATAAGTAGTAAACAATAGTTTGTAATTATGACAAAAGTCAAGGACCCTGGTGTCTGTCGGCATAAAAAAAAAATTAAAAAAAGTTGAATATTTCTAATTATCGAAAATGTTTTTTCCCGACTTAAAAAAAGGAATTTAAAAACATTCAAAACAAACTACCAAACAACTGAATTCGTCTGTTTTTTTTTCAATCTTATTTTTTATAACTCCGTCGTTTATAAACCGATTTTAATAATTATTTTTTGTTTAGGTTCAGTAGTTTGTTTATTAAAACAAACTTGCGCATTTTAAGGTCGAGTTTTCAGTTTTCAAACTTTAATTAAGTAATGTATCGATCATGGTAGGTATGATCGGTTAGGTATCGCTTTTAGCGATAAGGCCGCCCGTTGTTACACTAGTGTAAAATTATTTCCTTTTTGTACTTGCTTTTGTTAATTTTAATGGGGTGTCAATAAAGAGTTTATCTATCTATCTATCTATTAGGTAATGTAAAGATGGTTAGATCAGTTAGACATTTCTGTTTTAGCTGTGTGATCACAACTAGGTGGCATTGCAATAAATAGTCTTGATCCACCAGTGGGCCAAAGCCCATGATATTCCCATTCAGTGAGTCCACGACCTCCACTGTAACAGTGTGAGTACCTTATCTACTAGTGTATTTACTCATCTGTGTTTATTCATTCTTAAAAGTTTTACTCAATAGCTAATTAAGCTATTGAGTAAAACTTTTAAGAATGAATTGAAAAATGAACCCAACGTTGGTCTGAATACATTTTCCCAAAATCTTATTTAACCGGTTCTTGTCTAGTTACATCAATATGATGTTGTCTCTGAAAAGGGCTAATAAAATATTTAGAAATGTAAATTTTAGATTTGTTTCATAAATGTTTTCTTCGGAACACTGAAGTAATTAATCTGGTTACTGAATAATCATTAAAGGATGGCAACCCCGCATTAATTTTGCCGTCGAATCTCGTGTCTCCTCCCGATGGAAATTCAAATTACAACGGAATCAAACTTCACGATTTTGTCACTAAAATTTATAAGCCAGCGAAACTTTTTTAATATGATTGGGGAACCGAAGATACAGTGATATTGTGTTTAGATTTTGTTGTAATAATTAGGATTTATTTGTTACAAGTCTAAGAGGTGCTGTAACTAACAGGGGATGTCACGATAGATCTGGAAAGGTCGCAGTGACCAGCTGGGGCTGTAAAGGCCTATTTGGCCCCTTAAGGTTCGAATAAAAATGTACAAGTCAAAAAGTATTATCATATTACGATAGGTACATAGATTTATTATTTTACTAACCATAGACATTATGATAGCCTAAATATAAATGTAATAATAAAATCGACTGTCACGGAAAGCAAACAGTATTGTGGAATATACAGCATTTTTTACATGAAATAGCATTGTTTTTTAACCGACTTCGAAAAAGGAGGAGGTTATGAATTCGTACCTTATTTTTTTTTATGTATGTACACGAATTACTCCGTCATTCGAGAACCAATTTTTGTGTTTCCTGAATTGGTGTATAGAGAGAGCTCCCCGTTATATTATATAAAGAAAGCGTCCCGTTCATTTTGTAGTAGTCAGTAGACCGCCGGCGTTTCAGGCAGTCGACGTTGCTTTGCGCGGCCACTCTGTACTTAATCAAAATTCGCCTAAAAAGTTTTGGTTCCCAGCTGAAGTGAAGGGTCTGCAGGGGGCGAAGAATGTGTTAAAAACCTGTTTTAGCTTATGCTAATGAGGCTCTTTCATATGATACCCCACATGATACGGTTAATTCACTTTAAAATTTGGGCCCTCATTCCTTGCATTGATGCATTGATTAAATAAAAAATGTCCAATTTTCGGTTTTTTTCCTATATGTGTACTCTAACACAATGCTTCTTGCCAAATTTCAGAGTTCTAGGTCAACGGGAAGTACCCCATAGGTTTTGATTCCTCTGTGAGTGTCGAAATGTGCGTTTTTTATGACATATTCGGCTGTTTTTTTTTTACGAGAACTGAGAAATTTTATTTTTCTTTCTGCATCAAGATACTATGGATCTGCGTGTATGGTTTTAATTTTAACTCGATACCTTCACGCGTTCCCGAGATAAAGGTCTTGACACCCGGACAGACGGACAACAAAGTGATCCTATAAGGGTTCCGTTTTTTCCTATTGAGGTACGGAACCCTAAAAATACCTACACACTTGTTACGCCCAGCGAAAGTTATACATATTATTGGTTCATATTCAGATAATCTATAAATCCAAACATTTTCAACCCATCCCGCTTTACATACATTTTATTACTTACATACATTTTAAATCATTTTCTTTTAGCTTTATATGCTCATTACTCAAAATGTCTCCGTTTTAACCTGTAGCAAACTTCTTCCCGGCAGCCTAGTCGGGAGACCGTCTGACTTGCGATCCGCAGGTCCTGGTTCGAATCCCGCGGCACGCACCTCTGTCTTTTCGAAGTTATGTGCGTATTGTTGATTGCCGGCAACTTTAAACGGTGAAGGAAAACATCGTGAGGAAACCTACATGTCTGAGAGTTCTCAATGATCTTGAAGATGTGTGAAGTCTGCCAACCCGCACTTGGCCAGCGTGGCAGACTATGGCCTTACCCTTCTCACAATGAGAAGATGGCCCGCGCCCAGCAGTGGAACAGTTTGTATAAACAGGGCTGATAAAAAATAAAAATAAAATCTTCTTTCCGTATTCTCCGCAACAACTCCATTTCAAATTACATCTTTTTCAATTTCCATCAAACAAAATTACAGCTATTCAGTAGAATAAGCAATATACGAACCGTACGTAATCACGTGATCGTGTTACGCATATTATTCCACGTAATACGTATATCACTCGTCACTCGAGAGCGTGTCGAAAATTAATAAATTACGCATCCCTTGTAAAGGTGGATCCACACTCAATGCGACCAGATAATTAAATCTCTCCCTAATTGGAATGGATCGACTACACGCGCCTGTTTTGTATCCTTGAGCTAGACTGCTGTCAGTTGGTTTATTAGGAATTTGTCACTCTGGTTTCGGAGTGTTCTCTAATGAACTTGGAAAGCATAGGTTCTTTTGAATTCTCGCTGTATAATATGTGAACATGAAGAGACTGCCTGATATAATTATGGTTCTGTATTTTTATGCATGTGCAGTACAAAGCAATGCTTAATTATTATTTGCTATGGCCTAATTTAGCTGGTAGGTTTTCTTGGGTTCTTATTAAGTAATACACAATAAATAGTTTATTTATATTTAAAGTATTATAAGAGTTACCGGCAGCCTAGTGCGTTTCCGGCAGCCTAATGGTGAGACCGTCTGACTTGCAATCCGCAGGTCCTGGGTTCGAATCCCACGGCACGCACCTCTGTCTTTTCGAAGTTATGTGCGTATTGTTGATTGCCGCCAACTTCAAACGGTGAAGGAAAACATCGTGAGGAAACCTACATGTCTGAGAGTTCTCAATGATCTTGAAGATGTGTGAACTTGGCCAGCGTGGCAGACTATGGCCTAACCCTTCTCACAATGAGAAGATGGCCCGTTCCCAGCAGTGGGACAGTTTGTACAAAAGGGCTGATAAAATAAATAA
Organism: Lycia hirtaria; assembly: GCA_947563715.1. Classification (NCBI taxonomy): domain Eukaryota; kingdom Metazoa; phylum Arthropoda; class Insecta; order Lepidoptera; family Geometridae; genus Lycia; species Lycia hirtaria. The sequence continues at coordinate 16,187,268 of OX387375.1, read as the reverse complement.
AAAGTTGTATTAAATCTAACTTAATAATTTAGACATCATTTAAGATAATTATAGACATAATAGACCAATAGATAGATCAAACGTTCTATAATTTCAGGTAACGTGAGCAAATTTTCATCAATTTTTATTTTTTATTTTTTTATTAATACAAGATAGATCTACGATTGACCACCAACTCGCCTGATGTTAAGCGACGGTGTGGCCGAGGATGGAGGTCGTCGATCTAGAAGATATCTATTCACTCAGCCTTGAAAATTCCAAGATTGTAGGTCTCAGGAAACAGAGAAGGCGACAAAGAATTCCATTCTTGTGCAGTACGCAACAGGAATGTGGATCGATATCGCTGAGTACGGATTTTTGGCATTTCAACGAGAAATGGGTGGTAATTCGCCGACTTTATGCTAGTCCTGTAGTGAAATGGGGAGGGTGGAACTAGTTACTTACCCCCTGATGAACGAGGCGAAATGTTTGCCATAAATAGAGGCTAACGGCAACGTTCAAAAAATTGCCTATGATGTTCAATTCGTAACGCACAACTAAACCTCTAGATAATCGGATCGCCGTATTTTGCTGTCCTTTGATATTGCCATTCATCGCCGGCTTACGTCAACCTCATCTTTCCTACGTCTATTGGTATCATTATAGGTATAAAATTTCATTTTCCTCTGTACCGAGTACTATACTCGGCTCTTGTACCTGTAGGGTGCAAATATGGGAGAGAGATCATTTATTAGTCTAGTAAAAATAAATCCGTTTGTATGGAGCTGATCACAATAAATGCACTTTGAGGGATTCTTAAAAAAACATAGATTCACAATAATCCTCGATTTATAAACTAGCTGCGTTCCGTAGTTCACTCGCATAGTTATGAAAAAAGGTGATGATTATGATGATGATAAGTAGCTCATGTCCGTCTCCAGATCCACAGCTATCTCTATACTAAATTTCATAACGATCAGTTCAGCCGTTTGAGCGTGTAAAGGTAACAAACTTCGATTGTTTAATATCATTATGAAATTGTGTCAAATGTATTGCAATACTCCAGTACATTCATTTAAATAAAAATATTCTTAGGTATCTTTTATGTTGTCACAATTCGAATTTTTACTGGACTATTTATGTTCTACGGTATGCTAAACCTCACATTTGAGCATTTCCGACCACTGTCGAATGATTCCGGCGAAAGCTCAAAAATCAGGTTTCAGTTTCATTCAATTCAGTTCAATCATTCAGTTTTGTTGAATCCCTGACATTTGGTAAAGCAAGAGCCGTATTGTAGTTTATGAACGTACGTAGACGACAAAATACGGGAGTGATGTCGCTTATGTCAGTCTTGTGAATCATGGACGAAGCAGGTGTCTTTAAATAACATAAATAAATTCACTCTATCGGTACCGTAATATTGCTCGACATCAGAACTCTGCGGTCAAGGCGGACAAAATGCGGGATAGAAATAATTATGCTGAAATTTATATAAAATTTTCTGCAAGAGAGAGAAAGAGTCCGTAATCATCATCATCATCATCATCTCAGCCATAAGAAGTCCACTGCTGGACATAGGCCTCCCCCATGGATTTCCAAAAAGACCGATTGGAAGCGGCTTGCATCCAGCGTCTTCCCGCCACTTGTATGAGGTCATCTGTCCATCTCGTGGCTGGTCTTCCTACGCTGCGCTTGCCGGTAATATATAAGATATATAATATAAGAAGCTGAGAACAAAGAAATAATTCGCAAAATTATTCTCTACTTACAAAGCATTTTCATGTAGGCACTTTTCTTTTTAACCGACTTCCAAATAGGAGCAGCTTCTCAACTCGTCAGAATCTGTTTTTTATGTATGTTCCCCGATCACTCGAAGACATCTGGACCGATTTGAAAAATTCTTTGTTTGTTTGTTTGAAAGAGTATACTTTTCAGGTGGTACCATAGATATTTTTTTTAATTCTGTTCTGTATTTTGGTTTTTATAACAAAATAAGAGTAACTGGAAAAATGTGTCGTCCAAGTAAACGAATTGCGTATGCTGAAGTAGTTTTTTTTCAAGTTTTTTAAATGATTACTTGTTTGTAATGTTTTCAAAATTACATAGGTCCTCTCGATGTCTTATCTCTACGTTGTCTTCCGTGTCTCGAACTCGCGAATCTCACCAGTTGAGCAGACCTTGGGTTTATCTTCGACCATGATTGCGACACAATTCACTAGCAGACCGCTCTTAGCGAACACTTCGGCGGTACTTAAACGGGTATCGTCTCAAGGCACTCATAAATATGTAAATATTACCATAGGAATGATAGTACAAATAAGCTCGATAATCGTTGGAAATTAGCGACGTTTTGGGAGCTGCTAGGATTTCTGCGATACGGAAATTTTGGAATATTTACAAGTGACGATTAATATTTTATATTTTCTTAAATTACGCATAGTGATTTGTACCTATCAATGCTTATGTTTATTTTCTTTATCAGTCAATGGGTAATTAATGTGTACAAGAAATCGTTTAAAAACTAAAAAAACCTTAATATTTTTCCAGTTATTTTGTTACAAAAACCAAAATACTGAACCGATTTTGATAACATTTTGATAACTAAGGGACCACCCGGGAATTTATACTCTTTCAAACAAAATAAAAAAAATTCAAATCGGTCGAGGTGTCTTGGAGAAATCGAGGAACATACATAAAAAACATTCTGATGAAATGAGAAACTTAACATTTTTAGAAGTCGGTTAAAAATTAAATGTCTGGATTGCTGCCTGGTAACCTGATTAGGTGATGTAATATCAACACACAGCCTATAAGCCATTGGTTCACGAGACATGCATTTGGGAGTGTTTCATATTGAAGTAAAAATATTGATGCAGCTCACCTGATAAATTTTAATTTAAAAGTAAAAAACATTTAAACGTAACTTTTGTATTTTATTTGGTTTTCTAACCTAATTTGTTTTTCATAAACAGCCACTACGAAGGTGTGAAAAAAAAATTGCAATTTTCTTTGGACTTTCTTGATATAAAATCACACACATTTGTTTCAAAAATCAAGCAGGTGAGAAAACAGCACTCTAACAAGTTTTCTAAGAAAAACCTGCATTAAGTTACGAGTTCGTACCTCGAGATTTTAACACGAGTAAACTCGACGGTTTTTATGTTCACAAAGTACAGTGAAGCAACGGTAAGAATTAACAGTACATAAGCTTGAGAAAATTAAAGAAAGTTCCAAAGTTTTTTTTTGATAGCTAGATATAATTGATAAATAATTTGTTACATATTTTAAGTAAGATGACTTGCACTATTGTATTAGGTTATGCTGTAAATATAGCTGTAAAATGAATTAAATAAATAAATATTATCTATCTCATTTTATCTCTTCGGACGACGTTTCTCGTAAAATTATGATGGAATTTCACGTAGAGGTAAGTTCGTTTAATCGTTACATGTACTGACTTATAATGCTATTGCTAAATTATTATACTTATTTCTGAAATAAAATGTGCAATATTGATACAAAGTATTCGACAAATAGGTGTTTCTATACATATAAATTAAAATTATTTGGACGTGACATCCTCACAATTAGAATCGCTGTGGAAGGACTGCGTTACAATTTTTGCATTTTACATCTGTTTTTGATGGGATTCTTTTGTTCTGTCCTCCAATTTGATTTTATGAAATTGCACAGTAACAATAATGACAAAATCCCAAATAAAAATATTTTTAGATAAAACTGAGTGATGATAATAATACCTCAATTAATCAAATTCAGTTCATTACTTTGGTTTCTAAAACAAAATTGCGTACCTATTTAAAAATCGGCCATTCAAATTATTTTAACTATTGCAATTACCAAACAAGTTAAGTCTTTGGATAAAATAATCCACTTTTTTCATCGTCAGTCAATAGGTACCTATGTGTTATCTTTAAATACTCTTTGGTTCAAAATACTACAAATACAAAAACAGTTTATTCACTGGTTTCACAGTACATGAAGGCAGGATTAAATTTTGTGCCGCTTCGTCGCCGCCTCTCTTATAAATGCGTTGCGAGCTCTGATTTCTTTCGCCTAGGAATAAGAGTCTAGCTTAGCTCATACTTACTACTACTCACTTACAGCTACTGCTATTAGTTTACTTTCAGCTCATTTTCTCCTTTTCCAAACATAATCCCGGCAACGTTTGCTATGTTCCATATTCCAGGTAACAAGTATCTACATAAATTAAAACAAAACACCCGACTGCAGAAAAGCGGTTTTTGGTGTCTAACTTACAATTTGATTACACTTGATACGCTGTTGAGTGTACGTTTTTTGTGAGAAAGTACAGCGAAAGTAAGCGTTAAATCTCTGTAAAAAGTTATAAATGCGCAATTTTTTGAATAATTCCAGTAAATTTAGTGAGTTATAATGAGAATAGTTCGTTGGAGGTTACGAAAAAGCTCATTTTATATTCTTTCGAGAGTCGTATTATTATTATTTAAAAAATATAGCCTATGACACTCAAGAAGTAAATACACCTCGCAAATACCCTCCTTACGCAGTCGGGTAAAAATAAAAATAAAAACTGGACAAGTGCGAGTTAGACTCGCCCACCGAGGGTTCCGTACAAACTAGTAAATAAAAGGTGGAAATCATTTTTTTTTATTTTCCTTCTTATACCGAAAAATATACATCGTAAAAATATTTAAAACCCTGTTTTAATTAATGCTAATTAAGCTCTTTCATATGATACCCCACATGATACGGTTAATTCACTTTAAAATTTGGAACCCCATTCCTTGCATAACGACACAATTTTTTTGTGATTAAATTAAAAATGACCAGTTTTCGGATTTTTTCCTTTATGTGTACTCTAACACAATGCTTCTTGCCAAATTTCAGAGTTCTAGGTCAACGGGAAGTAACCCATAGGTTTTGATTTCTCTGTGAGTGTCGAAATGTGCGTTTCTTACGACATATTCGGCTGTAACTTTTTTTTACGAAAACTGAGAAATTTATTTTTCTTTCTGCAGCAAGATACTATGGATGTGCGTATATAGTTTTAATTTCAACTTGATACCTTTACGCGTTCTCGAGATAAAGGTCTTGGCTTGGTCTTGGACGGACGAACAGACGGACAACAAAGTGATCCTATAAGGGTTCCGTTTTTTCCTATTGAGGTACGGAACCCTAATTACCAATAATTACTAATAAAAAATATACTACCAATAACTATACTTTAGTTTTTACTATTTTAAATAACCCTTACTTATGTACTCTAAGTTTTTTAATGCAAGTATAATTATTGATGTAGTTTTGTATGGTTTTATATATTATTGCACCCCCGGCAGCCTAAAGGGCTTGATTGATTTTGGTTTGTTAGGCGACATTAGATCTGGCCATATCTGAGTGTTCTATGTATATAGGCAGCCTGTATTAATTTAAATCTAATTAATAACTCACCCACAAAAATGGTTGTCTGTAAAGTCGGTTTACGGACGATAATTTTACGTGATAACATCATGATAGATGCTTCACAAGCCGAACGTATAGGCCGATCGTGCCTCTCTATCGTTTGTTCCGCGCTCTCGCTTGCACGCTCGGCTCAGGCGGAACGTGACAATGTCATGCTTTTTCGTGCGTGCAGCCGGCGTTCATCGATTTATAAGACGTTATCACGTCAAAAAATTGGTTCTCTGTAAAGTCGGTTTACGCACGATAGTTTAACGTGACAACGTCATAACAAAACATTGATGAAATGATGATGATGATGATGTAACGGGACAACGACAATGAGCGTAACGTAACGGTACAATGAGTCATACTTTTTCGTGCGTGCAGCTGACGTTCATCGATTTTAAGACGTTATCACGTCAAAAAAGAGAAGCTTGATTTTTTTGCATTCTTGAACTCACAGAATTCGTGGACCTATTTACATAGGTTGAACTTTTGATTTAGTCATACCAGGGTGGCTCAAAAAGAGCTTTACACATTTTGGTTTTCATACACGCTGTCGGGTGTTTTGGTTTTTAAAGTATACTTAATACCTACTTACCAAAATTCTATATCAACTTGCGACGTTACCCTCTACATATGATAGATCGCTAGGAATTTAAGGCGTTACTGAAAAACGTTACCTACTTAATTTTGATCAACGTCTTAAATTCTCTGTGTATTTCCGCAAGTTTCATTACGTAAATACCAGCTTCGGGCTCTTGAATCGGTAGAACGGCGTGCTGTTCGACTCATAGGCGACAATAAGCTAGTAGCAAAGAAGCTGCTCAGCCTGGAGCACCGCCGCAAGGTTGCTAGTCTGTCAATATTCTACAGGATTCATTTTGGAGAATGTGCATCAGAGCTGCACGATCTGATATTGCCATCCCCTTTCTTTTACAGGACAAGTAGAAAGTCGGCCCACTATCACCCATACATTGTGGATTTTCCTAAAGTACGAACCAAACGGTTTAATTCTACGTTTTTGATCCGTACAGCTAAGGAATGGAACAAATTGCTGGCTTCTCTGTTCCCTGAGAGATACAATTTGGGACTTTTTAAGGTCAGAGTGAATAGGTATCTTCTGGGTCTGCGTGCTTCATCTTCGACCACATCGTCGCTTTCCAACAGGCGAGTTGGTGGTCAAACGTGGACCTATTCGCAATAAAAAAAAAAAAAAAAAAAAAAACGTGTCAGCGATAAGTAGACAAAATATGTTGAGAATTGCTCAACTTTGAGTATTTTTTAAATCCATATTTATTTGCGATTTGAAGATACTTACACAGTTTACATCTGGAAGACCCAGTCAGGCAGCATATTCCACAATGGAAATTCATATTTTTTCATACAATAAAAGCGGAAGCGGATTGTAAAAGCGTTGTTCGAATTTTGAATGAAAATGTTGTCGTTTTTTTCGCTTCGTTCTTGAAATAATAATATTCCCGTTTTATATATTGTAATATAAATGTCTGAGTCAGAATGAAAAACGGTTTTGATATTCACAAAGAGAGTTCTCACTCTATAAACTGGGAATAAATTAGGAACTTCGGTGCGGAAAAGCTGCTATTTTTCCGCAATAACTTTCAATTAAGCACCGTCGCGAGCGGACCTAACTTTTCGTGATTGATGTCACAGTAAAATAACCGCCAAGTACGAGTTTCACTCTTAAACCGAGGCTTCTGTACCCTGACAACAGAAATCACTGACACCACTGACATGGGTACTTCAAAGGTAGGTAGAACGTTAAAAAAAATCATTAATTTCGGTTTAAATATTTTATTTTTGAAATTGGCATTTTGAAAAAAATTATATTGAAATGGCTCCGGTGGAAAAGGCTAAAGATTTACTAAGCGCGTAAACAATAACGAATTCAAAAATCGATTGCACAAGTTTGACCTTCTTTTATATAATTTGATGTTTTAGGTCAGAGTTAGGATTATTATCATGCCATGTTTAGAGTTTGTATGCACTAGCATTATAATAAAAATAGAATCCATTGAAAAATACTCAATTTATCGTCTTATTATTCAACTATTGTTAATAAATCTAAACTTAATACACATTTTGTGTTTCATAAAATGTCAACTTCTTATTTATTACGATCCAAAAAAACAGCCGTTTTAGAATAAGACGGGCAGATATACAGACAGCGTAGGCTTAGTAATAGGTTTCTGTTGGCACCCTTTGGGCGCGGACGCCTAAAAACCCAGTCTGCTGAGTTACAAGCAATTTCACTAACCATTGTGTGAAAAAAATCTTCTTAATTTTCCGCTAGAGCGTTGGCTTGAATAATAACGGCGTTTTAATGGGCTTTTCCCTCACTTTTATTTTGAATGTGAAGAGAAAGAATCAGAAGCTCTGCGGTTGAAATGTTTTGTTAAATGGTTTATGGGTTTTGTTAAATTTTTCACACATATTTGCGAATATTTTTTTGGATAACTAAAGTTATTGAGGTGCAAGTATAAGTAAAACAAAAGCAAGGTACTGAACCACTGACGATTTTCATGTATATTATTTAGTCAAAAATACTGAACGATAATCACTGAAATACTTTTGATAAATATTCGGTTTTAGGCTTCCGTACTAAGGGTGCGGGAGCCTGTTTATGCGGCTACGGTGTCTACCTGTCTGTCCTACACATAAATGGTTGTATTTTTGGAACTGTAATAGATACAAGTCTAAAACTTGGCAAGATTGAAGGGTTTATTACTTTGATGTAAATCTACAAATACTAACACTGGTAAATAATTTTTGAAAAAAAAAAATGGGAACTTATTGTGTGAATAAAACCTCCTAGTTGATTCCACAAAAAATAAAAAATAAAAAATGACAAGTGAACGTTTGTTGACAGTTGGTGTCATGTGACATAACCTTAAAATAGAGTAAAAATTGGTATTAAAAAATAGATTATTTTTGAATAAAGAAAATAGGTCCGATTGACTTGCTTATTTGGTATGTGAACGCCTAGTATTTTAGACTATTCTTCTTGTATACAAAATATGTGAAGTTACAAATATTCTTAAATCACATTTTGTTGAGTAATTAGCCCTGGTTCATGTACTGCGTCATACACATGAGTACGGAAGCCTCGGTGTGCGAGTGAAACTCGTTCTTTGCCGGGTTTCTTAGCTTTATGAGAACACTTTGCAATATATTAACGACAATAGTTATTTTTCTAAGTGATATTTTAACCGTAATAAATGTCCAAACGTGGAAATTTTAACCTTGACGCATTTAATTCGCTCAAAATCACAATACAAAAATAACAGCTATTATTAATACTTTGCAACAGTAATCTCATAAAGCTAAAATACGAATATTTATCAAAACATCAATAAATTTAGAAAAATGTGTCACGTGCGAACAATTCAGCGGCGCCACCCTATTCTGGGTCTTAAGCGTAAATTGAAATCCAGGTACGCTTTTTTACCACCAAATCCAAAGTAAGCGTGCGTAAAAATCTAAAGCACACACGACGCAACTCGATAAGTAGACGGAAATTAAACAATTCAGAAAACCGTTTCATTTTTCCATTAAACATCTTGCAAATAAAGTAGACGAAAGCAAAGTAAAGAGCAGAAAAAAAATATCAACACTCCTAAATATTTAACATTTCCATCAACGAAATCCAAAAGCAAAAAGTTACTTCCAAAACAGACCTTCCTTTGCAAAACGCCAAGAGAAATAATAAAAATATTTGTCTCCAAAAATAGCAGCGATTCGTAACATCAGAAACAAATCTCTGAACGTTAGATTGGAGAGGTAGGAAACGAGGGCCAGGGGGCCTACCACAATCTCGGAGGGCATTATTTTATGTCATATTTCGCTCTGCATTCGTTATATTTACAAAATGAAGTACACAAGAAACTTGGAATAAAGATGCGTATACATTTTATGTTAGTTTTTTTAACTATATAACGATACAATAATCGTAATAATAATAATAAAATAAATAATAAATATTTGTGGACATTTCACACAACACCATCTAGCCCAAACTAAGCAAAGCTTGTACTATGGAACTAGATGGCTGATAGAATACTTATATACTTTTTATTTGTAAATATATACATATGATACACAGAAACACCCAGACACAAAACAAACATCCATGCTCATCACACAAATGTTTGCCCTGGGTGGGGATTGAACCCACGGCCTTTCAGTTCAGCAGGTAGACGTAAACACACTACCAACTGAGCCACAAGGCCAGTCATAGGTGTAAGTAAATATTAATTTGATATTTTATTTAAATGGCAACAAAATTAGAAAAATATGCACATCGTGATGATCAAGATCGTTCATAGTTCCTATATGAAACATAAAATACTACTATTTAGATATAGGCATAGATATAACCATATTTATTTATGGTAGACGCTTAATATAGGTAAATATTATGCAACAAAAACAAAATACGATAGAATACATAAGTTTGAAATTTAAATGAAGAAACGGCCAGAGAGAGAACATTTTTCTCCTGTTCACACAAATGCTCACTTTACAGTCCTCTTAAGAGCATATGATACTCTTCCAAGTAAGAGTGGCACGTGCAGGCTTCCCGTCGTTACTTCCGCTCTCACTTCCGCTGATGAACTCTCCGTGAAAGCCCCGATGCGTATCGCGTCAATGTATCGCAGAGCTTTGTACACCACCGTTAGGTGAGCTCGATAAAGACTTCGGATCACTGGTTCCTAAACTTTTTACGGCGAAGGACCAAAAAGGTCTTTCAATGGATCACTGAGGGCCTTACTGACGAACGTTACTTAACTTTAAGCAATGCTTAAAGTTAAGTAACGTATATATATTTACATATTACATATTTTGTCAACTTCTCGCTGACACGTAATGCCACCTGCGGAAAGAAGACAGAGAATTTAAGACGATGGTTAAAGTTAAGTTACGTTTTTCGTACGTACGTTAAAGATGCGGTTTGTGAATAAATTGAACATACTTAGCATGCTCAACAAAATACATGTTATGCAAAACACCCAATATGTATAGGGAAAAGTTTGTGCATCGCATATTTAAGAATTTACTAAGGCACAAGTGCATTCAGCTTAAAAAAATTATGTAATGTTCACTCAAACGCCTAATAAAAAGTGTTATTTTGTTTAAGAATAAAATTTTGTTTTTGCGAACCATTTTGAATGCTCTCAAAAACTACAGTGGTTCGCGTATAAACGTTTAAGAACCACTGCTCTAGACGTTTCCTTCTTATACTGAAACCAGATAGCGACCGTCACCTTCTTTTATTTCGTTGAAAAGATATTTTTCTGACGAAGACTTCCATTATCAGATAACGCAATCTTTAAAAAAGGGCTCAGATTTTGCGAATTAATTAAATATTCAATCTCGTAATCACTCACTTTATTTAGATAATGGATATTAAAATGTTAGGTAATTTTCTCAGTCAGGATAAAACATTGAAAATCCATTGAATATTTCGGGGAATTAATATTGATCACGTATTGAAATTAAACGAAATTCGGGGTAACAGCTGACGCCGTGACGAGGAATATATGAATAGGAAATTAGCGAACACTCGTACCACAGTCGTAACGCGCGAAAAATTGTGGGATGTTACCCTCATTCATCATCATCTCAGCCATAAGAAGTCCACTGCTGGACATAGGCCTCCCCCATGGATTTCCAAAAAGACCGATTGGAAGCGGCTTGCATCCAGCGTCTTCCCGCCACTTGTATGAGGTCATCTGTACATCTCGTGGCTGGTCTTCCTACGCTGCGCTTGCCGGTACGTGGTCTCCACTCGAGAACCTTTCGGCCCCATCGGCCATCAGTTCTACGTGCTATGTGCCCTGCCCACTGCCACCCTCATTACTTAGTTTTTAATCGATAGTTGATCTCAATCTACAAAACCCTGACGAAATTTGGTTTGTTACGAAAATAACATAAAAACTGTAACTAATGAAGTCGGTTAAAAATAAGCGGGAAATCTCTGGATGCAAACCGCTTCCAATCGGTCTTTTTAGAAATCCATGGCCTATGTCCAGCAGTGGAATTCTTGTGGTTGAGAATCATCTCAAAATATTTTTCACATCTGATGATGATGAAAAATATTTTTCATCATCATGAGATGATGGAAAATATTTTTTTTCTTTTTTGTAGTAGTAGTAGTAGGTAACGCCGTGCTTTCAAAGCATATTTCACATAACATGCTTAAGTTGCGCCTGTTTTACCTTATGGGACAGGAAGAACTTCAGAGATCATGACAGCCTGTTTGATGTCAAATTTGACAGTGGTTAGAGGGTCTCAAGATGTACAAAATGTTTTCTTGCAGTGAGTATATGGCCTACTTATACGCCAATTTCATTTTACAGTATAGAACTGCTACTTACGTTCTACAACTTTTATAAATCAGCTATTATCACAATACTTTTGCACGTCGTTATCCACAAACTTATTAAACACGTGTTTAAGCTACGTATTTTGAATATACTTATAATATATTATGAATACAATGTTCATAAACATTAATTCTAAATTCCACGCAACAATAAATCTCTGGAGGACCACGAAAATTGCAAAACGCTTATTATAAAGGGAAATAAATCCTCATGTCACTGAGGAGCTGACTCAAGCTTCAAATGACTGAATAATAATTACGAAATGTCAACCGGGATGATTACTGTTCCAGAATTCCCTTGCTATTTGTTTTCGGCCGGTTATTGTTCCGATGTCAAGATTCGGGAAATGACGACTCTTCTTTATCATTTTGTTTAATTAAGGGCTTAAATTTATTTCGGAATCAATTTGAAACTAATTTGAATCACAAATTAGATGTGCTTTTTGATTCGGTTGTTGTTTGAGAGAAATCAATTTTAAAACTGCGTTTTAGACTATTTTAGACACTGTCACACACATAAACAAACAGTTATTATATTCGTGATAAAAATGTAAACTACATATTTACTAAGGATTTTTAACCAGGAAATGGATTAAGATAGGATAAGAACAACAATGGGAAATTTCATCATAAATAGTATTACTTTTGTGTTGGACTAGGAAGAAAAATATAAAATGTGCTAGCTTCTAGGAATTGGCAAAAATATGCCAATTTGTAGAAGCTTGCTGACCTATAAAAGTAGGTGATGCTTTGCGCAGACCCGCCATCCCACATTTAACGTTTTTAAACTTTCAAAAATTCCATAGGTAAATTTACCGAAATTCGGAAATAATAAATATTTGATGATGAGGTGGAGGTGATGTATGAGGACATTAGTAGGGCCATACACACTTCTGAGACCTATTTTAATGTTGTTATGGGGGACTTCAATGCGAAGCTGGGCAGGAAATGCGAAAGTGAGTTGAAAGTGGGGCAATTTGGATATGGACAACGGAACCCCAGGGGACAGAGGTTGGCCGACTTTCTGGAGAAAGAGGGACTCTTCATGATGAACTCTTTCTTCCAGAAGCCACCTCATAGGAAATGGACCTGGTTGAGTCCCGATGGTTCTACGAGAAATGAGATAGACTTCATCCTGACCACCAAGAAACAAATATTCAATGATGTCTCTGTGATCAACATGGTTAAAACCGGAAGTGATCACCGAATAGTACGAGGCACTTTGAATATTAATGTTAAACTTGAGAGGTCCCGTATGATGAAGTCTACACTCCGACCCACTCGCGCCCATATCCAAAACCCCGAGAGCTTTCAGCTCGAACTATCAAATCGCTTCGAGAGCCTGGAGAGCTGCGCATCGGTGGATGAGATCAACAACAGGTTTGTGGAAACTGTCCGTACGGTGGGCGCGAAGTTTTATAAGCCCCACCGTACAAATAGACCGCAAAAGCTCTCGAGCCATACCCTCGACCTCATGGCTGAACGACGCTCATTGCAACTGCAGTCTTCCGGTGACGCCGAGTCATATAGGCGGCTCAATAGACTCATATCAAAGTCTATGCGACACGACATCCGTACCTTTAATACTAATCGTATTAAAGAGACGATAGAGCGGAATAAAGGCTCCAAAGTGTTCGCAAAAGACATGTCTATTGGGCAGAGCCAGTTGACGAAGCTGAAGATGGTAGATGGCAGTATAGCGTCGACTAAAGCAGAAGTCTTGAGGTAAATCGAGAGATTCTATGGACAGTTATACACATCGGTCGCAAAACCTGTTAGCAGTTTGGGCAAAGATCCAAGAGCCAAACTGACTCGACATTATACCGAAGATATCCCGGACATCAGCCTGTACGAGATTAGGATGGCCTTGAAACAGCTCAAGAACAACAAGGCACCGGGCGACGACGGAATTACATCAGAGCTACTGAAAGCGGGTGGAACACCGGTACTGAAAGTCCTTCAGAGGCTCTTCAATTCCGTCGTGCTTGAAGGTACAACGCCAGAAGCATGGAACAGAAGCGTGGTGGCGCTGTTCTTCAAAAAAGGAGACAACACTTTGCTGAAGAACTACAGACCCATCTCGCTTCTGAGCCATGTCTATAAGCTGTTTTCAAGGGTCATCACGAATCGTCTTGAACGCAGGTTTGATGACTTCCAGCCTCCCGAACAAGCCGGTTTCCGAAAAGGCTATAGTACCATAGACCACATCCATACGCTGCGGCAAGTGATACAGAAGACCGAAGAGTATAACTTGCCCCTTTGCTTAGCGTTTGTGGACTATGAGAAAGCCTTTGATTCGATCGAGACCTGGGCGGTGCTTGAGGCTCTCCAGCGATGCCGTATTGACTATCGGTATGTCGAAGTGCTAAAGTGCTTGTACAACAACGCCACCATGTCAGTCCGAGTACAAGACCAGAACTCAGAGGCAATTTCATTGAAAAGAGGCGTGAGGCAGGGAGACGTTGTCTCTCCGAAACTGTTTACCGCCGGTTTGGAAGATGCCTATAAGCTTCTGGAATGGAAAGGGCTCGGCATTAATATTAACGGCGAGTACATCACTCACCTTCGGTTTGCCGACGATATAGTAGTCATGGCAAAGTCGATGGAAGAGCTCAGTACGATGCTCGAAGACCTCAATAGAGTTTCCCAACGGGTGGGCCTCAAAATGAACATGGACAAAACGAAGGTTATGTCGAACGCCCATGTAGTGCCCACCCCAATATCTGTGGGGAACTTCACTCTTGAAGTTGTTGACGAATACGTCTACCTAGGACAAACGGTCCGATTAGGCAGGTCCAACTTTACGAGGGAGGTCAATCGTCGTATCCAACTCGGCTGGGCAGCGTTCGGGAAACTTAAAAGCGTCTTCTCGTCCAATATTCCCCAGTCCCTCAAGTCGAAAGTTTACAACCAGTGTGTGTTACCAGTGATGACATACGGCACTGAAACGTGGTCCCTAACTATGGGCCTTATAAGGAAGCTCAAGGTCACGCAACGAGCTATGGAGAGGGCTATGCTTGGAGTCTCTCTACGAGATCGAATCAGAAATGAAGAGATACGTAGACGTACAAAAGTCACCGATATAGCACAGCGGATTAGCAAGTTGAAGTGGCAGTGGGCAGGGCACATAGCACGTAGAACTGATGGCCGATGGGGCCGAAAGGTTCTCGAGTGGAGACCACGTACCGGCAAGCGCAGCGTAGGAAGACCAGCCACGAGATGGACAGACGACCTCATACAAGTGGCGGGAAGACGCTGGATGCAAGCCGCTTCCAATCGGTCTTTTTGGAAATCCATGGGGGAGGCCTATGTCCAACAGTGGACTTCTTATGGCTGAGATGATGATGATGAAATATTTTCAGTAATCATCAACAGTGGTGTCAAATAGCTAATTTTACATTCTTTTGGTTTTAATGTTTTACTGTAAAAAATTCTTAGCAAGCCTTTTAATGAATAACATAATAAAGGTAAATAGAAAATAATAAAGGAGAAGGTTCTCAATTCAGTTCTATTTTTTAAAGGTTTGTTACATCATAACTCCGTTTATTATAAACCGATTTACAAAATCTTTTTATTTAATGTAAAGGATGTACTTTCAGATTGGTTCCACATAAATTCCATGAAAACCGGTAAAAAAATAGTCTATTTTTAATCCAATTTTACGAAATTGCGAAATTTTGATGTCAGTCGTGTCTGTATTTGAAACTATAATAAATAATTATTGATTTATGATGCTTAGAATACGAATTCGTAATTTTACTGTATTTTACTAAAACTGAACATAAAATGTTAGTGCTTGGGCAAAACATAAAAATGTTTTATGTAGGTACTTACATTTCAAATAGAACAATGCGCTTAGTTTCCATATTGTAATTTCACTACTCTTTCTACTTCAGCATACTTGTCCATAATATAACCAGTATGGACAACAATCACAATATTTTTCATATGAGCGATTACACCTGTGTAGTAAGTAATAGCACCACGATCTTCAATAATATTTTACTAATACTTAGTGTCCGAAATCCATTACCTAATTAATATTATTAGTTGAAAGCGGCTTGCATCTAGATCTTTCTACGCTGAGCTTGCCAGTGCGTGATCTCCACTCGAGAACTTTTCGACCCCATCGGCTATCATTTCTACTTCCTCTGTACCCTGTCCACTGTTACTTGAACTTGCTTATCCACTGTGTTATGCCGGTGACTTTCGCACGTCTACGGATCTCAGTTTTTGATACGATCTTGCATAGAGACCCCGATCATATCGCTCTAGCTCGTTGCGTGACTTTGTGAATCATAATAAGGGCCCAGTCAGTGACCTCGTTTCAATTTAACGTTCATTTTATATTAACATAATATACTAAAATTTAAAGGCACAAATAAATCTCTATATTAATTACAATTGCTGTCACAAAAATTCCACAGCACGAAATCAAGCTCTCCCTTACTGTTCGCTTTCCTATATTACATTATTGTACTCTTCCTACGCGGAAAAGGATTTTGGGGCAAATGTTTGCGGGTAGCTTTCCACTAAGGTTATTCGCGAACTTACTCAACATTGTGAGTAAAAAAAGTTGCGTAAACTAAATACATTGTGTTTAAAATGTAGAAGAGGAAAAAATAGATAGGTACATAAAGTTGTACGTTTTGGTATTTTGCAAAAATAAGTTGAATATTGTTCTCGTATGTGCATTGTACATGTTAATTGTGATAGGTTTATTGTAATTGTAAAAATATTTACTCAATCATTTTGTAATGATTATATGTTCGTCAGGCTAGGCGTTTCATCACTCCAAATACTTTGCTTATTGAACATAAATAGGTATCTTTTTCAGTGGTTAGGCGGAATCACTAGTATATAATCATATAGTATATACTAGTATATAATCAGAGACGTGAATGGCGCAACTCTGTTTATAAGGCTGTTACAAATTTTGAAGAAAAGCGCAAACAAGACCTAGATGCTAAACGCCTTTTAAAGAAGACCCATCCGAAGCCTTCCTACAACTATACATACAATGCTGAAGGACTATTGCATTGCGCGCCATGCAATAGAATTTTCAAGACAAAATTTGGTTTTGCCAGCCACATACGGGCGCACAACCGAATATAGCAGGGTTCGCCGTTGACGGATACGTCAAGGAGGACATCATCATCATCATATAATCATATAAAATGTGTAGTTTTTTCCTGCATTTCATGTCATAAATGTCGTATTTTATGGATGTTGCCTTCGTAAAGTAGTGCCGATATTGCTGGTAGCTTCTAAGGAATTTCGCCGACAACATGAATATATATCGTCATTAGCCACATAATTCATCTTTTTCACAAAATCTTAATCTTAATTCAATGTATCTAAATCAGAAAAACATAAGCTTTACAAAATAAAACAAGGCGTCTACATAATATTGTTTCCACTTTCCTCAAAAACTTAAAATAATTATATTAATAAAATGAATGTAACAAAAACACGTCGACCAATACTTACAAAATTCATATTACATACGTAATAAATATGTGTGCCTCTTGTGAGAGAAAAGCGTAATACAAAACAGCGAAACCTAATCTAGGTTTCTAATATAAGATATTCGTACCATGTGTACTTTATGTAAATATGACTTAACATTTCTGGCTAGAACTGTTATAAGCCTCGGCATATGTATAGTTTAATAAAGCTTTCATCGTGGAACAGCGTTATGAGTACATTTAACTACACTTAAAAGGCTTTCTGAATGTATATTAACTATGCCAAGTTATGTAAAACACCTTCAGACAATGTGCCATTATTCTTGGCATCAGTTATGGTAAATACAGGCTGAGAGATTTGTATCGATTAATATTCAACTAATAAGTTACCCGATCACACAAGAAGGAGGATTTTTTCATGTATGCCGCAAAAATATTCATGTAGGACGTAGGTATGTTTCTATATATATATATATATATATATATATATATATATAGTCCTGTAGCCTACGCTTGAAAGATGTTAATGCGCGAGGCGTGGTTAAAATAATTTTTAACCGACTTCCAAATTGATGGAGGTTCTCAATTCGACTGTATGTTTTTTTTGTTTGTTTATTCAGCGATTACTTCGCCAATTATGAATTGTTTTTGATAATTATTTTTGTTTGTTAGGTAATAGTATCTCAGAGGCGGTCTCATATAATTTTTATTAAAATCGGTTCAGTACTTTGGTTTTTATAACAACATAACTGAAAAATGTTATCCAAGTAAATAAACTGCGTATTTTGTTATAAAAAATCTCATTTATTCGTCGAGCCAAAACTAATCTCTACATTTTCAGCCATGAACATTTGCACCCAATCCTACACTAGAAAAAAATAAGAGTATCGATCATTTGACAGAGCTTTGAATATTTGGAGCTTACACACGCTGTGGATTATTAAGGTTTCTAAATCAATTGTAGTCGATAATTTTACGTTGAGTTTTTGAAGATAGGTAATGTAGACAGTTTAGGCTACGTTTACCAGCCAGTACGTTTGCTTAAGATTCCATCCATTCCAGATTTAAAATAACGACACCAATCATGCCAGTGATAAATTAGTGATAGTATAATAAATGAACCGTTGAAAATGTTAGCTTGTGTGTGTCAACCTACGGAGACCGCATTACTATTTAAAGGAGGACCGCCCGTTGCCATGGGACCACTTGGCGCAAACAGAATACGTCACAACCCAACCGATAATATGAAGGCCGTCAAGTTAATACAGAAACCAGTTAGACGGCTCAGCGACGGGGGAAAAGATAGTTCCGCCTCGCTCACATCTTCACCCTCCGTGCTAGAATGCTCAGGCAGCTTATTGAACCTGAGAAAAATCGAACGAAAAGCAAAATCAACGAAAATACTAGTAAACCCCGTCTGTACAGAGAACTCCACCAGCGATGATAGCAATCGATCCAATACAGCCAACGCCAAATGGAACGGCAAGAAAAAACGGCTCAAGTCGGAGAACGGTAAGAGCCGCAAAGAAGTTAGAATTGATAAAAATGATCCAATTAGTAGAAACGAGGCTAAGGAAGATAAGAAGTCGATTTCTTGTTTTAAAATGAAAAGCTCCGATGATAAATCACGTTCAAACGAGGATCGTAAGTCGGGCAAAGAAAACTGTACCAACGAGAATGCGAGCAACTTGCGTGGTGGAGAAAAACCGGATGTAATTAATCATTCCAGAAATAATAGCAGGGATATATTAGTTGATGAGGGTACTATGACGGATGAGACATCTTTTAACACTGACCAATTGGATACGGGAAAGACTGATAGTGATATAGCAAGTAAGGATTGTGAGGTAAGTGAAATTTATCATAAAACATGATGCATAATTTTTGATCAACGAACCCATTCAATGGTTATGTCAAATAATGGGTAAGTATCGTATACAACATTATAACAAATATTATGGTTTTTACTGCCTAAAAGCTCCGAACAGTTTTGTTAAATGAGGTTTGATGGGAGACTTTTGTATGAAAATAATATTTTACGTCTTCATCGTGAATATGGCAAGTTTTTTATCCAAACGTATGATAAAAGTGTTAAAGTAGTAAATAAATGTCCGAAGAAAAAATATCTGTTGGTAGCACCAAAACTTGGCGGCATGCCTTTTGATTTTATATGAAACTATTAACCTAGTTCATAAAAAAATATCGTTAATAACCAAACGAATGGACCGATTCAGTTTTTTCATACATTCAATATTTAAGTTTAGTAATACTTAGCTCGATTTAGGTTCTAGAGAAAAACAAATAAAAATGGGAAAACTTCCCGAAGTATTGACAAATTCAGAAAAATCTAAAACTGATTTTTCGCTTATTTATTCAGATATTTATTTTCGATTAGATTTTGTCTCTTTAGGAAACTAACAGGAAATATCTGCTACGCTCAACTAGAATATGATAAAATAAAAAGAAAGAGGTACATTTTCAAGATTTCCCGTATCAAAGTAGTACGAAAACTAGACCCTTTATCCTCTTAAAAGAAAGTGGGCGGAAGCTCTCAAAGGATAAAAGGACAACAACCGAAACACAATCAGCACAGAAGTGGATTCATTACCGCGTTCAGATCGGCACAGGGGCTCAATCTGTATGCTAATGGCACCCATCCTGCTCACTCACACAGAATCATTGGACTGCTCGTGCTATTACATACAGAGCCAAACTTTTCCACTCATCTATACAAATAAATAATTGAAATCCTTAAATTTTTGATATGAGTTCAAATCGGACCTACGAAAAGAGCATCGGGCGTTTCCTTATGGTCCGAATCGACCTATTCCAAAATATGTCTTGGGCCATTCGCACCGGACCAACCACTGCGGTGCAAATGGGCCCATTCAAAAACAGTACATGGGCGATTCGCACCGCGGTTCGAATCACTTGCGGTGCGAAACGCCAAAGTACCCAATAAATTCAGGTTTAGTAGCCGACTTCAAAAAAGAAGGTTCTATGGTCGAATTTATGTGTATTTTTTAGCCGAATTCAAAAAAGAGATTCTAAATTTGGTTGTTTTTTTTTCATTTTATGTTTGTTGCCGGTTAACTCCGTCATTTATAAATCGATTTGGAAATTTTTTTTTTTTTGTTTGGAAGGTGAAAAAGAAAAAACAATGGTCGTATGCTACTTTGCAGAATGTGTTGTTTTGTTACAGTAGGTGGCATACGACAATGGTTAAATATTTATACAAGTGTTACTACGAGTATACTTCAAAAAGCTCGTCTAATTAAGTCTCTCATCAAACACCGAATGTCCAATGCAAACAGAGCCAAGTCAAACTTAACCGGTCGAAGTTTACGTTCGAATCTGGCTTAGGGCCAATCATTAGGAACTTACCAACTTTGTGTAAGTTAGCATTCGGTCACCATTCACGGAACAAACCCATATTGTGGACAACTTCGGAGACGGATTGTTGGAATGCCTCTTGAAACTTCACGGCTTGAAGCTGTCAAGTTTTTATGGAGTTGTAGTTACTTTTTTAATAATAGAGAATTATAAATATGAACTAATTAGGCACATGCTAAAAAACTGATAAGTAATGCAAATAAGTTGTTGGAAACAGTTGCTTAAATTTAAAAATAGTTTTCAGTAAGACAATAATTATGTGGTTCACGACGTTTGCAGAAGAATTTCAAATATTTTATAAAAAAAAATATGAAAATAATTTAGCTCATTACATTTTATTTACATCTCGGGCCGATAAATAGGATGATATGTTAAATAGGTATATTTATAGGGTCAAGATATACTGTCGACGTGGGTAACTTTGACTCTGCGTCAAACATAGTACGTAGCCTTTTTAGAAGGTTTTCGATTACTGTACTGCATCTGTATTTTTGTATTGTATACTCACAGTTTTTACACATTTCTTAAAATAACAAAAGAAGATTTGTACTATCATACATTTTGTCTCGATTCGATGAACTTTTCATGAGATAAAACTTTTTTGTGAATGTTTTGAACAACGTCTTAGAATAAAAGTTGTTCGTTCCGTAGCACAAAAGCTGAATGTAATGTACAGCTGTAATCAAGAAGATAACAAATAATAATTACGTTACCTGTATGCGTTTATTTACAAGCATATGTTTAGAAAACTAAAAAAATTCCCGACAAAAAAACGGCTGAACCGATTTTGATGAAACATAGCTAAGAACACTCCCGAGTAATTCACCATTTAAACAACAAATAAAACAAAATCGTTTCATCCGTTCGGGAGCTACGGTGCCACAGACAAACACACACAGACACGTCAAACTTATAACACCCCGTCGATTTTGCGTCGGGGGTTAAAAATTAATCTAAAGATGTCTTTACCCAAAACCGCTAGCCGAATTACAAAATAATCAATAGCCAATAGCGGTAAATAATTTCTTACCTCTAGGTACGTTATGTCGTAATTAACTGGTAAATAAGTTTCCCGTATAACTAACTACGAGTAGAGCCGACAAATAACCGGCATAGTTATTGAGTGGTATGTTATCGAAGTATTTGCGTTGTCATCTCTCATTCTGCTTCTAATATCCGGCTTTTCGGAGCCGGATAGGGTGTAAACCTGCTAAGCGCCTTTCGCAGTTACTAAGTGAACGGTTTTATGAATGAATGAATGAATGATATTTATTGTCATAAAGTCATACTTACAAAATTTTAAATATAAGTATAAAATAATTATACCTTTATACCAGGATACCTTTGCACCAGGAACAGTTAGAGGTGGGTTATTTGACTGATTCAAATTTAGTTCGTTCTTATCTTTTACAAATTTAAATAATTAATTTAGGTCAATGTTGAAAATCTATTATACATATTTAGATAGATACTCCTTATTGTACACAACATACCTAAATCTTAAGCAATCAAGAGAAATTAATTTGAAACTAGTGTAACAGCGGACGGTCGTAACATTTTTAGCGATCCCTTTGAGGCAACCTTAGCTTGACTTGTTTATCTAATTTTATAACGACGGCAGGTCATTAGTTTGCGTAATCGTATTAAATAGTAAACTAAACAGCTTGATTGGTGTTGAGTTCTAAAGAAAAATGTCGTGAGAAAACTACGATGCGTAATGTATTTATTTTTCGTTTAAAAAACAAAACGAAAACGAAATGTGTTATTGGTGATCGGTAGGTTTGTCCCATAACAGTTGGGCTGTTAAAACAAACATTATTTATCTTTATTTATGTGTCATTTGTATTGTATTAAGCCAACGTATATGATATCTACATAATATGTATATAATGTCTCAGCTGCCAAATGTGTCGCGAAATTTCAGTTGTGATTCATCCATGTTCGTATATGTGGTGTAGTGAAAAACATAGGGACAGTTAAATTATATCCCCAAATAGTTCAAAGTTCTCAAATACAAAAAAGCCATATTTAAAAAAATATCAATAAACGAAAACAACAAGCGGCCTTATTTTAGACAAGTTTCATTTTCAATTTGGGTAATTGAATCCAAATACCCAATTACCCAAATTTCATTCAAAAACAAATAAAGTACATCAATATCGTGAAAAGTTAAATGACAATATTTTATTATAATCATTTCAGAATTTTAAAGCTACAAATCTAAATAGTGCCATATTACATAATGATGTCCTCTAAAGGATGTCTAATAAAGTTGTATTCCAGTCTCGGCAGGTTTTAACCCTAATATATTGGGCTCTGAGCCGGGGTAATTTTATTGTGGCTTTCCGAAATCCCATGTGAATCGGAGTATCGAAATTTGAATGCTCGAAAGACCTCTCTTGACGCTTCATTGGTATTCTATCCCCTTCGTTATGAGGATTAGGTGTGTATTGTAGGCCATCAAATTATATTGTTTACATTTAAAGACTTCATAAAATGTTACTTTTTGAGGTTCTATTCTGGTACACTCGAGATTTTGAGATTATCTCTATTATTATCACTTTCATATCATTTCTAAGTAATGCAAGTGATCGAAATTATTTTTAGCGATTATTTTGATCGCTTAGCAAGAAAGGCAAGGTGTACTTCTTGGAAAGGTATGGCTGGGGTAGGACCACACCTTGGCAATTATTAACACCAAGCTATAGTTTGCAAGTAATATTCTGATATAAAATGAAATTTTACTTCTGATATCTCAGAATTACGAGCGTAGTGTATGCCACATCGAGCTTGGAACAGTTGACATTCAAACAATGGGTGAATTGTGGCGTATTTCTCAACTTGTTTGTTTCGCCACTATTGCATAAAAAAATATGTTAAATTTATTGGAAAAATAATAAAAAAACTCGATAAACATGGAAACTAGAATACAAAATATAGGATATTGATAGATATTTAATTAAAAATAATGTATTTGTTTCAGGTAAGCATCAAAATTAAGCAGCAAAATGAGCATACCAATTAAGCTAAATGAGTAGGTAAGTACTGTATAGTAAGTAATGTTTATATTTAATTAATTTAATTAAGAGCGCGTGTCCGTAGTCCGACCGTCTCGCTAACGCATACCCACATTTTTGAAGTTAAAAAATTACTGCATGAACTTGTAAAAAATCGTCATTTGTAAAACTAGAAAAGAACATTACATTTATTCGACAAAAATTTCAATTTTATCAAAGTTAATCTTCATACATAACAATCATTTAAATAAATTAATAATGCAATAATTAACTTGGATCAAATTGAAATTTTTGTCAAATATTTGTGATGTTGTTTTCTAGTTTTACAAACGACGTTTGTTTTTTATAGGTTCATTCAGTCATTTTATGTCTTCAAATACGTAGAAATGCGCGAGCGTGACGAGCGATGGTCGAACTACGTACTCTTAAACATAAAATATTACTTTTTACATAGTTTATGACAATACTTCTTCCGCATATTTAATTTAATAAATTTAAAAGGGAACGCCGCGAATATAACTCCCCCGAGATTTCAAGGTCCCGCTTTAAGAATCCCTGTCTCTCCAATCTCATCCCCGAGACTGAGTTAAATAACTAACTTCGTAATAGAATCAAGATGTACAGTCAGGAAATAAGTGATTCGGCCTCCGAGCCTTAAACCTTTTTAACTTTACTACATCGACATAAACTTTGAAAGGTTACTTTGTTCTAAGAAGCTGTTGTTGGTCGTCAATGCTTGATTGAACGTCAGAACCTCTTTGAAGCCTCCGCTTTGATCTGATGTTACTTTTCAATTTGTTATGGTTTTTAGCACAAGGATTGTTTAAACATTTTTGCAAACGAATCTCTAATTTCAAAAATGATTGTCTCATGTCTTATTTATTGTAGACGTGAAAAAAATTATTTTCGCCTTAGGTGTAGAGGTAGAACCCTACTTTTTCCTAGATTTTATTTTACCATTTTATCGACATGATAAATATGTATGTATATACTAAATTACAGCTTTCTAGTACTAATAATCTTTTAACGAAGTATTAAATCCTCCCTTCCGGCTCTTGCGTTACACCCTTCAGGGTATCAGATTTCGATCTTTCTATCGAGCTACAGTCGGCTGACATTTTTATTTTTTTATAATCATATATAACTTGAAATCAGAAATTAAATTACGACTAATTAAATGACGGTTTAAGGAAATTACTGAAAATAGTTTTTTTTTCTACGAGCTTGGGAGACTGCTGCTGCCTAATCCTCCCTCTTTAATTTTTTTCATTTACTTTTATTCACATTTTTACTTTTGACAAGTCCAGTGTTCCTGTTAATAAAATTAAAATAAACATAAACACAATCTTCAATTAAAGTCTTTTTCACGCAACTCAAATTAAAAATTATGTTTCCACGGTGGCTGTATAGAAAAACTAGTTAGCGCGTAACTCAGGCGAGATAACGTGGTTAAAAACCTAGTTAACACGACAAGAACATGACCGCTAAACGTTAACTACCATTTATACTGTTAGGGTAGTTGTATACATTTCACATACATGTGTTGGTAGGATTAGGTTATCTTTGAATTTAATTAATTATGTGTTTATTGATTACGAATAAATTCTGTCCTGTTACATAAAAATCCTATTATTAAAATTCAAGGCGATCCCTATTAATATTATACCTATTATATTTTATAATTTACTACTTAATTTATATTTTTATACACATCTTTTGTTCGCTAAAAGGATTTACGACAAATGTAGGTAATGTTTGTTTCTCTTAATCATTTTTAACTGACTTCCAAAAAGGAGGAGGTTCTCAATTCGAATGTATGTTTTTTTGTGTTTATTCAGCGATTACTTCGCCAATCATGAATTGATTTTAATGATTATTTTTTATTGTTATAGACTACCTCTGAAATATGATCAGAGGTGGTGGGACCACCTATAACAATATTTTACACTGAATATAAAACAAGTATCAATGTTAAAAGAAAAACAAAATACCCGACTGCAGAAAAGAGGTTCTTGCAGCCTAACTTATGATTTTTTTTATTTTGATGTACCCAGTGCCACTCTCACAACTAAGACGAATCTATTGACACCACTCACATCAAAATCGGTCAAGCCGTTTAGGCTCTAGGGCGTGTCAAAGAAATATACATACATACATACATACATACACTCGAAAAACATAACCCTCCTTCTTACGCAGTCGGGTAATGAGACATCGAGGCGAGTAAGGCTTGAAAGACGTCGCGGAATGGCCAAATACTTCAGAAAATGTTTAGTAAATGTTTATTTTTATAACGCCTCTGCCCATTTGAGCCTCTCTCCAACTGAAACGCGTAGCCACCGCTTTGAGAGTTTTGAAAAGAAAGCTCTACAGTGGGTGAAATGTTCTGTGTTTGTAGGTCGTGGCCTTGTCAAAGGTTTCGACTTCTCAAAGGTACTTCCCTCGCTCGGTGTCTGGTTTTCAACAAACGGGGTTCAAAGTGCACGCGGGATGAATACGAATGAGAAAACTCGGAGTGTCTTCACAAGATCGCTACAAGTGGAAATAACTGTAACACAGAATACATAATAGTACTCGCATAACTGAAGCAAATCTTCTGCAAAACAAATTCGTTGATAATAAATATAAATATTTGTCGACATTTTACACAACACCATCTAACCCAAACTAAGCAAAGCTTGTACTATGGGAACTAGATGGCTGATAGAATACATTTATATATATTTTTTTTATAAATATATACATATGATACATAGAAACACCCAGACACAGAACAAACATCCATGCTCATCACACAAATGTTTGCCCTAGGTGGGGATCGAACCCACGACCTACAAGCTTAGCAGGCAGAACATACTACCAACTGAGCCACAAGTCCAGTCAAATTACCTTGACAATGTCCTTTTATAATGCGTAACAACTCTATTGCAGTGTCCTCCTACTTATATATATATTTTTATTATTAAAATGAGGCGATGTTTCTGTTTACGATGGAGGGCAGTTGCCTAGAAGAAACCTATGCACCCGCGTTAAGATAAAATACTATCTTAATGACAGTTATTAAAAGCTAACCAGTAATGAACTAGTATAAGTATTCTGTGTTGAAAAACAATGTTGTGCATCGAGATTTGCTGTATGTACATCTAATATCTCAGGGAGCGCAATTTTGTTTTAAAAAGTAAACTATTGAACCGAGCTTAATGAAATTTCAACGGAAACAATCTGAAAGTATATTCTTTCAAATAGAAAAAGAAGAATTTTTCAAATCGGATTATAAATGACGGAATTATGTGGTAGTAAAGATAAAAAGAAACAACGGAATTATTAACCACCGTCTTTTAAATATAGTCATATTTTTTTTCTATCTGTATAAACATGACTAAGTAACTTATATTTCTTCCTTAAATATTGTTATTCTCCTATTGTGTTTATGTATAAGTACAAAAAAAAAACATATTTCATTTTCATTTATTTGAAGTCGGTGAAAATGTGATAGTTTTCTATAGTTTTTCCCCCATAAGAGCGCTTGTAGACATCCGTTTTTTTCCGGACAACGGACCGTTTTCGCCGGACCGATGTCCGGTGCGTCTACACATACTCTTTATAAACCATACGCCACCGCGAATCAGGTGAAAATTCGGTCCGATGTCCGGTGAAAAAAAACGGACGTGTACAAGCGCTCTAATGCACTCTAAGTTAGTTCCTAAAGTTAAGTTAGCAACATTTTCAATGGATTAACGCCACGATGGAAATTACTAGAACAACGGAGCTACAAGTGAATTAACATCATGTGAGCTTAGCAGTAAGTCCCGTAGTAATAGGTATTAAGTAATTTACACTTTGCTTCAACTGCACTATTCAAAGGTATGGGTAGAGCTTGCTTAATAGCTCAATCGTAAAAGTCTCGTGCCCAAAACCATCTCAAATAGCTTTGATTATTAACCTGCATTATTTTAAGCGAAATTAAACTTTATTGGCTAAATATAACAGTTTATTTCGACAATGGTGTACATAATAATATCCAACTGCGATGCTTTGATCTTGTTAAGTGTAAATAAAGTGGCGTAATAAAAGGATAATTCCATTTTAAATACCCTCAAAATGAGGCGAATGAGTTACGAAATTATTTTACGAAGTGGTTGGCAAACTTCACAAAATCCCCTAAAATAAACTTAATTCTGAAGGCGAAATTAGACGTAAATGAAAACTTAGAACGAAGAAGACCCTAAAACATCGGAAGTCGGTGGTAACTCGTATAAAATTTATTTTTACAAAGAATTTGAGGGGCGCTAGAGTTTCTTTATGCAAAACAAACACAAACTTTTAATTGAAAATCGGAAAGGCTTGAACTCGTGTGTTCCATTTCATTAACTGATAAAGTATATTGGTGCCTGTGCCACGGTCGATGTTGTTTCAAAGTTTTCGGAGTAAAAACAATATTTGCTCTGTTGATTAAAATTATCAATAAGATTGAATTAATTAAAATTTTTAATTGAATTGATTCAATTATGGGTTTGACTAACTGCCTATTATTAATATGTGAGTTTAGAAGTCCAATAAGTACTCAAAAAGGATATGTTTATGTACCCGGCTTTTTTATTATAATATTATCCTAATAATCTCAATTCTAACTAATATAATAAATGTAAGTATGTCGGTCTCTTTGTCGGATTGTTACATGCAACTAATTGGTTGAATCGATCGTTAGGAAATTTGGTACAAAGATATATATTTATTTTTATTTTTATAGAAGATAGATCTACGATTGATCACCAACTCGTCTGATGTTAAGCGACGGTGTGGCCGAGGATGGAGCTCGTCGATCTAGAAGATATCTATTCACTCTAGCCTTGAAAATTCCAAGATTGTAGGATAAACATTGAATTGTTTTTTTTTTTTTTTGGATTGTAGGATTGTAGGGTAGGTCGTTGTAAGCCCGGAAACCGAAATAAGCAACTTTTATCATCATCATTATCAACGTTTTTCATCACTACGTGGGTGAAACAGCGACCCGCAACTACAGTTAAATATATACAAATTGCGTAATAGTAAAATTAGTATTTTTTTAGATTCTCATGATGTTTTTTTAATATTCGTTAATTTATTATATGAATGAAGAAATACCAAATGAAAACAATCACAATTTAAGTCTATATTAATACTTGAAGGGCTTGGAAGGGCAGGGCACACTTCGTATCCTTTTTTAGGAATATTGCAAGCTTGGAGGAGTGAGTTTTGTCATAGTTAACTGTATTTTTATGCTGTTGTTTATATTTAGATCAAATACAGAAAGCTAAAATGTATATAATTATTAACTTAGTGAATTACGATTAAAAAAATAACCACTGAGCGAGCACTTAAACTATATATAACTAGCGTTCTTAGAGTTAAGTATATTATTATTATTGTAATTTTTTTTGTAATATTTAATTTAATTTTATATTGTGACTTTGGAATTTATTTCATTAATGTATACTTATATGTAATTGGCCTTGTAAAATGTGTATGACAAATGTATCAAATATTCTCGTATTGGATATAAAATAATTATTTATCAAAAAAAAAACTATATCTCACATATTTTGTCCCTCTAAAGATGTCTGAAAATTTTACGCTTATTTGCTTCTTTTTGCAAAATGTCACATTTTTATAGTAAATCTACATAATCATCAACATTACTTTAGGGTAAATAGGTACATTGAACAATCATATTACGTCTTATTATGTCTATGTATATTATAGATAACATATGAACTTATTGGCCTTAACCTGTATATCTTATCTTCTATAGAATAAAATATGTCACCGTAGTCTCCAAATGCCAAACTGTTTGGGAAAAAATCTAAATCAGCAATTTTCGTAGCTGTTCCATTACCACAGTCTATGTCATAAATGCCACGATCCGACACACCATAAGTTTTCAGTCCATCTACCAAGAAAGAGTACACAACACTTAGGTCTTTATTCTTGATTACTTCGAAACCACGATAAGCACAGTAGAGCCCGCACAAAGTCACCACATGAACATTCTTATTATTGTCAACTTCAAACTGCATAACAGTTTTCAAATTTCCAGCTTTCACTGCAGTCCTACCTTGATCGAACACTTTATATATCATATGAATATTACCATCTAGAAGATACATTTCGTTATTTCTAACTACTAGTTTCATTATATTCATATTGTAGAGTCCCATATTACTTGCTGTATTATTAATTGGATCAAATTTGTACAGTCCATCTTCGGACCCAAAATAGACATCACCGGTATCTCCATCAACCGCTACAGCTCTGTTTTTCTTTATTCCTTTTATTTTCTTTGCTTCTTTTGTCAATATGTTCACATACGCTCTTCCAGAGTCCTGTAATTCGTCATCCATGTACATGAAGAAGAGATTCCTGCTCGATGAGTCGTATGTCAATTCTTTTGGCCCTTGAAATTGATCTGTGAGAAGCAGCTTCTTATACATTCTTCCTCCGATTCTTTCTATAGGCGCATCTGTCACGAAAATTTTTATTTTTGCATTTATACATAGTAATAGAGTTGAGTATATTAACAATTTTATCACAGACATCCTTGACGCGTGCGGTTCACTTGATATCACATTTTACACTAGCCAAGTTGTAAGTTCCGACATTTATACCGGTGATGACGAGCGATATTCGTCTCTACTACATTGGATTTAGAGATAATAATAATGCGAGAATAATTGTGACTTGTTGTGGTCAATTAGATGAGTAAATTAGTGTGGATTGTTATTGCGTGCAAGGTCGTTCTTTGTGCTCCAGTAAAATACTCAAAGCATTTCCTGAAAAGAGATTCACAAATATAGATACAGATCTGTGGGAAAGTTTTAAGTGGATTCAGCATTCTTACAATCAGTGTAAGTAGTATTTCACACGTAAATTTATTTTGTATAAAAAAATTACTATAAAATTGTTTTTTTTTAGCTCTCGGTTGAGACCGGGCGGAGTGAGTCCATTAAAAATCGTGTTCTACATTTGAAGCGGCCGATAAAATTGTAATGTTAGTTTAATATTCATCGACGATCGCCATCCAACTCATTATACTATCTGCATTTACCTGTTCGAGCCGTTCTGAACACTAGACATACATAAACGTGCTTTGCGTCTGCGAGATGCATTCCTGCGTTCAAAGTAAATCGAGCAATCGAGCTTTACAATTTTTTTGCATCATACCTATTTACCAGAATGAAAATATTTTTTACATGATTAATAAATTACCATTACCACTTTAAACACACTGTTATTTGTATTGAATTATTTATTTTTATTATTTTCTATCCATATAGATTTGTTTTTACTCTTTCTTTAAATTATTTTTCTTTAGATTTTATTAATTTGACTATTTCTAATACAAGTAGCTAACATAAGAAAATACATTATTAGTTTCATGCATGTGGTTTGTAACTTTCAACTTAATTATATACATAATACGCAAATAACGTTTTAAAGTATGTATTAAAACTTAAAACGTATCCAATTTGGTATTGAGTCTAAGTACCTACTACATTTTGACATCTTATTATAAATCGAGAACAAAGACGGATCTAATAGGGCAATCTGTACTGGATATTATTTAATGCCGGTTGCTTAAATTTTTATACTGAGCATAATAAATTAACTCTTGGCGTAGTCACTTCAAAATAAGGTATTTCAACTCATCAGTGCGACATGTCTCATTAGTCTGAAACAATCACCAATTTGAAACCTGTATAAGATGAAAATATGAGTAATTACATACTTGTTTTTATTTTAAGTATTACAGATGGCGCCACCAATAATCAGTTTGGTTAAATAAAGGCAATGTAGAAATTGCAACATCTACAGAGGTACACTATAACTTGTAGTTCGAATCATAGCTTTTCTGAAAAAAAATATAGGTACTTATATTTGAAATTTCTGAAAATTGCTGTAATTATGGGTTTAAGTCCCGTCGATCACAAAGATTACGAACCCAACGCTACGAACAAACGTAGCTGTGTGTTCGTAGTCGCGTAGATCGCACAGGTATGCTCAAACCGTGATAGTGAGCCGTGGATCCATTAAGATTTTAATTAAAGCTCGTTTTATGCCCGTTTGCACAACACACTCTGTTATCGCTTTGCCTTATCCATTTTTTTATGAACTCGTCCGACGACACTTTTAAATTGGAATTGTGACAAAAATGTTAATTAATAGACCGATATCGGGACGGAATGTTTTGATAGACATTTTCAAATTATTATTTTGTATCTTTCACTGATAGTACTAGAGTTTATAGATTTTTTTTTTAAATTGTAGCTTAGCAAGTTGTAGTAAGGGTAGTGATTTAGAAATTTTGTCATAGAAATAATATTACGTTATTGTTTTTTTTTTAATATTTAAAGGAAGCAGACCAAATAATAAATTCTAAAATAAATTTTAACTCGAGAACTGAATACTTGAACTTTGGTTCACAAAACAACTACCTAATATTTTTTTTAAAATCAAAACTACGGGTCTCTCACGTCTGTTTTGAACCGAAATATCCCGTAGTTTTTATTTAAAAATGTGTGAAAACCACGTTAATTTCCATAGTAAAACCTAATAAAAATGTTTTTATCGATGTTTACTGATCTTCGTCAAAAAACATTTTAAATTAAATATTGTTATGAATTGATATGCAACCATACAGTTACTTATAATATAATATTTAGAATACAAATATCTACTAACATAAAAAATAATATTTGTCACAATATTGATTCAACCATAGAGTATAAATTACATTAATATAATTTATACTTATACTTTTAGCGTAATACATATTATATTAATTAATTTTCGTTTGACACTGTCTCGAAGACGAACAGAACCTAAATTCTTAGCGTTCCCGAAAATAACGAACACGAGATTATTAATCTACTGTACCCTCAGGGACGCATTCAGGAAAGGGGAAGGTCAAAGTTGAACACGTGCCTCATTAAGAAGCATCTCGCGTAATATTTTTTTTAATAAGAGCAAGTGTCATGTATTCCATTTAGGTGAGATCCTTAAAGTGAAATTGATTTTACGTGATCGAGAGTACATTTACTTCAGTTATAAATAAACCTGTTTTGTGGTAAAAATTAAGGGGTTAGTTACATATATAAGTATTATAAGTAAGTATGTATATTATGTATTTAGTTATGTATAAAGTTTAATTTTATTATATAATAGGTAATAAAATTATCCTAACTAATATTATATAGATGAAAGGAATTCCGTATGTCATCTCTCTCTCTCTCTCTCTCTCTCTCTCTCTCTCTCTCTCTCTCTCTCTCTCTCTCTCTATCTGTTTGTTACTTCTTTGTAGCTAAACGGCTGAAACAATCGTATTCAAATTTAACACATATTTTTTTAGGATCTGAGAAAGGAAAGGACGTATGCTATATTTTATTATTAACGTCATGGGTTTTCTACAATACGTGGATGATACCGCGGGCGCAACTAGTATATAGTCTATAAGTTCTTTTGGTTGTTACTAGAAGGTACAAATTTTCTGTAGTAATCCTCTAAAATCCATATATACCTACTTCAAGTATTCTTTTTTTTCTCTTGGGGCCCAAGGACCTAAATACAAAGTCCTGATGACGGCCATCGTAGCCGCCATTTATTAATCTCCCCTTTAATTAATTACCACTGTAAATATAAATTCAGTGGATGTCACGCAACCCAAAGCGGATGGATGATGCCAAAGATTAGCATAGACATAAAATCAATAATGTATTATGATTCTGATAATGGAACGTGATAATCTTTGTTGAAAATAATTTGAACAATGTTGAATGTAATGTTTTTGCATAATGGATATCGCGATAAAGGGATGTTATAAGAGTAAATAAAAGCGTTCCATTCGATATGTTTGCGTTCATCATGAAAAATGTCGAGTTACATTCCTGCGGCCTGTGTGACGCAATCGAAGACGTTTACCATGTTTTGATGGAGTGTGGCTAGAATAAAGAACGGCGTCGACAACTATTTGATTGTAAACACGTTCTCTGGCAAGTTGGAGGATGAAATAGTGTGTTGTCCGAGCCTGATTCAGATGACGCCAGAAGGTTATACGACGTATCTCGTACAGCTCTTAAAGGAAGAAAGCAAGTGATACCTGTGTAGTATGTGCGCCTTTCGTGACTGTTGCTTACAAGGTGTGTTACATAGACATAGACATAGACATAGACATAAATTTATTTGTGGAAGACACAACACCAAAAATACATACAATATAACAAAAATAACAATATAAGAAAAACTGTGTCCGCCACAAATCGGTTCCAGCTCAGCATACTGCTGGCTGCGAACAGCCGGCGCTGGTCTTCCGCTGGAAACGACGGTGACGTCACCCACGTTACAAGTTTGACATGTAGAAAGCACTGCTTAAATAAATAAATAAAAAATAAGAAACGTGTGATAAATTCAAACTTTCCTATCTACTTCTTGTGATTTCACTGACGGACTCGGCTAGCAAGCATTCTTCGCACTATTACCTAGGTTCTTTTGCTACGACAGCTCACGATTTTGTGGTTACGCAGGCCATTTCACCTGACCTAGCACGCTAAAACCCATTTTGCATTATATTAGTAATTTAGCGAAGTAGTGAGTAACCAAGGCCGTAGGCAGGGGCGTGGTTTGGGGGTCAAACCCCCCCCCCCCCCCCCGAAATCCTGGTCATTATCAAAAATCCTTCCAGGCTTCAATAATTTTATAAAATGCTTCAAAGAGCTTCGCGCTCGCTTCGCTCGCGCATGATTGAGTGTCGTGAACTTTCTAATTCACTAAAAATAGGCAATAACCAAAAATGTTTGCTCGTATTTTGTAGGTATGTTTGTAATTTTCTATAAAGTCATAAAGTCATATATGTTTATATTTAGGAATATTAAATTGGCAATCGATGCATTCAAATGGTTGTATTTATAATTTTTGATAGCGTTAAAGTCGCTCTTTACCAGTCGGGTATTTCCTTTTAACACAGTTACTTGTTAGGATTCATCTGGTCCACGAAAATCTAGGACTCGCTAACACGATCAATGAATCAAATCACTTCCATGATTTAATATTTAATATTATTTTATAATCATGGAAGTGATTTGATTAAAAAAAACCTTAAAAAAATATTTTATTTTGACATGGAAGTATGTGGGTTCATTAATACGAGAAATAAAGAATATTACTATAAAACACTACCTACAAAAAAAAATCGCGCTCTCTTCGCTCGTGCATTAATATTATTTTGACATGGAAGTACTATGGGTTCACTATACGAGAAACTAAAGCATATTACTATAAAAACGCCACTAAAATTTTCGCGCTCGTGCATTATTACTATTTTGACATAGAAGACTATGAGTTCACAAATACGAGAACTTTAGCATATTACTATAAAATACTACTAAAAAAAATTCGCGCTCCCTTCGCTCGCACATTCATATTATTTCGACATGGAAGTACTATGGATTCACTAATACGAGAAATAAATCATATTACTATAAAACACCACTAAAGCCCTCGTTATATACGCTCGCACATCATAAGACATGGGCAGCAGACTCCCCCCCCCCCCCCCCCCCTCCGCTATGAGAAAGCTATAAGCTATGCCCATGTCCATTGCTGAACCCCCCCGAAATGAATTCCTGGCTACGGCCCTGTGAGTAACCCTACCGTTAGCACAATGCTTCGTGAACAAATACTCCTTATTAGGATCTATTTCTTCCTTCTCTTTGAAAAACCGCTTGTACGAAGGCTGTGTAATCAATATTATATTACTAACATTATGTGTACCGGGTTTTAGTATGCGCGTAGAGATACAGAGTCTTATATGAAAATGTAGATTTAGCATTGCGATATTATTCCGTCCCGTTTGCACACATGGAGCTAGTGATTAGTGAGAGCGAGACGGTATACTAGACAAAGTATCTTAGACTCAGATCAGAGAAAGGGAGATCTTAAAATGTTTTATAGTAAGAGTAGCATTATTAGGTACTGAATCAATTCTAAAAGCACTTTCTCTGATAGGAAGCTTCATAGTTCACGAGTACTTAAATGGAATTAAGGTGTAAAGGATAAAACGAAAATCAAAATGAATCTTTCAAGCGTATCTATTCATGAGGAAGGTATTTCATTTATAGCATATTCCATGGGAATTTGGGAATTCCCAATTTTGAAATTGAAATTTGGGAAGTTTATACATATTATATTCAGCGTGAATGTCCATATTTTGTTTTTGTTCGAGACTTATGAGGTTGATCTGTTCTCTATAAAAATAACAAGAAAAAGGGACTTGAATTGAAGGAACCTAATATTACAGATTTCAGTTTCATTTTCTGGTACGTTCCTAAAAAAATATAAAAAACAAAAATGGTTGTCTGTAAAGTCGGTTTACAGACGATAATTTTACGTGATAACGATGCGTCACAAGCCGAACGCTTAGGCCGATCGTGCCTCTCTATCGCTTGTTCCGCGCTCTCTCTCGTACGCTCGGCTCAGGCGGAACGGTACAATGAGTCATACTTTTTCGTGCGTGCAGCCGGCGTTCATCGATTTATAAGACGTTATCACGTCAAAAATTACGCAGAAACAACCGCACGTTTTCACTAGTATTAGGCATCAGTGTAACTGCAAGAATTCGCAATTTGCCGAGTTGTTTCTGTTGTTGTTGTTACTTCCGAAGTTACTGTTATAGTTTTCGGAATTTCCTACTCGAAGAGAAGTTCCATCCCTTAGGACTGTACGTGAGTGTCCAAGCAGCTACTAAATTTTCATTAGAGTCCATGAGACTTCTGTTCTTATCTCGACGAACTTTCTAAAATTAAAAATGAATTAAATTGTTAATGTATAACCAATATATATTATATATAATTATTTCTTTGCCT
The DNA here is from genome assembly GCA_947563715.1 of Lycia hirtaria. Taxonomy (NCBI): domain Eukaryota; kingdom Metazoa; phylum Arthropoda; class Insecta; order Lepidoptera; family Geometridae; genus Lycia; species Lycia hirtaria. Next base: position 16,150,670 of record OX387375.1, on the reverse strand, counting down.
GTTCCTACCTACTTTACCTTTTCTCCTTATCTCTAAACTTAATCCTATTTTGATGAACTTATTTCTATGTAAGTATCTAATTGATAGATAGATAAACTCTTTATTGTTTACCCCTTAACTGAAACTATGCTTTGGCCGTGCTACAGTAAAAAAACATAATAAATAATTAAATACATACTTAGTTGACTGATTATGCTTGTTTTCAATTATACATATGTATATAAAAATCATCTAAATCTGGCAGTGTAAACATTTACTCCTTAACTTCACTGTTTTGTTTGTGGCTCTTGTAAAGATAAAATAAATAAATATTTGGGGACATTTCACACAACACCATCTAGCCCAAACTAAGCAAAGTTTTTTTTTATCAGTCCTGTTTGTACAAACTGTCCCACTGCTGGGCACGGGCCATCTTCTCATTATGAGAAGGGTTAGGCCATAGTCTGCCACGCTGGCCAAGTGCGGGTTGTCAGACTTAACACATCTTCATAAAAAACAAAAAAAAACAAATAAATATAATATATCTATATGTAAATATATATATAAACATAGAAGCACTCAGCCACAGAACAAACATCTATGCTCATTACACAAATGTTTGCCCTGGGTGGGGATCGAACCCACGACCTACAGGTTAGCAAGTAGACATACTATCAACTGAGCCACAAGGCCAGTCAGACAGTAAGATGTTTCACAATTCCGCCAATGACACATAGAACAACCTGACAGTTAATTCTGGTAAGTAGTTAATAAAAATTTAATGGCGAGTATAGCAATAAACGATCCACTCTTAGATTATGTCGATCCACTTAATTTTAAATTATAATTACTAGTGATCGATTTTACTCATAAATATATTTACTCATAAAAAACGCATTTGCTTAAACTTATCTACAAATAACAAGCATAAAGAATAAACACGTCCCAATTTATTATTATAACCTCTGTCGTACGCTTCGCTGAATCAAAAACAAAAATATTTGATTTGTTTGACCGAACCTCAACATCTCAACAAACTGCTAGCAAAGGGAGTTTATCTCAAACTGAAATATATTATAGCTTCCAATAAGGCAATGTTTACATTTAATCGATAGAATCATTCATTTAGCTCGTTGAACAACTTATCATGCAGTTTCTAAACAGGTTTGTTTGCCAGAGACCTGCCTATATTAGCTATTCCCCTGCAAACAAAGCTCGGCTGGGGATACATGGTCAATAAATTCACCTCACCTGTACGTTTTATAGCAGTTCACCCATATAGGCGTAAATTACTGCGTCTAAACGGAGCTGTTACAATTGTTGGGCCCGGTGTACATCTCCGTGATATAACTCATGATTTGTCAAATTTTCCTACTGTAATGCCGATCCCGTTCCTCGGTGAACTATGTTGAAACTTTCACTCTATATGAATGGAACAGAAAGTCACAGAGTTCTTTTTCAATCTATAAATTGGCATCTCGCCTAAAACCTAATTAGCCAAAAAGTGTTGTATGGCCGTCATTGACCGCATTGTGCTGCTAGAAATGGAAAAAACGATGTTTATTTTTTAATGAGAGTTGATCTTCGAATTTCCCATTTTTAGCTCGTAATCTTACAATTTAGGTACAATTAATTAATAAAATTTAGTAAAATGAAAATACAAGCCTAGCCACGCAAGGTTTCAATAATATTGAAAGGTTGATTTTTTTTTCGGTTTTTGTATGGAAAGTAATCATTTAATGTAATACGGTTTAAATTTTACGACATTTTGCAACCATACCATCTTAGAGCAATTACGCATACCATATGACGCATCTTATGGCTCAGTTGGACATCGCACTTTACTTCGACATCCGTATTTTAGTATCGCTAGCTTAATTCAGTGACGTCATAATGCCCGAAAACGAAAACGAATTGCCTCGTGTACCGAAAAGGATCAATAGTAGGCACTGGGATCCGATCGTTACAAGAAGTTAGCCCGACGTTAGATGAAGACTATTATTTATTGTTATCTCTCCCTTTACTTACTGCTTCGACGATGCGGGCTCAGATATTCTAGAAAAGTAACGACGCCGGACGTTGCTGACTTGATCATTTTGTGTCTCTGCTTCGGAGCTGTAACTTCGCCATTATTATTGTGACTTTAAATCAGAGATAACTACCACGATGGAATAGAAGAAAATGGCCAAATAAATTTGTTTTCAGTAAATGGCCTTGTACTAAAGCTAATTTAATTGCAACTGGGGGCTTCCTGTTTTTGTTGACATTGTTTTGGATTGAGATCCTGCAGTTCTATTATGGTATCTTGATGGTGGCTCCATTTGTATCACTTTGAAATGTCGTTTTTATGAAAACAAATTTGCAAAATTTCCCATGAATAGATATCTGGGTGTTTTTTTTTTCAGAAAATGGGGAAAAGGGGGGTTTTGTGCCGTTGCTTTTGCGTACATTTGCGTTGTAAATTTTTAGTTTGGTTTGATCGATCTTGCTAGGTTTCAATTTTAGTGAATCGTATTTTCAGTCATAAAAAATCCGAGTGGAGCTCGGTTGTCCAGGTACTGATATTTAAAAGCGATACAAGTGCCGCCGCAAACAGAATGAGGATCGAAATATGTAATTGCGCTGTTATTACTGAAGCAACATAGATCTACGATTGACCACCAACTCGCCTGATGTTAAGCAACGGTGTAGCCGAGGATGGAGCTCGTCGATCTAGAAGATATCTATTCACTCTAGCCTTGAAAATTCCAAGATTGTAGGTCTCAAGAAACAGAGATGAGAGAGATATTTTCTTTCCTTAGCGCTTGCGGTTGACCAAAATTGCGGTCACATAGTGGTCTGCCGTTCGAAGAAGGGTAGAGTAGAGTACTAAGTGCACAAAAGTGTCGGGATGCTTCAACCCCACCCGCGTTATAAGAATTCCCGCAATAGAGCTTTTAGATGTCGCTTTATATTGAACGTCACTTGCCTTTCGCGTTTACTGAAATTTATTTCAGCTTGAACATGAAAAGTTGAAAGAACTGTGTCGCGGTTCGCTTTTAATCCACCACTTTATTGCGTTTGTTTCCTTTCCTCGCGGGAGTTTTTTTTTGCTTACGTCAATTTGGTGTTTCTTTTTTGCTGCGCAGAGTTTTTTTATTTGGAGTGACCTAATTATTTGTGTCAGTAATCAAGACGATAAAGAGTAATACGTGGAAGCGGATGAGTTGTTTATATAAATATTTATGATACAGAAGTGTTTGACATAAACCTACTTAGATTCTGTTCGCGGAAAAAAATTGAACTAACGTTTTGATTTAACTAAATATCGAAATAAGGACATTAGCGCCCTCCATGCCGTATTAGTTCTCTAACTGAACAGATTCTCCATGTGGTTTTTCTTTTATTCGGTTGCCCAAGGAGAGTAATGTTTTTCGGGTGTATGTATATTTTAAACACAGACTTAATCTGTAATTTTAAGATATATGTGCGATTGGTCACCAAACCGTTGCGATCTACGATGTAGCATATATTAAAAGCAGATTTCAATTCACCCGGGATATTGAGAGTCTTGTACCCTAAAAGTTTTGATCAATTTGATTTTTGAGGAGTCGTTAATTTTGGCTCAAGCTCCTGAGTGCAACTAGATAAATTTTCTGTTTTTTTTTTGTTGTTGTTATTTATCGTTTCGCCAACAACTTTTATGAAGGTTGTCGGCAATACGACATGTTCTCTAACCTTACATATGTTTCTAAAATTGTTCTTCATAAGGTATTTAACTAAGTTAACTAACTGTAACGCGCAATTTCGCCGGCGCAGTGATGAAAATTGGTGAAAGTGATCATTATGAAATATAGCTAAGGTCAGTCTCTAGGTCCTCGGCTATCTCTGTACCAAATTTCATAACGATTGGTTGATCGTGATAAACCGACAGAGAGACAGTTCGATGGAGTTACTTACGCTTCTATATCGGTTAAGATTTAGATAAGTTAGGATAAGTACTTTGATTTAACTAAAAATTTACTATCAAATAGTTTACTAGTAAATGGCATCAATTTTCACGTAAAAAATAACTTTCAGTGCAAATTATGCGTGAAAAAAACAAACTCCAAGCATTTTCTATTTATACAACCATCTTTTATCTCGGCTACAGCGACACGATTCTTTTCACGGCACTTAACGTATTTTTCACATGTAACCAAAGGCGCGCAAGACAAAAGGGCCAGTAATAACGTGAGCCAGAAGAATGGGGTTGCCAGAACAAAACCGAGTGAAGTGGCAACCCTGGTTCGTTCTATTGTTCAGGTATTGCAGCCACACATGAGAAAACTCTTCAATGCTCGTAATTATTTTACGGAAACAGTTAAGTTTGCGTTTTCTTCGCTTTTAAATTGGATTCGTTCTCGATAAATTAGTTACAGTACTTGAAACTCAAATTTCAACGAGTTATTTACAGTAATTATTTGAAATTTAATTAAATATTGCAAACAAAACATAACTTATAAATAAGTAAGTTCGTATAGACTGAGTGGCCAGCCCTTTGTCAGAGTTATTAAGCCGCTTAAAAGCCTCTGACCTGGCTTGACTTAACATCTGTATCAAGGACCATTTTACTAGGGAAAAAGTAGAGAGAAGAAGAAAGAATCACAAGGAAATCTTGCCGCAGCAGTGGAAACAATTCGTTCTTTTTAAGCATGGTTCTTATGAGTGTCGAGAATTATCCGTATTACTCTTACATTTTGGTAAGTTTTTTTTCTTACCAGAAAAATAATAATACGGTATGTAAGTAAGCCATTTCAAGTTTCAAAGTTTCCGGCAACCTAGTCGGGAAACCGTCTGACTTGCGATCCGCAGGTCCTGGGTTCGATTCCCACGGCACGCATCTCTGTCTTATCGAAGTTATGTGCGTATTGTTGATTGCCGCCAACTTCAAACGGTGAAGGAAAACATCGTGAGGAAACCTACATGTCTGAGAGTTCTCAATGATCTTGAAGATGTGTGAAGTCTGCCAACCCGCACTTGGCCAGCGTGGCAGACTATGGCCTAACTCTTCTCACAATGAGCTGATGGCCCGCGCCCAGCAGTGGTACAGTTTGTACAAACAGGGCTGATAAAAATAAAAAGTAAGCAAAGCACTAAAAACGACTTCAATAATTTCCATATAAAATGCCCTTGTGCGTTACAGTTATTCGTAGCTTACATTGTCTAATAAAATCTTTTATTGGCGGCATCTTTCCTCGTTCACTTAACGAAGACCATTTCAAGACAAATTCATTCAGGCTAGAATTAAGTTAGTGTGGTTATACGTAAGATTCAAGCCATATATCTAAGTTAGGACGGTACATTAGTTTATTCATCTTTGCGCAGGCAGCAGTGCGAGGAAAGTTTATTGCTGGAGCAAATGGCCTGTGGTATGCATGATGGGACAGAATCAGATGTTCTATTAAAGTAGGGAGAGTAGCAGGAAATGTTTGAACATTTATTCGGTTGTTGTGTTTGTTTGGTTGAATGGGTCCGATTCGAATCAGTTCACATGATGTCAAATAAACTTTTTGTATCTCCCAAAATGTGACTATGTTTTGGTAGCTTGATTTAGTAAATCGGAAAGTAATTAATTAAATATTTAGGAAAAATAGAATAGATTAAATTTTTATCCAGTGTCTGGGATAAAGTATTACTCATATGCTAGAAAAATCTTTTAAGAGGATCAACTTATTTTCTAGCTTTTCTAGATTTTTGTATTTTGTAATTGGAACCATGAAATTAAGGTTTGTTTTTTTATTTCATTATAATTTCGATGTTTTAAAAAATAAGTGCTAAGCAATTCGAATTTCCAAACGAACTACAAAGAATGAGTAAACGGATAATGTTAATTAACAGGTAGAAAACAAGGTAACTATATTCCCAGATACAGTCTATCTGGATTCTAGAAAAATTATTAGATATCTCTCAATCAAGTGTATTTACATCTTCGATCTCACCATAACTTCCCAAGGTTTCTCCTCTAAAAAAATACCCAATGTACCTGACAACAATTGCGTATTCCTGGTCCTAAAATAACAACAAACTCTGCTAATGAGCAACAAATTCATTAAACACCCTGTATAAAAACTTTTTCTCTTTGAGAAATTGTAAATAAATAAATCTTTGCAGTGTCACAGTATAGACTACAGCACAGAATCCTAACTCCCAACATACATACACACATAAAACGGCATAATGTAAGTAGTTAGGTGCATGTGTATCTTGGGACAGGAGGCAACAGTGCGCTCCGAGTTACGATGGTTCAAATGGGCCATGATGTTGACTCCAGACACATTCATGGCCCGGAACTGTGTTCTGCCATTTGTTGTTAATCTTCTTCATTGTTGTGATTTCGCCTTAAAGCTGTTAGTTTAACGGCCCGTGTAATGTTTTTTAAACGAAAATCACAATTAATTAATTCAAATTTTAGACAATTAAGAAAAACATAATTTTCCGATATCTTTTAGTATTATAAATACTGTTAGTACTAAAATTCGTGTACAAATTAATCACACTGACAAAGTGGTAAAAATAAAGTACATTAACTCAATTGCCCGATTTTTATTTCTGTATTAGGTATTTGCGTATATCGACCGGCTATTTTTGATAATTGTACTCTTACGCTAATATTTAAAATATTGCATGCTCATTCTAATTTAATATCATCGTACAAAGCGTGTCTATAGTGACAAATATATACATCTAGCTTAAATAATTATTGTCAAAATTAATGAAAAACTCACTTCAATATGCTTAATTTTGTTTTAAAACCAAACTACTGAACTGATTTTCATAAAATTTCTGTGAGACCAATTTGAAAGTGTATCCTTTCAAACAAACAATTATCCAAATCGATTTTGGTATTTATGACGGAGTTATATGGTAACAAACATAAAAAATACATTCGAATTGAAAACGTCCTTTTTCATGAATTTATGATTTATGAAAAGAAAATAAAAGAAACAAAATAAATATAGAATCCTAAAAAAAAATGTTGACTAAAAAACGTGCTGTTAGCACTTGCATTACAAACTTGGTCCATACGACATTATTATTGATATTATTGATTCATAGTGTAGTAAACTACAACATCCGAGAGCAGCAGTTATTGGTCGCCAGCTGAGCTGGACCTAAGTGTCCTATGATTAATGGCTTTTGCACTAATGTTATCTTCGTTTCTGTATTTACATACGCGAGATAATCAATTTTAAAATTAAGTATTCATTTTAATTAACGCCAAAAATGCTACCATGTGTAACATCAATACATCTAATGGGAGGTCTTTTTTTCACAATTATTACCTTTCCCAAAACCGTAAGATATAATTACTTACCTACTATTGTTCTTTGTTAGCCTATTAATGTTAGAATAAGTAGGAACTCAATTCTTGAAGAAATCATTCACAAATTTTACCTTCGGGGTAGTTCAGAGTACCCATATAAATCCATATGAATCAATTTTTGACGATGTGATCTAGGAGAAAATATTGATAAACAGAATACTATGAATAAAATTCTTGCAAAAATATGTGCCCGCGAGGTCTGTTATTCTCAAAACTACTAGTTTAAAACAATTTTTATTACAGCGTCATGGTATCACATAAAACATGATAATATTGACTTGACTGGCCTTCTGGCTCAGTTGATAGTGTATTTACGTCTACCTGCTGAACTGAAAGGTCGTGGGTTCAATCCCCACCCAGGGCAAACATTTGTGTGATAAGCATGGATGTTTGTTCTGTGTCTGGGTGTTTCTATGTATCATATGTATATATTTACAAAAAAAAAGTATATATGTATTCTATCAGCCATCTAGTTCCATAGTACAAGCTTTGCTTTGTTTGGGCTAGATGGTGTTGTGTGAAATGTCCACAAATATTTATTTTTATTTATTTATTTATTATTTTGAAGGTCAAAAAATACAACATTGACACTGAAATGTGTCAATCACATAAAAAAGCCGTTTTTGGGTAAGAGTTTTCCTCTTTTAGTAAACGAGTGCGGCTTTACTCTCGTCTCAGATTATTTTCGAGGCCCTCAATAGTAGGTACAGAACACAATTCTATCGTCTAAAAGGCAGGCTCCAGCTGTCTTGCGGCTTAGCGTAGCCACTCTCAAGGATAACGGTCGTCTATTTATCATGAACTTATTCCTTTTGATCATTCAATTTCCTCTGCTTATGTACGATGTCATACATAAGCAGAGGATTTTTGTCTCCGCCTCCGAGGGACCTTTCATGTTATTTTATTGCGTCATATCAGAGATGATAAATCTTGATTTGAAGGTGTATTTTATGACTATGGCTTTTGGAATGGGGTTCCAATTGATATCGCTGTTGGATGAAGGTTTACGCTCAGGGAAACGAGTTTTTATTATGATAAACTAAGTTTATTGTTTGCGTTCTAAATTTAAATTATCGTATGTATAAAATATTGTTATAGGTTGCTTTTTTAATTCGGTTAAAATAAAGTTAAGATGTAACATTGTTTGACAATAAAGAAGTGATTTAATTAATTAAAAAATACTTAAGTCATCATAATCATCATCTGCTTCAAGAAGTCCGCTGCTGGACATAGACCTTAACTTATGATATAATATTACTTACCTAGTCATTATTACTAAGTAATATTATATCTTACCATAGAATACCCTTTAACCATTTATACCCTACTTCTATGCCTATATAACGCTCTAATAATAATAATAAAGCCTTTATTCTACTACAGATTTAGAAATTTACAAAAAAAAAACGATAAACTTATATCCTAGTGATTAATGATATCTGTAGAAGTTGCCTCTCCGGCATAGGCCTCCCCTAGTTTTCTCCATTCTTCTCTCTGTCTTGCCTTTGTCATCCAGTTAAAGCCAACTCTCTCATTGAAAATATCTCTCCATCTCTTTTTTGGTCTTCCTTGTTTTCTTTTTCCATCTCTTGGAGTCCACTCTGTGACCTTTTTTGTCCATCGTGAATTTTCGAGTCTACAGATATATCCGGCCCAGTTCCATTTCAGTCTTCTTGTACTTTCCGTGACATCTGGTAACTTCGTCTTAGCTCTTATTTTTTGGTTAACCAAGGTCAAATGATCCTATATTATATTTGATGCTCTACCATGTTTTTATGTACCTAAGTATGTATATGTCACCGGAAGATAACAAGATCCGCATGTTTATACATTTCCTAAAATTTTCTAGGAAATTTATAAACTTTCGTAGGATTCTAAACGAGAGATAAGTTGTATTATTTTACGGTTAGGTTAGGGTTTTTTTTTTTTAACCTAACTTAATCTAACCTAAAAATAATACAATTGTTATCTTGTTATCTTCCGGTGACATATAAAATATTCTATTGAATTTTTCCCGTTCTAATAATTCAATATTTTGTCACAAATAAATACAATATCATTATTGACTCTTCGAAAACGCAATCAAAATACCATCAATCAAATTTTGAAAATGTGTACACATTCCCATAAATGGATATTGGTTAAACCGTATAAAAATAAATTACCATAAGGGACAGCGGTACAGGTGAAGTGGAAATCGTAAATCAACGTCAGTCTATTCGCGAACCCAAAAACAACGCGTTTTATTTCAATTTGGATAGGTAAATTTATAAAATAATTTGTAAATTTACGACAGCTTAGCTTAAAACACTATTATTATTAACGGGATATTTACCGTAAATATCCCGTTAATACTAATAGTGTTTTAATGAATGACCGTGATAGTTTAAAAAATAACTTACTTTAAGATTTTAAATAAGGAGGTCTAGATTCTAGTCCCTTATCTCAAATCTTATGGTTTTTTCAAAGCTTTGTAATACCGCAATCTGCCTGCCTAGAGTACTCATTGTTCCAAACAAGAAGTTGCACGATGTTCACTAAACCCGCACTTGGCCAACATGGATTCACCTTTTTTACGTATAAATATGAAGAAAAAAAAGAATTATGAGAATAGAGATGCTCAGCAATGGAGTTGTAATGCCGGTATTTTTTTACTTGGATGTTATCTACTAGTTATTTGGTTATAAAAACCAAAGTACTGAACCAATTCTGATAAAATTTATATGAGACCACCTCTAACGTATGACCTACCAAATAAAAACGAATCATCAAAATCAATGCACAATTGACGGAGTAATCGGTGAACAAAGATACAAAAAAACATACAGTCGATTTGATAACCTCCTTCTTTTTGGAAGTCGGTTAAAAACGGGACTGATCTAAAAAATTAGGTAGAGTGTACATCGGATTTAAATGTTTACTTTTCCTATTTATCGGCGGAAAAAAGATAGATAATAAGATAGATAGATGATAATAAACATAATTAATAAAATAATAAAATATATAAATAAATAAATATTTGTGGACATTTCACACAACGCCATCTAGCCCAAACTAAGCAAAGCTTGTACTTTGGAACTAGATGGCTGATAGAATACATATGTACTTTTTTTTTGTAAATATATACTTAAAATACATAGAAACACCCAGACACAGAACAAACATCCATGCTCATCACACAAATGTTTGCCCTGGGTGGGGATCGAACCCACGACCTCTCAGTTCAGCAGGTAGACGCAAACACTACCAACTGAGCCACAAGGCCAGTCAATAGTTTTTTCACATCGTATCATAGTTGTTTTTTTTTATACATTACAGATCTACGATTGACCACCAACTCACCTGATGTTAAGCGACGGTGTGACCGAGGATGGAGCTCGTCGATCTAGAAGATATCTATTCACTCTAGCCTTGAAAATTCCAAGATTGTAGGTCTCAGGAAACAGGGATGGCGGCAACGAATTCCATTCTTGTGCAGTACGCAACAGGAATGCGGATCGATATCGCTGAGTACGGATTTTCGGCATTTCAACGAGAAATGGGTGGTAAAACGAAGATCTATGACTACAATTTTATTGCGTAAACTATGGAAACTATGTTATACTATGGAAACCGTGTCAAGGAAAGCCTTTTTTCCTTGCCACGTATTATTATTTGGGTGCCTTTAGATCACGAGCGAATCTATTTCATTGAGCAAGTCAATTCAGTAGTACTTATAAGTCTTTACTCAACTCATTGTTTGGGCATACAAGAAATACGTAACGAAAATACCTGGTTTCAATAACGACCGTAAATATTAGTTATTATATACTTTTGACAATTTTACCAACTTACGTACAGCCCAACTTTCGCCGAATGATGAAAAAGCAACAACAATCATATAATTCACGTTACCTCGTGAAGAAAGACTACAAGAAATCGATAGTCTGTTTTACTCAAAGACTTTTTCTGAGCGTAGCGAAAAAAAATTATGTCTGTGGTTTTACCGTCTTCGATCAGTTGTATATATACTAGACTTAGTTCCTTGAGAGGTCTATTGTTAAAATGATCGTTCGTATTGATCAAAATGGATTGATCAAGACGGCACAAATCGACAGTACCTATTTTTCACAGCCGTTAACTTTTGAGATTATAATTGTTGTTAATTTTGACATAATATTTTTATCAGTCTCTTTACGAGATCGAAACAGAAATAAAGAGATACGTAGACGTACAAAAGTCACCGACATAGCACAGCGGATTCGCAAGTTGAAGTGGCAGTGGGCAGAGCACATAGCACGTAGAAACTGATGGCCGAAAAGTTCTAGAGTGGAGACCACGCACCGGCAAGCGCAGCGTAGGAAGACCAGCCACGAGATTGACAGATGACCTTATACAAGTGGCGGGAAGACGCTGGATGCAAGCCGCTTCCAATCGGTCTTTTTGGAAATCCATGGTGGAGGCCTACGTCCAGCAGTAGACTTCTTATGGCTGATATGATGATGATGATTTTTATCATTTGAGGATAAGTTGTGTTGAAAGTTCGTAAAGTTCAAAAGTAAACAGATTTGATTTTAGAATAAAAATTGTTATATTGCAAATGAGTTGTTTCATTAGATAGATAAACTCTTGTACACCATTAAATACAATTTTTATCATTACTTATCGTTTCTATTGCTAAATGGTGAGTTGTGTAGCGACTTGTACTGTACTACTGAAAGTTTAAATTGCACAGTCGTTATTTCAGTTTCCATTTCCATTGAGTGTCTAAATAGTATGCACAAGTTTCAAATGCAAAAGACTGCTCTTGACTGAATCAGACTGTAAAGGGTCAAAGCAGTGGCGCTTCAACTGGCAGTCAGTAATTAATTTACTAGAACATTTCCTTTGATAGTTACAGCCCCGTGTAAACAGGAAAGAAAATAGTGGGATATATTTCCCAAATAAATACTACTATAAACAAATATTACCGTGTAGGTAAAAGCTATTTTAAAACTCAATATACCGGTCTTTAAATGAGCAATTCTTGTATATATGTATATACATATATATTCTGAATCTCGGAAACGGCTCCAACGATTTTAATGAAATTTGGTTTGTAGATAGATTAGGGGACGATAAATCGATCTTGCTAGGTAATTTTTAATGAACCCAGGTTTGCACGTATTTTCAGTCATAAAAAATACGAGTGGAGCTTGGTCGCCCAGGTACTATTTACTTATATGAGATGAATTGGCTGGATGTGACAATGGGGTCAATATGTTATCTTTTACCTTACCTAAACTTTAAACATTACTTTTCAAAATTTAATTATTTATGTATAATCTATACTTAACTATTATATACTACAATTAATTACTACAAAATCAAAAATAGCATTAAGTTGTGTAATTTACCATAAATTCTATTCTTATTGTTAAATTATAATACCTTCTGGGAAGACACTGTCTGCTGCAACACAGTTTATAGCTAAAGCAGTAGGCAGGGTTACCACTATTCTCGTACTATGTTTATAAAACAATAAAGTATAAGTTGATACAATTTATTTAACCTAATTCAAAAACTGAGAGATATATATTTAAATTAAAAAAATGTACCTAGTTCGAAAGGAGATCCAGAAATATAGCGTCAACTTTGTTTGAGAAGTTTTTGATCAATCCCAGTTTAAAAAAAAAAAATTGAACCCCTGATAAATCTAACTAAAGTCTGATTTTCAATTTTGAAACTAAATTTTTGTAGTAATAAATTAAAAATTTAAGGAGAATTGAAGTGACTTATCTTGGAAAGGCCGTCCAGCGAGACACAAGCTACAAAGAAGTTGATTACCGTCAGTCCGACTAAACAAAATAACACTAAATTTTCGTCAAATTGTTGACAATATTCATAAAGAGCAAAGCTGCCTTATTATTTTTACTGCATTCCCGTAATTTAGATATTGTTAACACCATTTGGTTCAAAGGAGCTGTTTCAAATTAATTACGAAGCAAAACTGCTGCTTTACAGTCTTATTCAGTAGGGAGTCGGGTACCCTTGCGGTGGCTTTGAGGGTACAGAGCGGTCTACTTGCTTTTAATGCCTGTGCTTACAATTGATAAATGTTTTAATCAGCTTTATTTTCGCAGTCACCTGCAAAAGGTATTTCAGGAATACTAGTTTCATGATTGGATATTTGGTTAATGATAATTGTTGTCTTTTAACGTTATAAGGTTATTTTAAATACTAGCCTAGCTTTATAAGGAAGCTCAAGGTTACACAACAAGCTATGGAGAGGGCTATGCTTGGGGTCTCTGCGAAAACGAATCAGAAATGAACAGTTCCGTTGACGTACGAAAATCGCTAAAATAGCAGCGGATTAGCAAGTTGAAGTGGCAGTGGGCAGGGTACATATCACGTAGAACTGATGGCTGATAAGGTCATAAAGTTCTCGAATGGAAACCACGCACCGGCAAGCCAAGGGGTAGAAAGACCAGCCACAAGATGGTCAGCCGGCATCAAACAAGTGGTAGAAAAGCGCTGACGGTTACTTTCGGTCTACTTTTTTTGATTCAAGCGCACACAAGCGGAACTTCCTGCCTTCTTCTCTGTTTCCTAAGTACTTACTAATGTAATATTAAAATGTATTAATGTAATATTATAATGTATTAATGTAATGTAATATTACGATAATAAATAAGTACGAATGTCAGTCAGTGTCATGGGACGTCATTGTCAGTTGCACGGTATGACAACTACGCTGACATTCATTTATTGTTTTTTTTTTACATTTTTGGTTTTTTAAGTTAAAGATAGTGTATATCAAATGTTTTTGTATTTGTATAAGTATGTTTATATAAGCCTATCTATTTATATGTTAAATACATGTTAGGTGTTAGTTTTAAGTTTTTTCTTGTGCGTGACGTCGCCTACCGGTTCCAGCGGAAGACCAGCGCTGGTTGTTTACAACTAGCATTATGCTGAGCTGGGGCCGGATTGTGACAAAAACATTATTTTGTTACCTATTTTGTGTGTATGATTTATTATTTTCTGTGTGTTTTTTTACAATAAAATTATGTCTATGTCTATCTATGTCTATTAGTATTGCAAGGCTAAAGGAAATATAGCTTTGGAAAACCATGTAAGACATGTTCAGCATTGTACATATGTCTTATAGTTGAGATTATGTTATCAAAGGATATATTTACTAACTAATTATTAATGTATATTTATTATACAGTGCTTAAACGGTGGCTTTCACCGATAGGTTTTACCTAGATATGTTTAAATCGCAAGTAAATAGGTTTCTTTTAGGTTAGCATCTCCATCGATTGATATGACCAGGACTTGACCGCGACTTTGATTAGACTAGAACTTCAACTTGAACTGTGACTTCATGCTTATTGAAAAAATGTTTAGTCTGTGTGTCTTCATCCATAAAACTTTAATTTAGCTCGATACTTGATAATGGCAAATGCGTTTGCCGCGCAAGTCCAGTACCATTAGATCAAAATAGGAAGAGTTTATCCATTATGCATAGGTATAAATCCAGTACCTTTGGAGCCAGCTAAAACATACACAAGTGTTAACAAAAAGCTTGTGTTCAAGAGTAATTAAAGCTATTCAGAGGACGAGGGTGAGGAGGTAAGGCGTCGTGTATTGGGCCATGAATAAAACATACGAGCGTGTGAGCCGCGCCTTTACTAACTGGAAAAAGTTTGACGTAAAGTAGAAAAGGGAGCGGAGTAGTTGAAATCACTTATAGACTAATATGAAGTATCTACTTTATTATTTTTATTTATGTACCGTACTATTTATGGAAGACGATAGACCGTCAAATATAGTGCTTAACTAGTTTAAACACCAGAAACTTTATTTGTCTTCAATAACCATGTCATATAAGATATTTGGTTGATTAAAGATTGTACTAATTGTTGCTAGACATATTACATCATTGTAGAATTCTGAATGCTGTTCTTACAGATTTCTAGTATCTGGATTATATTATAGAAAGTGCAGCAAACAAGCAAACGTTTCGCCTAATGGCAAGCGATATTGTCGCGTATCGACAACTGCAATATTAGTGGCAGCGGCAGTGGAAAATCAAATCTTACCGACTCTCCGTGAAAAATTGATGGAACATCCCAAAAACCGTACATTTGCGTCGCCGGCTACCCGGCCGGCTGTCCTCGAATCACACCGTAGACGCAGCGAAGCTCATTCAACTTATTTGCACCAACCTCTCTGCGATAGAACCGTAAATCTGATTACCTGAAGGTAATCAGATGTTTCAACGATCGTATAAAAACAATACATTCCAAATAAAAACACAAGTCAAAAAAAAAAACTTGTCTATTGTCTATTGTTTAAGTCAGAAATCAAATCTCACCGACTCTCCTTGAATAATTGATGGAACATCCCAGAAACCGTACATTCCCGTCTCCGGCTATCGCCTGATCCGTCCTCAATCGCACCGTAGGCGCGGCAAAGCTCATTCGACTCATGAATTTATTCGCAAGTCGCAACCTCTTTGCGGTAAAACTATAAATCTGACTGAACTAGTGTAACAATGGGTGTTTTGTTACAAAGGCGCTAGTTTTAGGTTAGCATTTTACTTGAGGGATTCTAATTGAGTGGAACGAATCTTGACTGGATGTATGTTTATTTTTTCAAGTTCAATTCAATCTTAGGTAGGTATATTTTTCGGATTTGTAGTATTTGTATTAGTTCGTTCGTTTTTAGGGTTCCGTACCTCAAAAGAAAAAAACGGAACCCTTATAGGATCACTTTGTTGTCCGTCTGTCCGTCTGTCTGTCTGTCTATCCGTCTGTCCGGGTGTCAAGACCTTTATCTCGGGAACGCGTGAAGGTATCGAGTTGAAATTAAAACCATATAGGTACGTAGATCCATAGTATATTGCTGCAGAGAGAAGAATCAAACTTCTCAGTTTTCATAAAAAAAAAAGTTACAGCCGAATAAGTCGAAAAAAAAGCACATGTCGACACTCTGGAGGGAATCAAAACCCTTCCGAGGTACTCCCCGTACCTCGGTATGGTATGGGGTACTTCCCGTTGACCTATAACTATGAAATTTGGCAAGAAGCATTGTGTTATAGTACACATATAGTTAAAATCCGAAAACTTGTCATTTTTAATTTAATTACAAAATAGGCAAGAGAGAGGCAAGCTTAATTAAGGAAAGAGGGTCCAAATTTTAAAGTACTTTAACCGTATCATGTGGGGTATGATATGAAAGAGCTTAATTAGCACAAGCTAAGACAGGTTTTCAAATATTTTTATGATGTATATTTTTCGATTTATAGAGGAAAATATAATTTCCCCCTTTTATCTACTAGTTTGTACGGAACCCTCGGTGGGTCGAGTCTGACTCGCCTTGTCCGGTTTTTTTTAATTTGTTGTAGATTAATTGAAAATCTAGTGGAAGATTTGTGCGTCGAGCGGGAAACGGCCGGGAAACGAATCATAGATTTACTTTTCCTGAGACAAATAAGCTACAAAGAAGCTAAATAGGTCGTTAATATTATAACGGCGTTTAGGGGCCTTAACAATAAGTTCCAGGTGTGACGTCACGCCATATGTTACGTCATCAATCATGGCGTGTCGCTCAGCAACTTGATATACTTACCTACCTATATCTCAGTCGAGAGATTAGCCCGGATGCGTGTCAGCAAATTAATATCGTTCATTATGAGATAACTATGATGAAATGTTACTTCTATCCTTATAGACAGGGGGGCATCAACAACATAAGATAAATGAAGAGTGAATAAATATCTTCTAGATTATTGAACTCCACTTTTTTACATGCTTTTTATTTATTTCGCCTGTTCCGGTGTCTGTAATCCAATCTTGCTACTTTCAAAGTAAATTTTGACAACTTTCCGGTTTCCGATTCAGTTGAAATTTTGCATGTATATTTAAATTCGATGCCAATGCAATGTTATATAACATGAAGTCGATCTGATGATGTAACCGGTATGTTTAAGAGCTGGGACTTCCTGATGGAAAGTGCTAATATGGTCGAGTTTGAGCTCGTTAACTCTATTGTCTTAATTACCTTCCATGGCACATGATGATGTGGGTCTGAAGATGGAGCCTTAGAGATTGCCATTAGAACTTCCGAAGAAAACTGCTAAGATACTAATCGAGTCAGTCGAGTTTGTACAAATTTTTTGGTCACTGTAAGCACTGTCTTTTTATTTCATTAAATCTCTTGTAAGTACCTATTTTTTATACAGTATAATGTTAGTTACTATCGTTGTAAGTCAATATGCAGGTTATATACTGCAACCTTCTCCAGCGCTTTTTAAGTCATTTAGGTGCGATTCAGTCGATAATTTTTGACATTTATACGGCTTGCTCCAATATGATTTTAATATGTGATTTGTATAAATGTGAGACTGTTCGTTTCGCAATCCATAATACATATCATTGCAGACTATAAGCCATTCTACAAAATAAAAAATGTATCATTAAATTTCCCCTAACACAGTTAATATCCCTCGAGAGATTCACCTGTGTTTTTTTCAACAGCATTTCTTTAAGTGGATTTATTTAGATTGCTTTTTCGAGCAAATCCCTGAGAAACTTTCGCGCTGACACCTTTTTATGGCTAACTGGCTCAACCGATCATGAACAAATCCAAACAAAATGTGTGTACTAAATGAATTGTATGTTGTTTTGTATTTGTATGCTATATTTCCATTTTTTTAACAATCTCCATTCCAAAAATTCAAATCCATTCTACCGTCCATTATTGAGAAACAGCCATACAAACATCTAAATTCTTTGAAACTTTGCATTTATGATATTAGTATGACTTCTCCCAGGAACATATGGCAAAGTTGACAATTACTTATGGGCAAAGTTGTAGGGCGCAGTTACTAAGTATAAGCAATAAATTGATTCTAACTTAAGGTGGTCTTCAGTGACCTTAATTATGGCGATATCTGATTCAGTGTGACGCTAAATCAGCCTTACATACATCAATCATCGCGTGACACCCGGCAAATTTGATTTATGTCGTGACCTAGGTGGGTCACATTGTCAGTATCAGTAGGTCATGTAGGTCACAAATGATAGGTATGAACTTTCCCAAGATTTCATTGATTGATAATATTCTACTTAATGGTCCATTAGCTCCTTTCGTTCTCATTTCAATAATGTTTAGTTATCGCTATCATGATGTATATAATCTACTTTTTAAAAGAACACACCGTACAGTTACATAGTAATAATGCCATGTTTGTACTATTTTTTATTGTATGTATTTTCAGATGGTAACTTTAAAAAGTAAATATTATTATTTATATTTAGCTTTCATAATAATTTGAGTATCTCAATTGTTTTGAAAGTTATTGATCCTTTGAGCAATAAACCTAGCGTAATATAGTATTTTGCCATCTAGCAAGCATATGTACATAGACTATGCTCAATATGCTGATTAGAAATTACCATACCAAGAAAGATACAATAAAATATAACTAGTATCAATGTTAAAAGAAAAAGAAAATATCCGACTGCCGAAAAGAGGTTTTTGCAGCCTAACTTATGTTTTTTTTTAATTTTGATGTACCCAGTGTCATTCTCACAACTAAGACGAATCTATTGACACCACTCACATCAAAATCTCTAGGCTAGGTTTAGGCTCTAGGGCGTGTCAAAGAAATATACACACATACACTCGTAAAACATAACCCTCCTTCTTACGCAGTCGGGCAAAAAGAAAAACAAACACAAATATCAATATCAGTCATCTCACAAAACGCCAATTGCTAATAGCACTTTACCTACTTACTGAAGACAAGATCATTGCCCTTTTAACTAAGAAAACCGCCAAAATCTCCAACACCTCAAATAAAGCTCAAGTAAATCAATTATGAGAACTAAAACATACCGTGCCGCATATTGACTAACAACAGCGATAAAAGTCGGTCAAGGCAACAGTTATGGGAGTCGTAACGCGGGGGCCAAAAGCTATAGCTCGCGATAAACTCGCTTTCATTATAATTCTACCTTTAACTGAGCTACGGTGGTTTTATTATGGCGTGCGGATGTGAAGGCTGGTCGAGCCTTGGAAATTAAAACTGGTGAACTAGTTTCGAAAAATAGAGCTGTATTTTCCATATTAGTGTGGACGTCGGAAAAATAGAGCTGTATTTTCCATATTAGGGTGGATGTTGGAAAAATAGAGCTGTATTTTCCATATTAGTGCGGACGTCGGAAAAATAGAACTGTATTTTCCATATTAGTGCGGACGTCGGAAAAATTGAGCCTGCACACGATGTAATATTATTGCCTGATTGATCAAATCGAGTGTTATGAATGAAACAGAAAACTATTATTTTCTTGAAGGCTTCTTATTTAAGACATTATTTCTCAGTATTTTCAACTCACTACCTAAGAAGAAGGGTGTTTGCCGGGTGTATACATATATCATGTTGACTAATATTATAAAAGCAAAAGTAACTTTGTATTTCTGTCTGTATGTTACCTTTTCACAACTAAACGCCGGGACCGATTGTAATGAAATTTATTATAGATATAGGTGAGCACTTGGATACTGGTATAGGCTACATTTTATCATCGTCATCATCACTATTTTTCGTCACTGCACGGATGAAGCTGCGTGGCACGGCTATTAAATAAAAATACTTAATAGATTGAAGTTCTCAACGTACACTAAAAGTTTTATTTAACATATGAGTAAAACCAAATAACCGAGTAATACGGGCCGAGATCTAGTTCCGTGTATCCTCAAAGGGCCGTATATTCAACTGTTTTGGCAGCACGCCAGACACTACCGAACTGGAAATTGACCGCGACTTCAAAGAATCCGCCGCGAGACCAAATTGAAATATCACCACTAATATTTTACTCTTCACGTTGTGTGAAAAATCTTATGAACACGGCGAGTTCAGAAGATTTATTTCCACCTCAATCCTTGTCAAAGATTATTCTGTTAGGAGGAAAAATCGCATGAATTCTCGGAGCTTTAGAGCGTTCAGAAGCGTTTACGAACTATGATATATGGTGGAAGGGTTAGTCAATGGCTAAGTTTAACCTGATACACTTCAAAAAAATAATGACATACCATCAAAGTTGTATTCTAAGCAGACATGAACAGACATGTAAACAGACTATACATAATTATAGTGTAATAAACTGAAGCAACCGACTTCTCATGGATGCCATTGTCAAAACTGGACCAAATTGAAATGGGACCACATGGGAAGCATTAGCTTTCAAATAAAAATAGAATCATCAAAATCGGTTCACCCATTCGAAAGTTATAAGGTAAATAACAAACATAAAAAAAAAACTTAAAAAATACAGTCGAATTGATAACCTCCTTCTTTTTGGAAGTCGGTTGAAAACAAGGAAGTTTTAAACACTATGGAAGGAGCTATAAACTTTGCCTGTTTACTACTCAGCTGTATAAAACGTGTCCGCTTCATTCCGTCTTTTCGGCCAAAACATTGCGTCAAGTTGGCGTCACGTGAAGATAAATTCTAACCGATTAATTGCTGAAATAGTGATAATTCAATGCATTATTTAACGCCACCTAACTTGTGTTGTACTAAAACGCACGTACAAAAATATGTCGATATTTTTATAACCACTGTCAGATATATAGAAGACGTTCATACCTATATATTTGTAGATAGTGGACATAATGTGAAACATCATACATATATTCCATCTATCGAGCTTATCTAAAAATTATTAATCTATGATACAAATTTACTTACAAAACTGCCGAAAAACACAAACCACACACAATTGACCATAATAATAGTTGTTATAACCAATTTAAATCATAGTTATGTTACATTTTGAATAAATACTTAGTAAAATTCTTAATTCTTCTTATGTGGTTAACTTAAGTAACTTCCATTATACATAGTATTGAGTATCTGAAGATGGAGCTGCAAGATAGCCACTGCCGGATAAGCTAAGATGTTTGAGTTTATGCTCTTTTTTTCAGACATCGTAAGGAATTTTCATTGTATTAATAAGAACTAGTGTATAAAACAATGTCGTTATTAGAAAAAATATTTCTTAGATTATCTTGATTTTCTCATAATCTTACAATAAACCTCCAACGGTCCACAAAATTCACCTACTTGCAAAATTGTGTATATCTAGTGCAAATAGATTGAATAAAATGACTGTACCATCATAAATAAAGACGGAGGACTGAAAGACGAATATGATAAAATTATAAAAATCTCTTCTTAGTTATATGGAAATCTTTAAAATGTTTTGTTATCATTGAAATTAAACAATTTATCGTGTATATTTTACACAATTTTTTGACCTAACGTTTCGAACACTGCGGCGTCCGTGGTCACAGTTGAGACTAGATGACAGTTGTCTGTTTTATTATAAAAATTCCTATGCACGTAGAAGTTGCATCATCATGAATTTTTTTTTTTTTATTTCAATGAGTAATCGTGAAATCCTCAGAAAACATTTTGTCTTAATATTTTCCAGCGGTTAGTAAACATTATTCATGCAGTTGTAAGTACAATGAATGCAGTTGTAAGAAGAACGAATGCAGTTGTAAGAACAACGAATGCAGTTGTAAGAACAACGAATGCAATAAAACTAATTCTAATTTAATATTATTTATATCATACTGATTCAATATCAAATATTTGCATCAGAAATGATCGAATGTAATGGAAAATTTAATTTAATTTCTAAGATCTTATTTACCTACTTTCTTGCAAATAAATTTCATTTCATTTCATTTCAATGACTTTTTACGCACACACACTCGCACATTTTGCGTTACTAACATCAATGCTAGAAATACATCATTTTTAGATAAAGCCACTCACACGTCATATTGGAATGAAAGAGGATAATGCGCATCGCGGAAAATGTACCTCCAATGTCTTATCAATATCTTTGAATGACACATCGCTTCATAAGGCTGGATTTGTGGCAAAATAATGACAAGGATATGAAAAAATGCTTCCGTTATCCGTTACGATATTGCTATTGAGTAACACGTGTGATATGAATAGAAATAATATTAGTTTTTTTTTTATGAAATATTCTAAAAATTTATCTTTTTTTCTTGAAGTTGGCTTCGTGTGGCTTGGTGATTTTACTGGATGCTAGGTACTAGTTTAGTCAATAACATGTTTTACCACTAAACTTTATCATTTCACTTTCACATTCACATAATAACGCGATTAAAGACTCAACAAATGACATCCAAAAAAGCAAGTTTTGGAAAATAATACAAAAATACCTTTTTAATGTTCCTACCAAAATTGTGTATAAAATTTTGCCTCTAACATTTGTACGACACCGTGCACTGAAAAATCTATTATATTTAGGCTGTAGAAATACTATTTAGTATTGCTGCCGCTTTAAAATCTTCTGTGTTTATGAATGGCGCCTAAAAATATAAAATACGAATAACAAAAACAATACGCTATGAATTCATACCCTCCTCGTTTTTTGAAGTTGCTTCAAAATAGTTATCCACTCACTAGCAATGCATGTTTATTAGACATAAGACATAAGACAATTTATTTACCAGAAGAACATCAATATACATTATGTACACGTAAAAGACAATACAGTAAATTAGTGGACTGTGGATTTAATGTATATTATAAAGATTCTGTTCAGCGAGCCCCAAACTAAGCACGAAGCTTTTTATCTTGGAGCCCTTGGAGCTTGTATATTGAAATGATAGATTTGACAGAATATATAAACCCACCGTTAAAAAACTCTTCTCAAGATTAAGATCAGACGCGTCCCCAATATGTTATAAAAAAGTAATAGATATTTTGATGTACTCCAAATTAAATAATGTAAGTTAAAGAAAGGCCCTTCTGTTTTGTAAGCGATAATAAAAGCAAAACCATAAGGTCCATTAGTGAAGTTGAGTTGGCATGAATTATTCATGATGTATGGAAAAACGTATCTACTCGGTGGCTTTATTCCCGTTTTCTACAATTGGGTCGATGCGACACAGAAATTCACTTACTTTTATGTGTATATTGGGCCTTAACTATTTGGATTGGATTGGGAAAGCTAGCACGTTACTGCAATCTTTGGAAATCGAATTGTGATTTGCCTTTTAGCATAGGTTTTTTTTTTTCTTTTATAGGCAATCATTTGAATAGAAGCTGCGTTTTATGTTTTAAGTATTAGAAGTACTTATATAGATCACTCCACGTTGCAATCCACCTGACAAGGTCCCTATAGTCTACAAAGGTCGTTAAACAACCGCTAAAATGCCCTCTGCCCTTTGCCATAAATTTACCAGTTAACGAAACTGACCAATTAGAAAAACTGGCGAGTGATAAATCGTTCAACTTGCTAAAACAAATAAATACATTATACAGAGAATATCACACATGAAACCTAGCTATTTCACGTGTTTGTCATTTGATTTATGTATTTGAAGTACAAAAATATATTTATTTGTAAGAACTAGGTTTGATTTAAATCAAACCTAGTAATTTTACCTAGTATTTTTTTTTCTTTTACCTTAAGGTAAAAGAAAAAAATTGCTACATTTTGTCGTCGTCATCAGAGTAAAGAAACTCCGTCAGCATACTTTAAACTGAATGTCGAAATGTTTCCAGGATTTAAAATATTAACATTTGTAGATAATTACTTATGTTTTATTTTGTTTGTTAATATGTTTACTACACTAAATACTAAAGAGGATACTAAATAGAAGAGGTTTGAAATGTTATTAAGTATATTATGAGTTGTTTATCTAGAACTGAAGGGAAAAAAACGTAAAGCGCATCAAATTACAATTTCACGCAATGATGCGTACGTACGTCTTTCGTTTGAAAAAGAACGCTGAATACGGTTGAAACTATAACGTAACTATACGTTAAAAATGTATAAAAAAATATTTTTTTATAACTTTATAGAGAGCAGGTAAAACCGAGAAGTAAAGTTATAGGTTATACTCGTAGGTACACTTACAAACTGGAACATAAAATTATGTCGTTTCGTTTTATTATAGAAATTGAAAGCTAACCGTTTTAATACGGCTTGTGTACTCGTACGAGCTTTTATTTATTTACTCGTCCATATTTGAGTTTTAATTTTGAGCGAACTTTTTCATTTTGCGATGTTTATTAGTAGGTACTTAC
Source organism: Lycia hirtaria (assembly GCA_947563715.1). Lineage (NCBI taxonomy): Eukaryota > Metazoa > Arthropoda > Insecta > Lepidoptera > Geometridae > Lycia > Lycia hirtaria. The sequence continues at coordinate 16,126,233 of OX387375.1, read as the reverse complement.
TGAAAATATGTTGGTGGTGTATTGTGTTATTAGAAAGAGGAAAATCATTATAACTGTTATGTTATTAGAATCATTATAACTGTTAAGCTGTAATTTGTCTGGTTAGGTTTCCGCGTAGTAACTACGGATTTATAAAAAAAACAGGAAGTTCTATATTTGACTAAATATGCGTAGATGTGTTTTTTTTAATCGATTGTAAACCAGTTTTATAAATTATTTTTGCTTTTGATTCTATTTAGCTTCCAGCTTTATTCTCATATATTTTTTATTAAATTCGCTTCAGTAGTTTCGTACTACTAACTACCAGTAGCCAGCGCACCCAGCATGCTCCAGCATTCCTAAGTTAAATGGTAATGCTTATGCGTTATTATTACTAGTTGGTAAAAGCACCACCGAAACAATTAGCCGTCAGATTGCGACAGCCTTAAATGTTTACCACACAAACCCTTTATCCATTTACAATTTCAATAGGAGAGGTCAGGGTGATTACGTTCTTTCACTGTCAGACAGCGGACGATTTATCTCGGATCCAATACATCAGAGGGCTATCAACAAGTGTCGGGGTTCTGATACATATTCCCACGGAGCGACCTCCATTTCTGCGTTACGGTAATACAGATAACATGATTTTTGCTTGAGGTTTGGAGAGTGGAGTTAGCATGTAGATTATAGAGGTGTATCGTAAGCTTTTCGATTTTTTCCCCGGTGTTTTACGGTTCTGCAGACAACGTAAAGTAGTATAATATATTTTCTGTAGTTTTTTATAATAATGTATCTTGTATTTTGAGTTCTAAGTATTTTTAAAGAACGAAAAACCTGTGTCACCATTGTAACAAATGGAAAAATGTACTATAGGCCTACAATTTTATAAGATAACGAAAAAACGTAATATTGATTAAATATTTTTCATCCACTTTGTATAAACTGTCCCACTGCTGGGCACGGGCCATCTTCTCATTGTCAGAACGGTAAGGCCATAGTCTACCACGCTGGCCAAGTGCGGGTTGGCAAACCTCACACATCTTCAAGATCATTGAGAACTCTCAGACATGTAGGTTTCTTCATGATGTTTTCCTTCATCGTTTGAAGTTGGCGGCAATCAATAATATGCACATACGAGTATATTCGAAAAGACAGGTGCGTGCCACGGGATTCGTACCCACGACCTGCGGATCGCAAGTCAGACGGTCTCCCAACTAGGCTGCCGGAAACTTCCACATCCACATTGTATATATTATTATTTCTGTTGTAATAACACTACCTATATATACTCAGGTTTTTTGGACGTTTTATTCCCACTAGAATTCTATGAAACGAACTATTTCTTAATTGCATGTTTTCTTAAAAAAAATATAAAATCATATTTTTATATTTCACTAGATGACCCGGCGTACTTCGTATCACCTATCAATGAGTGGACCCGATATTTTCTCAACGTTTAAACCTTCCCTGGACTACGAAAAACATTTCAATACCAAAATCTGCTAAATCGGCCCAGCCGTTCTCCAGTTTTAGCTAGACAAACGAACAGCAATTGATTTTATATAATTATATAGAGATTATAAAATTAACCTAACCCCATCATATTATTATTAAGAAGGTTATGTCGAACGCCCATGTAGTGCCCACCCCAATATCTGAGGGGAACTTCACTCTTGAAGTTGTTGACGAATACGTCTACTTAGGACAGACGGTCCGATTAGGCAGGTCCAACTTTACGAGGGAGGTCAATCGTCGTATCCAACTCGGCTGGGCAGCGTTCGGGAAACTTAAAAGCGTCTTCTCGTCCAATATTCCCCAGTCCCTCAAGTCGAAAGTTTACAACCAGTGTGTGTTACCAGTGATGACATACGGCACTGAAACGTGGTCCCTAACTATGGGCCTTATAAGGAAGCTCAAGGTCACGCAACGAGCTATGGAGAGGGCTATGCTCGGAGTCTCTCTACGAGATCGAATCAGAAATGAAGAGATACGTAGACGTACAAAAGTCATCGATATAGCACAGCGGATTAGCAAGTTGAAGTGGCAGTGGGCAGGGCACATAGCACGCAGAACTGATGGCCGATGGGGCCGAAAGGTTCTCGAGTGGAGACCACGTACCGGCAAGCGCAGCGTAGGAAGACCAGCCACGAGATGGACAGACGACCTCATACAAGTGGCGGGAAGACGCTGGATGCAAGCCGCTTCCAATCGGTCTTTTTGGAAATCCATGGGGGAGGCCTATGTCCAACAGTGGACTTCTTATGGCTGAGATGATGATGATGATGATGATGATGAACCCCATATTGGGTTCTCAATGATGTCTATACTAAGTATAGCTTATGTCACAAGAAGTCGTCTAAAGAAATAGGAATGGGAATGGTTTTTTTTTACAAATAAATAAAACGTAAAGTAAATAAAAACAAACATATAGTGTATTAAAAATTTGTTAAAATCTTAACTCTTCCTTTTACCTTTACCGTAGTTAAGAGAAAAGTACCAGTGTATCCAATACACATTACTATTATAAGAAATATACTTATCTAAATCATGCTTGGTTTATTCCTGGCTTCACTTAACTCGCTTATTTTAAGCAGTACTGAAAAAGAAGGTACAAAATTATTTTTCTTAGACATAAAAACGCTTCCATCTACTTTTCAATTACGACCAAGAAGCCTCAAGGTTTGTGTTTATGTTCTTACAAGAAAAGATTAATGACTTACCGCGAGCTTTGGCATAAAGTAAACCGGAATGAAATTGATACGGAACCCTTATGTTTCGGCTTCCCAGAAGTAAAGCTTACCGATACTCCAAAACAATCCGAGCGAAAAAAAGCGATTCTGGTTTCATTGTGAATACTGACACGGAATATGTAATAGCTACGGAACTGGTGAGAATACAAACTGTTTACTTACGTATGAATTCTGTTAATATTTAGAATTTCGTATTGTTTTACTTGCTTTCCGGCTGAAACTTTTTTGATTAAGTACATGGTATATCAAAAAATACTACAGGTCTACTTTTTATATGTTATTTATTAATTGAAAGAATGAGCGAAGCGAACGTCTTTAAAATGACGCATAAAATGATTGACAAAATGTACACACTTAGGGAGAGAAGAAAATTTTTTTTGAATAAAATGTTGATTAATAATATCTTAAACCTGAAAAGTATCACCAAATCACACTATTATTCAGATTTTACGTAAACTTTTTGAGAAATTGTTTATAGTTTTGTAAACGTCCGAATTTTACGCTCCATCTTTGAATTTGGAGCACAAGTTTTTTTTTTTTTTTTTAACTCAATGTTTATAATTTTTGTACATATTTGTCGTTTGACACACAGAATAAGAAAATGCATTTATATTGAATGGGTCCAATAAAAAACAATAATTCTTACAAAAAAGTCATCAAAAGTCTCCTACAATTATCTATTGCCACTGCACAATAACATATTATTATCACAAAAACAAAACAGATCACACACGCAATAAATAACGCAGTCCAACCATAAATAACAATAATGAATACCAGATTTGCGGTCGAAAAAATACAATTCGGCTGAGTTATGTGAGCTCTGTAACCCGAGATATATGAAGACAATTTCACACAAGCCAGCCCTCTAATGCTACGTTAAAGGCCAAGGCCCGTGGATAAGCCTTGGCTGCCTCTGACCTGCCGCTATCACGTAAAGACACTCATATTTTCGCTCGTGTTCGCTAATCCACTCGGACGAGGCAAATTTCACCACTGACGTAAAGCTACTGGAATTGTCGGAGCATTTGACTTTGAACCCTGGAAAGGTTTATCTCTGACGTCAGTAGGCACGCCCGTGATCTGCGCTCGTTGTATAGTCTATAAACAGGGGGTTCATGTAAAAGCTCGAATTGGGTGGATTTAGTTGCAAAGCTATGGGATATGTGTATGAGTAAGGAATGTTTTCTTATGTTTTGTTGTGATAAGACTTGTTTCGTATGACATAAATGTTAAAATTACATTTTTAAACGTAAGCATGCAATAATAATAACATATTACATTTTTGGTAATTTATGTCATACGAAATATAAGGCATGTTTCGTATTGAATACATTAAAATTGTAATTATAACATTTTTGGTAATTTATGTCATACGAAACATGCCTTATATTTCGTATGACATAAATTACCAAAAATGTAATATGTTAAAATATATACTGAATTCGTAATGAATGTCGGCATTTTATATATTAAGCTAACTAATAACTATAAAATGGGTAATTTATGCAAACGCATATTAACATACTTACTGCTGGTTATCATTGGGCATTTGAGTCATCTTTAGACTAATCGATCTGGGGTAATCATTTTTTTTTTAGTTAGCTTAGGTAGTGTACTTTAGTAGTGTGCTTATTGAATGCTAGTGTGTGTAGTGTTGTATAGTGTAGTTTGGTAGTGTAGTTTAGTAGTGTGCTTATTGTGTGCTAGTTAATAAAGGCACTTTCCTAAACTAATAAAGGCATAAACGTGTTTATTAATTAATTATTTAATAAAGCCATTGTTCTACATAATTGACCTTCATTTTCCACAACAATCATAATAATAAAGCACATAAAACTCTGGTTGGTTTTTGCGCCAAGAAAAATTAAGAAATAACGTGATAAACATGTTTAGACACATTGATTAATACGCATTGTAACCATCATAGGTCCAACCAATCGCTAAATGACCAATAGGTCGAATGACCAACACTTATACCAATATTAATTAGTGTATTGGTCATTTTGTGCATGCATCACGCATGATGGCCATGGCAAATGTTGGTTACTGTTGCAAAGGTACCAATACGCTTATAATAATGACCAATGATTTATAGCAATTAGTCCAGTTGTTAATGCGGTTACCCTTCTTGTTTATTCTATGGTAGATTCGTACATCTGAAATTTATCAGTTATAATTTTCATTAAAAACTCGCATACATGGCGTAGTCTTTCATCGTAACTTAGAAATGCATAGTTTCCCAATAAAAGCACCTATAAAAATGTTGCTTCCAACAAATACAGATAGAATAAAGCTTTAGACAGCGTGAATCAAGCCAAGCCATGACAATTCCAGTGACAATTTATCCGGGGTTGTATATATCAACTTATCTGAACCGGGCAAGTTTCAATTGAGTATAGCTGAAGAAAAACTGTTAAACTTTCTCCAACAGTTTTGGAGAACGAACAATATCTTTAAGATGATAACATTTAGCTTTCACAGGAAAGATTTGGTGTAAACTGGTGTTATGAAGATTATCTCCAGACAAAGAGATCTCTAAACATATGCATGTGATGTTAATTACATCTGTTGCATCAAGGATGTTTATGATGGACTATGGACACTTTTGAAGTATTGATTGTACCTACACATTTAAAATATGTATAAAGCACATTAATGCATTGTATTAAGCGCACTATTATTTTGTGTGTATGATTTTTTATTTTCTGTGTGTTTTTGTTACAATTGACCGGCCTTGTGGCTCAGTTGGTAGTGTTTTTACGTCTACCTGCTGAACTGAAAAGTCGTGGGTTCGATCCCCACCACATTTGTGTGATGAGCATGGATGTTTGTTCTGTGTCTGGGTGTTTCTATGTATATATTTGAAAAAAAAAAGTAAATAATATGTATTCTATCAGCCATCTAGTTCCATAGTAGGTACAAGCTTTGCTTAGTTTGGGCTAGATGATGTTGTGTAAAATGTCCACAAATATTTATTTATATTCAATAAAATTTGTCTTTGTCTAAAGAAGATTTGATCGAAACCATTCTTCGATATATTTCTTCAGAATTGGTTTTGCCGTTTTTTTTATATAACTAGTTCCAATAATATTAATATTTTTCAACAAACGTCTCCCGTTCGAAACAGAAAAAAGTTCGAAGTAGGATTTTCAGTTTTTTTTTTTTTTTGTTAACTTAAATTATTGACCATTTATTTTGTTGAAAGTCAACAAATAAAGGTAAAACGTAGACTTAGTTTTGCTTCGAGCTATGAATAACCCAACCCGGCTTATTTTGTTAGGGGCAAACCTACGCAATGCGAAAATGTTGTCTTATTTTAATTATAATATTGAGATCGTAGCTTTACTTTTCTAAATATAATGAACGCAGCTTTTACTTTTATTACTTGTCTAGTTTATAAGTTAACAAACATTTGTAGTTATATTTTATCTTGAATTTTTTTTGTGATATATATATGTATATATAACTTACAAGTCACTCATTTGTATGTTTTTATGTGCGGAAGTTTTTTCTTCAATGTCAACTAAGGTACATTCCCCAAGCTATGATCAATTTATAATATATCTATCCTTCAAAACCTTTATGGTGTTTTTGGCTTATGGTGTCAAACGGCAAAATACTTTCATGAAGTTCTCCAGCCAACATATTATACTTAGGTAATTATCTAATTTAGCTTCCTTATTAGAAATGAAGCACACATCTTTTCCGCAGTGAGCAGTGGTAGTAGGTAAATTTTGTGTGATTACATATCTATTAGGTATCCGAAATATCCATATACGAAATACCGAATATAATTTCTCCAAAAACTAAACTATTTTTTCAAATACGTTTTTTATCAAAATCCCGAAAGCTAATTTGGCAACTGATCTGATAAACCAAATCTTTGTGAATAATAAAGTTTCAGTGTTCTAATAAAAATAAATCTAGTAGTTATTCGGGCAGATGATATTTATGGCTAGCAAACATAGTGTCAAAAACAAGTTTTGTAAAATAAAATAAAAAAACACACATAAAAAACGGTTGAAAAGATTCTGTTAAAACACGATTAAATATTTTTTTCAAACAGAAGGTAGTCTATACTACATCAAAATCAGTTCATTCGTTTGGGAGCTACGATGCCACAGACATCATGTACATTGCGTACTTAGCACAATATAACACAAGTCAAATTAATACAGTTTTGTGTCGGGAATTAAAAAAAGGTATCAGACTGTTCTATGAAACGGATTCGGCCAAATAAGATTCTAACAAAAATATTTCGGATCATACATAAACAATTAGTAAATAGATTTGTGCGATGAATTTAGCTGTATCATTTGAAACTCCCAGTACTTCATCTGTTCATTCTAGTAAATCGTATAAATAAGCGATTCCATTCTTAATGTTAAAGCATTTGTTTTCCTTTTCTTCAGTTGGGGGAAGGCGTGGAGCTCACTTTGGGTGAGCTTCGCGCGATGGCGTTGCGGCAACAGCAGCAGATCGATAACCAGCATCAGCTGCTCTGCGCCAAGGAGCAGCGGCTGCGGTACCTCAAGCAGCAAGAAGCTAGACAACATCAGGTAACCAGGATCTCTCATCATCATCGTCCTAATGGTTATTTTCAAGGTCAGAGTGAATAGGTATCTTCAAAGTCTGCGTGTTTCATCTTCGACCACATCGTCGCTATCCAACAGGCGAGTTGGTAGACAAACGTGGACTTATTCGCATTAAAAAAACAATATTATTTAAGCGAAAATAACTCTGTCTCTGTTGTAGTTTCCGGCAGCCTAAGTGGTGAGACCGTCTGACTTGCGATCCGCAGGTCCTGGGTTCGAATCCCACGGCACGCACCTCTGTCTTTTCGAAGTTATGTGCGTATTGTTGATTGCCGCCAACTTCAAACGGTGAAGGAAAACATCGTGAGGAAACCTACATGTCTGAGAGTTCTCAATGATCTTGAAGATGTGTGAAGTCTGCCAACCCGCACTTGGTCAACGTGGCAGACTATGGCCTAACCCTTTTCACAATGAGAAGATGGCCCGTTCCCAGCAGTGGGACAGTTTGTACAAACAGGGCTGATAAACCTGGGGGGTCCTGGGTTCGAATTCCGCGGCACGCACCTCTGTTTTTAGGGTTCCGTAATTATTTTGTTTTGAGTGTTTTGACTAGCAACACAATCGAGTCGTCAGTAGGTACCCATTTTTCCACGTAACATACACATAATCCTCTATCCAAATAAACTCTAATAAATAATGATTATCTACTCGCTCTAGGTTACCTAAACTACCAAGAATTAACCACTGAAGGTAATAAACAAGCAGGTTGAATTACGCAAATTAATTTTTATAGACACGCGAACATTAAAATATGCAAAAAGTATAAACGGCTGTAGAACACGAAGGTCGCTACTTGCGGGCACTAAACCTAATAACCCATCCTCTCACGGGCATAATGCTTAGAAGTTACTAATAAAGCTTTTACGATGTAATTCCCAGCGGTGCCGTATATTTTAGTACGTCGTACGCGTACTCATGTACAATACGAAAGCAGCTGATACATTTCACTTACCGGGAAGATCGTTTTTGGTTTGCGTTACTCTTGATTGAAATACATGGTTTTTCCCTGATATATTGGTCTCGCGTGATTTGTACATTTGCCATGTTCAATTGAACTCAAATGTACAAATCAGTCATAATAATTACAGATAATTATTTAATGATTGTCGTTTTATAACGTCGATAAAGTCAAGAGTCAAGAAAAATAAATCACGGGCAAGCCTTAGCTAGTCTTGCCTCAGTCAAGTGCTGGTGATTTTATGAAAGCTTAAATTAACGTGGGCAGTAAAAACGCTTTTTACTTTATTTCACTTCCACACCATACTTTTTTTCTTTTACTTTCCATATCACGTCCATAAAAGTAATACATGTAAACCGAACGAACGTCTAGAATTTGCTACCTATTCGTATAATATCATGCTTGGTAAACATTCGAGGCTTGCGCGCCATCTAGAAAGAATAAATTGAACTAATGGAATATGGTATATGTATACGTTGTATCTATTGTTGAATAACAAGCGCTAATGTTTTCAAAGTTACTACTTATAGGTAAAGGCTGCACCAATCTTAGGCAAGCTTTACAATAGTCATTGAAGAATTCCCTTTTCCACCCCCATAAAGTTCCCTCATTAAGATCAGCATGGTAGTACCAACTCATCTAATTGTTACTAAGTTTCAAATTGATATGACAAAGATGTGTACTCGTAAGTAGTACAAAGTAATCAAAACACCTAAACGTTCGTCGTAAATTAGCCGTTTCTCCCCATGAATCCAAGAATGACTCCGAACTCGGAAACTCATCTATTTACAATGTATATTAAATAGCTTCCTTAACTTAGTTCTATGCTAAACGTAGACGTTCCGAGATGTACTCGGCATTTTGAAGTAGTCAGTGGCCAGCGTACTGTTTAGATGCTAATAAAAGTACCTACAGCGTGACTAATTCGTCTGACGTAGATCTGTAGCCCCATGGGGCCGAAAGGTTCTCGAGTGGAGACCACGTACCGGCAAGCGCAGCGTAGGAAGACCAGCCACGAGATGGACAGATGACCTCATACAAGTGGCGGGAAGACGCTGGATGCAAGCCGCTTCCAATCGGTCTTTTTGGAAATCCATGGGGGAGGCCTATGTCCAGCAGTGGACTTTTTATGGCTGAGATGATGATGATGATGATGAGACCTAAAAGCAGCGAAGGGAGTTTTAGTGCCTTTGTCTGACTTAGTCACTTAGATGTCTTCTAATCTGTTGGTCTTGGGTTCGATCCCTACCCATGACAAACATTTGTGTGATGTGCATGGCTATTTGTTCTGTATACGGGTGTTTCTATGTATCAAAAGAATGTATTTTAAAAAAAAATTATGTACAGGCATCTTGTTCCTATAGTACAAAAAGATTGTGTTGTGTATAATGTTCACCTATATTAACGTTAACGTTAATGTAGGTGGACACTGTTACTGTTAATTTTATTTTAAAAACTTTAACAGTTTTTGTAGGAACGAAGTCACCATAATATTACGCGTAATTATAGCTTAAATAACTGAAAACCCGACTTCAATATGGGCAATTTTGTTTTGAAAATCAAATTACTGGATCGATTTTGATGAAATTTATATGGGAAAACCTGTGAAACCCTTTCAAACAGCGTCTTCGAGTAATCTGGATACATACATAAAAAATATTCCGTTGAATTGAGAACCTCCTCATATTTGGAAGACGGTTAAACATTTCTTAATATGTAGGTATACATTTTTTGTTTGACAATATTAATACTTTCCTAGTAGTTTCGATATATAAGATATATGGATAAATTTGTATTGTCTGACACCAGACAATACAAATTTAAATCCATAAGGTAAATTAATTAAACGCCCAAAACAAACTGATATTTTAATAAGCTTTAGAAGCCCCGAAACGAATCAAAGAAAAAATATTGTTAACTTAAAAAAGATAATCATTGTCACCCGGCTCAAATGGCAGAGTATTTCACGGATCAAAGAACATTTTTAATTCCTTTAAAGCCATTGTTACGTTTCTATTTCATTATGTTTATGGACTTTGTGACCTTTCCAAGAATGATAGAATGATTTTTAAATGAGTTTCGTTGTTCTTCAATTACTGACTTTAATTATTCGTTGTTGTGGAAAGTAAAAGTAAGGTGATATATTTTTAAATGACCCGTAAAAATATATATAAAATAGATTTGCTGTCTGCAGAAACTCGAAAACCAATAAATAAGCATTCCTAGAATAGTAAAATGTGGTATGGCAGACAGAACAGATATTTGACTTTTTAAGATTGAAATACTAGTGCGGCATTTTACGTGTGGCTGTGCAATATATAGCAAATATTTAAAAAGCATTTATAGACAATTTATTGAATCAGACGTTACTTTTCGGAAGTTATTTTCTACGTGCTAAGTGCCTTGCCTACTGACCTTCGTAAATCTACGTATCTCTTCATTTCTAATACGATCTTGCTGAGAGACTGAGTATTTCCTTCTCCATAGCTTATTACCTGAATTGTGGTATACATACATACATGTGGTATGCATTTGGGAGATATTTTATTTTAAGTAAAGAGTTTAGCTAAATGGGTAAAATTTTCAATATTTTCCAAAGAACAGATAGATAGATAAACTCTTTATTTAACAGTATATAAAACTCGAACAACAAACAATAAAAAATATCTTTTACATAAATTCTATTTGTTGTTTACTTTTATATAAAAGTAAACTCATTATAGGAATATGAAGACATGTTTCCGCTTTACGACTATTTGCTCCGAGAAAAATGTTGACCTACAATATTACGCTCGCTAGAAGTACTGAATATTCAAGCGAACGAACCAATACTTATTCAAGTGAAAACACACCCTTAGCTTCAATATCCTCCATACTTATAACACTTACAATGATATAGATATGTACCCAGTACATCGTCGCTAAGCCCTGAAAGCTCTCTGCAAACAAGCGCAGGTGGCCATCGATAGGTTAGCAAATAACGTCAGTGTGTAACTATTGTATACAGGTGGAAATTGAATTACTAGTGCTTACTGCCGATTATGAAATTACGCAATGCCTTGTCATAAAGGTATAGGTCTGCGAGGAAAATGTTTTTGCCTGCTTTGTAAACACATAATCTAGTATCGACCCACATAGCAAGTATGTTATTTCGTCAACTCTTTTATTCAGGTAATCGTCGCGTCGGTTATTATTATTGGTTATGCAATTCAAGAGTGCGCATGAGATTTTTCATGTAGTATTTGTGAGATTTGTGTACATGTCAGTGGCACACTGACATGTACACAAATACGACACAAACACCGCCAAAGGCTTTGATTTGCAGTCAATCTTTAACATTTAAAGGTTCGACTTATTAGTGCCCAATCTAAAGGAAAAAAACTTATCACACTTGAGAGGACTATTATTGACTAAAATGGAAAATCTTACATCCGGTCTCAGCGGAAGACCAGCGCTGGTTGTTTACGACTAGCATTATGCTGAGCTGGGACCGGATTGTGACAAAAACATGTTATATAGGTATTTTGTGTATGAATGATATTTATTTTGTGTTGTATGTTTTTTGTCACAATAAATTTCTGTCTATATCTATGTCTATGTCTAAAATTCGCTTGAAAAATCATACTGTTTTATTCTGTCGGATAAAAAAGTTATAAATACTATGCATACATAAAATAAATTATTTGAAGTCTACCTTCAAAAATATCTAAATTTCCACCCAATTGCACTCATATTTTTATTCAACTCGTTAGGCGCTTTATCTCTATTCAGTGCCATCCTTTACTCGGCAAATTAAATCAGAATATTTTTTATTTACTGAGCTCTCCGAAAAGCGACATATAAAAGGAAAGGTGCCTTAAATAAAGGGTGTCGGAATTACCTTAATTAAACGACAAAGGCGACGGTCCATAAAAATTTAAGAAATTAAATTAAAAAGCACTTTTGAGGACTTGTCAACCGTTTTGTTTCACGTAATAAATTAGTTTTATGATATAAGAGGTTACAAGAGGCTAAGAGGGGTTAAGGGGCTACAGAAAATACAAGCAAATAAAAATATTTGCTTGTATTTTCTGTAGAAACAAGGTCATTTTCTCAAAATGTAAATAAAATGAGAAAATGTGAGATTTACAGAAATTGGTTCGTTGAAATCCTGTGGTTTGTTAATTTTACATGATTTTTAAATTGAAATAAAACAAATTTAAAAGCTTTATTTAAATATGTATGTAAACGTATAATAATAGATTCGTATATGTTTTACAAGCTATATTTAGCTTGCCTTGTTAGTGTGGGTCAAATCTTGCAATTGAATTTTATTTATTGAATTACTTGAGGGAAATTGTTTTTTGTGTAGGCGATGGACTGACCCCATACCACTGCAGGCCAACATTATATCTTATCATCCAATACCTCCTAACCCTCTTATCATTATAACTCCAATATAGCGGAGTTCTGAAAGTGGTGGGCCAATTTTATTTTTAATCATATATACTTAAATAAAACCGGCCAAGTGCAAGTCGGACTCGCGCACGAAGGGTTCCGTACCATTATCTATAAAACCGGCAAAAAAATCACGTTTGTTGTATGGGAGCCCCCCTTAAATATTAATTTTATTTTGATTTACTTATTTATTTTTAAAGTGAATAACATAACTCAATATTCAATGAATATTTCAAGCGTCTACCTGTTGCCGTTATCAATATCGAACAAAAACGAGCAAAAAAGCCCCCTTAAATATTTATTTTATTCTGTTTTTAGTATTTGTTGTTATAGCGGCAACAGAAATACATCTAATACATCGAAAATTGCAACTATCTATCTATCACGGTTCATGAGATACAGCCTGGTGACAGACGGACGGACGGACGGACGGACAGCGGAGTCTCAGTAATAGGATCCCGTTTTTACCCTTTGGGTACGGAACCCTAAAAATAACCCGCTCCTAGCTATACTTAAACTTATATTATGATCTTTTTTTACTAAAAAGTGCTAAGTCATAAAAATTTAATTATTTTATGAAGAACATATTATAATATACAACGTCGCGTGTGGTAGCCAGCACTTGATTCGTAATTAAATTTACCGGATTGTTTTCACTTCGTAAATTGACTTTCAAGTTGAGGTAGCGTGAATAATCGCTTTACTTCAGGCTTGGGCTTCTGGCTTGATTACGGGATCTCTCAACTTATTTTATTTCTCTTTATCTTTATTTGAATTTCTTATTCTGAGCGTCAAGATTGTATAAGATTAGTTAAATTTGTATAACCGCGGTGCGAAAGGACCTATTGAAAAAGAGCTCTTGGGTGATTCGGACCGCGGTACGAATCACATGCGGTGCGAAACGCCGAATTACCCAAAAATATAGTGTTGAAATTGACTTTAAATATTTTTGCATTTATGCCACTATAGTATAAGTATAAACTTGTATGATCGAAATAAAAAAGGCCTCTTCTGGTGACAATCGTTGCATAGTAAAATTAGAATTACGACAACTGTAGAAGAAGTTGGTATAAGAATACCGTCTTCTTTGTCATCTAGTTATACCTATAGTCTGTTTGGAAAGAGAACTTTTGTGGAAAAATGGAAACTGATTGTATTGCTAGCTGGTTTGAGTACGTGTCAACGGCAATGACTTTGTCACTTGGTCATATTGGATCGATACTCTGAAACATTCGGTCGTGCTGGGAATGGCTGAGAATATCTCAGTTGGCCATATGAAAGGCAAATATTTCTGCCATGAATTTACATTCACGTCACTCAGTCTGAGTATATAACGCTCACTATCTCATGACTCAATCTGAGTATATAACGCTCACTATCTCATCACTCAATCTTAGTGTCGCTTGTTACGTTTCTTCTAACAGTTCAACGTCATCCTGACTTGAACTGTTAGAACTCTTCACTCTCTCTTTTGCACGGCAATGAGAACCAACTCTAAAAGAGAGTTTTAATATAGTATTCTGTACTGAAAATGACCTCGCGCATACGTCACCGATAAAACAAATGACCAGAAAAAGTAAATTGTATTTCTTCATACTGCTTAAACTATACTGTAGAGCAAATCTTAAATTAAATCTTTCTCCAAAGCAACAGAAGTATTAAAACTTGAAATAGCAATATAAGATCCGATTATATCCCTCGATGTTATCAAACAATTTTGCATTTCCCCCTATTTATTGTTATTAAAAAAGTTACTAACGAAATTACGTCCTAATACAAAAAAAAATTGTCTCGGAATCCTTCGGGAAAATCGTGAAGCAGATAAGGGAGAAAAAATTAAATTTTTGCCGGTCTTAATAAATCTCGGGGGTTGTTAGGGACGAGAGTTGCCCTAATGCGATATTTATCGCCCTGCAAAAGGGAATAAACTCTTTTCACACAATAAATACGCCTATAAAATAAATAAAAAGGTCTGAGCCGAGCTGTTGCCGAGATTTAATTTTGAAGTATAATTTTTGTTGTGAGGGATTTTTAGGGTTGAGCTAACTCTTTTTTACGGTTCGCGAGGTTCTCTCCGCATAATTGAACTTACAATATAATTGACCTGGTTCCGTGGTTCCGTTGAACGTAATTCGAGTTTAGTAGAGCTCTTTTTACTATATAAATGTCTTGTATCAGATGATTTTTGTTCGTTTATAATATTATTGTATCATGACTTTACAGGATTAGAATGCAATTTTTCAATCGTCAAAATACCTACGTATATTGACTAGATGGCATTCCGCGCAAATCTCATAAGCACATCGTGGCCTATAACTTGTATATACTAGTATACTTGCGAGGTCTACTGCTAGCTACTGATATTTTAATTATTCATATGGGTATAAATTTGTACCTGCTTAGTACATATACTCAGACTTCCGTATTTAGAACAAATTAAGGTTTATTTAACAATTAATAGCACCTGTATAATTTCAGGTAAAATCATTCACGAGATGCAGTTAATAAGTTTTTCCTTCATACATTTTTCTTTGACAGGTGGCCGTAGAAGGCGAGCGGCTACGAAGGCTACGAGAGCGCGTAGAGGCTCAGGAGCTGAAGCTACGACGGCTAAAAGCGCTACGCGGCCAACTAGACCGGAACAAGCAAGCTAACATCGCACTTAGTAAGTACTTTTACTTTTTATTTCTAAATTAGCACAGGTCATTTGATAAATGGTAAGCGCAACGTGAATAATGGTTTATTAATTAATTTTGTGTCTTTATAACATGAATCCTGTGTCATTTAAACACAGCGAGATTATTTTTTTATTCAGACTATTTTATTTTATTAGGGTTCCGTACCCAAAGGGTAAAAACGGGACCCTATTACTAAGACTTCGCTGTCTGTCTGTCTGTCTGTCTGTCTGTCTGTCTGTCTGTCTGTCTGTCTGTCTGTCTGTCTGTCTGTCTGTCTGTCTGTCTGTCTCCAGGCTGTATCTCATAAACCGTGATAGCTAGAAAGCTGAAATTTTCACAAATGATGTATTTCTGTTGCCGCTATAACAACAAATACTAAAAATTAATAAAAAATAAATATTAAGGGGGGTCCCCATACAATAAACGTGTTTTTTTCGTATTTTTTTGCTCAATATTAAAAACGGTAACAGGTAGACGCTCCAAATTTTCACAGAATACTTACTTGTATATTACCTTTCAAAATAAATAATTAAATAACTATAAAGTAAATATTAAAGGGGGGCTCCCATACAACAAACGTAATTTTTAAGCAATTTTTACTCGATCTTAATTAACAGGTAGAAACTTGAATATTTGTAAGTAAATATTTAGAAATATATTAACTATAAAAATAAATACCTAATCTAATACATAAAAACTCACAAAATGAAAATAATCCGTGCATCTAAACGCGGTGCGAGCGCCGCGCCGCGGTGTGGTGGTGGCGCGAACGCGCGGGTAGCGGGGGAGGTAGCATCACGGAGCGAGCCATAGCCGCGCGTATTCGCGCGAGCGTCGTTATGCTGCCCGGATGTGTATCGAAAACCTACCTATAAGTTTGCAATTTACTACTTGGAATTTCGTTGATTTCTCGTTATTTTATAAACAGAACTAAACTTTGTAGTATTATAGATGATAGTACGGAACCCTTCGTGCGCGAGTCCGACTCGCACTTGGCCGATTATTCTTGACCCATACAAAAAGGAAAAACTATGCTAATTAGCCAGATGGCACTCGCCAACGCCTTACAGTTTATTAACTGAAAGCTGATTTTTTGAGAATGCCTACTATTATCTATTAGGAATATATTTTTATATGGTCAGAGTTAAGAAATACCTATGTATGTATTTATCTTTTTGTCACATTAATGCCAATCCTGTAAACGATTTCTATCTCTAATTCCATTGACCTCATTCATAGGCTGTTCTTGGTTCTCAAATTATATTTAAGTTTTTCGATTAAATCACTTGGTCTTAAACGTAGGCAGATGAAAGTGCTTATAAAATAGTGATTTTCATTTGACATGTATGTGAAAATAGTTTTATTCTATTTGTTTAGGATAAATAGAAGGTGCAACAATAATTACGTATAATAGATAAATTTGTCCTAGAACTAGTTTAAAATTGTGTAAACGAGAATTTATACGTTTTTTTATGCAAGATAGATCTTCGATTGACCACCAACTCGCCAGATGTTAAGCGACGGTACGAAACTTATTATATTTCGGTATTTTTAAGACACACATAAGTGACATTTCAAATTGAGTGATTTCAAACTGTCTGTTTTAGATAAAAAAGCCCGTCCAGTCCTAACAAAACTTTCGAGATCAGTGTCTAATTCCCAAAACAATCTGCACTAGATCTCGACAAGGCAAACGACATCGCTTTACACGCCACCTCAAGTAAAGCCAATAGTCGGCGTTAACCCGGATTACCTTGTTCCGACAATCGGGGCTCGCGGGATCCCGGATTATCAATGTAAGATGATAATTAGCTGCTACGGTATTAATTAGGAAGGTAATACGGTGCCTCGTTCTCTGCGACCTTGTCTGGATTAGTTGAACCTTTTTTTTTTCATTTTAAGCTCGAGTACGGTAATATTTGCGTTGTGCGCTTACGCCGATTATTGGAATGTTGAAAGGAATGCTTAACGAGCCAACTGCCAAGACGGAAGGTAATGTTTTTCGGCTGATAATAATATAATAATGGTATCGAATCTCGTTTCTAAGCTCGAGAGATTAATATTAACTCAGGAGAGTTCCAATAATTAACTTCTAGCTCTATTTAATTTTGTATTGTTTTTTTGCAAAATTTGGTTCATTCTAGAGCTCAATGGATCTTAAATATTTTATCATTGATGTAGCAAATATTTTTGCTAATTTTTGACAACAATAATCGACAATACTTACGAGTACCTTTAGCACTTGGTTAAATTCAACTTCAAAGATTTGTTTATATAGTTAGTTATTTAAATAATTTAGCGAAGCTAATAAACAAGACCAGCCTGTTAAAAATCAACAAATATTTTTATGGAAAATATTTGAAAGAACCCGAATAAAACACCATGATTGTACTTTTTACACTTCTCGAGTGGTTTTAATAGACTTCGCCTTTTATCATTCACTAGCGGACCCGGCGAACTTCGTTTCGTCTAGAAGTCGAATGTCAAATCATCGTCAATAGTCACAAAACCGACCAAGAGAGAGTCGGAGAGTTCTGAACAAAATTTCGTCAATCAAGTACATATAATTGTCAAGAGTGCTGCTACCTAGAGACATCGTTTTATTTTTCCTGTAAAGTTTACGTAAACGTCTATCATGTCAAATTATTTTAGATAGTTGACCCGGTGATATTGTGTAGTCACCAAAAGTTACCAAAAATCGATTTGAAGTGAAGTGAACTTACCGTGATTAACAAACACTTATTAGCAAACAAAAAACTACTTAGTCTTTAAAACAAAACGAACTTTATCAAAAACATATAAAATTATTATTAACGCGGTTATGTGTTGTCACAGATTACCACAGATTCTTTTGTTTTAAATTGAATGACGTTGACATTCGTTACGCGCGTTTTTTAAAATATGCAAAATTAAATGTATATTTTTCAATCTTTCTGAGAGATTTTCTTAATATTTGTTTCCGTAAGAACCTTGTACAGAGTATTAGAAAACTACAAAAAAAAAATAAGCCAAATCGGTCAAGCCGTTTTCATGTTATGTCGTGACAACGGAAAACGGGTTTCATTTTTATATATATAGATTAGCGAATGTATCTATTTCTTCCAGGCAAGTGCGCTCCATCATAGACCACAGCATTCGCTAGTTCACATCAAACGAGTTGGCCGTCTCGCTTAAGCATAATAACAAATTAAAAAAAACAACGGGTTGCACTCAGGGAGTGCCGGCAGAAGCGAAAACTAAAAAATAAAATAGCAACAGCGCCATCTAGTACGTTGGTCTGGAACTAATTTTATTGTATGAAGTGTTGTTTTAATTCTTTATGTTCCTCCAGATGGGAAAATGGCGCTTTAATAGTGGTTTTGCTTTCTTGCTTTATAACTTGTACGGAGACTAGAAGGACAAACTTGTACATACAATAATGAACTTTAAATGCAGAACGTTAGAATAGGTTTCTGACTATAATCCGTCCGTCTTACTTGTTACGTCGAATTTTCGATCAGGACACGTGACACCTGACGCATGCTAAACATTTTTTACCCATCCCAAAAAATGCCCAAAGCCGCTAAAGAAGTTTTCACTTCAAAAAAACATAAAATCAAAAATTAACGCTCTAATAAACAAGAGTAACTCTATAGACTTCCTCCGTCGTCCCATATCTAATATTGGTTAGTAATTTTTTCCCCTCCCAAATACCCAACTAATAACGAACAAAGCCAATTCGATTTCACCGCCCAAAGTTACTCAACTCTGTTCGTACGAGCTTACTTATTTACCAACAGAAACTTTCCACACCCACTTTGTTATCTGCTACAAGAGGAAACCCGAAAAAACGGGCTTCCCTAACAAAGGTCAAAAGGGTGTAAAAAATTACCTTCATATGTGTACGAGTGGGAGTGTAATCAATAATCATTCATTCATTATGAGGGTAGGACAGGAACGATGTGCGGCCGCTGACCTTGACAAAACCTTTTGTTAGGGCTAGACAGGCTTTTCCCGTACAAATGACAGATTATTGTAGCGCCAAACTGAAACACCACGTGCGAGTGGCCCCAGTGTTACTCATATTACGTATATTTCAAATGACTTCTGCGAATGTAACATGTAAATTGTAACCATGATGGGACATTTTTTCTGACCATTACTATTATGAAATAAACAAACATGATTGCGTGTCTAAATATTTCGTTAATTCTCGAGAAGTTCGATTTCCAGTTCAATTGATTTTAATATCATCTCCATATCCAAATATTTCTGAGATATAAGAAGATATTTTTAATAATCTGAGTTTGTTCGAATGTGTCTTACTCTTATAAACTCTCATTGGTCATCACTTCGCTATTGTTGATGACATTATTGGACAAGATTAAAAAACTAAAACTATAGAAGTACTTGAACACGCGTAAGTCCCGAAATATTACTTTATATTCAAAGTCTTATCCTCACTGATTAGATTACATTATCTCAAAAAACAGACAATAAGTATAAACTTCAACCAAGTTTTAGCATACCAAGTATTCTTAGGAAAAGATCCAACAATCTATTTTAAGGGAAATGTCAGAATAATTTATGATATCGCCGTACTTAAAACTAG
Source organism: Lycia hirtaria (assembly GCA_947563715.1). NCBI lineage: Eukaryota > Metazoa > Arthropoda > Insecta > Lepidoptera > Geometridae > Lycia > Lycia hirtaria. Next base: position 16,106,239 of record OX387375.1, on the reverse strand, counting down.
CCCTTGCCAGGTCATTTACCGGTATCATAGTTTTGGCAAGAGATCAAAGACTTGTAACATCACGTAACCCTTGTTTTTGGCAGCTAAGGTAGGGCATAACGCGATTACAGCTGATTTCCCTGATTATGAGATAAATTCTTTTTTCTTAAGTTTTCCGGTGTCAGATTCCAACGTTGCTAAATTAATTGGAATGATTTCCAGTTACTTGTTTTCTCTCTTATTACTAGGAACCTTTGAATAAAAATTGGAGTGAATGTACGGAGAAGTTTGGGATAATTAATGTAAAGTGCTAATTTAATTCACTTTGAAATGATAAAATTAATTGTCAGTTTCTAATACATCGCATGCTTACATGTGCTTGTTTTTATATCTCTATTTGAATTTAATTTTATCTCAATGTTTGCAATCCTGCTTCTATTTTTTATTATTATTTATTGAAACAAAATATCAAACGTGATATTATATTGAATATAGAAATAACGACAAACAATTAAATGTATTATTTGTGTTTGTATAGGTATGTAAGTATTTATACGAGTATATGTTTCTGTATTACTCTTAAAAGGACTTACCGGTTTTAATTTTATTTTCACTTGATAATTTCAAATTGTAATTAATTTAAATTTTGATATTCAATTTTGTTAGAGAAAGGAGGTTCAGTAATCCATGTCCATTTATGTTATTCTTAGTTATGTTACCTTTCCAATTGGTACGATCTTGGCCCAAATCTTTCGCTTCTTATATTTTCTTTATCGTCTTCATATATGCTCGTTGGTTGTGAATAAAATATGGATATAAAATGCAAGTTAATAATTCCAATTATAGTTATAGATATTCAGCCTCACATAAATGGGTCACTTTGCCGGTTCAAGACCGTTTGGTGATCTATTCTGGCCGCAGACTATCTGACATTGGACTTGCCAACGGATGAATGGTTTAGTAATCGGATGGGCATTTTAATTGGTGATTTCTGCCAAATTATTATATTTAAGCGACCTTTACTCAGATATGCGACTCTATCGTTGTACTGACAATATATCCATACGAAAGGGTATACAGTCTAAGCAGCACTTTGCATACAATATAAATTTTTGCTGCTTGTTTTGAATATTCTATTAATGGTTCAACTGTAAATTTTTGCATATATTTTTTTATCGACCGGCTAGTTTAAACGACACCTTATCAGATATTTATCGACGTTGCGGTCCACGATGGAGCGCGATAGAGAAAACCGACACTCACGATTTAAAGGCACCTAAATTACATCACACTCAGAAAACGTACCACAATTTAGCAGTTCGCACTATAAACTCTTTGTCTGGAGACCATTTAGCCTCGAGCTAACAAACCAACCGCCTTAAAGTAGCTTGTCTGTCTATATTCTATAGGATTCATTTTGGGGAGTGTGAGCAAGAGTTTCACGTCCTAATTCCACCCTCCCCATTTCTGTTGTACATACTTTTTGTTAAACTTGATTCGTCCTAAAGGTTTCGTTAGGACGTCTGCTGGTAACTTTTGGGAAGGCATATATTTTAAATCAATAACCTTCGTTCCCACTTTTTCCCTAATAAAGTGATATTTTACATCAATGTGCTTAGTACGATTATGGTGGACTGGATTCAGTGCTAATGCTTGAGCACTTTGACTGTCTGTAAAAATATCAACAGTTGGTGACTTACCAGTTACTTCACTGATAAATCTTTTCAAAAAACAAGCCTCTTTTGTAGCAGAAGACAGTGCCATATACTCTGCCTCGGCTGAGGATAGTGCCACTGTTGATTGTTTCCTAGACTCCCAGGATACGGCTCCTCCTGCCAGCTCCACGTAAAAACCGAAAGTCTGTTTATTGCAAAAATCCTTGTATGGCTTGAAACAGGCATCTAGGGCCTGGAACATGAAACTAAAACAAATGTGTACAACAGATAGGCATATATTAAATTATTTATTTTCTTGCAGTGAGTAGCAGATTATTTTATTTTAAAGTAAAGGAGGAGATGTTGTACATACTTTTTCATTTCAAAATAAGAATCTTTTTTTAAACTGTTTATTCTTATGTTCTTTTTGTTATTTACTTCAAAATAAAATTTACACGCGTGCAGTCGCATAAAAATGTTTCTTTATATTTTCTTCCTTCCTATTTAATTCTACAATTTCACTACAGGATTAGCAGAAAGTCGGCGTCTGACCCCGATACAATTTCTCATTGAAAAAATCTGTATTCAGCAAAATCGGTCCACGTTCTTGATGCGTTCACAGGAATGGAATTATTTGATGCCATGTCTGTTTCCTGAGAACTACAATCTTGGAATTTTCAAGGCTAGGGGATAGATATCTTCTAGATCAACGAGCGCCATCCTCGGCCACACCGTCGCTTAACATCAGGCGAGTTGGCGGTCAATCATAAATCTATGTAACATAAAAATTTGGAACCAAAGCGTTTTGTTCCGGTTTTTAGAATATGGCGCATGAAACGGAGACTTTTTTTCGTGTTTCTAACCGTTCGATGGAAAAATTAGAAGGAGATTGATAGAGGTAGTGTAAATTAAAATCTTTACATCTCAAACACGAAATTAGCTGTCTAGAATTTGACGTGTCTTTGAACAATACATACAATGAAGTAAACTTTCTAATAAAAATAAACTAAAATCGAAATCATTTCATACATATAAGAGCTACGGCTCCGTAGTGATACACATGTTAAACTTATTTTAGCACCTCTGTTTGCGTTGGGATTAAAAATAATCGGAAACCATAAAAACAAATTAAACAATCATCATAATGTTTCATTGTTTCAACTTTTTGGATAAATCGAACTCGGTCGACCCCAATCACAATATCGATTCGATTGTGGTGTGTTAGAGCTGGCTACAGCTAATGCCACCTTTAACATTCTGCTCGTAATGGATACGTCAATTCCCGACTCGCGATACATATAACGGTCAGATGAAATGACATCCGGGTGCTTTGGGTAGTCAGGACTATCCGATTAGTTGGAGAGCTAATGGATATAAATTAGATTGTATGTATATCCGTTTGAATAGAGTTATTCTATGATTTTATCATAGTTTTTTTATTCAAAAATTGTTTTACTCGACAATGAATATCAGCTAATTTAAAAAATATATCTATACTTACCTACCTTAGTATAGTAGAACACAAGTATCTTCTCGTGTTCAGCTGATTGATTACGTGTCAGTAAGAGTAATTTTCATAGTCCAGTCGTTACACTTATACATGTTGTTGAGTGTACGTTTTCACGAGAAATAGAATATCATAACTTTATTGTACAACTATACAGAATAACAATAAATGGAATTGAAAGTACAACAGTGGCCTTATATCATAGAGCGATTTTTTCCAGACAACCTTAGGGTGTTTCGGAATGTAGCAATTAATTAGAAATGATATGTAGATTTGTTGTACAATTTATGCAAATAACCTTTAGAATAATCACTTATATTATTTTTCATAGAATAAAACGTAAAACTACAATATTAAAACTATATAAAAAACTACTATTATTTTTCATACATTTTTTTATAGAGTTGTATTCTATCACAAACAAGTATCTATATTAAAAGAAAAACAAAACACACGACTGCAGAAAAGCAGTTTTTGCAGTCTAACTTACGATTTCGTTACGCTTGTTTCTTGTGAGAAAGTATGCGTAAAACATATAAGTTATATATATATTCGTAATCACCGTTAAAAATTCTTTATTTTGATACCACACTCGATGTATTTTGAAAACATTTTTTTTGAGATTACTTTTTGGCGCCAAAAATCCTAATTTTTATTTTATTTTTATTTTGGTAAAGATAAAGATAATTTATTTGCATACAACACGAGAATTTTATACAACAAGTGCATAAAAGATGTTACACAAAATTTAGTCGCTTAAAATCATGTTGTGCCGATTAGGCGTACAAATGTCAGGTAGACAGCATCATGCACATGCGAAAAATTAAAAAATAATAATTATTATTATTTGTTATTAGATTAATACACAAACCAAAAATATGACAAAGCAGAAGCAATAAAAGATACACATAATGTCAAATAAAATTAAAATTTGTCATTTAAAAAATCATTGATAGAATAATAACACTTCTGCAATAACAATGCCTTCAACTTTTTTCTAAATAAATTACTATTCTGGTCTCTTATTGACTTAGGAATCTTATTGTAGATTTTAGGACCCATACATACGATGCTATTTTGCATCAGTGCTGTCTTTCCTTCATGTACGCGCCGTTTGTCTTGGTCGCGCCTATTTCTTACAGTAGTATCAGATAGTGTGGGGAATCTCTCCCGGTTTGTTTTTACAAAAAGGGCCGTTTCTAAAATGTATAAACACGGAAGTGTAAGAATTTTATACTTTAAAAAATAGGGCTTACAACTATCTCTTTTTTTGAGTTTAAACATTGAACGAATACAGCGTTTCTGCCTTTTAAAAATAATAATTTTATCTGTTGAATTTCCCCAAAAAATAATCCCGTACCTCAAAATTGATTCAACTAACCCATAGTAGGCTTTAAGTAAAGATTCTATATTTAGAGTACGAGCTAGTTTGGCGATGGCATATGTTTGGCTACTTATTCTTTTCGAAAGGTGCTCTATTTGTGATTTCCAATTCAATTTTCGGTCAATATATAATCCAAGAAATTTTGAGCTTTCTACTTCATTTATAATGTTATTGTCATATGCTACATTAATATTACCTTTGTTTGTTTCTCTTTGTCTAAAATGCATTATATTTGTTTTATTTAGGTTAATTTTTAAGTTATTGTTGTCAAGCCAAGATATAACTGAGGTCAAAGATTTAACAATATCGTTTTCATAAGAGTCAAGTGTTTTACATGCTACGGTGATAGTGCTATCATCTGCAAATAATGTCATAGGTTGAGATGTAGCATTAGGCGAGTCATTTATGTATGCTATGAATGAAAGTGGTCCCAGGACACTACCTTGAACTCCGGAACTCCGTACGCCACTTTGCGTTCATACGATCTATGTATTTCTTCTGCTTTCGTGTTAAGATTGACTCGACTGATTTCCGTGATCCCTGATTTCCTGATTTCCTGATTTCCTGATTTGGTGTACTGATTTTGTCACTCTCACGACTAAGACGAATCTATTGACACCTTTCACATCAAAATCAGTCAAGCTGTTTAGGCTCTAGGGCGTGTCAAAGAAATATACATACACTCGAAAAACATAGCCCTCCTTCTTACGCAGTCGGGTAAAAAGTAGCCTATGATACTCAATAATAATCGGCCAAGTGCGAGTCGGACTCGCGCACGAAGGGTTCCGTACTATCATCTATAATACTACAAAGTTTAGTTCTGTTTATAAAATAACGAGAAATCAACGAAATTCCAAGTAGTAAATTGCAAACTTATAGGTAGGTTTTCGATACACATCCGGGCAGCATAACGACGCTCGCGCGAATACGCGCGGCTATGGCTCGCTCCGTGATGCTACCTCCCCCGCTACCCGCGCGTTCGCGCCACCACCACACCGCGGCGCGGCGCTCGCACCGCGTTTAGATGCACGGATTATTTTCATTTTGTGAGTTTTTATGTATTAGATTAGGTATTTATTTTTATAGTTAATATATTTCTAAATATTTACTTACAAATATTCAAGTTTCTACCTGTTAATTAAGATCGAGTAAAAATTGCTTAAAAATTACGTTTGTTGTATGGGAGCCCCCCTTTAATATTTACTTTATAGTTATTTAATTATTTATTTTGAAAGGTAATATACAAGTAAGTATTCTGTGAAAATTTGGAGCGTCTACCTGTTACCGTTTTTAATATTGAGCAAAAAAATACGAAAAAAACACGTTTATTGTATGGGGACCCCCCTTAATATTTATTTTTTATTAATTTTTAGTATTTGTTGTTATAGCGGCAACGGAAATACATCATTTGTGAAAATTTCAGCTTTCTAGCTATCACGGTTTATGAGATACAGCCTGGAGACAGACAGACAGACAGACAGACAGACAGACAGACAGACAGACAGACAGACAGCGAAGTCTTAGTAATAGGGTCCCGTTTTTACCCTTTGGGTACGGAACCCTAAAAAGTAAAGAAAATTTTAACGACACCTTGCACATACAAATCTGTTGAGTCATTTAGGCCGTAAGAGATTAAATATACTTACTGGTACTTTTTTTTAAACAAATTCATCAACTATTTGGATATTTTTTTCGCTTTAAAATTATACTGACCATATAAAGCTATACATGCTTATATTGCTGAACCGCATCCCGTAACCTGTTGACCAAAATAATATCTAAAAAGTTAAGGTAGTCCCTTTTGTTTACTCCAAAAATAGGTATATTTTTATTTACGTAAACCCAAAGTTTTTTAAATTAAATTAGTCTGTATATTCCGATATTAGACCATTTGTGAAACCAAATTACAACATACCCACCAACCTGTTTTTATAATATAAACATTTTGACAAATCGTGGATGCGTTTGCCAATATCCCATATTATTATGTATTATTTTTTGTACCCAACAATCTTTACCTATGAATATGTTGTTAAAAACCTATTCTATTATGACTTGCTTGTCAAGGTCATCATACAATAATAAACGTTAATAAAGAGTTTATCTATCTATCTATTCTTGTATTGAGATGGAGAGTCTCTTCTGGTCTCCAAGAAAATGAACAAAAAATGTCAGAGCGGCGGCGCGGCGGCGTCTGTCAGACTCGGCTCGCGAACGTTTCTCAACTTCTCAACTAACCAAAAGGTTACTAAAGGTTACCAAAAGGCACTGATGAGCGTTCTAGTTAACAAAATGACGAGTATCTCTCGAACTAAGTGGAGCTTATCTGTCTGCCCGCCGTCCGATCGGCTGAATCAACAGGCGCTTCCTAATCCTAGTTACTCAGCAAAACCCCTTTTTATTGTGATATGCTTCTGATGAAACAGCAATTTTGAAATTAAACACTTTATTGTTGTTGGTTTTGAAATTGAATTATAGCAGAAATGGGTCGGTTTGTTGGCTTTATCTTAGTTATACTAATTGTTACTAATATTATACAAGTGGAATTTAACTTTTTTTCTCTTTGATAACTTTTTACGAGTTAATGGTTCATGATGAAATTTGGCTTATAAACAACTAAAACGCCGATGAAGTTCCATAAGATATATGTACATTGTACATGATAGTATGACAAACACACAAACTTTTGCATTTACAATTATTACCCGACTACGCAAGATGAAAGATATGATTTTTGGGTGTATATATGTTTGTTTGTACGACTGATGCAAAAATTACAAAAAAAAAACTTTTCTCGTAACTTTCAACAGACTCTTTCGTACCGAAAAGTGTTTTGAATACTAAAATAATTATTATAAAGCAATGGTTATTTGAATATATTTTGAGAGGTGCAGCATTCGCACCTTTCTATCATCCTTTTCTATCCTGTAGTTCTAATATCTTCTATCGCTATACATGTAGCATTATAACCGAGCTGCGGAATGCGTCTGGCATGTTCAAACTGGGAGTAGACTCAATTACACCGCGATGATGTCCTAGACAGGTCTAGAACGTTCGATTGTTCGGTTAAGACGTCGATGCCTGTTATCATGCTGATAGGTAGGCACAACCCCGATGATTCCAATTAAGGTTTCAGTCCAAGCCGCAATGCAGTGGGGTACTATGATTTGCTATACTAAGCCACCACATTGAAATTGAGGTCACTGTACTATAGAAATCTAAGCTTATTAGCATATACAGTTCTAACTGGAAAACAGGCAAGTTTTAGCCTTGGAATTTCATAAAATTCAGCGCAGATATTTAATTTCCGCAGTTCCCAAATTCTTAAGTCTCGTCCACACGAATTAAATTAGGACGTGTCTAGCATGAAATGGGAATTCACACGGGTGAGGCTCGTGTGTGAACCTTTCTTTTCGTTTGCGGTGAAAATGCTTGAGCCGAATTTTAAGCAAGTCTCGGTCGCGTACTTACCTACGTTTTTAGATTCATCAGCGTTGTATTTTAGGGAAATTAGTATTTAAGGCTGCCGCCTCATTTTCCAGAAACCTATTTTTTATTCTGTTTTATAAAATTAAGTACTTCGAATAATTTTGGAAAAGGAAAATATGTTAATAAGGAATTCTTATCTAGGTACATAGGTAAATAAAAATAAATAAAATAAAATAACTTTATTCAACTTCAAACAAACATCTATAAATCACTTTGATAATCTAGTGCTTATAATCCTCTTTTATAGTCCTGTTATAGGATAACCTTGGTACCCAAACTAGGTTAAACCTGTGTGATGGCATACCAGGGCCCTCCACGGGATCTTCTCGTACATTTTAATAGAATTTTGCTTCTGCTTAATAATGTTATAATAATAAAACTACTATACATGCAAATTTTGAAAATAAAAACCAAACCAAATGTGATGTAAAGAAAAGAAAAAACATAAACAAAATAAAAAGGTATATCATAAGCCGGTGCGAATATAATTTATATTAATGTATGTACTTAATTACCTTACTTTACGTGACAAATATATAGTACACATAATAATTTGCGATGTGCTATTCCATTTATTTTAATATCAAACACGACCTAACATTAATGAAATCTGGGGAAATAATTATTACTTTACTTTCACACATATAAAGGTTGTTAAATAATGACCCCTTTTTGCGCAATCGGGCATCAAGCCCATAAAAAGCCGCTACCTATCATATTTGCTAAATCTAAGCGAATAATAAAAGATTTATGGCCAGTAAAAAAAAAGAAAATTAACTTTTTATGATTATATTTGACCATTTGCTAGTCTTTTCGTGGACGTTGAGATGGGCGTTCGGAAATTGAATCGGCGAGTGGAATTTTTAAATATTCCGGTATACGTAACAAGTTTGAAAAATTCAAAGGGTAATTTAGGGCTCGTGGCGATAAAGCACACCTGGGAGCGGTAGACTTTGTGACGAAATCCTGATGAACAATACGCCGTCTTATTTATGTGTTAGGGCACGGCCTTAATTAAAAGTTGTGCTTGATGACATTTCCAATAACAACCCTCGTGAGTTATGCAGGTGTCGGTTATGATGTTTGTTGATGGAGTCCTGAATATTATGTCGGGACTAATAAGGCATTGGTTGGCTGTGCTTATATTAAAAGGAATAATATAGAATAAGGAATAGAGAGCCAGCACAGTCAAGCGTAGCAAAAATATAATAATATTTTGGTATTTGTTAGTTGTACTAGTATATATACTTAATTAACTAGATAATATATTTTTAATGATAGGTATTGATGTTTTTTTTATTATTCTTGTCTTAACGGTTAGAGTCATAAAACAAATGTAATTCAAATTTATTGGATACCATAATTTAAATCGATTATATAATTTTATTTATGCTATTATCATAAAATTTAGTTAATTTATCATATGTGTAATTCTGACTTACCTGTAACATGTATGTTATTCAAGGTTAATAAATATTCATATTCTTATACCTGCACGAAGCGCGGAATAAGCCGTGCGTATTAAAATAATGAAAGAGATTTCGGTTGCTAAGAGGCATTAAATTTAATTAGTTTTTTTTTTTTTGTTACGAATATGAAATTTTCCTTTTTGACATAAAAAACTACTGATATTACTGTTAAAGAGCAGTAAGCGTCTCTAGCGGTCGATTTAACACTGATGCTAACTTGTGTAATAGTCTAGTAAAAATAAGATTTGTAACAACATAAAATACAACTAAGTATATTGTTATTTAAATGAATGTACTGCTGTTTTGAAACACATTTGACACAATTTCATAATGATATTATAAAAGCTAATTTTGTTACCTTCACACGCTAAAACGGCTGAACCGATCGTTATGAAAATTAGTATAGAGATAGCTTTGGACCTGGAGACGGACATAAGCTACTTATCATCATCATAATCATCACCGTTTTTCATAACTACGCGAGTGAAACCGCGGAACGCAGCTAGTCTATAAATCGGGGATTATTGTTGATTTATTATTTTTAGTTATTTTCCTATCATAATGTCAAAGAATCCCCCCAGTTGCAAATACTGCGATCTGCTCCATACAAACGGATTTATTTTTACTAGACTATAATGAACGAATTACGGATCTCATTGGATCATCAAGAGATTTAGGGGGTGGGGATGTGTGGGGGGGTGTGTGTCAGTACATACAATATTTTTTACACAATTTAAAAATATTATTTGAAAACAAAAAAAAAATACACTTATTACACATATTATACATTTCAGTAAAATTCTACAGCGTCTATTAATAAATTATATCTAACTATAGCAGGCTTAAGAGAAATCGTAGCCTATACCATTTTCTTATACAGCATATGAGAACCAAGACAAAATATGTTTTGACCCCTCGAGAGTTGCCTCTCGTGTCTCTCAAAGAATCAACCGTTAAATAAATATTGGCTGTATTTTATGGAACATTTCCTGGTTCAGTGAATCGTGAAATCCGTGTTGTGTCCACAGTTCCCTTGTCCTTTCACAGAGTCATATTAAGATTTTTGCCCGAGATAAGTGGAGACGAAGCGCGAATTTTGTTAGGCATTGTGTGAAATTTCTCTTTTCTCTTCCCACCTACGCGTTGTTGTGGTAGAGACAAATGAGAAAGCGCAAAACGAGTGATAAGGATTTCCAAATCATGTTGACCTTGCAGTTTGCAAAATTTTACAGTATTAAAGATAAAAAATACTATAAATAAAAATACATACTTAAAGCATAAGATTCGGGATTTAAACACGCTGTCGTATTATGAGCGGGTGAAAAGGGATATTTCTAGAAAAGCGCAAGCCAAGTCATAACCTCGAGATCGAGATGTTACCTATGCAGAGTATCGTATGAATAAAGTTATTTAGTTACTTTTTTTTCTAGAAAAGCGTAAGCCAAGTCATAACAACCGAGATGTTACCTATGCAGAGTATCGTACGAATAAAGTTATTTAGTACCTTTTTTTTTTTTTTTTTATTAATTGTGATGACTGTGGAAGACGGATATTAATATTTTGGATGTTATTAATAAAGCTTTTACTAAAAGTATTCATGCAAAGTTTTAGTCGATATCGAAATTCTGATGAAACAGTAGAAAAATGAATAAGATAACTCCCAAATAGCAAATAAATTTGGGTTCAGTTTGTTAATCGCCGTAAGTACTTTAGATTGCTTTAGTAAAATATTGCATTTTTATTTAGGTAACAGTTTATTTGTGCCATAGATAGCAAATAAGACAGGCTTTCCGTTTTTATTGATTAATATTATAAAAGACATATAAAACCTCTCATGCATTTATCTCTACATTTGTAAATATATTGAAAACGTATTTCATATACTTTACAGTATAAACGAGCCCGAAAATACCTTTTCAAAAATTAATTAGAAAGATAATGACGCCCTTATTTCCGTAAGTAAGTAGGTATTTCTAAACGTTAGGTGCGCGGCGGCTCGCTTGTAATTCACTCCTAAATTATTCTTACTGGTCACAAAATGACATAATTACGCGAAAGCTTTTAAAGAAAATTAGATTCATTAACAACGTCACGAAAGAAAAACGTAATGGCCTCGGCATACAGACCGTAATAGCTTTCAGCAACTTACTGCGTTATAACTTAACGTAACTTAATAAGCATGATTTCTTCCTGATTTGAAACAGATTTAACGTTATAGATTTTCGATAATTATATTATTGGAGCTGCTATGCTTAGTCCCTATTTGACGTTATACGTAAATTTTCGTTATATGTTGAATAGTGTATAATAGTGTTTATTAAAGGACACTTTTATTTCACTTAAATATCGGGTCGCAGCCCGGTCCTTTGATGGGCATCAATGAGAGGCCCTTTACATAAAATAAAAATACAGTATTTTGGTATGTGGATTGATGATGGAACTATTGTACAATATGGAATTTGACAAATCGGGGCTATTGGGATGAAATGGTTATGACTTATAAAACTAGTTTACTGGCTGATGCTCCCACACAGTGAGTACGATAATAAACACTATTATTATTGTGAAAATTGTGATAATTTTGCATTATTGTGATAATTTTGATTTTGAAAGAATCTGGGGAATAAATTAATTATTAAACATATTAAACACTGACTGGTTACCAGTCGCGGTCACTATTCGCGTCAACTCAAATAATTATTTAATTTTTGCCCAAATTATCGTAAAAAAAGAGTCTCGCTATTTTCCAACAATCGCTTTACTCGAAAGCCTATATCGGTTCGGATTGTTTCCATTCCGAAGGTTTATTTCGAGTGGGAATCCGATTTTATCTCACATTCAAACAAATATCCAATTACTTAGGAGAGCTCCAGTGCTCAAGGATACTTTGTACGAGCGTCGTTATGTTGATGACACGCCTGAAATACTGAATCGCATCTGGAGAAACGATGACGGACGTAACAGTGATATACTGGAGACATTGTGGTCAAACAATCTCTACTTATAAAAAACTAATGGAACGAAGCACTATGGTTCCATCCATATTATATGGACCTCTAAATTTAGTCCAGTAAAAATAATATTTGTGTAGAAAATACAGCTACGAAAATTGTTATATTTTATCAAAGCATTGGTTTTGAAATACGTTTGCCATAGTATTTTAATAATCCTAACTAATATTACAAATGCGAAGTATGTTGCCTTTCCACGATCATACGGCTGAGTTGATTTTTATGAAATTTAATAGAAAATAGCTGTAGATCTGGAGACGGACATAGGCTACTACATCATTTTCATTACTTTTTTCATAACCACGCGGGTGAAACCGCGGGGCACATCATTATGAATTTGTGTTTTTAGGTATTTTCCTATCATAATTCCAAAGAATCTCCCAAACAGCATTTAATGTGATCTGCTCCAAAAGAGCGACTAGAGCGATACGGTCTTCCCTAATAGATATGGTCGGTGGGTTAAGATCGCAAGTTTCTTACAGTAAAACGCCAGTGGAGATCTTATCGGTCAAACATGAACCTGTCGATGAACAAATATACTTAGTCATCGTCTGATATGAAATGACGAAACTAAATGTTGTATAGAAAACGAATACATCTCATTTTCTATTTTTTGTGGAGTACTGATTCTGTTTTAACTGTCTTGACTTCGTCACTACACCACCAGCCGCTATGATTACATTAGATGTTTTACGTCGTAAAAATTTTTTTTTGGTTGGTTTGATGTAAATCTAATTTGATTTTTATTGTCGATCGATGTGATTCAAGATGGCAACCACACCTTGCTTGGAATAAGAACTATTCTTAGAATAGCTTTTCTGGGTGGGACAGCCCCAACACACCATCACATGGTAGATATATTCAACTTAAAGATGGGCAGTTAGCCAGCTGAGCACTAGAAAGTACTCTACTAGCATACTGTGGTTTTCTCAAGTCATTTTCCTTAACTGTATGTTCTAACTCTTAACAGTATGGATTCGAAACCGAGTCGTCGAGATAAAATTATCACATAACATATTGGCTGGATTTTACTGGACAGTGGGCAGGTGATATTTTTACAAATTCATGAAGATAACCGGCAGGTAAAATGGGGATGAAAAAGTTGCACCCCAGTACGGGAAGCAAATAAATTGTTTTCATCCGTTTTATCCACCTGTCAAAGGAAATGAGTGACATATTTTCATGAGGTATGCACTGAAAAGTGTAGAAATATGGTCGAAAGATAAAATATATTCACATTTCATGCGGTTTTTTCCAGTTGAAAATTGTATTTTTAACTCAATCGTATAAGGATCTAATAACTACCTTGTAATGTTATCATGCCTGCAATATAGTATTTATTTTAAAAACGAGCAACAGCATTTCGCTGCTAATTTAACAAAAATTAAAAAAAATACTGCAAAATATAATTGACACGTCAAAGATGCGTTATAATGAATGTCCCTTACACTTTAGTTTTTTTCCGTATGAAAGAGATATACATTGGCGAAAATTACACATTTTTCAGTTTCTATTAATCTCTAATTTTTCTTCTTACTTTATAATGTAAACAATAAGGGCATAATGACGAATTCATACTATAAAACAGGTATCAAACAAGCTTTCAAGTAGTCAATTAAATTTTCTATCTAAATAATCAATATCATTGCTAATATAGGCCAAAAAGAAAAAAGTTGCCTTGAAAACTGAAACGTACCCTATTTCTAATGCTTACTTTGCTCGCAAGCCCTCAAAATAGGCTAGGTCAGGCTGAAACACCTTTATTTATTGCTCGTGCGACCTCGCCCCAATTTCTTGTATCACATTACAAAACTACATTAGCCTAACAAATAGGCATGATAAAGGTACATTTGCGTCTAACTTTACGAATGATAATTTACTTTTTGGAGCTTTGGTTACTCGTCACATAAAGCCTGTTTTATTCTCGTTACAATCATCATACTCGAAAGTTAAATTTACTGTTCAAATATTTAGTTTTATTACCAATATCTAGTTTAAGGTCTTTTTAGAAATATCTACGGCTCAAAATTGGGTAGCACTGACTTTTCTTGCGCATATACAAAGTACATATTCATTCCTTTTATGTCAACACTACCTTTAGATTACTGTCGGCTTGTAAGCTACCTACGAAATGAAATTGTATAAATGTTTGGTAGTTCTGAATTCTAATATATACCTCAATAGTTTTTAACCGACTTTAAGTGATGGTGGTGCCGATTGTGAATTGTTTTTTTTTTTTATCATAAGGCAAGTATTTTATAACTTCATAAAATTTCAATTTCGTTTTATTGTTAATAAAATAGAATATTTTTTGAAACTGTTCGTTCATGTAATTTTGACCAAATAATAATATATTTTGTAAATCTATTATATACTTTCAAATATACATCTTAACAAATCCACAATAATTAAAAATCGTTTATGAGCAATATATTTCTCTGTATTACGTAACGATCTGAATAACTGCCTCTAAAAAATCTCCACTAAAATCAGCATTAAATTTCGTAATAGCTGAAAGAACTTAAATCATTGTGGATAGCTTTCACCTACTTTATAACAAAGTATTTTATTTCTACTATACAATGTTCTTTGAAAATTCTGCATCTCATAACCCTAGTACGATGAAACTGCAGTACGTAAAACTACCCACAATATGTCTTATGCTTCCTGGTTTTCATGTCTGGTCATAAACATGTTATGGCCCATAGTCGGAACTCAGCAGACCTCACTGAAAGGGCCAACCTCACCTATACTCTCGGCATGACAATTCTAACGCAATCGATATTGTTTCTGTTCTCGTCACTCTCACGTCTAATATCACTGTGAGCGACTAGAAGCGGAATAGCTGTTTTATTGCTCCAGAATGTCTTCCGGGTCAGAGTACGAAAACTCTGAATTATGGATGACAATTTCTAAAATAATTTGCAAAATGAAGGTAGGAAAGGTTTCACTTCCATACCTAATATTTTTTCCTTGATACTAAATAATTTATCAGAAAGAACTTTATCTACCGAAAATAATATATTTTGATGTATCGCAGTAAATAACAAAGGTTTTATGATTGATTTTCCGGAGTAAAGAATAAAGATTAAAAAAAAAATAAGGAAAGTTAATAAGATTAAATAAATTTTGTTTTCGTGGTTTTGATATTCTATATTTCATAATTGTGATCATAGGTAAGTAGTCGCGATTACTTCGTCACGCACGTGTTGCGTTTATGTAACGCTGTGTGTATAGTGTGTTTACTGTAAGCATTATATGATAGATCCAGCTTTACATTACGGTTAACGGTTGCCTGGAAGAGATCGCTTTTAGCGATAAGGCCGCCTATTGTCACACCCGTTTCGTAAGTTGTTCTGTAATAATGTATTTGTCCAATGGTGTACAATAAACATGTTTATCTATCTACATTTGTATTAGAAAGTGTTAATTAAAAAAAAAAAAAAAAAAATCACTTCAGCTTAATATTTTGCAAACAAATCCCTAAATTGAGAAATGGTTTTCGCACACCCCTAATTGTTATTACCTATCCCACAATACCCCACACGATGGGATAGTTGAAAAAAAGTTAATTCATCCCCAGATTACGTGTAGGGGAGGCACCCAAAAAAAAATCTTTTTTGCCATAAATGATATTCATATCCAGGCCAAATTATAGCTTTCAAGTACTAGTAATCTTTGAGTAAAGCCGCAGACAGACAAACAGACACACATGGTGAAACTATAAGGGTTCCTTGCTTACTACGGAATCCTAAAAAGTCATTAAGAAAGTAATAATTCAACAAATAAGTAGGTATATCAAATACTGCTTATCCGCATCGGAGAATCGTTCTTTTCCTGTACCTGTCTCCATAAAAGTAAATTATTGCTGCTTGCATAACGTAAGTTTTTCCAATATAGCCGCAGTTTTTCGTGACGGTCTCCCAATGGCACGGGGATGACGCATCGACTAAACTTGCTCGGTCGATACCGCCTTCCAGTCTAAGTACTACCTATCTATGGAAATGCTTTTAACTTCAGAGGCTAAATGAATGAAAAGTGGGGTGAGAACAAAAGTTGACAGAAGTTTGACACTTTATTATGAAAACTGACGTGGTTGTGACTCATTTTAATAATTCACGGTTCACTCACGTCTATTTTTGAGTCGAAATCTCCGACTATGGTTTTAACGGTATACGACGGTCTTTTTCAAAAGGAGCAGCGCAGACGTCCCTCCCGAAGACCGTCTCATCAGTATCAAACGTCCTTCGGGAGTGCCGTTTGCGCTGCTGAAACTATAGATGGAGATTTCGATTTCTACACAAAAATAGACGATAGTAACCCATGAATTATTAAAATTAAAATGTTTGAAACTTATAGCAAAAAAAAATAAAAAAATAATATGAACTTTATGGCTAAATAACAAAATTATGTCACATATTATACAAACTGTGATCCACAATTTAACCTTCATAATATGTAATGTACACAGAGTAAGGATACTTAAGAGTGATAGTTTCATAATTTCCATTAAGATTAGAAGCCAAACATTAATAAGAATGCATGCATCGCGTGCACGACACATGAATATAACTCTCTTCATCACGTCATCGTAACGTCACGTTCTTCGTCTTCTATCTCTTCTTCTCTTCTTCTCTTCTTCTACGTGGGTTCACCCACCGCGGGTATAGCTAGTAAAATTAAATGTGATAAACGTAAAAGGCGTGGCTGTAAATAGTAAATAAATAATCAAGACACGAATAGTACCGCCATACTCCCAGCATGAATGATCCTAGGCAATCATATCAGCGGTGGTAGCCACGCTGCAACGGAAAGAGACCATGTAATCTCGCAATGTGGCACGTGACAAGCTTTATCGAGATACGTCGCCAGTTGGTAAGGCGCTCGGGGAAACCTTGGGGTATATGAGAACTCTGTATTTGATATCAGTATATGAGATCAATGGAAAAAAATCTTGCTGAAATTAATACAGTTATTTTTTTTATTTAAATTAGATTTAGTTAGCAATTTTAGTATGTTTTATATTTATTTCCTATATCTTGTGGTTGTTCATTAGCTAAACACTTTAATGACGACTTTTATACAAGGGAACAAGTTTTATTCTACGACTTTTGTAAATTTCTTAAAAGAACGGCTCTGTGCAACTATTTTCCCTATGAAATAGATGTTCCAAAAATACTAGAAAGATATATATTAGTTTCTACATAAATTAAGCTGCTTTTAAAGAGCCTCTGGCTAATTTAAAGTAATATAGCTACTACGTGTATTGCATGTATGTATTTGTTAGAAATAATTTGTTATATGTCATTCGTAGCGAGTCTACAACGTAGCAACTCCTTTAGAGCTTTTCATGCATCTGTAGCTATTATTTACGATATTTTATTTTCATCCTAATTTCTTAATTTATTGTATTTACGCTAAATTTTACATATTTTCTTGACCTTGGGTACTGATGATGAAATATAAGATAGTAAAAATGCATCTTCTAAAATAGTATTACTGAGGCTACGTGGTTGAGAAAATGTTAGCTTCGTGCTACGTCGTAGAGCTGCTACGAAGTATGACTTATGACAACATTATATTATCGCTAAATATAAAATTATTTTTTGACATGTTTATTTATAAAAAGTTTCCGGCAGCCTAGTCGGGAGACCGTCTGACTTGTGATCCGCAGGTCCACGGTTCGAATCCCACGGCACGCACCTCTGTCTTTTCGAAGTTATGTGCGTATTGTTGATTGCCGGCAACTTCAAACGGTGAAGGAAAACATCGTGAGGAAACCTACATGTCTGAGAGTTCTCAATGATCTTGAAGATGTGTGAAGTCTGCCAACCCGCACTTGGCCAGCGTGGCAGACTATGGCCTAACCCTTCTCATAATGAGAAGATGGCTCGCGCCCAGCAGTGGGACAGTTTGTTAAACAGGGCTGACAAAAAAAATTTTTTTTTTTTTTTTATTTATATTTTAAGTTTGAGTAAACAAAAATATTACCAGAAATAATTTAAAATATAACAGAGAAACTGAAAAATAAAAATTTGCTTATATGCCTCTCGTATTTTACTTATCGATACGGTAAAAAATTCAAAGATTAAAAAAAAATACAATGATGGCAGCATCTTGAGAGCAATATTAGCTGGTAACGGTCCGATGGATTAGTAGATATATATGCATATATATTTATATTAAGTAACATTCTTTTACATTTTATTTTGTGTCATATTTACGTTAATATTTTTTTTATTACAGAATATGTAAGCAATTATATTGTTGAAAGTTGTTTATACTTTCCCAATTTTATAAATCTTGCCGTAATATAAGTAGTTCGAAATAATGAGAGAAATAAGCTCATGCCCTTTCAAATACCTATGCCTCCTTCGTGTAACCTTGTATATCAATCAAGTATCGAGCGATTTGTACCCAAATTCAAACGTATATTTTATAACATTAGTTTCTGTCCGTTCTCCGTCCGTGTTTTTGTGGCGTCAGTACATTAGGTCAGGGGTGTTAGTAGAGTAGCTAATTGCTTTACAAGTTTACAAGGTTTTGCCTCATTAGGCTTATTTTAACCCTTTTTGCTACTTTCAGCTGGGAACTGTTTGGTTTGTTTAATTTGATGGTTTGTTATCGTTCAGTTTCTGTGGGATAAAGGTTCAGAGTAATAAAATAATAAATATTTGTGGACATTTCACACAACACCATCTAGCCCAAACTAAGCAAAGCTTGTACTATGGAACTAGATGGCTGATAGAATACAGATATACTTTTTTTTTTTATATATACATAGAAACACCCAGACACAGAACAAACATCCGTGCTCATCACACAAATGTTTGCCCTGGGTGGGGATCGAACCTACGACCTACGACACAGCAGGCAGACATACTACCAACTGAGCCACAAGGCCAGTCAAAATTGTTTTGTTTTTACCTGTCTACCCAAGAAAAAGGGAGAAAAATTTATTATTGAGGTTTATCATCACTGACTGCTTTTGAAATGACTTGTTTATACCGATATTTATACTTGCAGCTTCTATATATCATGTTAGAATTAACTACGTAGGAGCGTTTTTCAACCGACTTCAAAAAAGGAGGAGGTTCTCAATTCGACTTTATTTTTAGATTTTATGTTTATTACCTCAGAACTTTCGACTGGGTGAAGCAATTTTGATGATTATTTTTTTATTAGAAAGTTGGTGCTTCCCGTGTGGTCCCATTTCAATTTGGTCCAGTTCTGAGAATGGCATCCTTGAGCAGTTGGTTGCTTCAGTTTTTTAATTATATTATAGAGTCAGTTTTCATTAAAAAAAACTGGCCACTTTGAAACGGTTTCAAACGGGGCAAGGGTAAATAAGATTCATTAATAAACAAATAAATATAATAAAAACGTTAATACGTACAGTACGTTCTGAAACATCGTTTGTTCAAAAATTATTCCCGAATTTATCAAAAGTATAAGTAACAGTATATCTGTCCACTCCCCGCTAACAGCGCCTACTTGCATATTTATTAGAAGGGAGATAACGACCCGCCCTTCAAACAAATTGAATCGAACGAGGAAAAGGATACCCTATTTATAAGTAACTACTGAAAGATGTATCTCAACACATAAGTCAGTGTTTTAACATTTTGACCCTTTTTTTACCGACTTCAAAAAGAAAGATAATAACAATTCAGCTGTATTTTTTTTGTTTGTTACCGCATAATCCCGTTTTTTATAAACCGATTTGAAAAAAATATTTTCGTTTGAAAGGATATACTTTCAGTTTGGTCCCATGGAAATTTTATCAAAATCGGTTCAATAGTTTGGTTTTGAAAACAAAATTGCATTAAGTCGGTTTTTCAGTTTTTAAACTATACTTATATATTTATCTGTTTCATATATCGTTACCATTATACTTTTTTTTTATACTGTCGACCATTTTCACACAACGCTATCTAGACCGAACTAAGAAAATCTTGTTCTATGGGATTAATAGCTAATAGAATACTTTATACTTGTTTCTTTTGAAATGAAATGAAAATAAGTATACGGATACTACTATTAATAGTAGTAGTATCCAGACTTTCATCCACATTGAAATTAAAATTAAAAAAAAAGATAAATAACGTATATAGATAAAATAAAATAAAATTAACTTTTGTAAATACATACTTATGTTACATTGAAACACGCAGATACAGAACAAACATCCGTGCTCAGTAAATAAACGTTTGTCCTGGGTGAGGATCGAACTCACAACCTACAACTTAGAAGGCACAGATAGTATGCCAAATAAGCTATGAAGCCAGTCATGGTATAAACTTTAAAAATACCCCCGTCATTGTGTGCCTACTTCTCAAGTTAAACTTTTATTGTGATGGCAACCCAGAAATCATTACTTGCGTACTAAGCGTACAACTTCATATTTTATTTCCATATTCCGTGAAATCCCTCCCTGAAATAAAAGCACCTACAAGAACTACAACTTCACAGTTAATTCAATATAATAGGGTCAGAATGCGATACATTTACAGACAAACTTAAACACGAAGTAATCAATAAAACTGAACTAAAAATCTACGAATGATTGTAGGCTTAGCTTGAAACATGCGATGGTGGAGCCACTAGTTTTCTCTACAGATAATTTGGTAGTACAGAACAGAGGGTTTGCCATTATTCCGCCTCGGGAGCGATCCTCTTTTGTTTTCGATCAGGCCCAGCCTTCTAGAATTTAGCTTTGAGTGTATTACGTGACTAGAGGGCTGATAAAATATAGGTAAAATCATTAGTTATGAGTATCTGTAGAAGCTGGATACTTTCAGGTTAGCATAATGATTACTACTGAGCCTGCCGGCATAGTGGAAAATAGCGTGACACAGTTTGCGTTGATTTACATCGTCGCAGTAGTTAAGTATATAGACAATGTAGACACTTGTTCTATCAATCCCAATTTTTTTTAATATTTATAAATGTATTCGTAGTTTCTTACCTAATTAATTCTAAAATGTAGGTGGCATCGAATTGTAGGAAATCAAGACGTTAGCGAGCCTGACATGTTTTGTTGCACAAATTGCACAAATGATGTTACTTTTACCGAAGCAGTGTAGCAAGTCCCGTAACACCTATAAAACATAATGTTTCTGACATTTCGCAGTATCTTATCTGATACAGACATTCTCCCTTTCCATTACTTTCCCTCATAACCGCATCTTCTCATCAAGTATCACTTTGCAACCTTTTACAATTTTTCAACGATAATGACGTCATCCCATAGAGACTCGAAATACCTACTGAAGGGCCTCGCTCAGATAAAGCCGACTTTATTGTCTTCTGTAATTGAAAGGTCGGAGGTATTTCCCTCTCCGAGCCTTCAAATGGGGCCCATCTGTGTCCCCGCCGAGGGAATGGCATTTTTGCTAGTTAATGCGTCACAATTTTGCAACTGTTAACTTTGCTTCGTTTGACTTTGAGTTATTGCGTTGGAAAATTAAATTTACTTTTCAAATTGGTCAAATAGTACGGAGAATCCTTTCTGGCAATTTTGTGTTTTTAGTACTTTCCAATCACCTTATCCGTAAGGTAGAGTACTTGTTGGTTGTTTATACGTCAGGAAATAACAAGTTTTAGCTCCTAATATTTATCCTTCTTACGATGTATTTCTACTCTTTACTAAAATTCATTGATTCGTTTATGTTGAAGTTATATATAATATAATCCGTTCCTGAAACTAAAGAATGTTCAGGGATAAAAATCAATTTTCTCTCCTTGTATCGAAAAATGTTCTTGAAGACTCTCGACAAGTCATTTTAGATCTAAATCGGACATTTAGGTAGTTCACTCACATTATTCATTCACTTTCAAAATAATTCAAATAAAAAACATAACATATCTGTCTCAAAAACGGTAACAAAGTCTGATTACCGCTCAATGTTTTGTCTTGTTTTTGCGAGTGACATTTCATACCTACAGGAAATTGACAGAATATAAGCATCACACTAACGTTTCGCGGTAAAAAAGGGTGCAAGCCGTGTTGACCTTAACAATTACTTTAATGATAACATTAAAACTGTAATAAAGGAAAATGATTACGTACAAAGCGTAATTTCACGTTGAAACCTCGTAAGGAGTCCCCGTGAAAAGTAAATAATTATTACGAGAGGGAGCGTGGAATGTAATTCACGAGATATTTCATCACGTGGAACGGAATGAAATGTATCAAAATTGCTACATTTTTACGTTATAATGTGTATTCTTGGATACATTTTGCTCGGCAAGCAAGCATGTGCTAAATAAATCATGCAGGATGTCGCAACTGAATTTATGTTACTTTTTGTTGCGGAAAACGTAATTAAGATGTGCGAAGTCATGTTTGCTAAGATTTCAATATACGAGTTTCTTTTTTTTTAGTTTCATAGTTTTAAACGTTGATGGATACACGAACACAAAATTGGGTGGGAAGTGTTGATTATTTATAAATAAACTAAATATTTAGCGCGCATTTCTATATACAAAAGGAGAGCGACAATATAAAATGAGTTATTTAGATTTATTTTTTCATAATAATAAAAATTTATTTTTTTATTCTCTAAAAGTCTAAAATTATTATGCGATTTTTTTGTGATTGGAGTCATGCAAGTTATATTATTTTTAATAAAGTTATAAAACAAAAGCTTAGCTATTCATAAACCTAAATTGTAACTGAAAAGGATAGAGATACCGTTATTCAAGTTTTTCAAGGAGTTTCAAAAGTAAACGCCACACTGCAGCAAAGCTTTTGATATTGAATCTTTTTGCCAAATGACTTCTGAGAGTTTGGTGAGAATCTTCCTCTAATGCAACTTGCAAAGTTATTCGCTCTAAATTTCAGCTTGCAAATGATACCAAAACTGTTAGCCTTATGGCTAACAGTTTTTAGCTGTTATTATTAACAGCTTTTAGTGTATTTCAGAACTAATTAGATACAATATTTTGTTTCTTACTCGTACAGAACTTGAATTCAATTACAATCAAAACGACGTCAAAATCTCACGTAGGTAGTCCCTTTGACTAATGTTTGTCATATATCTCTTAAAATTACAAGGTTGAAGCCTTGTATATGAATATACGCCGGAATATGGCAGGGTCTTCTATTTACAATATCATGTTAAAATATTTTTTCCTGAATAATGGGCCTAAAAATTAAGGGATACAAACTAAAAAAACCGGACAAGTGCGAGTCAGACTCACCCACCGAAAGTTCCGTACAAACTAGTAGATAAAAGGGAGAAATTATATAAGGCCTAACTACTAAACCGATTTCAATCAAACATACGGTTTGTTTACGGTTTGTTACCTAAGTTGAGAGCTACTTTATTCAATATAGAATTTTGAATTAGAAAGAAGATTTTTTGCAATACAACTTCTAGTTTCTGCGTCGTAATATGTCGACCGACAAACATATTAAAATCAATAATATCATTTATTATGTACATACACTTATGAAATTTGGCACACATGTTTAGAAGCTGGTATAGACTAACATATACAAAATTCTACTGTGTAGTTCTGACAATATTATAAACATACAGGTCGAATTGATAACCTCCTTTTTTTGAAGTCGGTTAAAAAGTAGGTATTTATCTGTTTATCATGCTAATAATAAATGAATAGCACTAAATACCTATTTGAATAAGACAATTAGTCAAAACGCAAATAGAAGTGAGTAATAGGGTAGTCCGGTTGCAAGGAGTCTTCTTCATTAACACAAATGGGTTCTCGCCTGCGGGCCTTGATTTACTTCTACGGGCTTTAGTAAATTTTAATTTAGTAGATTAAAGTTCACTGATTAATTAATTCGCTGTCTTTAATGAATACAATTTAATTTAGTACAAAATAAATAATTGTGTGTCTAGCGAAAAACTAATTCGGGTTATTTAGAAATATTGTAGTCTGATTTTTGCTCGATAATTGTAATGTTTTTAATCAAGGAATTTCAAATACTGTCAGCGTGGGTAACTTTACACACACTTTTTCATATTTTTGACGATATCAGAGTAATAATGTATGAGTCTAATAGTATTTTACTTATTTAAGCCGGTTCTTTCGTGGTCCTGTTTAAAGTAAAGAAATAACAAGCCCAATAGTATAGAAAATATTTAACAAAATCGCGTTTAAATGGCTTGTCAAAGTTAAACGCGAATGTGGGTAAAATTGACTCCCGTTCATTTTGATAGCGGAAAATCTTCATAAACAGTGATTTACGTAATTTAGGTTGGATTTATTTTACTTTTTTGATGTAAAAAGCATAGATCTATCAAATTAAATCAATTTCTCATATTCAATCATCAATCATGTTCATTTTCATGAGAAATGCCATTTAAAAACTTTGAGCTACTTTGAGCTACTTTGAGGAAGAAATAAAAATAAATAGTTTAATTGCATTTTTTTTTTACTAATGAAATTATTTCTTAAAAATCAAATAAAACCAAAAAAATCTATAATCATTTGAGGGTTGAATGACCTCATTATCAAATATAAGTTCTAAGATTAATAGTGAGTAATATCTAATTTAAAAAAGATTCACCCCATTCCATGAACTACATACCTATTGTTTTCTTTATGTTTCTTGAGTTCTCTTTTGTTTGGTTTTTAGAAGACTAGTTTTCGGGTATGTACAAACTAAAAACAGTTTTAAAAAATCGGTAATGTGCATGTCCGGCCACTCGCAATGTAGGGTTTCGTAGTTCCATATCACAATTTATGTCTATGTCAATATTATGCAAACTTAAAATTGGGTTGTTTGATACTAAGAATATTCTAGTTAAGCTAAGTTGATCGTTGATATTACTCGTTAACTTGTAAAACCTACTTACTTGTGATATTTTTCCTTACAATTTCGTTAGGGAAATGAATTGCTGGATTTTTTTCAGCATACCTTTTTGACAAGAACCATTTAGCTGGTAGAGGGGGAGAGACACTTGACCCTAATAAATTTATCATTTTAAAGCCTAATATTTTGCAAAAGAGACGAAGACAAATATGGAATACTAAATTGAATAATATATTTTTGAATTACCTATCCAATTACAGCCAACACCAAGGGGTATACGAAAAAAAAATCATCCCTACTTTACGTGTAGATGAATTACAAGGGTACCTCCCTTGTAATTACTCTATTCCCATAGAAAGTGTTTTCAAGATATATATTAATTACGTCGATAACGTAGAAAAAAATATTTTAGCACTTGATAACGAGGCCCTAGAAATGTAGAAAGTGCTAAAGTGAAGCAATGTCAGCGCAGTTGGTTGTGCATTCAACTTTTATATTGGAAAGCACCTTTTGAAAAAGAAACTGCGAGCTAATCTTCCGTGTAGGAAAAATATCATTAGGAAACTGAAGTAAGGTGTTTGAGTATTACGAGTTTTGCAGCCTAGGTGTTTGACGATAGCTTTTCCATTTGAGAGTAATAGTCTCAAGTGGAAAAGCTATCGTCAAACACCTAACGATGCCATGACTATCAACCACCTACTTGAGAGCCAGTTCTTATTCCGTGTTATGTACCTGTGCTTACCATCTTCGACCATATTATATTGCTTAAAACATCTCTGTCAGACATATGTAGAAGTGAAATAATTCACATTATTAATGCATTTTTAGGTGTATAATTAACTGAAACTCCATTTTCAATGTTACCCACAATTAAAGAAAATACGTTGACTTTTTTGTTTAGAATATTTTTACATAGTAAAACTAAATAAGACCAAGAAATGTTGTTTAAAACGGTAAGATAGATCAATGCTTTATCGATATTAAATAAAACTCATGTGATTTAAACAAGTTTTGTATAATTAAATCCGAAATCTTGGACATACATTTTTCAGTCACAAATTCTTGTGTTTAGAAAATGGTGAAAAACTTTTAAAACTTCCATCACATTTGTCAACTTTATGCATAAATTAACATTTATAATGTTTATGTTGCGACTACAACTCACGCATTCATCAATCAATTTAATTACTCATGTTTTGGTAAAAAAGTCAAGAATCTTTAAACCAGGCTATATCTAAAGTTTAACACAAAGTCAAAGTTACCCACGTTGACAGTACTAAAATATTATTAGATCTACGATGTTTTCTTTCTTTTCATCAGTTATTGTTATAACTTCCCGCGAAAATAAAGTAATGCGACCTCATACTCTTTTTCTTCTTTCCAGCCAGTGACTTAGAGTCAATACGAGCGCTGTTCAATGAAAAAGAAAAGGAACTATCCGTGGCGGTGGCCAAGGTGGAAGAGCTGACGAGGCAGCTGGAAGAACTGAGGCGGGGGAGAGTGCAACCTGCGCCACCCTCGGCGCACGAGCTGGACAAACTTAGGAGAGAACTCATGGTAAGCAACTTTGACATTAACTTTTTTACCCTACTGGTGATAATGAACTTACAAACTGAGACATTTGCCATCTTCACATTAAGATGGTTAAAAAAAATGATAGAAATTATTGATTGTTTTTAAAAAAGGACATAGAATGCTTGTGAAGTCGATTCTTGAGTCACTATAATATTTGTCTGAGCGAGACACTACGATAATATAGCAGATCCTCAAGTGAAAAGGTCTGACTTGGAATATAAGATTAACTTGTCTTTCTTCCATGAAAAAAAATAATTGCTGTTCTCAAAATCGTAAGCGTGCTCATGACGTACATAGCCGGTTTTTAGTATTAATTTGTTGTTACATTTAACAATTAAGACTATAATTTATACTAATTTTAAAACTTTATCATTTTTACTACAGAAAATTTCTTTCCTTAGAATTTTTTTTTTGCCAAAAAAAAATTGCCGAAAAAGTACGTTTGTACCCCTGAATTATGAACTTTTTGCTATTACAACTGATATAGGCTTTTCCTTCGTTCTTTTTCAGCTTCTATTTTGCAAGAAGATTAATCAAGTAAATATAATTTACCTATGTCAAAACAAACCAAATAATTTTCGCCCTTCTCAAACCGAGAAACAATACCGAAGCTCTCATGATATCAAGTCAGTAAACTGTAATTTAAAGTTCCCAAGTCCCAAGCGTCGCTCGGATACGAGTAGCTGCACGTTGGAACAAGTTCGTAATCAAGAAAATTGTACTTTCCCTGCAGACTTAGAGGACATACTTGAGTACCTATGAATACTCGTAGCTATCTACGTAGTCTAGCTACACGAATAAGTTTGCTTGAATTTTAAAGTTACTGTCAACGTGGGTAACTTTAACTACATGTCAAATATTGTACCTATCATTTTTTCTTCAAAGGTACTTGTTTTTTTTTTTTGCTTTAAATTAGTAGTCAAATTACTTAATAACTATTGTACAAATATAAATTACGCTTGTTCGTTCGTTATTTCAAAGGCGGGTGGAAATATTACTTATGATAGAAGTTCTTTGTCTAAAATTACACAATAAACTAATCTTAATCCTAACTGATCTTATAAAAGCGAAAGAAATCTAACGGAACATCATTATGTTCATAAAATAATATTAAAAAATTCATTAATTTTATAAGTAGCTGAATAATATCCGAGAAAAACATAGTATGTAAGTACTTAAACTTTTTTCGGAATCGACTACATGTTAATTGAAAAATGAACTTACCTACTATTCCACGCGCAATCTTCGACTACCTATTATTTAAAATTAAAATTCATTTATTTCGATCATAAGTTTAATTACAATTTTTTAAGAAAAAATCTGTAGGTTATTTTGTTATTTAAGCAAACTGGTTACTTACTTCTATTTTTAAGTCGAAATCTTCGACTATAGTTTCGACCGCATACCACGCTGCTTCTTCTGAAAAAGACCGCCGTATGTGTAACAACCACGTTAGTTTTCATAGTAAAGTAAAGTTTATTTCCTCGTAACGATATTACACAAAAATTTTGCAGTGGGTCCCAAACTCGGCTACGCCGGTATCTTGGGATGGGAACATCGGGAACCCTGTGGCAGAAATACCTAATGACTAATTACGCGCTGGAGATCTTAAATACCTGTCTATGCATTACAATTATGATGGAATTAAATTTAAGGACTTGGAAAATTAATCATAAAACTAAAACAATATTAATACAAAATGAATAAATACAATTATTCAAATTAAGTTTGGTAGTTAAGTAAGTTTGTAGTAGGTATCATGTACATTACATATTAACAAAAAAAAAACTCTGAACAACACACAGTACAAAACTAAGTATAGTCTAAAACAGTTCATAATTATTATTATACACTAAGCTCAGGCCTATATTAAGGTATGCATAGTTAATATCTTTATTTAATTTCAAATGTAAGATGAAATGTGAAATGTCCTGCAATATTTATTTATTTATATATTAGATAATGTTTGCTATACTTCTCTCTCAACCCTCAGTTTTCATCCAACTTCAATAACAATAAAATAAATCCGTCAGCAATATCATCTATCGTCCGATAGGCGGCCTCTAAATGCAAAGTAAATTGCTCCTGCCCCACTGAGGGTAGCTTCAAGTGGTTTTATTTGAACTTAATTAATTTGCTATCCGCGTTTCGCGATCAGTATTTGCAGACCTCATCTTGTAAGTAACGAAGTGTTATTTGAAGACTGATGCTCATTTTGTTAGCACTTCGATATAAAGTTATTCTTCATAGCTCTCTTTCATTTTAGCTGAGAAGTGATAGCAAGGAGCGTTATCCTTGCGTACTAAACAAATCATAAATTAAATAAATCCAACAAATTACGCGTTTCACTCGAACACCGAAGCTTCCGTCCACCTATGAATACACACATAAATGAACAATGCCACCAGGTCTAATTACTTAGCAAAATGTGTTTTTTTTTTTATCAGCCCTGTTTGTACAAACTATCCCACTGCTGGGAACGGGCCATCTTCTCATTGTGAGAAGGGTTAGGCCATAGTCTGCCACGCTGGCCAAGTGCGGGTTGGCAGACTTCACACATCTTCAAGATCATTGAGAACTCTCAGACATGTAGGTTTCCTCACGATGTTTTCCTTCACCGTTTGAAGTTGGCGGCAATCAACAATACGCACATAACTTCGAAAAGACAGAAGTGCGTGCCGTGGGATTCGAACCCAGGACCTGCGGATCGCAAGTCAGACGGTCTCACCACTAGGCTGCCGGAAACTACAATGTACAATAAAATGTGCTTTATATCTAAGAATATTTAATGTTCTAACTTCACATATTTTCTACAGTAGGATTACACTGAAACGCTACGCGTTCACATACAATCAAGTCAAGTTCAAATAAATAAGTGTTACACACCTATTTTTTTTATCCAAAGAGATTTTAACACTACCGTTTATTCTACTATAAATTTATGTCACCTGATACCAACTGTCAACGAAATTTTCTCTTTAGATACGCCTCAGGGAAGTAGTGGTGGTAGTGGTACCTGGATTTGTCGCGTATATTTCCTAGCGTTTCCAACACTTCAATGAGTAAGGATCGCGAATATTCTATAAACTGGTGACATTATTCCAAGCTCCAATGAAATTTTGACATTTGAATGACATCCTGAAAATACGATCTACCACATGATGCTAATTATAATCATCTGCAACACTCCTTCACTTATATATACTTATGAGTGATAACAAACACAATTAAAATAAAACGCCACTTATTTAGACACACAGTTATAGCCGAAAAAAACAAAAAGTTAAAATAAATCTGGCAAAGCACGAGTTTCACACGCACACCGAGGCTTCCGTACTCCCATATAACATGAATACAGACACCAGGAGCAAGTCTTTATGCATGTTGTTTATACAACTGAAGTTTATGGCCCGAAAAGTGATATATATGCTGCCTACTTTTCATTATCATCACTCATCACCATAATTGATTCGTACATAACACTCATCACTATAACTGATTCGAACCACGCGGGTGTAACTGCGACAGCAGCAACAAGTATCAAACATAATATTACTAACGCTTCACCCTCATAACTCCCTGCGCCTTAAGCATATGCGCATAACTTTCCTTTACATTTCTTTATTGGCTTAACCACAGGAAATGTATGAAATGTTATATTTTGAGTCGTCTATAAAATATGCACAAGATTTTCGCCAAGATTTCCTCAGAGATTCGGCTAAGAAAGATCTACTCAACTGTTAAGTAATTTAAAACAATGAAATATCGTGACAGCATAATAAAACTTCGTTTGTTGTTGGAAGGAAACAAAAGAGAATTCGTGAAATGTTCTTCTTTTTGTATTGGACCCGCATTAAAGCATTTGCCAGTGTCAAGTATTAGGATTTTTTCAAGTTTCTTGAATAAAACAAGTTGTCAATGTTCTAATCACAATCTAAGTCACGTATACAGTCAATTTATAAGTCGAGTCCTGCTTCAGTAAACTGTGGCGACTTTACTAGAAGCTTCTATGGAGTTTTGCTGACAACGTAAAATCACATGCTTTACTGCTTTATTTCACTTGCCTACACTCACGCACTTTATCGAACACTTAATGAATAAAACACCACCATTTTTATAGCATTAATGTTCAAAATAACATAAGTTTAGGAAAATAAAACAAAGCAACAACACGTTATTAAGACGTTCCCGCCAAAACTCCCGTGAAATGTTACAAAATGAAATGGTAGGATTGTGTATAAATGATACCAAATTAGGAAATCTCTGCATTATATTTTGAACGCTCGACCCAAAGAAGTTTGACCTGTGTGTCTATGGCATCATGGCTCTCTAACGGATGGGCCTACTTTGATCTAGTTTTTTTGTATTTTGTTTAAAAGAGGAATTCATATTAAAAGGTTTTAGCTAATTCATCAAAACCGGTTCAGCCATTTTATTTATGTTTTAGAGTTTTCTAAACTTACTTGTATGCCCAAAATAATCTTCATTATAAACAACTTTTACTATGAAAACTGCCACTGAAATTGCAAAAAAGTTGTTGCATAGAAAAAGGTGGTTGATTGATAAAATTTATGGAATAGCCGATTCTCTTCGCTGGCCTGAAATTTTTTCCACCTTAATACGGCCTAATTCCACCCTCCCCATTTCACTACAGGACTAGCAGAAAGTCGGCGAATTACCGTTTACCCATTTATCGTTTAAAATGCCAAAAATCCATACTCAGCGATATCGATCCATCTCTGTTTCCTGAGACCTACAATCTTGGAATTTTCAAGGCTAGAGTGAATAGATATCTTCTAGATCGACGAGCTCCATCCTCGGCCACACCGTCGCTTAACATCAGGCGAGTTGGTGGTCAATCGTAGATCTATCTTGTGTAAAAAAAATTAAAAAAATGTTCTCGAAGCTCAACTATTTTCTTCTAAGTAAAATGCAAGTTTGTACAAAACACTAGCTGTACTTCGCACTAACCCACGTAGTAATGAAAGACGGTGATGGTAGTTATCATTATTGAATATAGCCTATATAAGTATACCACAGACTTAAATCACAAACTTACAACGTAGTTGGAATGTATGTGCAAACATTGCTTCCAACTACAAGTTTTTCGTTTGAGCTATTTCAGAACTTATGAACTTGAGTGCAGAGGAGGTCGAGGGGTATGGAAGCTTTGCTTTACGAGACATATTCGCACTTAGCAGTATTTATTTATATAGAAACAGTAAGACGGAGGTATTTTGCTTAAATACATACCGTCTTACTTATAAACGCATGTTAAAATCTTATTCACTGAATAAGGACTTGTCACTTTCGGTCAGATGGGAACTGTCACGCGCGAAATCGGAACAAAACACTGTTTCGCTAAAATGCGCTTATCCAGTGTTTATAAGTAAGACGGATAGATAATACATATTAATTAGGATAACAGATTTAATACAACAAAGATCACAAAACCTAAACCACAAATGTCGTCAACATAACGTCGTCAACACTCATATTAGAAGGTAGTTAGCCACGTGGCGACAGTATTAGTGTTTCTTGAGTGCAGGCCAAGTAGGTTGCGGCCAATCGGTCAGGCATCTTGGACTTGATCGCCAGAGATATTTGTTGTTGAGTTGTTGCACTTTTATTTTTAACCTGTATTGTTTTTTCCGTGTAAGTTTTGCAAAAAAGTTAATCGAATTAATTCAATCTCCAATGCCTACACATAAACAACGGTTAGATCGATTCTGTTCTAGTTATTTTTATTTGAAAGATGACTTGATCGAGAGCGTTCTTAGCTATATTTCATCAAAATCGGTACAGCCATTTTTAGATCGGAAGCTCAAATTTACTTGCTATTTCTTTAATAATTCCGTTCAAGCAAGTCCCAATAAAGCTCATTCATAATTAGCCACAAAAAAGTTAAAGTTAGGACAAGTCGTAGCCACACCTCAAAAAAAGCTTTTAAAAAAAAAGGGCTTTTTAGAAGATTCTACAGAGTTAAATTGCAATTTTATGAAGAAAAAAAATGCTTCGTGCTTATTTTTTTTATCATAAAATTGCAATTTAACTGTTGTAGGTATATTCAGTAATATTATAATTCCTAATTACTTATTTGTTTGTATCATGTAATTTACTATTTACATTTTTTTTATGAAATATATTTACGTTTGACCCCCTAACCCTCCTAACGGTAAGGGATGTGTCCGAAGATGAAAACAAAATAACAGCAATTTGAAATGAATTAATATACAATTTCTTTGCAAGTATATTTGCCGAATAAAGCTGTATCTCGCTTCCAGCCTCCATTCTCGATAGACACGAATCTCGCATCTATTCGGTTATATTGAAGAAACAATATCTGATTCGGCGAACTGAAATAATGAGGGCGGACGTAACAAGACTCGATTTTTGGCATTTTGTTGGGATCTTTTGCGAGAAAATCAAGAAATATCATATCTAAGGCTTCATGTGCGTTACGTGCTAGTCTAGAATGTTAGGACAAAGAAATTCAATCTATGAGTCTGTACCTAACTACGAAGTTCTAGGAACGCCACAGTTTTACCGACTATACACTGAGAACAGTATTTTTATTTTTCCCAGAAAAATTCTACAGTTCAATAATTATTTATTATTAGTTTAAGAAATGCCTCAAAATTTACAGTTTCGTTTACTTGGATGACATATTTCAGTTGTTCTATTTTAAAAACCCAAACTGCTGAATCGATTTTGATGAAATTTCTATGGGACCTAGGTCTGAATAGTATAATTTTCCAAATCGGTGAACAAATGATGGAATTATGACCTGAAAGCATAAAAAATAACCTCCTCCTTTTTTGAAGTCTGTTAAAAATCTAATTTAAAACCAAGTGTAATGAACTGCACTCATCAATCTGAAATATAAGAAGATAAATCTCATTCACCATTACAAACGATTTTTAAAGTCTTAACTCGAAGATAAAATCAGCTGTTCCATACCTGCCTACATTTTGTCGGGGCTCAACGACCTATGTCTATGGAACAGCCTTTTTGCGAATTTTGAGTTGTAATACATATAGTGAAAGTTGTTCGTAATGATGACTCAATGACCTCATTTCTTCTAAGTACAGTTTAAAAACCCTGAGTAGGTTTTTTAAGTTTGAGTTGTGAGTAGGTTCGTTTACATAATTCATTCTTTCTCCCATAGTTTCATCATTATTGATACCACTGATAAAATTCATGCACTTCGTTTTCTTTCACAACTGCATTCGTATGATTTTTGGGGAATGGATAAGTGAAGATGTTTCACAACTCCGCCAATGTCGCGTGTATACCCGACGTTGTAAATTATCTAGACAGATGTGTACATTAAATAAAGACGTCAAATCATCATTAGTGCGTTAGTTACGGCCCTGGCAAGAGCTAATCCGTCTAAATAGTGGACTAGGCGATAAACGTTAGGTAATTAGGTGACCAATGTTTGTAGTAGGGTTGGCTCGGGCGCGTTACACTCGTAAACGACGTCTTAGTGTCTCTTACATTAATGTTTACTAGCTTTCATTGTTATAGGCGTATAGGTTGGTATGTTGTGAAATTTATTTAGGTAAAACAGTTTTGTAACCGCTATGTCCTTGTAAGGTGCATGTTGTCGGAAAAGTCACGATATTGTTTAGCCAAGGAGCTCACTCCTTGGATAAATAATATCTTCAGCCCCGGATCTATGATTTTTCCGAACCGGGGCAGAAACTTGACGGTGGCGCCCCTCTCTCCAGCGCTTAAAATAAATAAAAAATACTTTAAAAATCTTAATTTAATTATTAATTATCTATGTGGCGCCTTTTTCTTAAAAGTTAACGGTGAGTCAACCAAGCTTTCGTATTCTAGGCGCTTTGTGGAGCAAGTTATTTTATTTTTAAACATTATTATGATTTTTGCGCCCCCTGAAAATGCCCTGGTTTGCCCCCCCCCCCCTAGATCCGGGCTGAATATCCTGGACCGGTTTTGGGACTATCAGAGTTCTATCTTTAAAGCACTGGATAATACGTTGACATACCCACATTATTCAAATATATACTCATGGAAGGTATAATGTAGTGTCCATTTATACTAAAATTTATATTATGTACATACAAAGCGAAATATGTGATCAGTATGTAGGTAAGTGATAAGATTCTGCCTAGCGCAGACCACCTGTGAAATATGACCTACTAAACAATAAAAGAATCAGCAAAATCAATTCACAATTGGCGGAATAATCTATGAAAAAATATACAAAAAAACATACATTCGAATTGAGAACCTCCTCCCTTTTGGAATTCGGTTAAAAACCATGCACATCGTCGATACCGCTAACGCTCTATATTCTACTACTCTACATTTAAACTTAGAAACTTAGGAGTTTAGGCTGTAAGGAGTATAGAGACATACTACTTAGGTACCTACATCCAAAATGCATGAGTCTTCTTTTTAGTGCGTAGTTTATAAAAAAAGGGTAATATTTTATTAACCTCTTTCTCGGAAACTTCGCACAGACAGGTAAAAAGCATCAAAGTATGAATTCTCTCTATCGTAGTGTAGAGCAAAATTCGAGTACACAGCACTACACTACATGATACAGAGTTGAAGATAAAGTTTAAAAAATTATAAGTAATTAATTATTATAATTTAATTATTATATTATTAATTATAAGTAAGTAATATAAGTAATTTTTATAAAGGATTCTATTAAAGCCTTTTTATTGCATTATCCACTTTTCTGCGCTAACTACATAATAGAAATTCATTGTTCAAATTTCTCACGTCCTAGTAGCTACAGTTTGTGAAGGTGATTGTACAAACTAACAAATAACCTATTCCTAAACAGTGACTAATATCAACCCTGCTGGTTACAACCGAATCGCGTCATGGCACTAATTCGCAAGCGCGCTCCGATGCCAATGTTTGATTCAAATTGTAACCCGACAATTTAGTTACCGTCGCGACATTCACCCGGCGTATCCGTTCCACAAACAAATAACAAACAAATGCAATGAGAACGTACCATAAACAAAAAATGTGCCAAGCTTAAAACTTTTAAATTCCAAATTCAAACAATTTGAAAGCGCGCTTAGTTCGGTAACGTGGTTTTGTTCAGTGAATTATATATGTCAAGCTTTTAATCTGTTGTTTCGTTCAAAAACTCTTATTTTATTGTTATCCTCTTTGGTTGGTCCTTAAATAATCCTTGAATTTATGTATATAGAAAAAAATATAGGTGGTATTGACTTGTCTCGTGCCAAAAATCTGAAATACAATTTTACTGTCATTGTAGAGGTGTTGAAGTACAATGTGATACGATTTTGGAGTGTAGTGAGAAGTGGCCGAAATTCTGCTCGTGATATCTATTTGGGACGAGGGTAAAAGGTCGGTATGAGACAGCGCTAAATCGCGTTATTATATATAGTTGTACCAAATACTATCCCGTTTCCAAGTATCGCTATACTTCTATATCGTATACATATATATCTATATATATAAATATGAGGATGTTTAGTAAATTGGCCCTTTTCTAACCTTTTTGCCGACTTTGAAACTTGCAAAAACTGTTTGGTGTTTGCTCAACTCAATTACCCTTTACAAGTGGTAAAACGTCAGTCTGCGGATTTTCAGAGGCAGGTAGTTTGAAATTTTTTTACTCTTATGTGCGATTGATGTGCGAACTTTGATCTTTTGCAAAATCCTTACAAAATAGGCGGAAAGTGCTCCCATACGTAGCAAAAGGATCGTTAGGTGCGCAATCACCCATCGCGCATTCCCCATACAACAGGAAAAAACTGTTTACTACCCCTTTATTATCTGATATACCAGAATAAGTAGTTAACTCACTACTTATTCTGCTGTTAGGGGATTTTATGTGATTGACCACATAAAAAAAATACTTAATCAAAATCGAAAAAGGTTGAAAGAAAGGATAAAAATTAGTTTTCTCGTTTTACATGGACAAATGATTTTGATAAGAGTACATAATAATTACTCTAAAAGTTTTGATTACATAAATGATGATCTTCTTAATATCTGTAAAGCTTTTAGAACTAACTTGAAATATATTTAAGCCACATTTTTTATGCGTTAGCTATAATTCACAGGAATTTAACTCCCAGTCATCTTGTCTGTTTCCTGAGAAATATAATATTGGAATCATCACGGCTAGAGTGAAACTTAGTAAACTAGTTGAGTTTAAATTGGCAGTTTTATTTAGAAGTTAAGATCTTCCAGATCGACTTACTCTATCCTTATTCACACCGTCACTTGCTATCATGTTAGTTGATGGTCAAACGTAAAAATAAATACAAAAACATACCTATAATGAATTTAAAAAATGTAGCATGTTAAAACATTGTTTTTATTAATAGGCATATAAATCAGATAAAACATAAATGTATAGTGATTTAGAATTATAAATTAATGCCCATTATTTTCGTTTATGAGAGTTGACATTGTTTTGAAGCGTTCCAGTATAATTTTATGCTTATCCCGTAAAACATTAAACAAACTTATTACGATGGAGATATGCATAAACCAGCTAACTTTTCTATAGAGCTGGCCAGATTTGGAACTAAAAAAAACGGTATGACCTGTCAATGTCCTTTAGAATTTACGACAGTGGCGCTAAGGTGAAACTTTTCTGCTATGTTGGTTACTGAACAACAAAACGGTCCCAATACTGTTGTTCGCTGTCATTATCCCAGTGCTGGGACGGCATATCTCCGGTAGATTAATAACCTCACTTTGGATTTTAGCTGCTTAATTCGCTCGTTCTGCTAATTTACGGCGCCAATCTAGGGAATTACCTTCGAGATGAAAGTTGCGTAGCTTTCTGCGAGGCTGCTGACTTTACTTGATGAAGGTGCTTAGTTGGTGCCTACGCCTACGTCTATAGGTACTTATCTACATCTACGTAGATAAATAAACTAAGTATCATGTGTAGTACTAAGGTATACGCTAAGTGTTATAGTTAAATTAAAGAATATTTTAAAAAAATGTTTTTAAACTGTTAAAAGAATTTAAATACGCCATTTAAAATGATGATAGGTACTTTTCATAACAGACATGTCATGTCAAATATTTTTCATTACTCATACTCTGAAAGTAGCTCTGAAGTTGCCTGAGGAGCGGGTTGAAAGTAATACTTTCAGCCCTAGGGAGAATCGCTTTCAACTGCCAGCTGTCAAATAAAATATAAAAACTAGTTCTATTTTCACGTTTCTATTGAGCCATGTCCAACTTTCTTTAAAGCCACTCAATTACAGCGCGATGTAAAATTGAAATAACATAAAGATAAGTATTGATTAAAGAATATATATTTTTTAAATAACTATTATAATTTAATTTCAACAATTTCTTTAAAATAACAGATTTGGACAAAATATCTACCATTTTTAATGATGAAATTTACTCATTTTTTCTGTAGCTAATTCGTGTTTTTATTTTTACTTTCCTTGTATTCGTAATGAAAAGCACAGTGTTTACCTCGGGTTAAAGACTTATTTAGTCCCTCGAACTATTGGCGCCCTCACTACGTTCGTGCGCCAAACCCCGTCTCGGGACTAAATAAGTTACTTTCACCCCTAGGGTAACAATGTACTATTTCACCTTGCTCATGTAGTTCGGTTTTCCTCTCTAGAAACTACGTGGAAAACAACTTTTTATACCATAGAGGTGAAGGGTTTTTTTTATAGAAGTTGGCACACTAAAGGTTAATCAACGTGTGAAGAATAAATGTGAATTGTGCCAAGATAATTTTAGGTAGGTATATTAACTGCTATCAGATGCACTATTTACTATATACCTACTATAACTATTACTTACATAAAGATGTTTTAATTTAACCACATTTGAACATTTTGTATCCATGGACGTACAGTCGATGCGTATGTTTCAACAGCGTAACTTCACTTGCCAATAGGCTTAATTTTATTTATGTACGCTTAGCATAACTTACGCAATAGCCAAGCTTCTTTACGAATTTTATAAGAGCTAAGTACAACAACTTTAGTCTTAACAACTCTTCTGTGCCTACCTTAATCATTCCGAGGATATGAGGCGCGCATGTCACCATTATTTTAATGTCAACTCTCTTGGTACACTGTTAAGTGTACGTTTTGTGTGAGCTAGCATGCGTAAAATCGGTTTGAAAGATTATAAATGTATATAAGAATATAAAATAAAGCCTTTAGAATAATTCTAGTAAAACTCATTTGTTTATTACCAAAAACGCATTTTGGTTTTAATTTTCGCGAGATGTATTTATTATTATTGCAAAAAATATAGCCTATGACACTCAGGGAGTGAGGACGAATCTAACGATACCTCGCACATCATAATCGGTCAAGCCTTTTAGGTTGTAGACTGTCATATAGAAACATACATACATATACTCGAAAAACATATGCCTCCTTCTTACGCAGTCGGGTAAAAACATATATTGAAATTGTAAACCAAATTGCCTTTCGGACGTCAATCTTATGAAAAATCTAATTTGGGGTTAGTAATAATATATTATGGATTTCATTAACGTATGAATGCACTTGACAAACTTATCTAACTACTCGTAGCCTCCGCCATCTGTAAACCATAAAGTGGTACTTAATTCTGGTAGAGATCCTTTATAATCCACCTATTAAATATTATTACTTATCTTCCAACAAAACCACACACGAAACGGGAAAAAAAGTTTACAAATCATAGTTAATGCTGGCCAGAAATTCGCTGACATGGAAAAAGCCATTGGAATGGAATCGGCTCAAGAGTGGATAGTGGTCAAATAAATCGGCGAACTAATGACTGGGCAGGGATAGGTACCTATCTACTGTTTACAGTTGCGAATAGTCGTAGGCGTTCAAGGATGTTTCCGCTACATTTCCTAGGGCAACAAACAGAAGAGAATAATGGCGCGGGATCGCAGTGTTTTAGCGATTTTACGACAGATCTAATCCTATGGTGCTGAACGGTGCTGAAATGTAGCGATATATTTTTTGTGCGTACTACCTACCTAATTCATGTATTATTCTTTGATATTGTAAATTCTGTGTAGATAGAATTATACTTATTTTTGTAATTTGATTTAACTAACTACCTATGCTACAATATAGTGGGTACTTACGGAAGCGCGGTAGCTGTGATCGAGCATTTAAAACTGCTCTCACACACGCACGCACGCACGCACGCACGTAGCACGCAGGCTACAATCTCAAACTTAGCAAAGTTTTTGAATACTATGAGAACTAACTAGCTTATAAGAATACTTTACACTTTTTTGTATGTATGTACATGCTATGCAATAGATACATGAGGTATATATGATACGTAACAGCGAAGGATTGGAACAAATTGCCTGCTTCATTGTTCTCTGAGAGTTACAACGTTGGTCTTTTCAAGGTCAGAGTGAATATAGATCTAAATAGAACCTATAGCTTAGAAAGCACACTCACTACTAATACTACCAATTGATCTCCCAGTTTGAGGTCAGCCAGTTTGACTATACGCTTTTTAAAAATCCGGAACAATTTTTTACTGAACATTTCATTCCGTATATTCCAGTATCGCAACAAGCTGAACGAGCAACAGAACGGGCGGCTGTCTGCCCAAAGAGCAGCACTGGGTGCGAGGCAAGAAGAGATGAGGAGCATCGACCGACGGGTCTCAGAGCTTCAAGCGAGGCTCCTGAGGAAGCGAGCCCTGAACCGGCAACTGGCGGCGGCGCACAGGCAACCGCAACAACAAAGGTGAGCAGCAAACTGGATATAAATAAGTAAGAACAATACAGGGGACTTTGCTAAAAGATGCTAAAATGTCGACAGACTTGTCTCAGAGGCTTCTCAAAAAGCAAACCATGAAACGGCAATAGCTGGCGCTACATATGTAGGTACCTACGTTAGCAACGAATTATGATGGTAACAGAACTGAGTCGCTTGTACACAGAAGCAAATTGATTAAGTGAAATATCATATTTTCTGGTGTCTTTATAAATAGATTAATTCATTTTTTGCTTCCCATGCAGTAGTATTGTGTACCTACCTAGGCTTAAAGGATAATAATTATGCTCATGAATTAGATTTCAACCCGTATATAAAATGAACTTAATAGGTACTGAAAGTTAATATTTTACAACTTTCTCGTTTTCTTTCCTAGAACGAACAACTCTACTCCCATGCAACAGTTGCCAAACTACCCAGCTGGCGCCGGCGGGAACCAACCAAAGAACCAGCAATCCAGAGGCAACGTGGTCGCCGTCGAGCCTTATAATCACGTTCCACATGCTCAAAGCGTCAACCACAATGCAAATTTTCAGGTAAAGGAAAACACTTGTCTTGTTTAGTTGGTATATTAGGTACATACGTACCCACCTACTTACTGCATAATATTAGTGGGAGTTCAAGCCAAAGAACGAAAGAAATTAGGTATTCAGTTTTCATTCGTAACGTAGGTACATAGTTAAAATATTTTTAATTAACAGTTGAGTAACAATTAATATTATTATTTGCATCATAATATATTGTTAGAGTTGAGTTATCATAATATACTGTTACCCGCACTTGGCCAGCGTGGCAGACTATGGCCTAACCCTTCTCACAATGAGAAGATGGCCCGTTCCCAGCAGTGGGACAGTTTGTACAAACAGAGCTAATTTAAAAAAAAGAGTGTGTTTACTGCACAGTTAGATGACAAGGTGTAATGTGACATTGAGAGCGCTGCTGTCTATTTTTAGGGTTCCGTACATCAAAAGAAAAAACGGAACCCTTATAGGATCACTTTGTTGTCCGTCTGTCTGTCTGTCTGTCCGTCCGGGTGTCAAGACCTTTATCTCGGGAACACGTGAAGGTATCAAGTTGAAATTAAAACCATATACGCAGATCCATAGTATCTTGCTGCAGAACGAAAAATGAAATTTCTCAGGTTTCGTAAAAAAAAGTTACAGCCGAATATGTCGTAAAAAACGCACATTTCGACACTCACAAGGGAATTAAAACCTATGGGGTACTTCCCGTTGACTTAAAACTTTGAAATTTGGCAAGAAGCATTGAGTTAGAGTACACATATAGGAAAAAATCCGGAAACTGGACATATTTAATTTAATCACAAATAATAGTGTCTTTATGCAAGGAATGAGGATCCATATCCAAAAAAAGTCCTTTACCCGTATCATGTGGGGTATCATATGAAAGAGCTTCATTAGCATAAGCTAACACAGGTTTTTAAATATTTATACGATGTATATTTTTCAGTTTATGAAGGAAAATATAAAAAAAATATATGATTTCCCCCATTTATCTACTAGATTGAACGGAACCCTCGGTAGGCGAGTCTGACTCGCACTTGTCCGTTTTTTTTATTTTATTACCGTCTTACTATTTTAACAGTGTTAAGCGCATTTTATTTAAACAATGTTTTGTTCCGTTTTCGTACGAGTTCCCGTTTGACAGAAAGTGACAAGTCCTTATTCTAAGATTTTCTGGGGATTTTAACTTGCATTCCTATGTAAGACGTAAGACGATTATTTTGTTGAGTCGAGACCACAGATGATGTAATATTTATTGTCTATATAATATTTTTACCTATCCCTAATTCTATTTTTTTAAAAGTGATACCTTCCGGTTTCATTTGAATGTCATTTGTCAGTACAATAGTGTCAATGTCATTATTTAAAATTACCGGACCGGACCGTTGCACCAAAACAAAAATATAAACAAAAATCCAAAGGACTTACTCTCCGCTAGTCCAACTCAGTCCAAGTAACATTTTCGTTTTGATTTTCAGGCTAATAAGCAGAACGTGATACAAAACAACGTGCCATTA
Source organism: Lycia hirtaria (assembly GCA_947563715.1). Classification (NCBI taxonomy): domain Eukaryota; kingdom Metazoa; phylum Arthropoda; class Insecta; order Lepidoptera; family Geometridae; genus Lycia; species Lycia hirtaria. The sequence goes on along the minus strand of OX387375.1, from coordinate 16,063,588 downwards.
AAACAATTTACTCAGAGTGACAATATACAAACACATTTGACCCAGCAAGAAGCTCATTATCTGCAGCAAAAGCCTATGATAAATCCTTTGTACAACGGGTATCCTCATTCACAAGGCCTACAAGAAAACCAGTTCCAGCAATATCAGAACAAACACGACGGCTTCAGTCACGTACAACAGGGAATTAGCAATGCGTACGACCAAAAAATGTTGGACCAAAAGTACCAGGATTACTTGAAGCAGCCTCAGTATAGCCCAAACAGCACTAGCAGTTCGAATAGCAACCAAACTGGCAAAGAATTAAAGATAAACGAGCAAGAGTTCTTACCTGAATTTGCCGCCAGCAAGTCAGATCCAAAATACCAGACGTTGCCATACAATACAAAGTTTCCTCAAAGTACAAACGGTAAAAATAAGCCCGAAATGAATGGTAAAAACAACGATGAAAAGAATGCAATCAATGTGAATCATATGACAGTGCATTCTACACCACTTTCGGTTGTGAACAAAAGTTTAGCAACACCACTAAGTCAAACGGAAGCCACATATCAGCAAGATACATATCAGTTGCAGAAATCCGACTCTTCCAGTCGATGTAATCAAGAAGGAAAAGAAAATCATGCATATCAGCAAAATTCTAGGATAAGTACAAGTAGTCAGAGCAACGAAGCCTCAAAAGGCAGCAGTATCACTCAGCAATCTGTTAAAACGAGTTCTGCAAACACTACAAGCACTACTTCTTTGGGATTTGGGGTGAGTTATATTAAAAATGTCTAATATGCAAAGTGTCAATTATTGAACAATCCATATAAATCTATTAATAATACACTATACTTTGAAAGTAGCCTTCCAAACAGTGCAGTATTAGTATCAATAGTGTAATGAAAAAAAGATTTATAATGTTTTGAATAGCAGTCCAATATGACCTGACAACTTCATACAGAATCAGAGTTAATATAACTGCTTACATTCATATTTTCAAGATTTTTTTTTGCTATTTAAGGACTGTTTAGTTCACAGTCTTTAAATAATGTCATGAAGCTCTACTGCTGTGCTGCTTAATACACAGTAGTGACAAGCTACTCTGAATTACTGAAACAAAAGCTTTGGTGCAATGACTACTGTGTATGCTACATTGTTAGAAAGCCCATCTTAAATTACTATTTTTATTAGGAAAACATAGCTAACGTAGCTTAATCACTTGAGGTGTAAAGATGAATCTAAAATCATATCTATTTACACTACATTTGCTAGTAAAACATCATAGAATTGTTTTAGTTTAGTAGAAATGTACATTATCTACTCTTATTTAATACTTTTGCTGTTGAGAAATCCACCCCTCACATTAGCTTTATTTATTTATTTTTAATCTGTAGTTTGACCATTGTCCGTCATGCATCAACATTTTTATTGATAAGTTTAAAAAACAAGTAATCATTTAAAAAAACCGACATCAAAATACGCAATTCGCTTGAATGATATGTTTTTCCAGTTATTTTGTTATGAAAACTAAAATGCTGAACCAATTTTGATAAAATTTCTATGGAACCCCCTGGGACCCTTTATAAAACTGGGACCCTGGGACATACATAAAATATTTTTTTTTAAAGATTCCAACAAATTGAGAACCTACTACTTTTTGGAAGTCGGTTAATGACTGAATGGACTTTTAAAAAATCGTCCTACAGAACACTAGAAATCAACATCACAAGTTTTAATTAAAAAAATATATTGATCTAAGTTTTAAGATTCTAATATTCTAAGTTAAGATTCATTTGTTTTATGTTAATTATTTGTACTATCATTTTTAAACATGAAAATTAACTTGGATCAAAATGAACAAACTACAGACTCTTAAGCTTTGGTATCAAACTTTAGTATAATATGCTCTTTTTCAAACTAATGGTTTTCAATAAAAATTATTAAAAACAATAACTATGTACACTTTTAGCTCTACAATTATTCTTATCTCATAAGTGTATGCTATGAGCCAAAATGTGGTAAAATATCTTCAACAGCAAAAGTGTTAATCAATCATTGATATACAGTAAATTATAATTATATGTAAGTCATTTACTTATTTAAGTTTTCATACAAACATGTTTTCACTTTTGTTTCTTCTACCAGAAAATGTGCTAACCCTCTAATACTAAAACACTTCCATCACCTTCTTCATTTCTATCACCTCATCTACAGCACACCTGTAAATATCATCATCATTCATTCCAGAAGCCTGTATCGAGTGTAGCACCCACATCGGTTCAGGTATCAAGCGGGAAACCATCACCCATTTACCAGACATCATCCACAAAGATACAACCTGTTCAACCTCAGACCGTTCAAACTCAGACCATCAATAATCATGTAGCTAGTAATGCAAATAATCAACAGCAGATTAGAAACACTGCGTCGGGGCTCTCGTCAAGTGGGAGTACGTTCAATGGACAGAATGCGTCGTCGCAGAGCATTTTGTTGTCACCACCGCAGAGCGCTAGTACTCCTCTTTCGACGCCAGATGTCAGTACGGATAAGTCGCCAAAGCCAGCGTTACCACCGAAACCTACAATTAAGGTTTGTATTAACTTGTACACTAAATATTAACACAGTATGTTTACAATGAACTATATTTATTGTTGGTTCCTTTAATAATAATGAATACTGCGCCGAGCAGTGCTCGTCGACGTAACCAACCCACATGATGAGAATCTCGTGAAGGCTGAGAAGAACAAGCTTAGTAAGTATCTTGATTTGGCTCACGAGATAACCACCATGTGGGATGTTGACTCGACGTTCATTGTTCTGATAGTCATTTCGGTGAATGGTCTCAGCAAAGAGCCTCAACCAACATCTCAAAAGGCTCAAAAAGATGTTTGGGCCTAGGTTCAGATACAAAAGGAAGTTCCTCAGTCTGTAGCCCTTACCACCGTCAGCCCTGCCCAACTGCCGGCACCAAATTTTTTTTAAATCATATTTGTGTTTTTATTGTAAGAAGCTTAAATTTAAAATATCAAAAAATGAAGTAATAATAAATTCTGAGATATGGATTGTAAGACTAAGGCCAAACTATCGCAATTTTTTGAGTTGTGAGTTGCGTTAAATCGATCGCGCAATTTAGGTTCGACCAAAATTCTGCTGGTGTGCCAGACGAACCTAATTTTTTCAGTTGCTAATCAACGGTTTTACAGGCTGCTTGTGTTGTACATGAAATACTACTTTTACTAAGAATGTTTAGATTTAGAAGATAATGTCAAGAAAAGAAGCTGGGTGAATCAAATTATTAGTAAAAGTGTCGCTTCTCTCGCTTCCCTCCTTCACGCCGCACGCAAATCAGTTGATTGATATAATGTGCACAAGCCAGTGTACAATGTCCAAAATTCCAAACTGGACTTTGTATGAAACGGAGAAGAAAAATATGAAGTGTAGGTACAGGTACAATTGCACGGCCTTAGGACTTTGGTTGCTTTGCAGTTGGCTACATTTTGGTTGCTTAGCAGTTGGCTACATTTTTCAAATCTCTAGGGGGGGCAGCTGCCCCCTTTGCCCCCCCCCCCCCCCCCCCCCCTTGGCGACGCCGTTGACGCTGCTCATTTGGCCTCAGCCTTAATAATAAACGTCAGATTGTCCGTGAAACTGTGGTAATAATGAGGACATTGAGTAAAAATATATTTTATAGAAGGTGGATTAAATAGCATCTATATTATAAATGCATTTGTTTGTAAACATTTAACACTCTGCCCGTGACTCGTTCACATCCATGCTTCCATTTTCCTTATCCCTATAAAATAAATTAATGTCATATACTGAAATTTTTAGACACCACCACGACAATCCGCAAACAACGACGCAGGTTTCACCCAATCAACGGAAAACCTCCCTGCCATACCCATACCCGAAACCAATGACGAATCTCAACCGCAACAAAAAGACAACGACATGATCATCAAAGCTCGACCCCTCACCATACGAAAACCACCGATGAGCGAACAACAACCTAAACTAAGAAACCTCAACTCCAAAAATGGTGTTAGTGTAAGCATCAATCGAAGAATCGAAATGCCTCCAGCGTTCTTATTTCCCGAAATGGATCTAAACAACGAGATGCCTAATGAGAACGGCCTAAAGAGGAAAGACGAAGTAGACAGAGCCCAAAGCGTCTCCAGTGAGGAGAGTAGGGAGAATGTGGTATCAGATATAACGGAGCAGATAAGTTCTGTGGCCTTGAGTACAGATTCTCAGGATGATCCTCCAGAGAGGCGGAAGAAGGGGAACTTGAAGCAAGGCAGGAAAGCCCAGTTGACGAGGCGAGTTAGCTTTGATCCCCTCGCGCTACTGTTGGATGCCAGTTTGGAGGGAGAGTTGGAGCTTGTTAAGAAAACGGCAACACAGGTACTTTATGTTTTTTTTAATAAATGTGCCGTACTAGTAAGATTAGCGGGTTAACCACTATTCTTTGGCATGAGAAAGCTAGAAAATGACATTAAACTGCCCGCGAATGGCCGACCAGTCGGGCCAGGATCAACAAATCAGCGATCGTTGCTATTGGCTGCTTTACCAACCAACCAATCTGAAAGAGCGAGAAACAAAACCATATTTATTTTCTTTTTCGCGTTTATAGTTGACACACGGGTAAAACTAATGAATATAATTGTATCGCTAAGTGTTAAGTGCTAAGTGCTAATTGTATCGTTAAGCACAAAATCCGTTAGCGTGTTATGTATATGAGTAAATATTGTCATACAAGTACAAAAGAGAAAAATGGCTCAAAGTGTATCCGACAATTGGATTCCCAGATGAGAAATGTCTTAGTTCAAACTACCCCATATTTATACACCAGCTTTGACTGTTGCGGTATCTATTTCAAAGTTATTATAGTATTATCAGAATATAAAAATACAGAGTTGCTATAGACTAGTGTAGAAGTGTACTAAACTAACGCAAAAACGTAATAATTCCAGGTGCAGAATGCAAGCGCTGCAAATGACGAGGGGATCACTGCATTACACAATGCTATATGTGCAGGACACTTCGAGATCGTCAAGTAAGTTATAAAACGTTAATTATTTATATTCAAATTCTCATTGAAATCAGTAAAGTCCAGTCGTTCGAGATTTGAGATAGATCATAACGCTGCTTTGATAGTTTTTGTTATTTTTAGAGATTGTGACTTCATAGGTTTTGAAATATAGCTTAATCCACAGTACAGGCTCGTCTACGTTTAGACACACGTGACGCTATCTGTTGTACTTCGTAGACCTGATTCGCAGTACAGACTCGTCTACGTTTAGACACGTGGCGCCATCTGTTGTACTTCAGAGGTATCGATGCACAGTAGTCTCATCTACATTTAGACACGTGGCGCCATCTATTGTTGAGCGGTGCAATTGAACCAAACGTGTCTAAAGCGTGTATTTTCGTTGCAGGTTCCTGGTGGAGCTGGGTTGCGACGTCAACGCGCAGGACTCTGACGGGTGGACGCCGCTGCACTGCGCCGCCTCCTGCAACAACCTGGCCATGGTCAAATTCCTCGTCGATAATGGTATATTATACATACCCTAATTAATAGTTTAAAAGCAACACTATCTCTCTGTCTGTTATCGTTTCATGATAAAATGCCTGAACAGACCTTTTTGAAATTTTATAAAGAGAAAGTGGAGATATTTTTTAAATATGAAATATGAAAAAATATGAAATATGAATATGAGATTCTAAGAGATGAACGTAATAGTGCTATATTTCAACATGATCGTCACTGTTTCTACACGGGCGAAATCGAGGGGCACAAATAAATACAAATCCTTTATTGTCAGTTGTGATAAAATACATGTGGTTTAAGAAAGAAGTATCAACAGTTACCCTTTTGGGCAAAATTTTTAAAATTATTCGTAAATTATTAATAATTTGTTTTATTTGTAATTGTAGATAGATAAACTCTTTATTGTACACACCATAAAATTTACAATCAAAATAAATTAATTAAAAACTAGTGTAACAACTGGCGGCCTTATCGCTAATAGCGATCTCTTCCAGGCAACCTTAGGATGCAGAGGAACGAAAAGAAAGTAAAATGACGGTAATTCAATTTACAATATTACTACATATTTTTAAAGTAGATGTTTCATTATCAATCGATTTATATACTATTTAAGTAGATATTACCAACCAATATAATTGTTCGCGAAAGTGACTGTGTGTGATATTTCAACACGTTCGTAACGCTCGCGTATTATGTTAATAATGTTACTGTAGCATTACTAATATTACTATCGGATAGTAGTAGTATGTTCACCATCTTCTAGAATAAGATAACTTCTAGAGAACTAGTCATGTTTATGAATCGTTGCACCTTAAAGTGTGTGGTAAAATTAGTTAAACGCCTGATTGAAACTCAATAGTTTTATAAACCTTCCTTTTTGAAGTCTGATAATAATGATTGAAGTAGTGAAAAATACAAAAGTAATGAAAAAAGAATTCTCTCCGGCGGGGAATCGAACCCCGGTCTCCCGCGTGACAGGCGGGGATACTTACCACTATACTACCGAAGATGTGATGCTAATGTGCGAAAATGTTAAGTGGATGGTCATTGTGTAAATTGCACAAGGTATTTATTTACGCGACTGCCTAAAAAAGATAATCATTACCCCCTTTATTTCCTATAGCATAGACAACTTGACCTATCAGCCTATAGTGTCTTCAGTTATCGTGAGGCGAGTTAGTGATTAAGCATAAATTAAATAAAAAAGTTGGCCGTCACCGGAACGCCCGGCAGATGTGAAACAAAAGATAATAAGGTCAGAAGGACAAAATGTGGAATGGACCGTGTACAAGTGGTAAATGCTTCAAATAATGAATATATCAAGCGTATATAAATCCAAAGGCACACAAGGAAGTCGAGAGCGATTACATAGTGGGAGCGTGACGCTATTAAAGAGCGTCATGCTATTTTCCGTCACGATATACGAATTTTACTGTCGAGGTGTGACAATAAAGGTTTCACATAATGAATGTATATATTTTTTTATTTCAGGGGCGTGTATATTCGCAACTACGCTGTCCGACCACGAGACAGCGGCCGAGAAGTGCGAAGAGGACGAGGAAGGGTTCGACGGCTGCTCCGAGTATCTTTACAGTGAGTACTTTAGTATAGAAAGAGAATTGGCTCTTGAGGATACAGTGAATAGTTTGCTTCGTTAATTTATGTTGATATAAATACTCTTGAATTTTTGATGATATGAATTGTCTGAAAAGTACTCACGACAAATCTCTATCTAAATAATCTCGATAGTAATATTTACACATCACGCAACACAAAATTCCACTTTAATTTAGTAGGATTTTTGTTAGAATTATTTTTTACCCGCCTGCGAAGAAGGATGTATGTTTTTCGAATGTATGTATGTTTCTATATGATCGCCTACAGCCTAAACGGCTTGACCGATTTTGATGTACGAGGAGTCGTTAGATTCGTCTTCACTGCCAAAGTGTCATATGCTATATTTTTTTGTAATAATAATACTACATCTCTTGCAATAATAAAAAACGCGTTTTTTCGTAATCTCCAAGGAACATTTTCTTAATAAAAAGTGATTTTACCAGAATTATTCTAAAGAATGCGCGTTTATAATCTTTTACAGCGATTATACGTCACACTTCATACTTTCACGTCATAATTTCTCACAAAAACACACACTCAAGCTTAACGAAATCGTATGTTAACTGTAAAAAAAATCAGTTTTTGCATTTTAACTTACGATTTCGTTATTCGGGTATTTTATTTTTCTTTTAATATAGATACTTGTTCTCTATGGATTGGATAACTATCGAGGCAAAAAATGAGTACTAATATCTCTATTGAACAAAATAATGAAATAAGGCCTGTAGCGTCCTCATTTCCACAGATCTCTTGCCCGTACGGACTCTTTATATTTGTAATATTGCTATGTTCCAGGCGTCCAAGAGAAGCTGGGTATAATGAACAACGGCATCGTGTACGCGGTGTTCGCGTACACCGCCGCTCGGAGCGACGAGCTCTCCTTCACCACCGGCGACCGGCTGCAGGTGGCGCGCAAGGGGGACGAGCAGGAGCGCGAGTGGTGGTGGTGCCGCGACACGCACCACCAGGAGGGATACGTGCCTAGGAACCTGCTCGGGGTGAGTTCTATTATATTACACTGTATATAGTATACAGAGGCAGCCCCGGATCTACGATTTTTTCGAACCAGGGCATAAACTTGACGGTGGCGCCCCTCTCTCCAGCGCTTAAAAAAACTTACTTAAAAAACTTAATATAATTATCTATGTGGCGCCTTTTTCTTAAAAGTTAACGGTGAGTCAATCAAGCTTTCGTATTCTAGGCGCTTTGTGGAGCAAGTTATTTTATTTTTAATCATATTATTATGATTTTCGCGCCCCCTGAAAATGCCGCCCGGGGCAGGTGCCCCGGTTTGCCCTCACTGAATCCGGGGTTGTACAGAGGAAGCGACGAGTTCTCCATAACCACCGGCGACCGGGAGGTGTAGGTGAATATAAACCTCACGGTGAATGGTATAGCGCCATCTAGCAGGCTTAGTCGAACTATTTGAACATGTTTGCCTGATGTACATGTGCATATTTCTTCAAATGGTTCAGCCTAATACTGCTAGATGGCGTATTTTTACTCTGTTCGAATCTGTATACCAAATGCAATCTATTCTCTGCCATATGACGCTATTTTTAGGATATGCTCATTTCTACGATTCAAGTACTTATTTTATATTGTTGTATTGTTCTAGTTATATCCGAGAGTGACCCCGCAGACAGATTGAAGTTACTCTGTGGCCTCAGCTATCACCTGAATCTTGTACATAATAATTACTTCTTATTTTTTATGTATTTATATCACTGTAATCTAAAATATCCATATTGTATACAATTTTAACAGATTTAAGTAATATTTTGTAAATATATAAATGTATAAGTTCAAAACGAATGAGATTATATTGAATTATTGTACATTTTATAAATATTTTGAGTCATAATTGGTTAAAATTTGTATAATTGTACTTAGGATGTCTGCAAATGTTGTGAGATATAAACACATACTGACAATACAAATAATGATGAATCCACAAGATGTTTTTTTTTTTATTATTCCTGTATCATATTTTGTATTCATATTACGTTGCACTGGAAGACCTAGAAAACGTTGGCGTGACGATCTTGATGCATTCCGCAAGATTGACAGGTGGCAGCAATGGACCGCGATTTGTGGAAGACCTTTACCCAGGAGTAAGACAGTATAGGTTAATAAACAAAACGGGTTGCACTCCGGGAGTGCCGGCAGTTGTGAAAACTAAAAAATTAAATAGCTAAGAGAAAGTATGCGTAAAATTGCTGTAAAAGATTATAAACGCGCATTCTTTAGAATAATTCTAAAAAAACACTTGTTTATTACGAAATAGTGCGTTAATGATTACGAAAAAACGTTTTATTTTTATTTTTGAAAGAGATGTATTATTATTACAAACAAATGCCTACTTATGACACTTTGGAAACGAAGACTACTGTAATGACACATCAAAATCCGTCAAGCCGTTCATGCTGTCATATAGAAACACATACATACCCGCATACATACATACACTCGAAAAACATTACCCTCCTTACGCAATCGGGTAAAAATATATAGTTTCCATTTGATATACGCGTTTGTAGTATGCGCGGGCGAAAGACGAACATGGGTCATACTGCATCTCTTTAGCTAAGCTGTAGTTATGCACACACATTACCGCACATCAGGTTTTTATATATATTTTGTAACATACGTGCCATCCGCGATACCTATTCCGGAATTTTGACAGCACTTAACCATTTTTGCCATTTTTTTATACAACTTAAAAATGGCCATCAAAGATCGTAACGTGGCGGTAGTGGAGGCCCTTAATAGGAAAATTAGTTTAATCATTTCTGTCCCATAAAGTATTAGGAAAGCGTGTGTACCCAGAGCACTCACGCTCGCTTAAAGGCGTCCTCTTGCGGCGGCGTCGTGTGGTGGGTCGCCCTCTTCCCTCAAATATGGTTGAGGAGAGCGATGGCTGGCACATGCGTCAACTCGTGAACGGGTGCTGCTTGCGGGAGCTGGACTGGTCGGCGTACACACGCATGCATGTTAGTTAAGTGTTTAGAGATAGCGATTGCGATACCGATATACGATTAACGATAACTATACCGATACCGATATACGATTAACGATAGCGATAGCGATTACGATAGCGATTACGATTGCGATTACGTTTGCGATTACGATTGCGATAACGATTGCGATACCGATACCGATAACGATACTGATACCGATACCAATACCAATTAACGATTAACCGATTAACGATATATGATTAACGATTATACGATAAACCGATTTACGATTAACCGATTAACGATTCCGAACCGAACCGATCGTGGGGTACCGGCTTAGAATAGTACCTCCCCCTCTCTTCCCGTGAGTGCCGTAAGAACCGGAGGGAAATACTACCAGAGATGGGCAGCAGCATCCTCTGCGGAAAACGCCATCTACTGCGCTCGCCAACCCGCATGCCAAGCATGGCGAGTAATGGCAAAACCCCCCTAATGACGAGCAACGTTAAAACCAGGCCCCCAGTCCCCGGCAGCTCTGCTATTCCGGGCTACGGTAGCGGTCCCGGTCACGGCGGAGCAAGGGGTGCTAAGAATCTCCGGCAGAGATCCGGCTACCACCCCCTGCATAAACGACGACTGGCCCTGGTAACACACAATATTCGCACGATGAGGACAAACGAGAAGTTGGCTGAGCTGGAAGAAGAAATGAGTAGGTTACATTGGGATATCCTAGGGTTATCAGAAGTCCGACGAGAGGGTGAGGACACGATAAACCTGAAATTCGGTAACCTACTCTACTACCGGGAGGGCGACCAACAGGCCCAAGGTGGTGTCGGGTTTCTCGTCCACAAGTCCCTTGTTAACAACATTCTTGCCATCAACAGTGTATCGAGCAGGGTTGCGTACCTGATACTCAGAGTATCCAAGAGATATTCGTTAAAGTTCATCCAGGTATACGCACCGACCTCGGCACACGCGGATGATGAGGTGGAGGTGATGTATGAGGACATTAGTAGGGCTATACACACTTCTGAGACCTATTTTAATGTTGTTATGGGGGACTTCAATGCGAAGCTGGGCAAAAAGTGCGAAAATGAGTTGAGAGTGGGGAAATTTGGATATGGACAACGGAACCCCAGGGGACAGAGGTTGGCCGACTTTCTGGAGAAAGAGGGACTCTTCATGATGAACTCTTTCTTCCAGAAGCCACCTCATAGGAAATGGACCTGGTTGAGTCCCGATGGTTCTACGAGAAATGAGATAGACTTAATCAATAATCATACAGCAGGTTGCCATGTATGTGAGGACTAACCTAGACTCTTTCGAGCTTTGTGGTAAGAACCATCGCTACCCCACGAGGAGTGCGAACAATCTCACCGCTATCACCCGCACGTTGGCGAAGTCGGCTAAACTCACCCATGTCATGGGCCCCGACGTGTATAACCACCTGCCTGTACAATGTACATATTACAGCAGCTCCTAGTTTGTTGAGCTTCAAAGCTAAACTGACTCGTTGGCTTGTTGAGCAAGCTTTCTATGATTATGATGAATTTCTTAATTTGACCTAATAATACATGTGTATGTAGATAATTTTATTGACATACAATTCAACTTATTTTATTTTAAGTAAGTACATATACCATTTGACATGTAAATTGGCTTTATGAAATAAATGAATATGAATATGAATATGACATACGGCACTGAAACGTGGTCCCTAACTATGTGCCTTATAAGGAAACTCAAGGTCACGCAACGAACTATGGAGAGGAGTCTCTCTACGAGATCGAATCAGAAATGAAGAGATACGTAGACATACACGAGTCACCGATATAGCACAGCGGATTAGCAAGTTGAAGTGGCAGTGGGCAGGGCACATAGCACGTAGAACTGATGGCCGATGGGGCCAAAAGGTTCTCGAGTGGAGACCACGTACCGGCAAGCGCAGCGTAGGAAGACCAGCCACGAGATGGACAGATGATCTCATACAAGTGGCGGGAAGACGCTGGATGCAAGCCGCTTCCAATCGGTCTTTTTGGAAATCCATGGGGGAGGCCTATGTCCAGCAGTGGAATTCTTATGGCTGAGATGATGATGATGATGATGATGATGAAAATTATTAAAATGCTTAATTTCAGAATAAAATTAGATAATACTTTATACCTGTATTTAAAGATAATATTCTAAAAAAATTAAAATTGTTTGCGGGTACTAAAAAATACACGTGATTTTTTTAGTCTTAAACATAGAAATGACTACTCTGGGGTCTTAAACCTCACCACGTATCACCAAGGGGGAGGGGGAGTTATAAAATGCAAACAAAAAACATCACGTGATTAGTGGACGACGCCTAACATGTTGTTGCTTTGTTTTATTTTCCTAAACTTGTGTTATTTTAAACATGAATGCTATAAAAGTGGTGGTATTTTATTATTAAGTGTTCAATCAAGTGCATGAGTGTGGGCAAGTGAAATAAAGCAGCCTTAGGTGTGATTTTTTTTTTTTTTTTGTCGGCAAAACTCCATAGAAGCTTCTAGTAAAGTCGCCATCACTTTACTGAGGCAAGACTTAAATTTGAAAATGACTGTTTACGTGACTTAGACTGTGACTAGAACACTATATAACTTGTATTATTCAAGAAGCTTGAAAATGTTTCAAGTCTGACACTGGCAAATCGCTAATCGCGGGATCCAATACAAAAAAGAATTATGAATTTTGACCAAACTACATACATTTCGACTCAAATCAAAATTTATAATATTTTTATAATGTCAATGTGGGTAATTTTGTCTTTGCGTTAAACTTTGGACATAGCCTGGTTTAAAGATTCTTGATTTTTTTACCAAAAGATGAGTAATTAAATTAATTGATGACTGCGTGAGTTGTAGTTGCCAAACATTATAAATGTTAATTTATGCATAAAGTTGACAAATGTGATGGAAATTTTAAAAGTTTTTCACCATTTTATAAACACAAGAATTTGTGACTGAAAAATGTATGTCCAAGATTTCGGATTTAATTATACAAAACTTGTTTAAATCCCATAAGTTTTATTTAATATCGATAAAACATTGATCTACCTTACCGCTTTAAACAATATTTCTTGGTCTTATTTAGTTTTACTACGTAAAAATATTGTAAACAAAAAAGTCAACGTATTTTCTTTAATTGTGGGTAAAATTGACAATGGAGTTTCAGTTAATTATACACCTAAAAATGCATTAATAATGTGAACTATTTCACTTCTATGTCTGACAGAGATGTTTTAAGCAATATAATGTGGTCGAAAATGGTAAGCATACATAACACGGAATAAGAACTGGCTCTCAAGTAGGTGGTTGATAGTCATTGCATTTTTATATGTTTGACGATAGCTTTTCCATGTCTTGAGACTATAACTCTCAAGTGGAAAAGCTATTGTCCAACACCTAGGCTGCTATTTTTCCTACACGGAAGATTAGCTCGCAGTTTCTTTTTCAAAAGGTGCTTTCCAATATAAAAGTTGAATGGCGCATAACCAACTGCGCTGACGTTGCTTCACTTTAGCACTTTCTACATTTCTAAATAAATTTTACTAATTTATCGACGTAATTAAAATATATCTTGAAAACATTTTCTATGGGAATAGAGTACAAGGGAGATACCCTTGTAATTCCTCTACACGTAAAGTAGGGATGATTTTTTTCTCGTATACCCCTTGGTTTTTGCTGTAATTAGATACTTTAGGTAATTCAAAAATATATTATTCAATTTAGTATTCCATATTTGTCTTCGTCTCTTGCAAAATATTAGCCTTTAAAATGATAAATTTATTAGGGTCAAGTGTCTCTCCCCCTCTACCAGCTAAATGGTTCTTGCCGAATAGGTATGCTGAAAAAAATCCAGCAATTCATTTCCCTAACGAAATTGTAAGGAAAAATATCACAATTAAGTAGGTTTTACAAGTTAACGTGTAATAGTCAATCAACTTTGCTTAACTAGAATATTCTTAGTATCAAACAACCCTATTTTAAGTTCGCATAATATTGACATAGATATAAATTGTGATATGGAACTACGAAACCCTACATTACGCCGACATGCACATTACCGATTTTTTAAATTGTTTTTAGTTAGTACATACCCGTCTAGTCCAAAACTAGTCTTCTAAAAACCAAACAAAAGAGAACTCAAGAAACATAAAGAAAATAATAGGTATGCAGCAGTTCATGGAATGGGGTGAATCTTTTTTAAATTAGATATTACTCACTATTAATCTTAGAACTTATATTTGATAATGAGGTTATTCAACACTCAAATGATTATAGAATTTTTTGCCTTTATTTGATTTTTAAGTAATTATTTCATTAGTAAAAAAAAATGCAATTAAACTATTTTATTTTTTCCGCTTGTTTTAGCTCAAAGTTTTTAAATGGCATTTCCCATGAAAATGAACATGATTGAATATGACAAATTGATTTAATTTGATAAATCTATGTTTTTTACATCAAAAAAGTAAAATAAATCCAACCTAAATTACGTAAATCACCGTTTATGAAGATTTTCCGCTATCGAAATGAACGGGAGTCAATTTTACCCACATTCGCGTTTGACTTTGACAAGTTATTTAAACGCGATTTTCTTAAATATTTTCTATACTATTGGACTTGTTACTTCTTTACTTTAAAATTGACCACGAAAGAACACGCTTAAATAAGTAAAATACTATTAGACTCATACATTAATATTCTGATATAGTCAAAAATATGAAGAAGTGTGTGTAAAGCTACCCACGCTGACAGTACATTTTTTTTGGAAGATCCGACTCTTAAGTACTGATATATTCTCATTATTGGGCTGTACGAAAGAGAATCTAGCTGGCTGTACCTTTACAAAAAAAAAACATAGTGTATTGTCAAAACTATTAAAAAAGTAATAAAAAAAAAAAACTGTCATTCACGAACATCATGGTACGGCACGTCATCTGCTTGTAACTTTGTGCCTTTAAGTATGAGTGATGTTCCTGATACGGCTATTGCCGTAATATACGGCTTTTAGGCATATGTATCTAAAATACGGCATACGGCAGCTATCCCCAAGCCGTATAACATTTGTATGAAAGTATACGTCTGATATCGTAAGTATCGACAAATAATAATTTCTTCGTATAACGCGGAAATGGTTTCAGGTTTGGGAGTTCCTCTACACTTAGTGTATGAATAATACGGAAAAAATACGAAAATAGAGCAAAAACAATATACATATATCTTTGTACACCGAGAGAATTTAGAATTTTGTCTGCTAAACTAAAAATAACATCTTAAATCTTTGGATTGTTTTGAATAACATAAAAACAAAAAAACGAAATAAACTATTAACCTTCACTATCAATTAAGCTTTGTAAACGAAGCAAGCCGTGCGAAATAAAGGCATTCAATTTGAAGTACCAGAAGAAATTATTAAAAATATGAAAGAGAACAAGAGACCTCTCACCAACTGAATTCGAAGTATTAAATACCATTTAAAACTTATACGAAGATTACTTATAAGTAAATAAATAGTGTAACAATAAGTTATATAGTCCCCATAATTTGTAAAACTAAATAAAATTTTAGTATACGGCCATTTTTCCGGTTTTCCCCGAAAATACGGCAATTTTAAGGTGGAGATACGGCAACACCAAAATTGACTGGAACTTGGAACATCACTAAAGTATGGTGACCGTCCGTCGACCGATAAAATAGGCTAATATTTACCTATATTTTTTTTATCACAGAAAGTAATCATTTAAAGTCATAAAACAATAAACAATGTGACGTTGATCTCATAAAAGACTTATTACTTCTACTGCATTCCAGTTTAAATATATAAATTCAGTGTTAAAAATGGCCAGCACTCCGGTCAAATTTGGGTCGCTGTTATCGTTCTGTATCGTGCTCTACGCAGTTTACTATCGCAAAAATGATATTATTGATGAGAGGCTATCTCCTGTGAAGGAACATCTGTTATTTTTGGAAAGTGAGAACCGAGTGGGGCAGGGCATTCTGCAGCCTAAAGTGGCGCTTGGATATGGTGCTTGTCACGACCTATTCGTTAATGCAACTGCCCTCTTGGACCACAGGGAGCTAAAAGGGAAGCCGCAACATTACAATGAGATAACAAGCAAAGATGAATTTATCAAAAGTTTCGCGTATTTCTTCAAACATGGTGCCGCGGCAGAGTAAACATGCTAAACCTTATTATCATAAATGATAATGTGACCTATTATAATGCAGTAGGTTCTTAATTAATATTTAGTTATTTAAATCTAACTTGCTATTTTTCAGACGATTCATGTCCAACTCTGACCTTTATGATGAATTAATTGAAGAAGCACTGAAATTGCGGGATACAAGATGGACTATCGGCGGAAACGCACCTCTAATGGCGAAGCGCTTCCACATGGAAGGCTGGAAAGTGCTATTTGCAGCCAAAATGACTAACAAACTCAAATCATACATTCCAGAAGACATTGAAATTGTTGGAGGTCAACAAGATGAGGAAGTAAAGGATGATATCCATATGATCTTAGAGTATAAAGCAGATGAAAAATTTGGAGCTTATAAAGCCCCCAGAGCAAACAGATATATCATGCATAATGATGAGAACAATCCTTTGTTGAGCTCTTTAGAAAAGTTTGGTGAACGCTTGCCCAAGTTTAACCCTAACTTACTAGTCATTAGTGGGCTGCAAATGATGGACAACTTCCCTTTTAAGAAGGATGGAATAGGTAAGAATAACAATATTATTACTTGCTATCTACATACTTGTACTTATACATTTAAAAAGCAGAGTCCAGTTGAGTTTATGAAATTTAGGAAGTAAAATAAATTTAAAAAAAATTGTAGATGCTGTCATACTATTATGCTTTCACACATGTTTGTGTTCAAAGCAATTTTAGTCCTTTTTTCTGAACTGTAAAGATTGCAACAATAACATTTAATGATATCTTCATCAATCTATCTTGATAAAAATTAATTTACTTTGACTTTGACATCTAAAAGATTTTATTGATTTTGTGAGTGTATATCAGGGCTGAACCATTCACAATAAGAAAAAGGTATGTATCACCACAATGGAAATACAATACCTTTTAACCTGCACCCTTGGAACAAGTTTTTTTGAAGAAACGCAGTGATGAAAGTTTTTATACGCCTCCATACATATATTGAAAGCGCCCTCTATGGATTTCGAAGAGAAATGTAAAAAAAATATGCAAGCGTACGCTGCGTATCACTGCATTTCTTTATAAAATTGTACTAAGGGTGCTGGCCTAGTTTGAGACCTTTACCAATGTATCAAAATTCTGAAAATTTTAATTTATATTTTTTCTATCTTTATACTGCATGCCATCTTTATGATTTATTATAGATACTTAGCAATATATTATTTTTTTCAGATCTAAGAGCACAAAGACTGGATTTGGTGAAAGAACAAATATTGAGTCAGCCTCCTCACACACTCACCCATTTTGAAATGGCTAGCTACATTGACTTGGAGCTACTTAAACATTTAACTACAAAAGTTTTACCCTATGTAGACTCTGTGGGTATGAACGAACAAGAACTCACTAATATATATAGTGTATTAGAACATGGAGAAGTCAGTGTAGTAGCTGATTCGAATCCTAGAATAGCCACTGCATTAGATCAGATGCGTGAAACATTCCAACTAATAAGAAGACTAAATAAAAAGTATGGAAGCGATAGACAATTATCACGTGTCCATGTACACACATTAGCTTATCAAGCCATCTTGACAGTCAAAGACTCGCCTTGGAAGAGAACTGCGGCTGCAGCGGCAAAAGCATCGTTAACTGCTCACCGATATGTGTGCAACAATAATAACATTGTCTTAAACAAATGTAAGCTTTTGCTGGACGATAGCTTTTCTACTACAACAGATAATGATAATAATAGTAGAGTGTTTTTCGAGCCATCAAAGCCTGTTGCATGCTGGGAAGAGAAGATTGATGAAATGCATGTAGATATTTGCATTGCTCCTGTGTTGATTTGTACGGAAGCACAGTTGACTGCTGGTGCTGGGGATAACATCTCAGCCGCAGGCCTTGTCTTGCAAGTCGAGAAATGATTCTAAGTCACAGTATTTGTGTTTAAATACGTAAGATGTTTTATCATTTCCTTATTACATCATCTTATTTCTTATTGAACTTCTTCATTCCAACTCCAACTGTAACAATATCTTGTTCAGTGTGTTTTCCTCTGTGTGTTTTGTCTTATTGTCAATTTTAATTTTGAATATTTGTTTCTTATTATTCTTGTTATAATAATCTTGCCAATTAAATGTTTTTATCTCAATCTACCTTATTCCAATTTGATTTAGAAATTAGTTTCATTAAAAAATGTGCATAATAATATACTACTTATTGATATTGTTCTCTAGTTAGTGATGGCTAATTATATGATTATTATATAAATTAATAATGTGAACTTGGTAAATTTTATACCACAGAACAAAATTGTTGCTAGTTAACAGTATGCATAGATTTATTAGTATCATCGAAGTTATGTATTTGTATTAATCTGTAATAGACTGTCGTATACTGTCATGGCAAAATGGCAACTGACATCTCGATTATATTGCTATCAAAATAATGAAATAATGGTTTGTTGCCCGTGCTACTACCAATCTTACTACTAGTAGTAACACCGGTAATTCAATTACCCTTCTGATGCTAGAGCTACATTAGCGGGCAAAGATTCGTGTTGCGTTGGCGCGCTAAAAACATCGTGTACGCGCATACGCTATGTTCTTGTCTACATTAGGCGGATTTAGGCGGACTAAGATTCGTGTCGCGTTGCGCGCCAGTTTACCGACAGTGCCCCGATAATACATCGTCTTCGCCCGAATACTACGCGTTGCAACGATCTACCCGGCCACACTCATCGCGTTAGTACGAATATTCGCCGTAGCCCGCTAATGAAGCCCCAGCATTACTACTTTAGTTGAAAGTTGTAATAGTCCAGTCAAAATAGACAAAAAAAAATAAGTTAGCCATAATTCGCATAGAGCTGAAAGGTATAGGACGTTAAATAAACCATTACTAATGAAATGTCAAAAATCCCCTTTGATCCTACTTTATCAAGGTCAAAGGTAAAAAGTTCAGGTTTTTTCCGTTTTTAGGGTGCTACCTGTACCTCAAAAGGAAAAAACGGAACCCTTATAGGATCACTCTGTTGTTCGTCTGTCCGTTCGTCCGTCCAGGTGTCAAGACCCGTATCTCGGGAACGCGTGAAGGTATCGTGTTGAAATTAAAACCATGTACGCAGATCCATAATCTCGTGCTGCAGAAAGAAAAATCAAATTTCTCAATTTTCGTAAAAAAAGTTACAGCCGAAATATTTTGCAGAAGCGGGATCGACGGGGATTTTTGACATTTCATTAGTAATGGTTTATTTAACGTCTATACCAATTTTCAGCTCTATACGAATTATGGCTAACTTGAATGTCTATTTTGACTGGACTATAAATTATGGACCAGTAGCACCCTTAATGCATTTGCACAAGGTCTCTTTCTGAAGTTTCTGAACAGACTTAACCACACAACAATATATATGTCACCGGAAGATAACAAGATCCGCAAGTTTATAAATTTTACGAAAATGTGATCGTAAAATAATACAATTTATCTCTCGTTTAGAATCCTACGAAAGTTTATAAATTTCCTAGAAAATTTCAGGAAATTTATAAACTTGCGGATCTTGTTATTTTCCGGTGACATATATAAAGAAGACTAGCTCTTTATACTCATTCATATAAATACAAACTTAGTGTGATGAACCAAAACATAAATCACTTGCATAGGCTACTCCACAAAAAATATTGTACTTCACAACTGATTTTTATCCATATGTATACAAAGGTTTAAAAGGTCATCAATTGCTATTATGGCTCATGTCAACTCAACTCACTTGAAATGTGTTAAAATGTACTTAAGTGTCCTTTTGTTTTCAATTAAAAGCAATGTAGGTAGGTGGCTTAATTAGTGATTTGATGTAATTAGTCTAATATGGAAGTGACCAATCATGTGTACTGTGGTTCAACACATTCCTATATTTTTCATGTTATCAATGTATTTGACTTGTCTATTGTTAGAAATAAAAAAGTATCTCAATTTAAAGTGTTTATTGAAAGCCTTAAATACAATATTCACAGAACAATTTTGTCACTGTCCTAATAATATGGGAATACAAACAAAGCAACTTTTAAATCAAAACAAACTTCATAACTGAAACAAACTTACCATCTAAAGTTCATTCTCTCTTGTGTCCAAACTTACAAACAAATCACAGCTTGTGATTTAACAGAGGGGTTACCACAATCTTATTTCAATTTTATTTTGACCATTGACTTGCTCTCTCAAATAGAGAAAGTGAGACAAAAGTCAGAGTAATCTTTAAATAAGACTGTTGGAATACTTGTGATTTGGCCCCTGAGGTCTCATTGGTTATAAATCTTCTATTTTGCTTACATTAAAGACTAGGCATTATTATGAATGTACACCTATTAAGAAAGAAAACAAGATAAACTACATTAGTTTATTCTGCATGTCTAATAATGTGAACAATAATGGGAGGCTTGCAACCAACAAGAACTCTTTTTTTTAAAACTCTATTTGTACATTACTAGACAAAGATCTACCCCAATTCCATCCATTCTTCTTGGTCCCTAGTTAGAACCTCAATTATTTTATGAAGATTCACAATTTCTTGAGACTATAAGAATGAACAAATAGACTGAGAATACTTATTTTAGAATTACTTATTGGTCACCCAGCCATTGTTGTTTACATCAAAAGACATCTTGGGAAACAGACTCTAAATTCTAACATAGCAATAATCATGTTTTACTATAGATCTTGTTGATGTAGATAATGACAGTAACTAAATAGTATATAGGTACTACAAGGTGCTTAATAGTGAATAATACTTGTCAATTAGTTGATTATCCACTTTTATTCACTTTCACTGTGGTGGAAATCTTAACACTTCATACCAACCAGATTCAAACAATAATTACACTTAAACATGCAGTAGAGATGGAGATAGAGACTGAGCTAATAGAGTGATTCAGATCAACTTGCTTGTCTCATGTGATCAATCATCAACACTTCAACAGAATATGGAGTACAAACAAGAAAAGTTGATAATAATTTACTCTGTATTTATCAACAGTCCATACTATGCAAATAAATCAATTTTCAGTGTGGACTGTCAGTGTTTTCACCACTACTTGCACTAAACTTAAGTAATTAATGTTAGCTACCAACATGCATGTAATGATGCATTAGTGAGTAATCTCAGTAATGAACAAGAGCATCCTTAATATGGTCTATCAACATCTTATTGACTGCACAATACACCCCAAGTGGTACATCAGTACAGGATTTATCACATTAAATTAGAATCTTATTGATAGTCACAGGTAAATCAAGACATATTAAATTTCTTGGCGTTTGTGAAGATGTTTCATATCTCAAGACATACCTATTTTTGAACTTATCAAACTGAACATATTCTTTTTTAAGCAAAGTACTGTTTGGTTTACTTACTGACAACATATATCATGTTAGCAAGTTTTATTGCATACTCTTTTAGATCTAAACTAAATTAGGTTTATTAGAACAACTGTATAAACTAATCAGTTCATAGATTAAAATTATGCTAAATACATAACTAATAGGCACAATGGTAATGGTATTTTGTAATTATAAGACAGATCTAGTGACCAGTGTTACAATTATTCAAACTTTGTTTTTTTGTTTGGTATGTTACTGCCAGCCTGTGTGTGGTCGTAAAGGCCACTTCGGACAAATCTCTTAGCTGCTTCAGTGTTGACTTTTGGCCTCTTGTCACGTTCCTTTGCCTCCTTCCATCGGAGCATTGCAGCCTTTATGCGCTCAAACTCACGCTTAATGGGATGCTTCGTGACATCTATTCCTTGAAGTCTCAAATCAATCCAATGTAACGAATTGAGCATGTAAACTAATAGTAAATCCAACTCTATTTTTTGATTGATAGGCAACTTATCATAATTATCTCTTAGCGGCTGCAACTTCTTCAATACCGCCTGTGTTCTTTCTAGATGATCTGTAAGATTTTCACATTTTTCCACAAAATCGATGTCGTCCTTCAACTCGCCATAGTCTAACTCCCAATCAATGGATTTTATAGTTTTTATAATCATTTTCAATTGGTATTAACAATATTGATTGTTGCCGTCCGCGTCCGTCGAAAATATATGTAGGAAAGAAAATTATATACCTACGTGCAGTTAAATTTTACGGAAAATCCAAACGCTAAACATCCGATACCGTTTAAAAATGAAATCGAACCACGTTGTTTTCCACAGACGAAGATGTCGTTTTCCACTTTTCCTTTCCACAGCCTGGCTGCACACTGTGCAGGCACCAAAGAGTACTTTGTAATATACGGGGCACAGGCTGGCTGGCACAGAACAATATTAACCGCACCGCATGACCGCACAGACCGCACGTCCAAAAAAAATATTTTTGAGAAAATAAATTGACGTTTCTTCTTCTTCTTTTTTTGTATTGGCTCCGCGATTAGCGATTTGCCAATGTCAAGTATTGAAATATTTTCAAATTTCTTGAATAATACAAGTTATATAGTGTTCTAGTCACAGTCTAAGTCACGTAAACAGTAATTTTCAAATTTAAGTCTTGCTTCAGTAAAGTGATGGCGACTTTACTAGAAGCTTCAATGAAGTTTTGCCGACAACGTAAAATTACACGTTTCACTGATTTATTTCACTTGCCCACACTCACGCACTTGATCGAACACTTAATGAATAAAACACCACCATTTTTATAGCATTAATGATCAAAATAACACAAGTTTAGGAAAATAAAATAAAGCAACAACATGTTACTAAGACGTTCCCGCCAAAACTTCAAAATTGACGTTTACACACTTTACACTGGTTGACACAGACTTCAATTTTTTTTTAAATCTTTGGTAGCTGCTGTCCCTAAAGTCCATTCCTTCAACAAAAAAAAAATGTATGAAGATATTTCAAAGATTTGAGTCGAAACCCAGACAAGAATTATGTTAACGTCCTAATATAATCGATGAATCTCTCAGAGTATTAATGTTTCTTGGAATCACTTACTTGTCCACACTGGGGTCCACACTCACGCACTTGATAAAACACCACCATTTTTTATCATTCAAATTCAAAATAACACATGCTTAGAAAAATAAAATAAAACGACATGTTTCATGACGTTGCCGCCAAAATTCTCCATGGTCTTCTGCTTCTTCTTTTTTGGTCCTATGTAAATAAGGCCACGAGTTATGTGTTTTTAGGGTTCCGTACCTGAAAAGTTAAAAAAATTGAATCTTTATAGGATCACTTTGGTGTCCGTCTGGGTGTCAAGACCAGCCCCGGATCTACAATATTTCGAACCGGGGCAGAAACTTGACGGTGGCGCCCCTCTCTCCAGCGCTTAAAATAACTTACTTAAAAAAACTTAATATAATGGCTATGGCTATGTGGTGCCTTTTTCTTAAAAGTTAACGGTGAGTCAACCGAGCTTTGTCTCGGGAACGCGTGAAGGTATCGTGTTGAAATTAATTAAAACCATATACATAGATCCATAGTCTGCAGAAAGAAAAATCAAATTTCTCAGTTTTCGTAAAAAAAAAAGTTACAGCCGAATATGTCGTAAAAAACGCATATTCAACACTCACAAGGGAATCAAAACCTATGGGTACTTCCCGTTGACCTAGAACTATGCAATTTGGCAAGATGCTTTGTGTTATAGTAGACATTTAAGAAAAAATCCGAAAACTGGTAATTTTTAATTTAATCACAAAAATAGTGTCTTTATGCAAGAAATGAGGGTCCAAATTTTAAAGTGAATGAACCGTATCGTGTGGGGTATCATTGGGGTGGGGTTTTTAAATATTTTTACGATGTATATTTTTCGGTTTATAAAGGAAAATATAAAAAAATATATGATTTCTGCCTTTTATCTACTTGTTTGTACGGAACCCTCGGTGGGCGAATCTGACTCGCACTTGTCCAGATTTATTTGTATTGTATCCCGCGATTAGCGATTTACCATGGTCGTTAGTATTTCGGTTTTTTTTAAAGTAGTTATTACATGGTTGAATCACAAATTCTATAGTCCAAATCACAGAATTCGCCTTATTTACATAGGACCGTCTAAATATATGTCCAAGGTTGACTATTTCTACAATGCGTAGTATTTCATTATTATTTGGTACTTTCTATTTCTTCACAGAATTCGAAGCTCTATTTACATAGGAGTTCTCTTCTTTCCTTGCAGAGTCGTTACAGTAGAAAGTACTTTGTTGTCGAGATCATAGAAAAATAATTACTAGGTATTTCTAATGGTCGAGAGCACAGGCTACATTTACTAAAAAATATAGCCTATGACACTCAGGAAGTGAAAACGAATCTAACGATACCTCGCACAATCAAAGTCAGTCAAGCCGTTTAGGCTGTAGGCGATCATATAGAAACATACATACATACCCATATACACTCGAAAAACAAACTCTCCTTACGCAGTCGAGTAAAAATATAATTTAAGTAGTTTTTGTTAGTAGAATTTTCAAAGCGTCTGCTTTGAAAATTATACTCTATTGGCAATAATTAAGTACTAAAAGGTAATACATTATTAGGTACCTATGTGATTATTATGTCAAAAACACAAAATGCGCCTGTAGGTACAAGCGGTGGACGCGTCAATAGACAAGCCTAACTATGCCACAGACTTATATGCTATGTAGTATTAGAAACAGACATGAAGAGTCGAGAGTGGTAACTTAGTGAGAGGGACATGAAAAAGCATCATGTAATTTTCCGTCCAAGAACTATAAGGCATAGTAGTAAGGGATAGTGACTACCGACATTCCAAAATCGCTAAATTCGTGAGCGCGCCCTTAAGGTATGTAGTACTATTAGACTTCTGTGCATAAGGTATGATACTTTATGGGCAAGATAAGAGAACCAATTTAATATTTTTTTTTTATTTGAGGCAGAAGTACAATCAATGTAGACATGAAGTAGAGAATTTAACATTTTAGTCTAAACCTGATATAATTAAAATAATTGTTCAATACATTTCTATTTCATTAGTCATATAATGTGTAGATAAAACTAAAAGGTTAACACATCAATCATCCAAGTACTCGAAAGGTTCTGGAGGCTCAGGTTCCTTTTCTTCTTCGGCTTTGGGTCCAAAGGCAGCTACAGGTTCCACAAGGGCTTGCTCTCCTTCACCAGAATGGTTCAGCATCACGATGCCTCCAATCGTCACATCTTTCAAAGGACTGAATCCTGATCCCTCCACAATACTGATTCCTTTGAGCTGTTGCCTCATCACCCTTGCTGGATTGCTGAGGATCTCAAAGTTGGGTTCTGGCTCCTTCTTTTCTTTGCTCTCTTTTTCTTCACCTTCTTTCTCCTCTTTCTTTGCTTCTTTAGAAGAGCCGGCGTCTTTTTCGGACTTGCCGTGGACAGTTATATTCGGGTTTGGGGATTTCGAAGGTTTCTTCTCTTCTTCATCGACATCCATCTTAGAGGTAGTAGACGAAGTGACGCTATTGCTCGACGAGCCATCGCTGCCGTGAGCCTTCCTGCGCGCCTTTGCGGCTGCGATACTAAGAACGGCAGTGGTTACACGCTCTCTTTCTTCACGCTTCTTTTCCTCCAATGGAGCCGGATATGCGTACAATGACGGCTTAGAATTAGACTTGATGTCTAATAAGGGCATGTTCAAATCTGAATTGAGAGCGATCAGACATGTAGGCGTGAACGCCAACGAGAGGCAGTGAGCGAGAGGGAACCAGTACCAATACTGAGTGAAGACCAGCATACCGACAACAGCAAGCATGTTCATATGACCTGTTCTATTTTGCAGGGAAACTGTCACGTTTCGACCGCCGGCGTCGATGATCCCTTGCGCCATAATAGCTCCGAATTTAGCCATCACATCCTCGTGCTTATTAGAGATAACCTGTGCGTAAAGCTGACGGAAGTAAGTAACCTTAGGGCATAGAACTTCAGTTTGCTGAATAAGAATCATGGCCGACGCTATCAAGGCTCCTTGCCGGACGAAGTTGACCGGGTCGAATTTGACCATCGGCTCTAGCAGGCCGATAGCCTCGCGGTTTCCAGTACCGGCGCAGGCGATGCCCAATGCCATAGCGGCTCCATAACGCACGTGAGGGTTGTACGACTCCGCCAACAGAGATACAACTGATGGACATTGTTCGGGCGTCCGGAAGAGTAGGAAACCGAGTGCAGTGACCGCAGCGCGGCGTACGTCGTCGTTAACATCGGAAACAGCTACATGGAGAAGAGTTCGGATGGAGTCATTGTTTCCAGTGCCACTATAAGCTGTGGCAATCGTGTAGCACCCAGCGCGTCGCAGTAATGGGTCCTTGTCTCTCAATAGCTGTTGCACAAGGGCATCTGCCTCTTCCAGTCTGCCATACATGGTGAAGGAAATACCAATGGCCAATCCTCTCAAGATCTTCTCATGTTGAGTTTCTTGTGCATATGCTACCATATCTTCAATAGCTGCTGCATGTTTTGAGCCCAGCATAACCATGCCCATGGCAATTCCAGCAGCTTCACCTGTAACTGCATCATCTTGGTAGAGATTGAACTTTAGCTGTTCATAGACATCTTGCCTGTGTGTGCCCATGGCTGCTAACCCTAAGCCAAGGCATCCTCCATGTCGCACCATTTCATTCTGAGCATCTTTTAGTTGAGTTAAAAGGTAGTCAATGATATTAGCGCCATGATTTGCATGGATCAAACCCAAGGCATACAGTCCACCACCCTCGGAATACCCTGAAGATGGACCTGCTTCTTTAGGTAAGTAAGATTGCATGAGAGCTAAGGATTCATTCTCGTGACCCCTATGAATGACTCCAAGGGAAGCCGTGACTGTTAATTTCGCCCAATTTGTCGCTCTCGCAAGCCATTCCAAATTATCTCTCAGGAACTGATCACTAGTTGTACCTGCATGCATAAATGCATTGGCAATAACTGTGGCTGTGTGGCAAATTGAAACCCTAATGGCATCTTTTGTGTTCTTCAAAATTAGCATATCAGCATGATTTGATCTTATTAGAAACTGTAATTGTAATGCTATAGACACATCTCCACCTAAAATTGATATTAGTTTTTCTACTCGCTTTTGGTGTTCTTTTTCTTCATCATTTAGACTGTCCATTCCTCGTTCTGGTTTTGTGTCTTCTGTGGGTGTTTGGTCTACTTCCATGGAAGATTCTGGGAAAGGACCTCCTTGTGGCTGAGGCTTTCCTCCTAGGGCACTGGGGATAGGTGCTGTGCTACGAAGTGCTTGTAAAACCCGACCTAAGAACTGTTGTGTGGCTGAATCATACAAGTCAAAACCTATTTGGTAAGCCATGAGGACAGATTCTTGTGGTCCACATGTGAGCTTGTCTAAGATTTCTGCGACTGAGAGTGGATCTTCAAGGAAGATGAGGCATTGGCACATGTTGACATAGTCAGGGATGTTGAGACCTCTGTATAGACCCACGAGGGAACGAAGGACTGTGCTACGGAATCCTCTGTTCTGGAGAAGACTCATAGCAACATTGAAGGCATATTGTAGCATTCCTGAAATTAAATAAAAAAGGATTTAGTTAAAATTGTTTAAGTCAAGTTTATTACTAGCTATACTAAATGAAAATTCTTTACTTTATACTACAAACATAATTAGGGTTGCCAGTTTTTTTTTTAGCTTTTATGGGACAAACGGTTAAATGGCCAAAAAAATATGGGATTTCAGTTTTTTACCCGGGACAAATAAAAAACAAAATTGTTTAGTGTCATATTATGCATAAAACAAATAGAGACAAATAGTTTCATTGTAATTACGCATCGAACGGGCTAGGCCATGCGCGACCGGCCAGCGCGGGCTAGCTGGCACTAGCTAGCAGCAAGTGCAAGTTACTTCACACTACACAGTCGGTTGAGCCGAGCCGAGTCAGACAATGTAAACAGTACGATTTACGAATGCTGTTTGTGTGAATACTTGGATCAATTTCATATTGAAAGACGAAGTACGGTTCAAATCCGGAACAGAGTCAGTCCCACCGGGACATTTTAAACTATGCCTAAAATACGTGACATCTGGCAACGCTAAACAAAATATTATCTCTCAAAAATTCTATGATTATTATGTGCATTCATAATTGGATGGCATGGAAGCAAATTTATTTTGGCCAAAATTGAGTTACATTATTCTTACAAATCTTCTGTGCAAGTAGGGACAAATATGTAATGATGTAGTTTAACAATATACAGTTACGAGTTAAGCTGATTTTTTTAAAAGTTAGACAAAGATTCCCTAAACAAAATACAATAATCCAATTTTAGCCAAAAGGTTAATTGGTTCACTTTATGTATAAACTCGTTTTTTAAATATTGTTTATATGTACTTAGAAATGGCTATATGCGATAATACCACCTTTTGTGCTATTCTCAGAAGTGTTTATTATGTTATTACTTTTCCGGTTATGGTGTCATATTTTTGATCTATTGAAATTATATTTTAAGATTATTGATACTTATAGTAGCATGATGACAATTGTGCAAAATCACTATGAAAATACATGAATAATGAGTTAACTCAGTCAGACATTTAGCTGTGAAAAAAAGTAGTACATACAAATCACTGTGAATATGTATCATGGGCAAAAATAAAATTGGGCAAACAAACAAGATCTAAAGCAAACCTGGAAAAGATTTAGATAGTTATAGATTTGCCTAATTTTTTTGACCCTTTGTGATTATTATTTACAACACAAAGAAAACTGTTCCTACCTGATATATCATCCGATTTCATGATAGACTCTTCAAAAATATCCATCCGGCGGGTCTCTAGCGCTAGTCCCAACGCCTGTCGATACTGTCCGTCATCCAGGCATCGTTGAAACATGCGATTTACGATGGCCTCCAGCCGAGGGTCGATCACCTCGGCTGCATTGTCCAGAAATAATGCTTTCCTCTTTTGCGTGTAGAAATCAATCGCTTTCGCAATAGTCGTGTCCACATACTCGTTTCTTGCGTTCACATCGAATAAATCTCCGGCACCCAACGCATACGTCAACGAGTCTTCGAAGGCTCCAAGGTGATAGTAAACCTTGCTCGCTACGAGTGCTGCGAGCTGATGCTGAGAGAACACCTTATCTTCATGCAGGATTTCGATCTTTTCAATAGACTCTGATATTTCTGGCCAAAACTGATCGACGATGTTGTCCAACCTCTTCAAAGCAAATTCCTTCACTTCTGAAATGGGTTCATCTAGCAGGGATATTATCCCCGCAGCCGATGTGATGTTCATTTTTCGGATTTATTATTTTAAATTTGATGAGTAAATGACTTCTTTCTTTTCTGTTCACCAAAATGAGAATACGAGAACTAAATTCA
This sequence comes from Lycia hirtaria, assembly GCA_947563715.1. Lineage (NCBI taxonomy): Eukaryota > Metazoa > Arthropoda > Insecta > Lepidoptera > Geometridae > Lycia > Lycia hirtaria. Next base: position 16,033,978 of record OX387375.1, on the reverse strand, counting down.
CAAATTAATACAAAGACGAGATGATTTGACGAATTTCTATTGACCATAGACAAAATAACATTAACACTATTAACAGATAACTTTTTTTTTATATGGAGCTGCCACTTAAAGAAATAAATTACCCCAATATCACTGATTCATCATTTTTAGATTGTCTATGCTCATCATCCCTTTAAGGTGGAAAGTTTCCCATACAAAAGTATTTATTTTATCAAAAATGGTCGTAATGTATAATTTTAAATCGAAATTATTGTGACTAGCTTTAATATCGGTTTCTATTGGTGGCAAATCACATTTGTTATAGAAAAACATTAAAAGTAAGGGCAAAAATGATAGTTGAATTTTTCTCAATAATTTTGATAAAAATGCTTAAGTGTAGAAATCGTACCACCTTAATCGAAAGCACAGCTAAAATTAATTCTTAATTAAATTACAATTGATAGCGTGGCAAATGGTAATAAAAATAGTGGGAACTCTAAAACACAAATTATGTAAGTCATACCAATAATAGTCATTTAAATTATTATTATTTTATAAAATAAATCTTATAGTTTAGAATATAAGTCATAATCATAGTCAAAATTAAACTGCTTAGGTCTTAATTCTATTACAACAGTACAAATTTAAACTAAGTTTTTACTGTTAAACCGTTTTTTTTCGTTCTCGATAACGTGTGTGTTTAGGTGGTTTTTAAATATCCATGAAGATATTATCACATTTCATCATCTTTTTCTAGAATACTTTACAACTTTGCTACTAAAATAAGTAAAACTTTTTAAGAGGGTATCTATATAAATCAATCTCCTTAAAATAAAAGTTGTATTCGCAACGTCTAAAATTAAATTATTGTGTGTAATTGTAAAAAAAATATACTTTAACAAATTATTATCATACATAATTATTGCAACTACGCATTATTTCTTACTTGATCTTTTATTGTACCTAATTTTATCGAATTGTTTACCGATTAAAACAAAAAATTAAATTAATTCAAAATAAATATAGACGTGGATACGTTGAAAGTACTTTAAATTTCACTTTTAGAACACAAATTAAAAACATCGCAAGTTGTGAGTTGTCATCCATCTGTCAAATAACTCAACTTACCTTCTCACTTCGTGCGAACGAAACATCTGTTGGCAATTTACGCAAAAACGCGAAATTCAACTAATTAGTACAAAATGTTAGACTTATTCAGCATCTTCAGTAAAGGAGGCATAGTACTATGGTGTTTTCAGAGTACAAGTGATATTTTCTCGCCTTCTGTAAATGCTTTAATACGAAGTGTTATTCTGCAAGTGAGTATCTAACGTTTGGGAATTCCCTGTGCGACTTGTTTTAATGTAATTAGTAATTTAGACACGTGTATACAAATTCATTAGATGGCAATAATATCCAAAGAATTCAAGTTTTTATGTTCTCACTTCATATTACGTCTAAGTAAAACAGTCCAAGGTGAATTCTTATCTGAATGTTAAATACATTTGTTTTCATTTCTAGGAGCGTTCTGGAAATAATACATTTAACCACAACGCACTAACGTTGCAATACAAGCTCGATAATGAATTTGAGCTGGTATTTGTGGTGGGTTACCAGCGAATCCTGCAACTATCCTACATTGATAAGTTCCTTAATGACATCCATCTGGAGTTTAGAGACAAATACAAGAATGAGCTGCAAGGGAGCAACCATATCATGGATTTCGACTTTAGAACATCCTTTGATAAAATACTTAGGGAGTCAGAACATTGGGGTAAGTTCCACAAGTACTTTAGACATATAGACTTTAGACACACACAAATATTTATATATATATATACTTTAGTCTCCTTAATTTATGACTCTTTGATAAACATAAATTAGCTAAACAATGCTATGTTAACTTCTCTACAACAATTATAGAGTTATATGTGAAAATAATAAAGTATGTTTTAAACCCTAACTTAAAAAGAGGTGTGTTATAACTTTGACATAATATATATGTATCTGTTTGTGGCATCATAATATGATAGCTCTCAAACGAATGGATTAATTTTGTTCTATTTTTTTTTCATTTATTTAAAAAAAGACTTGAAAAACAGTATTCTTAGCTGTTTCTTCAACATTGGTTCAGTATTTAGTTGGAGATTTTTTAGGGTTCTGCAGTAAACAAGAAACCCATAATATTTCTGCTAATGACTCTGCCAGCTTTTGTTTTAAGTGATAATTTTTGTTAAAGTCAAGTGAATAGAGGGCCTCTGCTGTCTAAATAGCTTTGGAGATATGAAAAAAATTCATGCTAGTAGCATATATGATGAAATTAAAAGAAAAACTATCATGGTTAAGTAGGTTTTACAAGTTAGCAAGTAATAGTCGCATATATTTAACTTAGAAATTAAAAAAATGTCAATAATTCATATTTCATTTTAACATAAGTTAACTTGTACTTTTATAGTATCAAACAAGAGACCCTGTTTTAAGTTCACACAAATTATGATGTGTAACTACGGAACCATAACATTGCGTGAGGCTCAACACGCACTTAGCCATTCATTTTTTTTTTTAAACTCATGTTGTTTTTTGTATGTTATGTTTTAAAGTCAAATTTAGCTGACTTCTAATTTGTAATTCTCTGATACCAATGACAATACAATAATTTGCTTCCATTGAACTGATTGGATGATAGAACCAGAGGGTGGATAGTGGAACTCTTCAATGATTTCTCTCCTCGAATTTGGGGTTATTTGGTTTGTTTTAATGGTTTTACTATTGATAAAGAGGGTCTTTTCACACATCCTGGTTTTTGTTGGAATATCATATATAACAAAAATTTATGACATTGCTATCCAATGTAGCAATGCTGCCAGCATTCTGGCCCCTTTTCCCTCCACCAGTGGACTTTTTGAATAAGTTTTTTTATTTGTTTTATACATGTATACAGTACCTGGGCGACTGAGCTCCACTCAGATTTTTTATGACTGAAAATATGAGCAAACCCAGGTTTACTAAAAATGAAACCTAGCAAGATCGATTATTATCATCCCCTAATCTACCTACAAACCTCATTAAAAACGTTGGAGCCGTTTCCGAGATTCAGATTATATATACAAGAATTGCTTATTTAAAGGTGTTGGATATTTTAACTATTTTTTTAGGGTTCCATACCCAAAGGGTAAAAACGGGACCCTATTACTAAGACTTTGCTGTCTGTCCGTCTGTTACCAGGCTGTATCTCATGAACCGTGATACACGTTAGACAGTCGAAATTTTCACAGATGATGTATTTCTATTGCCGCTACAACAACAAATACATATATAAAACCAAAAATTAAATAAATATTTAAGGGGGCTCCCATACAACAAACCTAATTTTTTGCTTGTTTTTGCTAGATATTGATAACGGCAACAGGTAGATGCTTGAAACATTCACAGAATATTGAGTTATATTATTCACTTTAAAATAAATAATTAAGTTAAAATAAAATTAATATTTAAGGGGGGCTCCCATACAACAAACGTTTTTTGCCATTTTTATAGATAATGGTACAGAACCCTTCGTGCGCGAGTCCGACTCGCACTTGGCTGGTTTTTATAGGCATAGGTGTAGATAGTAGAGGTAGTCTTATTTCTTAGTATAGTTTCATAGTCACATGTTTTCATACATGCCCAATAGTGTAAAGGTACTTTCCAAAAATAAATTTGTCTCACTTTGACGTGATGTGTGATTTTGTGATGTCCTCTCTTTTGTATGTTTTGTTTTTGTTTATAACTAATAACAAGAGCCCTTTGTTTTGTGGGCCTAGCTAAATATTCCAGAGCTCATTAATTATTATTTTATATAAACAGATAAAATAACGTCAGTCACACTGCGATTTACCAAAAAAAAAACTCACAGGTGTTCAGAGTCCCCAAATCATAGGGTTGCGGCACTCCAGCCGCGACACCTCTCTCCAAATTCCTGTCATTGTTAGTTCAAAGTATGTAATTGCAGTCTTTGGGTTTGGGTATGACACTGTTTTAAATACGCGTCGTCTAAAAGGTGGGTCGTGTTCATTGGTACCCATTAATTTAATATTCTTAACTTCTTTTTAATGAGCTATCTTTTTTTTTTCTATTATGACTAGTTGTTAGCATGTAGAGTTCCACTGCTATGCAAAGGCCTCTCCCTGACACTTCAGTCTTGACGGTTTTGTGTATTGATGTGCCAGTTTTTATAAAACCGGATAATTATGACTTATAATTTAAAAAAGCCTTATTGAGAATAACTATGCCATTCCTTTCCTTTATAAAATATTTCTTATATCTTAGCAGAAATTGTGACCACTAATCATCTAATCTCTAATTTGTAAAGAATAATATGCATAAATATAGGCTTATTGAGAATAACTATGACATTCCTTTCCTTGATAAAATATTTCTTATATCTTACCACTAATCACCTAATCTCTAATTTGTAAAATAATATGCATAAATATATTATGCCTGCATATATTATTATATTTTCAGCCAAGTTGCAAGCAAAAATTCCAAAAGCAATGAAAACATTTGAAGACTCGCAGAAGTCTAAAAAGACTGTAGCTTCCATGATTGAACGAAAGGGAGAAGAAAAAGGGAAAAAGTCTGGTAAGTTAATATTTTATCTGTCACTTTGTCTCTTCACTATTGAAAATGGTCTGGTATGAAAAAATTCGCACTTATTCGATTTTTTTCAGTGTTGAAACTAATCAATTAGAATAATATTTTTTGTTTTTTTGGTTAATAACTCAAAGAAAGATATATTTTCTTTTAGTGAAAATAGTAGAAAGCAAGGGTCTGACCAATGGTAAGGCGGAAATTGAGCCTGACATGGAGGATGACGTCATCGCCGCCAACCGAGCCAAGCTCGCCCAGAAGATGGCTAAGGGAAAGAAGGAGGCTAAGTGAGCTCTAACACATAACATATTAAATCTTATTTCTATATCACATGGTAGTATTTAGCTTGTATATATTTAGACATGGTTACTAGGGTTCAGAACCAGGTAATCCCACTAGAAAAAGTACCGGGAATTCACAAATAAACAATTTATAAATGACAGAGTTATGAGGCAACAAACATTTGTTTAAATACAGCCAAATTGGGAACTTCCACCTTTTTGAAGTTGATTGAAAAATAAATACATTGTTTTCTGTTACTTGATTTTACTTTTCATGAAAAAAGTCATAGGAACTACGGTATTTCTCAGGTGGTCAATGTTCCATCGGGTGATGACAGCGCTGCGGTTCATTTATGAAAAGCACTTGTCATGTCATGTGTGAAGGTTACTTGTAGCAATTGAGAAATATACAATACATAGTGATTTTCAAGGAAATATGACTAAGTTCATAGTTGTAATTTTATATAATTGTAGGTAAATAAAATCGCTGTTATGTATTATAAATGGTCTTACTTATAAACGCATGTTAAAATCTTATTCACTGAATAAGGATTTGGAGGACTTAATCAGCGTTTTTATGTAAGACGGAAAATGTTTTGTTGTAATGAAATTTCTGGGAGATACAATCTTGGAATCTTCAAGGCTAGAGTGAATAGATATCTTCTAGATCGACGAGCTTCGATCCTCGGCCACACCATCGCTTAACATCAGGCGAGTGGCGGTCAAGCGCAAACCTATTTCTACATTAAAAAAAACACACTTTCTTAGTTTTACGCCAACATGTAATCCTTATACATTCAAGGAAGTCCCCAAAGATTCCCACTCCAAAATCCAACGTGGATCGAGTGAAGCAGCCGCGAGTGTGGGAGCTGGGTGGCGGCGCGCGAGACCTGCCTACCCTGGACTTCAGCACCGACAAGCCGGCTGATGGAGACGCTGATGTCACTCCTGACACGGAGGTAAGGCACGATACCATTTTGAAGATGACATTTGACTCATCGAAAATTATATCTAGATGAAAACTCTCGGCTTGGGCCGAGGCAGAGTATACTTAGCGCGAGGCACGATATGATTGATCTAGCATTTGCTTCATATGTCCGATTCACGAGGGTGCACACTCAGTCAGTATAAGACATTTTTTTATTTATTTTGCAGCTTATCGGCCAAATGACTGGCGCCATCCGCGACCTGGAGGTGGAATCCGACGAGAGCAGCAGCGAGGAAGAGTATGAGGAGAAGCAGCCCACCAAGAAGTCGGGAGGGATGTTCAGCATTTTCAAGGGTGTGTATTGTCAGTGGATTGTTGTCAAACCGCTAAAGAAAATAACTTACTTTTATGCATATTTCATGGGTACCTATTTATTTTATTTTCAAAGGAAAGGTAACAGCATAATACATATATTAAAATATTAAATAATCAACATCGGTGACTTTGACTCCGTGTCGAACATTGTACAAAGCCTTATTCGAAGGTTCTTAATTTTTTTCAAAAAGATTAGTAGTCAAATTACTTTATTAATTAACAGTCGTCAGCTATGTACAAAGTTTGATATGAAGTCAAAGTTAGCCATGTAGACAGTACATAAATTATATTTACCTATCCGAGACTTGCCCTGTATTTACCGAACATACATTATTCTCGATAAAATAATAACTGTGATTAACCTAAATTGTTTTTTCTTTCCCTAGGTCTGGTCGGCTCGAAGGCCCTGACGGAGGAATCCATGCGTCCGGTGTTGGACAAGATGCGCGACCATCTTATCACGAAGAACGTGGCCGCAGACATCGCCAACAAACTGTGCGACTCGGTCGCTGCCAAGCTCGAAGGAAAGGTCAGGAAACAAACTCTGAACCTAAAAAACAACAATTAGACAAGCTAAATCTCATTCTATCTCTTTCTAGCTATTTATCCCACATGGTGATGGCGTCAGCTTTTCTGCTACTGTTACTCCACTTTGCTCGAACTTGGACGTCGTTGGTCAACTTACATTCACTCATGTCTTTTAGCGCTACAGCTTGCTTTTTACAGTAGTTGTGGGCCTGCCTCTGCATCTTCGACTTTGGAAACTTGTAGTGTCAAATTACCCAAAAGCAAAAGCTATTTCACAATTCAAGTTATAGATAGATAACCGTGTTTTCGTGTACCCCAGGTGCTAGGAACGTTCGACAGCGTCGCCAAGACCATCAAGAGCACGCTGACGGAGTCACTCGTACAGATCCTGTCACCGAAGCGGCGCGTCGACATCCTGCGAGACTGCCTGCACGCCAAGAGCCAGGCCCGACCCTATGTCATGGCGTTCTGTGGGGTGAGGACACATACATGTATCTAAACTTACAGGACACGTTACATTTACTTAAAGACGGCGGCTTGTCCCTAAACCTACTAGCCTTGACCGTAGAGTGGCCGAATAACAAGTATGTATATTAAAAGAAAAACAAAATACCCCACTGCAAAAAAGCAGTTTTGCAGTCTAACTTACGATTTCTTTATGCTTGTTACGCAGTTGAGTGTAAGTTTTTTGTGAGAAAATATGCGTAAAATCGCTGTAAAAGATTATAAATGCGTATTCTTTAGAATAATTTTAGTATAATCACTTGTTTATTACGAAATAGTTCGTTGGAGTTTACTGAAGACGAATCGAACGATATCTCGCACAGCAAGATCGGTCAAGCCGTTAAGGCTGTAGGCGATTACATAGACATACGAGTACATAGATAATATATACACTCAATAACTCGTGCGTGACGCTACCTACCGGTCCCAGGGGAAGACCAGCGTTGGTTGTTTACAACTAGCATTATGCTGAGCTAGAGCTGTTGAGTATGATTTTTATTCTCTGTGGTATGGTTTTTGTTACAATAAATTTATATCTATAACTATTCGAAAAACATAACGCTCCCTCCTTCTTAAGCAGTCGGGTAAATGGACAATAGGCTCATAAAATGAAATGATGCAATTCTGTTACCCAGGTGAACGGTGTGGGCAAGTCCACCAACCTTGCGAAGATCTGCTTCTGGTTGATCGAGAACGATCTATCGGTGTTGATAGCGGCGTGCGACACGTTCCGCGCAGGCGCCGTGGAACAGCTGCGCACGCACTCGCGTCACCTGAACGCACTGCACCCGGAGACCAGGCACAACGGACGCAGAATGGTGCATCTCTACGAGAAGGGATACGGTACGCAGACTACACTTTCACCGGTTCCGGATCCAGGGGGGTGGGGAGGGGGAGCATTTTCAGGGGGGCACGAAAATCATAATTAATATGATTAAAAAGTTTGACGTGTATGCCTGTGTGTCTGTGGCATCGTAGCTCTCAAACGAATGGACCAATTTTGATGTAGTTTTTTATGATAATTTAGTATATAATAACAAAAATAATGCGTGTAGTTAGTAGGTGAATTGAATACTAAACTTATACTTGATTAACTCGTTAAACGAGGAACGAAATATCAAAAACTAATTCAGTTCGAATTTCCTTTCGGTAGTTACGGTAAAAGTTAACGTGTACAAAAGATACACGTCATTTTAGGTGGTGATGGGGGAGGGGTAGTCTAAAACCTAACCACGTATATTCCAGGAGGAAAGAGGGTTCAAACTACAAACAAAAACTTGCTAAAAAACCTCATAATAATAATAATGGACGACCCTGACCTCAGCGGGCTTAGACCCGCTAAAACTCGACTACTGAAAAATCATGCTCTAAAAAGTATAAAACAAGAAAGTATTCTCATCTGAAATTGTTATATATGCTACCGGCCAAATCCGATTTCAGGACAAGCTAGTTTGGCCTAGGCTAAACTGCTTCTTCCTATACGCGATAGGATTAACTAGTATAGCCTAGGCAAAACTAGTTTGTCCTAAGCCCGATCCTAAGTGACGAATCTCGCGATGGTCGCCCGTCCACCGCTGTGAACAACAAAAACGATGCTGTGCGCCGTATGATTGAAACAGACAGACATGTGACCTACCATGAGATTCGCGCATCCTTAGACATAGGCATGATTCAAATACAATCAATCCTACACAAACATTTGGGTGTGAGAAAGCTGTGCTCGCGGTGGATCCCACACAATTTGACCGAGGCTCAAAAAACGGACCGCGTCACTTGGTGCAGTGCCATGCTTACCAGATTCGACGAATGTGCGTCAAATTTGGTGTGGAACATAGTAACAGGTGACGAAACATGGATTTATTGCTACGATCCCAAAACAAAGCAGCAATCGAGCGTATGGGTCAAGGCGAGTTGAAGGCAACCAAAGCGGCGCGCGTGAAAAGTGCATCTAAGCGGATGATTGCTTCTTTTTTTAATAAAACTGGACACGTGGCTACTGTTGCTTTAGAGAATCATCGTACCGTGAATAGTGACTGGTACATGACCATTTGTTTGCCGGAAATTATTGACGAACTCCGTAAAAATAACCGTAAACGTCGTATCATCTTGCACCACGACAATGCTAGTTCCCACATGGCCAGACAGACAAACGAATTTTTGAAGGTAAAAAACGTAGAACTTATGAGCCATCCTGCATACAGTCCCGACCTGGCACCTTGTGACTTTTTTCTGTTCCGAAAAATTAAGAACCAATTACGAGGTCAACGATTTTCATCACAAGAAGAGGCTGTCGAAGACTATGAAAACCACGTTTCTGAGGTCACCATGGAGGAGAGGCACAAAAGTTTTCAAAATTGATTTAATCGAATGAAAAAGTGCATTTACGCAAAGGGAGAATATTTTGAGAAACAATAAATTAATTTTTGACCTTTAATAGTATTTTTTTCTTATTCATTCCGGAAACTTTTAGTGCACCCCACGTATAACAATTTCAGATGAGAATATTTTTTTGTTTTATACTTTTTAGAGCGTGATGTTTCAGTAGTCGGTGTTTAGTTTTTGAACTTATTTTTGATTTTGACGATTATACGGATGCATTTTTTTGGGCTGTGAATAGTGTCTGTGCTATAATGCCCCACATTATAATGCCATAGCGGAGACTTGCATAGGTGTATGCATAATACTCTGTAAGAGCACAATCTTTTTTTTGTAATACTTTTTAGTACACTAAGAGCATATCATACCTCTATGATTCTACTGGCATTCACGAAATTAGAATGCCACTTGTCTAACCCCGCTGAGTGTATCGTGCCTGGTTCCAGGCAAGGACGCGGCCGGCATCGCGATGGAGGCCATCCGGTACGCGACCGAATGTAAGATAGACGTGGTGCTCATCGACACGGCAGGACGCATGCAGGACAACGAGCCGCTGATGCGCGCGCTCGCCAAACTCATCAAGGTACTCTCTTTCCTACGGAATTCATACTTTTTTCCCAACCGCGCCAGAGGAAGGTTATGTTTTTCGAGTGTATGTATGTATGTTTCATTATGATCGCCTACAGCTTAAACGACTTGAGCGAGTTTGATGTGCGAGGTGTCGTTAGATTCGTCTTCACTCTCTCTGAGTGCCATAGTCTATATTTTTTTGTAATTATAATGATAATACATATCTTGCTAAAATAAAAAATGCGTTTTTTCGTAACCTCGAACGTACTTTCTCGTAATAAACAAGTTATTTTACAAGAATTATTCTAAAAAATGCGCATTTATAATCATTTGCAGCGATTTTACGCATACTTTCTCATAAAAAAACGTACACTAAGTAGCTTATAAAGTGTAAAGAAATCGTAAGTCTAACTTACAAAAACCGCTTTTCTGCAGTCGGGTATTTTGTTTTTCTTTGAATATAAACACAATGTTTAAACTATCACGGCTATTCACCTTTTCAACATTAGATCATCCGTGAACATGGTGCATCAAACTGCGCCGAAATGTCCGGAACTGGGGATGGTGGTGTTTTATTCATTGTTTGATCAAGTGCATGAGTGTGGCAAGTGAAATAAAGCGACGAAACGTGTGTTTTCACGATGTCGACAAAACTCCATAATTGCTTCCAGTAACATCGCCACCACTTTACTGAAGCACGACCCGAATTTGAAATTGACTGTATACGTGACTTAGATTGTGACTAGTACATTTATGACTTGTTTTATTCAAGAAACTTAATGAAATCTTAATACTTGACACTGGCAAATGTTCTGAGCGAGGCCAAATTTAATAAAACAAAGTACTTATTGTTTTTTTTTCAATGGTAATCTGTGTGATCCAGGTGAACGAGCCGGACACGGTTCTGTTCGTGGGCGAGGCTCTGGTGGGCAACGAGGCGGTTGACCAGCTGGTGAAGTTCAACCAGGCGCTGGCGGACCACTCCTCTTCCGAGCGGCCGCACGTCATCGACGGCATCGTGCTCACCAAGTTCGACACCATCGACGACAAGGTGAGCACACCAGACAGACATAAAAATACATACGTCAAACTTATGTTTTATAAGGTTTTTGCGATTTACGAGTATACTAATTGAAATTAAACAATTTAAAGTTAAAAAATAAAAAACTTAAATTGTTTAATTTCAATACGTCAAACTTAAAAAAAAAAAGTTTTTTTATTTCAATACTTCAAACTTTAACATCCCTCTTTTTGGGCTGGAGATTTTAAAAAAACTCGATTGACTAATTACACCGTTCGTTGTTGACAGGTCGGCGCGGCTATATCAATGACGTACATCACTGGACAACCGATCGTGTTCGTAGGCACGGGACAGACGTACACCGACCTGAAGGCTCTCAATGCGAACGCAGTGGTACACGCGCTCATGAAGTGAACAACTGCATGCAACGGGTAGGAAATATGAAGGAATTACTCCGCACAGATACCAAAACTATATATGTATTTAAAAAAAAAACTATTTTTTCCTTTTTTGACATTGAAATGTGTAAAAAAATTGACATTTAGATAGATAAAACTCTTTTTTGTTTACACCATAGCTATAAAACTGATCTGTGAGATATATGTATCTATATCTATGAGATTTATTATAATCACGAGTTAATGTGATATTTATCAATCTGTTATCATAATGTCATTTTGAGAACTAGGCATACTGCGTCTAAGCCTCTCTGTCTACGTATTTGTTTATTCTTCAGATTTTACAACGGCAGCTTTTTAATGTTGGATCTATTATTTAAATATGGTTTTATTACAGTCGCCTCTTATCTCAGTGAATAATTTAGCTAGCCTTTTAAGGCTAGGTACGTCACTCAACGCGTCGCTATACACGACAGCTAAGCAAAATTTGGCACACTTTCACTTCCTGGATTCCGTATAACCATTGGCCGCGTTACGTCTAAATGACGTGGTTGTGTGACTATGTAAATTAGACTTTAGAGTTTTAGACTTAAAGTGTAATTTCACTATCAACTCACCCACATCTAGTCCGTAACGTAACCGATAGTCATACGGAATAAGGGCCTTGACAAAAACGTCTACTCACTTTAAACATCATACGAACGCTCATGTACATGTCAAATAAAGTAATTTAGAATATGCATGATTTATTTTTATTTAGTCATGAAAAGGCTAACCATGAATAGATCCATTTTTACGAAAAAAAATTGTTATATTTTCAAAAATAAAAAAAGGAAAACATTTTAATTTCATGTTAGACAGAGAGCACACGATCGCGAACGATGACGTCATAGTTCATGTTCGCTATACGAATTCAATACAAACATTTGTTTCGCGAGAGAGGGAAAGAGCATCCCTCCTCTAAAATTGAAAATATTTATATCTCGGAAGTTTTTTGACCGATCGTTTTTTTTTTAGTATACATATTTATTACATTTTAGTATGTTAACAATTGAAACTATTTATTAATTTATATTAATTTATTCCTATGAAATAAAATTAATGCATATTCCATGTTTTATTATGGTTATGCACTTGTGTGAACTAAATTTTGAATTAATTGTCGCTAATTGCTCTGTGGGTTTTAATAATAGTTACTATTAAGTATTCTGTGCCGAAAGTACCTTTATACTTTTTATCGATTGTATACACGATAAAGTTGTAATTATTCATTTAACGTGTATGTTAAGTTACACCTACGATAAATAATAATTGTGATGGTAAAGGTTTACAAAATATTGTTAATTATAGCAAATAAATGTTTATTTTTCTCATTTTTTTTTATTCCGAGTAGTAAAGTAATACAGGGATGGTGTGGTCGTGATTATATTTTTTTTATTTCTTATTCAAAATATTTTACGTTGCTAATATTAAATAAATAGTGTAATTTTTGTCAATAAATATTATAAAAAATATGCAGTGCCTTGTATTGCAATGTATTTATTCAATGAATTAATTATGCAAGTACTCATAGTTTTTCTTTTGTATATTATTAGCGCTCTTCCATTTAGTACACAACACAATTCACAATTTTCTAGCCTAAAAAATTATAAGATATTCTAGGTTATTACATCTCATCATCTAGTGATCTCTATTATATACAGGATATCCGTATTGAGCTGAAAGAGGGTCATTGTATATTAGCTGTTCGACACAATCTGTCAACATATTTTTTCTATGCAACAGCTGATTTTCATGCGCATTAAAAATTATGTCCATAAAAGTTGTTTTTAATTATGAGTACAAAGACCTCTTCTCGGCTTAGTACAGGGTACCTCAACAATTCCATAGATTATTTATAGGTACATAAATACAAACTGAAAATATAATAAGGTTACCTAATGCAAAATATCAGCTAATGTAATAGCAATAGGTAACCTTTTATCTCCTTTTACATGCCTAATTGTCTAATTGAAATCGTAATTATGATGAATTGAATAAATAAAATACATTTGTTTTTACTTTCTGTTTTCATTTCTTTGAATATTCCTGTTAGCAGATGGCTCAGTCACTTTGACTCTGTTTCAGGAAGCAGGAGGGGTTTTAACCGTACCATAAGCGTTCAGACAGTCTTTATCTTTGACTTTTGTCTCGCTCTTTTTTTACAGTTGAGAGAGCAAGACAAAGGTCAAAGTAATATTGAAATTTACATACAAACGCATCGGCTACGGCATAGAGTAACTTAAAAAACGACTATAGAGAATTATATATTATAATAATTGTATAAAGCGAGCGATAATACGGATTTCCGTTCTCGAAGCTACAAATGTACCAAAATTTTAAACCCTGAAAATACGTTTGTCTAGCCTCACAGCTCAGTTGGTGGTAGGTTCTATACCCCGATCCCCATCAAGGGCAAAAGCTATATTGTGTTGTGTGAAATGTCCACCAATATTTATTTATTTACTTTTTTATAATTCCGAAATCTATTGTAAAAATAAACAGGCCAAAATGACTTCTATTAAAGTCCGTGTCGCTAAGGGCACGATAAAGTTTGTGAAAGGAAAACCGTGGCGCTCAAAAGATTAAAGCTCTAATGAAATTCGGGCCCTTTCAGTCCCAGTCCGAAGCTGAAACCATAGAATTCACCCGACTCTCAAAAGTATAACAACCCAGTTTCGATGACCGTCATATTCAAGGCTAGACACGGGAAATCATTTAGGAAAACTGGAACTATCATTAATTATGCTGTAACACTTTTGCATGGGCACAATGCCATCCGCTGACCAATTAATCCACCAATTTGTATTAAATAGATTTTGCCGACCTTTTAATCATGCGTTTCCTAATTACTTACATAGATACAGTTTCATAAAACACTTTTCGGTAAATTTTTCTCGAATGGGGACGTGCCAGAAGTCGGGTGTCAGTTTTTTCAAATATTTTTGTTGTAAAAATGGAGAGGCTGTATTATATTACGAAGGAGCATTTAACACATTTTAAGCTAGATTTTTGCTGCTGGTTTGCGCCCGTGAGGATCGGGTTGATGCTGGTTGGATATATTAATATTATAATAGACGTGAGTATATTATGATTAAAATATTTTATACATTTATCACATCATCATCATCATCTATCCTACCAGAATTCCACTACTGAGTCATACTCATAGGTTTCTAAAAAGAGCGATTGGAAGGGGCCTGCAACCAGCGTCCCCAAACAAATGGTAGGAACATTTGTTTGAGGTCATATAACGTCCACCTTGTGGCTGGTCGCACAAAGCTGCGTTTGCAGATACATAGTCACCACACGAGAACTGCCTAAGTAAGCTCCTCTATAGTTCATTGCATGCATGACTTTGAGCTTTCTTATAAGGCTCACCTATAAAAGTGAATTCAGAGCCATAATATATCATTACTGGTAACACACCAAATCACAGAAAAATCATCATCAACCACACGAAGTCCACTACTGGGTATAGGCCGCCCATGGATTTCGAAAAAGACCGGTTAGAAGTAGTCTGTATCCAGCGCCTGTCTTCCTGCCACTTGTATGAGGTCTTCTGCCCATCTAGTCCAATGCTGCACTTGCCGGTGCGTGGTTCCGAAAAGTTCTCGAGTGGAGACTCGAGAACTTTTCGGCCTCAACGACCATCAATTCTACGTGCTTTGTGCCCTGCCCACTGCTACAGAGAAATAATTTGCGTTAAAAGCTTGCGTGTACATTGGTTTGTCACAACCGAATCTATCGAAGTAAATAGTGACAGCGCTTTGGTAAGGTTGTTCTAGTGATGCAGCAGCAGGCAAACTCTGTCGATCAACAAATTTTAAAACTTAGTATAATAGTTATTTGACCTATTTTTAACAGACTGTAATAAAGGAAGTTTCAAGACTGTCTTCACCGATTTTGAAAATTGTTTCCGAGTTAGATTCAAAGTAGCATCGAGGTGATCCCATAAAATCATACAATTTTTCTTCAGTATTTTAGTAACCATCTCCAATTATACTTAAATAAACTTACCTTATTTTGTTCAAGTATGTTAATTAAGTCTGTTGTTTTAGTTTTATAAACAATAATACTTACCTACTTGTTCTATTTCCAGTTGATATGTATGATGGGTATCGCAAACGACGGCCTGTCCCCGACCATCACGAAAGTGCAGGACATCCTATTATCAGACTTCATTTCGAAGCCGATACCTGTATTCTCATACGCAGTGGAAATGGGCTTCAATGTGGTGCTGCTGTGTGGTGTTTATCGCGTAAGTATAAAAATTGGCGAGTCTTGAGTATCTTTTAATCGCTGGGTTTCGTTAATGGACATTCTACACTAGCTGTGCCCCGCAGTATCATCCGCGTAGTGATGAAAACGATGATGGTGATAAAATAGCCTGTCCTTCTTTCTTCAGGTCCTATAGAATAACATAACGATTTGTTCAGCCGTTTAGCTGTGAAGAGGTAACAAACAGACAGAGAGACGGAGTTACTTTCGCTTTTGTATTAGGTAGGATTAGTAGGATTTCTTGCTCATCCCACGGGAACACTACATTTTTTCGGCATAAAAATTAACCCATGTGTTAATCCAAAGTATCAACTATAGGTATAGTAGTTGACACTTTGGATTAACACAGTACCTATGGAGGTCCATAGGTACCAATTTCTTTAAAATTGAAATCGCGACTGAATTGGTTTCTTCTAGGAAAGTGCGCTCCATCGTAGACAGCAACGTCGCTTAACATCACGCGAGTTGGCGATCAAGCGCAAACCTAGTACTACATTAAAAAAAGGTTATCATCAATTTCCACGCCGCTAACGCTTCACTCACGCTACTGGGTCTAGAAAATCGGGTGTACAAATTTGATCATTGCACTTCTAGAAGGCTTATTACACTACCCCATTTCTCGAGCCCTGTCGCTAGGGACAGTGGTGTAATAAGAGACAGGGTTCCGATCTTCATAGTTCTGACAGGCACCAAATAGACAGGGCCTGCGAAATCGGGTAGTGTAATTTAAAGTTATACCAATTTCGCTCGCTTCAAGATTGGTTAGCCAAATGCTCTCTGTTTACAATATTGTTCCAGAGAGACTTAACGCTGTTGAAAGTGTTCCTGTATTACACTATACTCGCTGTGATAATGTCGATAATGACTTATTCCATCGTGCTAGCTGCCGTGCCCTTCCACATACAACTGGCGATCGTACTCAGCGTTGGTAAGTAAATAATTTTCTTGCTGCAGGTGAAATTAACAAAAATTCAATTGTTTTAAGATGCCTTGGTGCGTCGTACTGCGTAGATAAAGAACAGGTACTGTACGCATCCCGGCACCTTAAAATACACGTCTCGGTATGTCGCGAGCGAATGAAATAGCTACAACACCTTTTTTTGTTTTATACTTATTGAATGGCCTTTTGATAAATATGCGAACTTCAATTAGAATGTACCGAACTGTACTAAAACTTCCGTGAGTATTAATTTACCTATATGATTAACCGTAAAAAACTCACGATATTAATTGGTCAAAAGAGCGATGTCTTCCAACCGGTTTCGGTCCTGTCAGAGTCCCATCCTCAGGGTACACATGTTTTGACCGATTAATATTGTACGTTTTTTCCGGTTAATCAAATAATATAGAATATACCTTTTCATATTTAGAATAAGTTTTAGTGAAAGTAACATGAAAATTTATGATTAGGTACCTATCAAAAATTAATCTGAATATTTTGTCATATCGTTTTCATGATGTATATTTTATGACCCTACAAGCGGTGATCAAAGGTCTTTAGGGTGGGCATTTGATTATACGACACGACAACTGAGAAAGTTACAGAACAGGATGTACTGTTGCTGATCCAGGATAGGAACTAATCTGATACCTCGGAAAAAGTTACGACTTATTTCTGTGGGACGAAAAAGTTAACTAAAAACTTTACCTTCGTGGTCAATAATATTTTTTCCCTGTTGTCCACCGAAAAAGTCCAATTAAGTTCTGCATCGATTTTCATCTAGTTTGCCTACGTATACTTATTCTGAAATAAACATAATACTCGTTAATGTCACTGATGTTTCAGTTGTCCATAGGCGATGGTTATCGTTTACCATCAGGCGAGCCGTCTGCCTTTTTGCTGCACTTTTTATTTAAGAAAAACATCGGAGAATATTGAGTTAATGCAACGTTATTTCTTCCAGTATTCCAAATATACTGCATCGTACTTGTTCGAAGCGTTATGGTCGAAATGAAGATGGAAAATAAAACATACGAACTGCCCAGACTGGTTATGAGCTCACTGATAAAAGACAGGGAAAGATCCTGTATCTACGATCCAAACAACGGCAAATTAGAGGAAATTACTATAACGGAAGTACCGAAGAGACAAGAAGCCCAAATTACTGTAATCGGGAAAGATGAAAAGAAACCAGCTACAAAAGTTTTTGAAATTAAAAAGGCTCCGGAGATAAAGGCACACCCGAAGCCAAAGAAAGCTGAAGAGTTAAAGAAAGATACAGAAGTAAAAGTGCATATAGAATCAGAGGAGATTAAGGAAGATAAAAAGAAAGACGAAAAGAAGATCCAAGAGGAAAAGAAAAAGGATGAAAAGAGAATTAAGGAGGAAAAGAAAAAGGAAGAGAAAAAAATTAAGGAGGAAAAGAAAAAGGAAGAGAAAAAGATCAAAGAGGACAAAAAGATGACTTCTATGATTCTAAAGAAATACAAGGATGATAAGGAAGCAGAAATCGAAGGGAAAAATAATGAATCGAAGTCAGACTTGCAAGAGATACCGCTGCATAGTGCCGGCGAGCATTCGAAGGAATAGAACGAAATATGTATGAACAAGTCTTAAAGTTATTATTATACATATCTAGTACTTAGCTTTTGCATTTTATTTTGTGCTAATTTATGTACGCATATTACTTGAAACTATAGTCGGAGCGGAGTTTCCGATTCAAAATGGATGTCAGTGACCCGTACCTATTGGTGGCAGCGAGAAGGATGGACGCTGAGACGTGAGAATTCGCACATCCCCCCGCCCCTCAGCCCCGTTACTAATAAGACCCAACCCAACCTAACCAACTTTTAAGCTTCTATCAATATTTTACTGAATATATCTAAATCCAGACAGAACACATAACTCAATAACGAAACAAATGTAGGTGCTGTGACCCAGATTAATCCTTACAAAATTTAGTACCATTTGGAAAAGTTCTGTTCACTTTTGAGTTCAGTGTATGCCTTTTCTCTAGTCTGATGAATTAAATATGACATGAATATAATAAAAAAACAATTATTATTACGACAAAAAAATTTAATAGTCAACAAGATGACTATAAATCCGTACATATCTTATAAACTAATAATAACTAAGTATCATCACAATATTCCTTAGATAATAATGAAACGAAACAGAAAGAAGTAGCAGAAGAATTAGTTGCCTCACAAGGACTATGATTTCTTATTACTAAATATTCAAAGTTAGGTTACGCTCGCTTTTCAGTTAACTCTTTAAAAAAGCGAAATAATTGTCGATGTGAGCAAACTTTCAAGCATGACCACTATGGTCCTTAAAATTAGTATATTCTTAATACCTATTAACAAGCTTAAATAAAGAGTATGAATTGGAGAGCACGACCCAACTTTGAATGGTAATAAGAGATCATGGTTCAGTATCCTTATTCAGAATCATTCGCAATCGGGTGGGAAACTATATCTCCAACTCTGTCATTGCCATACAGAATGACAGAGATGGAGATATAGTTTCCGATTGGAATCTCTACCGAATGAGTTGTGAATAGGGGTGCAAGTCAAGGTTAGAGTGTTTTTTCTCTAATCTGAGATTTGTAATTTGTCATATTTTGCGAATTCAAAAAATAATAACAGAACAGACAAACAAACGAAAGAGAATAATAACTTCAGATCAAAATTATAACGATGTTTGAAACAAATTTAGATGTCGTAGTGATATGAAATATTCCTTATATTGAAAAAAGTAACTAAATATTTTTGAACTACAGAACGGAAGGAATAGTCTTCTTTTCCTTGCTGTAAAATATGACTCATACAAACATGAGTTTATTTCGCATGAGTATTAAAAGTGTGTGTGATTTGTGAAGCAAACGTGTGTAATACACTACATAATCAAATATCTTGCCCCCTCAAAAATCAAGAAAATTTAGATAATCTTAAAGTTCGTAGAGCATCTCGAATTGTTTAGTCTTATACACAAAAACAAAGTCTAAGGATAATGTTTAAATGTGAAGAAACATTTTTAGAAATCCCTCCCCAGTATGTGATAGCCAATTTTTATGTTTGTATAGATCGTGTTATGGGCAGAAGCGAAGCCAAGGCATACATATATATTTTAACGAGAGTTTACAGACCCCTCATGACCGCTAGTTATTTATTATTTGTTATGATTGACACCTATATTCATCAAAAATATTACTTTTTTCCTTTTTTTTCATTTCCGGAAATGACACATTTAAAACTTGCGAGAGCACGTGAACACTTAGTTTACGTTAAACAGGCTTATTACAATATTTAACGGTCTCACCGAAAACGTTACTTAACTTTAACCATGGTTTAAAATTATCTGTCTTCTTTCTACAAGTGTCATTACGTGTCAACGAGAAGTTGACAAAATATATATGTTAAGCAATGTTTAAAGTTAAGTAACGTTTTTCGGTAAGACCATTATTCATGTTAGCTTAGTTTAAATTTTGCGATAGCACCGATATCCATCCACACTTTCTTAGATGTGAGCCAAAGAAAGTATGGATTAAATAATAATAAAAAACTTTTTTTTCATCCACACAATGAAGGGTAACTTCAGAACAAATTTATAAAAGTAAATTATTAATTAATTATTTCTTAAAGCAAAAAAATAAGTAAACTAATTTGTCAAGTAGCTTTCGAGTATCAACGAGATGTAGCCAGAACGTCAGTCCCCAAAAACGTCTGAGCTCAATGAGATTTAATTAGACCCCTTACACGATTAATATAATTCCGATTTTCAAAATAATTTGAACCGGCAAAATACTCTCTAGACTTCTCAATCTAAATTAGCGTTTAGCGCGGCGACATAGTTTTTATATCAAAATCATTAGGTTCGTCATTATTGGTATACGAGTATCGGTCAACCCTGAACACTATATTCGTGAATATTGTTTTAGACTTTACGTCCACGTTCTGGAAAGTCATTGTTTGAGCCACTTAACAAAAACTTTCTGACGGCGTTCACGAAATTGGAATGCAACTTGTCTAACCCTCCTGATCCGTAGACGACGGAAGGGAAGGAAACAAACCTACAAAAAATGTTAAAGAACTCTGTCCTAATCTGTGAAGGGCAAGCATATTTTAATGCTCGGATAAAATCGTGTCGTGTTTAGCTTCGTTTCTACCCACAGAAACGAAGCTAAAGCACACAACGAGAGTCCACAGAATTATTAAGAAGCCTGATTACTGTCAAAGTTTATTTATTACTTATTACGACATTTATAATCATCCACATTTACTTTTAGCAATGGCACATTTATAAATTTGAGAGAACACATTTTTTTTCATTTTAATAGGCCTATTTCAGACATTTACTTTGGACGTAAGTAATATTATTTTACAGTTTATAGACGACATTTACTTATGTAAAATTTGTTCAAATACTTCAATCGGGTGTTAAAGTGTGAATGAATAAGTGCATGTATGTGCGAGGGGTATAAATGTACAGATGTAATATCATCTCTACATTTACAGGTAGAGGTAAATATCGAAATAAAATGTGTGTATCCGACCCCTAGCATAAAACTGATGATGACGATTTATGTTAGCTTAAACAACGCAATCTTGCGAAAACTTTCAATTTCTTCAAACCTTCAGGTCTTTAGTTAAAATCCGAGCTCCATCCTCCGCCACACCGTCGCTTAACATCAGGCGAGTTGGTGGTCAATCGTAGATCTATAGTGTATAAAAAAAAAATGTCATGACGTCGGAGCGAGCGACGTAACTCTGACAGAACGGACTAGTTAAATTCAAAACTGCACATCCATATTCAAAAAGATAAACGTACGTATCACAGACAGGTGCAACAACACTGAAAGGTCAACCCGCCCATAAAAGCGAACAACTTTTGTTAAGGGACCAATCCTGTAGGGCTATTCACAACTTGTCGGATTCAGAATCGGGTCGGAAACTATATCTCCATCTCTGTCAGTTTCGTACAGTATGACAGAGATGGAGATATAGTTTCCGACCCGATTGTGAATAGGGGTACTGAAATGTCAAACAAATCAACTGTAACAAGTGAACAGCTACAGTAGGCGCAAGTTGAACGCTAGGGAATGTGCTATCTCGACCTTCGCCACTAGCTCGCCTCTCTTCACACGTACACTTGTTTAAGTGTAAAGAGAAGCGAAAAAGAGGCGAAATGGAAGCCTTTATATTAGGCTCCGAACCGCATTTAACTCATGCACGGAGTATATAGATCCCACCACGTAAAAAGAACGCCGATTAATTGATCTACGGTTGACCACGAACTCGTTTACGTGACAGGATCGAGGGTACACATTATTTTCCTCGGTTTCTGTAATGGTTGTCAACTTTTATGAGTAGATTGACACGCGGAAGTTAAGAACTTAGTATTTCCTGTACCTTATAAAGTAAACAGTGTAAAAGTGGTTGCTGACAACCAATGAGAATTCTTATTTTTTAAATTATGAATTCTCATTGGTCAACAGCCTACCATTTACCATTGTTATTTACAAATGAAACAAACAAACATGAGCCTTTCCTGACCGATAGACCGAACATAGGTGTTATCGGACTTATGTGATCTATATTACACACTCTTATTTTGTTGCAAAACTTAAATATTTCAAAACTAGGCCTTAAAGTTTCAAACATAAAGTCTTAAATTCGATAACCAGCACGTTCGTGTTACACGACCAATGACATACCACTGGTTAAATACCCATCAGTAAAGAAATATAAACGTTAAATATTTGACGAGTAAACAAAACATGTTGAGTATGAACAAAATATATTTTATCGTACTTACATTCTTTTTTACATATCCTACATTGTTAACAAATCCGGTGACAGCCAATAGTAACTCGTAATTTCCAAATTAAGAGTTATCATTGATCCGCCATGCATTTAAACATTCTTAAAATAGATTGACTTAAATTTTTTTCTTACAAATATAATTCTTTCACTTCTACACTCTATTATTATTACAAAAATACATTGGACGTTACGTAAAAATATAAAAATGAAACGATAACGATTTATCATCTTACATATACTTTACATATTTTCATCTCAGTCCGACCCATAATTTGAGATGCGTTTCGAATCTTACATCTATTTGGTTGGCAAGTTATCAAGTGAAAGAAAATATATAGTATATACAGGATGAAAAGTTTATGAATGTTTTTTTTTCTTTTCAAAAAGTTTTGCTATGTAATTTGAAAAGATACAAAGAGAATTTATCTAATTATGTAATTACTATTACTCAGTGTAGATTACCAAGAATAACTTAGGTAAGTAGCTAATTGTATCCTTAAGAAATGTATAAAAATTCCATTATTGTCATGTCGAGTTCACATACAGCCATAGACGGCACAAGAATATACACCATTGTCGGTATTTATAATAAATACATGTAAATTAAAAACAAAAATCTTGCGAGCACCGTCCCATGATACGAGTCACTCTCGCGTCACTGGGAATTGTTCGCGGTGTGAGGTAGCACGATTTGGTGGGAGGTGAGGAGTGTCCGTTCTTTTTTTTAACACGAATAAGTCCGCGTTTGGCCACCATTTCGCCTGTTGGAAAGCGACGATGTGGTCGGAGATGCACGCAGAGTTGCGTAGTATTATTATATATTCTGTGGTACGACGACAAGCGGAGTAAACAAGTGACGGAGTCTCTAAATTCGAATTACCAGAAATATAACTATTATTTGTTAAAAAATTGGAAAATTGTCTCATTTCTATTTTATTTTTATATTTTAAAGTCACAATTGTAACCCCATAAATTTTACCACAAATATTTATTTAAAAAAAAAAATAAGTTGGAATAAAAAAAAAAACTGATAAGATCCAAAAATACAAGCCTACCCTACCTATTGACTGTTCTAATTAATTTCAATATGGAATCATTAAAATCAGATTTATATGTAGGTTTGTATAGACAACTGTTTGCTACATAATTATACCTTTATTTTCTAACTTTTCACCCTGTATATGGTGATGGGATAAGAATAGAGTGGCCCCTAAACTTACAAAGTAAATCACACCTAAGGTGTGCTATTTCAGTGATATAATTTTTGAGTCATTAAAATCAGAAAGTACTTATTTAAAAAATTCGATCGTTTTACTTGTTCAAAGACATATTGTTTAGGTTCCGGATCAATCCACGTCCTGAAAAAAAAATTTATATCAACGGAGTTTTCGGCTAGTTTCTACAAAAAAGTAAATTATCAATTGTACCGCTTTTTGTATGTATATCTCTGGAATATCTGCATCGGTTGCAATGTTTTTTTTTTAGAAAGTGTGTGCCTCATAGACTTATTCGTACATGCGTATTATATGATCTTAAAGTCTGTTGCAGATGATTCAATCAGTCTTGTGGTATAGGAGGTAAATCTTTTCTTCAGGGGTGGTATACCATACAAATATCATTCAGTTTTGGATATTAGTTTTTGACGTAATAGCGTCTTATAAATCGATGAACGCCGGCTGCACGCACGACAAAAGTGTCACGTTCTGCCTGAGCCGAGCGTGCAAGCGAGAGCGCGGAACAAGCGATAGAGAGGCACGATCGGCCTAAGCGTTCGGCTTGTGATGCATCGTTATCACGTAAAATTATCGTCCGTTAACCGACTTTACAGACAACTTTTTTTTTAATTGGTGCCAATTTTATGTTTTTTTTGTTCGATTGGCTATATTTTAAGTCCGATAATTTTAATGTGCAAGTATTAAGTAGCACGTGATTTTTATATACATTGGTGGACACAAATATACAGGGCACATAGTAATAAAGCGGACACCATCGGGACTTCGGGAGTGTTGCCTAACTAGAAATCCTCAAACATTCAGAATCGGATTAAAATACAGGTTTTTGATGAAAAAAATCATAACTTGAATAATTGTAATATAGTAATAGTAATAATTTGTCATTTGTCTAATAATAAGAGTTACTTTTCCCGATAATATCTCTGTTTCGTTGCTATGATTGGCAACACCAATCGAGTGTCCAATTTTAACTAAAGAGAACAAGGTTCTCAATTTGACTATTTTTTTAAATTCTTTTTGTTTGGTAGATAATACCTCAGAGGTGGGCCCATATAAATTTAATCAAAATCGGTTCAGTACTTTGGTTTTTATAACAAAATAACTGACAAAAAAACGTTCAAATAAAGAAATTGCGTATTTTGAAATCTGTGTCTTCAGTTTTTTTAACCATAATTATTATTATTACTATGCCTTGTATATTTGAGTCATGAATATTTAAGCAGTCGAAAATGTATATTCTGTAACAATAATAGTGATGCATATTAATAAACTCACCGCGACCGGCGCCGCCCATCAAACTGGGGAAATTGGATTCGGTGAGCTCCGGCGCCTGACGAATGCTCTGCGAATCTGAAAATACATTTTATAATTTATCCACAGAAGGCTCGCACGGGCAATTCAGTATATTGTCGCGCGTTAGAATTGACAAGCGCTACACGATAGAACATTATGCACTCTGTAAGTATGTGTGGGAACTTAACCTAGAAGTACACCGGGGTGATTTGTATGGCAAAACGAGTTCACTTTGGTTTCACTGCTTATTTGCAATCTCAAGCTTCCACTATATTACAATTACAGTTCACACGTAATTTGGAAGCTATTAAATTATCCACAACACAAATATAAACTAAATTTTCCAATATTTCTAACACAAACAATTAAGCCAGTTCGCGAGCGACTACTGTCTGAGACACTGTGTCGACTCTGTGTTAACTCCCTGCGGCGCACGGTGCATCGCATTCCTAGCGCTTGCGCGGCGGTCAGCTATAAGCGGTGAGCGATTTATTTGGTAGTATGAATTTATGTATTATATTTATTTTGAATTTATGTTTTAATATTTTATTAATTATATTTATATATGATACACCCCATATCTATCTATAGTTTACTTGACTGAGTAAGCGAATTGAACGAAAGTATCTGCATCAACTAGTAAGATTTTCATCCTTCTGTCTGGATGTTTGGTACTCGCGTACAGGTCTTACGAGATACGTAGACGCACAAAAGTCACCGATATAGCACGGCGGATTAGCAAGTTGAAGTGGCAGTGGGCAGGGCATATAACACGTAGAACTGATGGCCGATGGGGCCGAAAGGTTCTCGAGTGGAGACCACGCACCGGCAAGCGCGTTCTATCAGCCATCTAGCTCCATAGTACAAGCTTTGCTTAGTTTGGGCTAGATGGTGTTGTGTGAAATGTCCACAATATATTTATACTTATTTATTCTTCGTAGAACTAGTACAAGAATATAAGTTAGCGCCTGTGCTTGATGACTTGCAATTTATTGTCCAAAATTGCAATAATATATGTACTCACAATCAGCTTTTGGTAGACGCAGCGGCGTATGTGTCCTCTTTTGCGTTCTCGACTCTGAAATAACGAAAGAATACTATTTAAAGTTTACATTTTACGTAAAATATTTTTTTTTATATTTATTTTTCTTCAATATTTATTTACATTCTTAAATCAAGCTTTGTAAAATAAAAAATATAAATATTATAAAAAAACTTAAATCTAGATTGCCATCGGCAGCGTGGCAGGGCTCAAGCGACTGGAGGTAGGGGCTACAAGCTGAGGAATCTCCTGACAAGACGTGCCGTGTCTAGGATGACTGCCTTTTGTATTTGACCTTTGTCCCAACCATCTAAAGAGAGCCTTTTGAAATGTTGGTTGAGGCTCTTCGCTATTAAGCCATTCACCGAAACGACTACCGGAACAATGATTGTAGAATCAACATCCCACATGGCGGTTATCTCGTGAGCCAAGACAAGGTACTTGCTGAGATTGTCCTTCTCGGCCTTCACGAGATTCACATCATGTGGGATAGTGATTTCGACGAGCATATTTGTTTTATTATTCATTTAGCATTTTCTGCAGTAGAAATAATCAGATTTGAGCATGATTGACCAGTCACGAGATGGACAGATGCCCTTAAACAAGTGGCGGGAAGACGCTGGATGCAAGCCGCTTCCAATCGGTCTTTTTGGAAATCCATGGGGGAGGCCTGTGTCCAGCAGTGGACCTCTTATGGCTAAAATTATGACGATGAAGCATGACTCTGGCCTGAAGTCTAGCAGGACCGGAGATTTATATATGGTTGGTTAGACAAGTGGCATTCTAATTTTATGTACATCAGTAGAATAGAAAAGTAAATGTATGGGGTTGACATTAGCTAACGAAATATGTCATGATATGTCAGATTTTTTTAGCATTTCGAAATATTGTTTTATTGTATTGAAACGCTTACAGCGTTTGTAGAAATATAAACGACATCCATTTAGTCGCTCGCATTACTAACTGTCATATCTCATTTCAGTCATTTGTTCAGGACAAACATTTTTCGGTTCTGAGATTAGATTGCATTTGTCAAAAATATAAAAAAAGGATGTTGTGCCATACCTCATGATTAGCTTTCATAGAGGTTACTAACATTTTACTTTCACATTGCTACTTTTAAAGTATTTGCATTCCAAATCCCTGTTTTTATTATTTGAAAAAATTTGATAGGACAGTTAGTCATGCGATCGACGACTTGTCTAAGCTGGGGTGCGAACCGGAAAATATGATTAAAAATAAAATAACTTGCCTAGAATACGAAAGCTTGGTTGACTCACCGTTAACTTTTAAGAAAAAGGCGCCACATAGATAATTATATTAAGTTTTTTTAGGCGTTGGAGAAAGGGGCGCCACCGTCAAGTTTCTGCCCCGGTTCGAAAAAATCGTAGATCCGGGGCTGGTCACAATGCGTAGATATTGACAATTCAAATGTGTAGGAGGTTGTAGATTCACAGCCCTCTTACAAAACTGTAACTAAGGGCCCACAGTGGAAATATAAGGCGTATGCCTGGCATTACAGAGAAATACACGGAGTCATGTAAATAAGATGTTATTTTAACTTTTTCACAACAGACAGTACATTTTTCACTCTAGACAAAAGATACAAGACATGACATAAATATAATCAATTTAATCTACATACTATGAAAAACCAGCCAGTATCAATTTACAAATGTATTAAAAAAGATACTCAAACTCTTTTCAACAAAATGCTCGTTTTAGGCTCCCTTATGATGGTATAGCTAATTAAGCGGAGTACTCACTGTCCCAGACGCTGCTCGCGCCGTCGAATGACTCATTCACGACGCTCGAGCTGCACGACGGAGCCTGCAATAACACACTACTCTGTACGAGATAGAGTCACACGTCTGACACACCATACAACCAGTGGCGGATCTACCAGCAGGCTGAGTAGGCTGGAGCCTAGGGCGGCAGATTTTAGGGGGCGGCAAATTTGGTCCAAAAAAATGTTTTTCTTACATAAATGAAAAAAAGTTTTAAACTATATCTAGGTGTAGTTTTCATCTTTGTAGGTGGTCATTTAAAGGTATCTATAATAGAACAAGAACTACGGTATCGATTTTCAAGATCAGTAGGGGCGGTATTTAATAGCCTTCTGGCGGCAAAAGTGTAAATTCGCCACTGAATACAACGGCGCGCTAATCACTGACACATACGTAAATTAACGTCTGTAAATGACACACACATGTATGAAGTTAGGGTTGTCGTCTGATTGCCACTCTTTCATGTCGTTAATTGGGGTTTGAGCACTTGAAGCCCGCTACGCTTGCATCGACTGACAACCGCGCCACAAACTCCGGCAAACGACAGGGCGAGCGCGGGGGGCGGGTGAGGAACCCGAGATTGGCGGGAGGCGGAGTGTCCGTTCTGTATATAATACTACTAGCTGCGCCCCGCGGTGTTACCCGTTGTATGTTTTACATATATTTTATCAAAGGAGATATTATTTTTCAGGATAAAAAGTAGTCTATGTGTTAATCCAGGTTGTCAGCTACCTCCACACCGAATTTCATGTAAATCGGCTCAGCCGTTTGAGCGTGAAAGAGTAACAAACACATACACACTCACAAACATTCGCATTTATAATATTTTAAATATAAATATAACAAATAAAAATAGATTATTGTATTAAAAATAATGTCTTCTGTGGTAAAACCGAAACCATCCCTGCCATTGCGACCCTATCGGATCTATTGTCACTCTTTTCCTATTGGTTAACTAACCACATATCTCAGATCCAGGTGTGACGTAAATCTCACCACCAATTTCTCCCCGATATACTTGTAACTATAGCTTAGGTGACTTCAAACACGAATAGCTTTGTTCTAGGCAAGTGCGCTCCATCATGGACTGCAGCGTCACTCAACAGCAGGCGAGCTGACGGTCAAGCACAAACCTATCTATGAATAAAAAAATCTAAGCACGGATTTTGCGGTGGAAGCGTAATGTCCTCAGAATAGAAGACAGGTCCTCATGGCTGCTATTACAACTATAAATCAATCATCTCTGACTTACACGATTAAGCCACAATTTTGACGACGTCTACAAACTATAATGACTTTTCAACGGCTTGTCTCTTGTAACAGTCGAAAAAATATAATTATGTAGCAATAGGTTTATGCTTGACCGTCAACTCGCCTGATGTTAAACGACGTTGCGGTCTACGATGGAGCGCGCTTGCCCAGAAGAAACCAATCCATCCTTGAAACATTGGTTCATCTAAGCTGCGCTTGCAGACGCGTAGGCTCTACTGGACAAATCACTTACCACAGAGTTAGGCGCGGTGGAACCCAAAAGCTCCCTCTTGCGTTCTTTGAAATTTAACACGCCCTGTGGAAAATACAATTAGTATTTTTAGTGTAGACAATTTAGAACACTATGGGGGTTAGACAAGTGGCATTCTAATTTCGTGAACGCCAGTAGAATAAGAGGAATTTGATTAATTTGATTTGAAAAGTTGCAAAAAAGCTAAATATTGAAATTTCACGAACTGTTACGCTTCTTCGTTTGAAGGTTGTTTCTTCGTTGTGAGAATAGTATAATGTAGTTTTCGTGGCTGCAAAAGCATCATAACACCCGTACTATTTATATTTAATACCTCTTCTTCTTTACGTTCCGCTCCTATGGGAGGTTGGGCAATTTTTAGTTTCGAAGCTGTTGCTTTAAAAAGTGAGGTGGTGCTGCAATTGAACCAGTCTCGTAGGGTTTTATAGCCAAGAATGCTGCCTCTTACCAGCACCTCTTTGCATTCTAATTTCGTGAACGCAATTAGAATAGAAAGTACATGTATGGGATTGACATTAGCTAACGAAATGTCACGTGACGGCACGTCACAGTTTCTTAGCATTTCGGGCGTGTGCGTTTGTAGAAATAGAAACGTTTAGTCACTTGTCTAAGCTGCATGACATACTATTAAAAAGCGCCCTTGTTTCATGTTCATCATCCATGAACCCATTTTGAAAACCTAAGAAAATTTGTAGTGCAGGGTGAAAATATTTTTTAGAGCCCGTTCAGAGATGTTCCCTTCAGACAGCGTGCTGCAATTGCATTATATATGAAGAGATGCTAACAAGAATATGTTTTTTGAGTTTATAAATACGTTTGTGGTCTAAATTATCCAGTCCCGTGGATATCGTGCTAAACGTACATTTTTTTTTTTTTTTTTCTCAGCCATTGCTGTCCCACTGCAGGGCAAAGGCCTCTCTTCCCTCTTTCCATTTTTCTCGGTTTAGAGCTTAAACGTACATACCCCATGTAAAGTAAATTAGGTATGTATGTATTTTATGCTTTTATATGAAAATTAGAACTATTTTCAGGTAAAAAAAAAAGTTTTGTAGTGTCCCCACTATGCGCTGTGAAGTGTAAAAGTTGGCCAAGTACTTTTGACTTACTTCATGTCGTTTTATTACAGACTCCTTTGTCCCGAAAAAATATAATTTAGTTTGGCGATGGAGTTTTAAAAAAAAAAACTTATATTTTGGAATTCCTCAGCACATTTAAAAGATATCGAAGAAAACCTTTTTTTTAAACATTTCTCCTATCTAAATAAACAAAATCACAACAATTACAATGATGTTATATGTCTAAAAATGTTGTGACGCGCGAGAGATAGTGGCGCGCTTTGAACACAGCCTTAAATAATTATAGTTTAAAAAACTGGAGCAACCAACTTCAAACATCATTTTTCCAGTTATTTTGTTATAAAAACAAAAGTACTGAACTGATTTTAATAAAATGCATATGGGACCACCTCTGAACTATTACCTACCAAACAAATAAAAAAAAAGAATTATCAAAACCAAATAATAATTGCCGGATAAATCGCGTAACAAAAATACAAAAAAAACAGTCGAATTGAAAACCTCCTTCTTTTTTTTGGAAGTCGGTGATTACCTCCATGTCGAGTCCGTGCGGGATGTGTCGTCCGGGCGCGGGTTCGATGCCCGCCACGGGACAGCACTTGTCCAGCACCGTGTACGCCCAGCGCTGCACGCGGGACTTGCTGCACTCCACCGCCTTCTCGCCTTGCTCGTGGTACTGAACAATATACACAAATATAATAAGGGGTCAAAACTAGCATAAAATAGTCTTACGTAATAAATGAATGCCACCTTTAACGACAGTCTATTTTTTATTTATTTCTTGCACTGTCGGGTAAAAATAAAATTATAATCTCACCTCACACCCGAGGCCGGGTGTGTATTTGAAGGGGTCCTTCTTGAGCTGTGCTCCCGCCAGAGATTGCTTCGGGTAGCCCTCTTCAGCGGAGTCCTTTATGGCGTTTACCATGTAGAAGAAGAGATTTTCTAAATTGTACACCCGCAGTTGAGAGTCATCCTCGCCTAAAAAAATAATACTCAGTTATCACTATTTCTCAAAAAATCTTACCTATAACTGTAACTACATGCATATAACTAACTGTAGTGTATTAAAATCTGTAACTTAAATATTCGTAACAATTGCAGATGAAGAAAGCAATCATTTTCATATATTTTTTACCTTAATATGGCAAAATGTAGGGTATAGACACAGATACATGTTTCATTAACACAGGTTTCAGATTCCATGATTGTTACCCATAATTTCATTTGGTCGAACAACTATTAGGATTACATTGTAACAATTTCTTCTTTACTTGAACGTTAATATTTATAAAAGTTCGATTATCAGACAAGCAAATGTCAAATGAGCCACCGGGACTCGATATTTAAAAAAAAACATCGGTTCGGGGAAATGATTTCGTTATCATAGAAAGGTGTAGTAATAACCCCTTTGTTGCATGGAGGTTTAAGTTTCACTTCAATAACAATTCAAAATAAATCACCTGAGCTGATACAGAGCTGTCTGATGAAGTCCTGCACTTGCTCGACCTTATCCGGCAGAGTGTAGAGCGGCGGGGTGAGCCTGCCTTTCGACTTCTGCTTGAGGTAGTCCATCAGGTAGGCGAGGACCTTCGGGTAGTCCGTGCGCGGCTCGTCCTCTTCAGGCATGTCCAGCCCCAGTTCCGCCGCGCCCAGTTTTACGTCCGACGCGTAACCGATGGGAATCCGACCTGCAGCGGTAGAGTAGCTATTTAGTAATGTATTTGGATCCAATCAAATCGTTTATTTGCAAGAATACAAGTACATAAAGTTCTTAGTTTTAATTTTGTAGACATTAAATAGATATTGTCAGGTTAAACTACTGCTTATTCTTGTCGACCTGACCTAGAAAGAATATAGGTTCGGTTCAGTAGTTCAGTTTTTAAAATAAAATTGCTCATTTTTAAATTAACCAATTTAAAGTTAAGTTCCCTTTTTTTTAACTATAGTAAATATTATCGAATACATTTTGGTAAGTGTGCATCAGATCTGCATGGTTTTTTTCCCGCCTGCACCTTTTTACTATCGGACGGTATGAAGCACGAATAAGCGACATCGTTTTATAGGGGATATTCTAAAAACTCGCAACACTTTTATTGTGCATGCCCCAAAATGTGGTACATATGTAGTTCCAGATGGGTTTTTATATAGATATAGTCTGGGTATCTTCAAATCGCGATTGAATAGTTTTTTTCTAGGCAAACGCGCTCCATCGTAGATCGCAACGTTCGCTTAAGAATAATAAAAAAATAAAAATAACTACTTACCTGGATTAATAGTCTCATGGTAGGTATCTTTGATGCCCGCCAGCAAGCTGAATCTCAGCACCGTACTCTCTGCCATGAAATAGTGAGTGCTTGTGAAGCAATAGGCATTCACATCAATTAGGAATATGTCTTCTTCCAGGAGCACTGGAATATTACAATCATACAATATATGTATACGAAAAATTGTGAGTTTTTGTGTATGTAACAAATGTGTTTTTCTATATGTGTTGTAGTCTATATTTTTTAATACTATCTACTACCACAGAAGACATTAACAGTACTACATACATAACGGACAATCTCCACCTCCCGCCAATCTCAGGTTACTCCCGCCACCCCGCGCTCGCCCAGTAGTTTGCCAGACTTTGGCAGTAACACGCTTTCATTTGTCAGTCGAGACAAGCGTTCCAGGCTTCAAGCGTTCGAATTTCAATTGATGTCATGAGCGAGCAGCAATCGGACGACAACCATAATATCATTACATACATGTGTCTGGGTTATATACAGGCATCCACTCATTGCGTATAGCGTGCCTTTGTATGGAGTGTCCGACGTGTGCTATCGCTCAAGTGTTTAGGTAAAATAAGTACTTAAAAAACTTTTTAAGTTAAATGGTTTTATTGAAAAGAAAAATAATGATATAGGTAATGTATTTACTGTATTCTACTAGAGAAGCCCTTTCATTTGATTCCCATATTGTAGGAGTTGTGAAAAAATATGAAAACCGCCATTTCGTGACGGCAGCCATATTGAATTTAGAATGATACTCAATATATTTCATTGTATTGTTATCTAAATTAAAGGCGTGTACCAAGTATCAGATCAATCTGTCAACGGGAACGGGGTCAAATTTCGGTTACTAAATTTGACCCAAACAAACAGGGTAAGCTAAATAAACCCGTTTAAAAATATAGACCGTGAGAATTGGTCGTCGTGTAGGTACTTCCTAACAACTGATAACATAAATGAGTGCAATAGCACCAGGTCTGTGAACATGATATGTTTACACAACCCAAAGGTAGTACACAACTAACCATCATATTGCCCTGCATAACCTTCCCTTACTATTTGTTTTACTATGATTCTAGCCTGAATTCCTCAACCTTTAATTTTAAGAATGTCATGGATAAGGTAAGCCGACTTATAAAAGTGAAACATAGGACAGGCTATTATGGTTGTGACTGCAAATATGCTAATGTAACTAAATTAGATGCTTAAAAAACTATTTTTCTCAACTTTATTCACCAAGTAGAGGAAAACAAATACCTGACAGCTATAATAAAATTAAAATGATGTTATGTCATGATATTGTCACCATGTCCAGCAGTCAGAAATCAGAAATCAGAAATCAGAAGATATTTATTGTAAAAACTGTGTACAATGATGTTAAAATAATGTGGACTTCTTGTGGTGATGATTTTACCAATAGGAGACCATATTAACTAAGACAGCATAGACCTTATATAATTTACCAAGATACTTACTATTGTTAATGCTTTTTTGAGTGACAAAGTTCTTAATTTCTGCAATTTCCTGCTCTTGAATCTCTATTATCATACGTTGCTGAGCCTCGATTTCGGCGAAAGACACCCCGTTCGACGTGAACTTTCTCTCCGGTGCTCCACGCAGCTTTTCTTTTTCTGCCTTAGCCATTGCTTCAAATTTTGCTCGTACTGAAGGATGCGCTTGCTTTAGATAAAAAAAAAAAAACAATTTTGAACCAGTTGACTAGTACTGAATCAATATGAAAACAGTACTGTCTGTTCCAATTTGAGCTTTGTCATTGATTACTCATATTTTCCTGGATTCCTAGTGATAAATAACAATTTTTACTGACTTCAAAAGGGAGATTAACAATTTAATAATATTGGATTTTATACAGAATGGCCAGCAGCAAGCGACATATCAATAATAGTTTGCTCTTGTCCTATGAAGTCTGACTCGGTTACAACCATGTGGCACAGCATGTTGCTGGATAACTGGTTGGGCGAACCAGGGGGTTCATACGGATTATAAAAGTGTTCCTATTATAGATTGTATTTTATATTTAGATGAACATTATATGTTATTTAAATGCTACTGTGTAACTTTATGTTTTGAGCAATAAATAAATTTGTTTGTTGTTGTATTTTAAATTTTGGTTTGCATGAATCTAGACAATCTTTTATGAATATTTTTGAAGTATCAATAATTGCAGATGTGACATGAACAAGTCTTAACAGCAAATTATCATAAGGCTGAGTCGACATTAAACCATAGTCATAAGTGTAAATATTAAAGAGAATAGGACTTAAAACAGAGCCTTGAGGAAGACCCTTATGTACAGATCTGGAACACTTTATTTCACCATTGACTCTAAGCTGAACAGAACGGTCTATAAAGAGATTAAGTATAAAGTTAATAATTTTCGGTGGGAGACCCAGTTTTTCCATATTAGATTTTAGAATTGAGAGAATAACATTATCATATGCAGAACATATGTCAAGGAAAGCAGCAACAACGGACTCGTTCCTAAAAAACGAGAGTCTAATATCAGTAACAAAAATAGATAAACTATCTAAAGTCCCTCTACCTTTTCGAAAACCATATTGAGATTGAGGTAAAATATTACTAGATTCAATCAACCATTCAAGTCGATTATTTATAAGGTGTTCCACTATCTTTGTCAAAACAGAAGACATAGCTATTGGGCGATAGCTGTCCGGTTTTTCAGGATCTTTACCAGGTTTTAAAACTGGGATAATTATTTGGGTTTTCATTGCAGCTGGAACGAATCCTGTATCTAACATTAAATTTATCATTTCAAGATAATAACTTAAAAGTTTTTCACCAGCGTTAACCAAAAAAGAATATGGGATCCCATCCCAACCAGGAGAAGAATCTTTGAGGGAAGAAAGAACAAGGCGTAATTCTTGCATAGAAAATGGAGAAAAGTTATCATCATGAGCAGAAGAACTAGAAGTTGAAGTGTTAACAAAGTTAGAGACAAAAGGAGGAGCCAATCTGTCCATGAATTGGTCAAACCAGCTCTCACAACTGGGATAAGGAGGCGAGGGTTCTCTATATGAACCCAGGAATTTTCTATTGAATTCCAAACAAGAGAGGGCCGGATGGTAGGGGAAATAGAAGAGCAAAAGTTTTTCCACCCCTCTGACTTTTTGGAATGAAGAATTTGTTTAGTTTTAGATTGTACTGTAATTAAATTTCTATAATTTCCATTAGTCATGTAAACACAATACTGATTCTCCGCTTTTAACCTTTCAGAAACAGCAATCTTACATTCTTCATCCCACCATGGAGGTGATGTATGTTTGGTATTTTGAATTTTTGAGGGAAATGAGTGTTTAGCAGCCAAATTAATACAATTTACAAAAGCTTTATAACAAGTGTTCAATGAAACAAGAAGAATGAGGGGAAGATCACAGGCATACTGATCTAGGAACAATGAGTATTTAGACCATTCATCAGACTGACCTGAGCTGGGCAGTCTATATTGTAGTAGTGGCTTGAATGGAGGCGGTTCTATTTTAGAGAAAGGAAGATCAAATAGAATTGGAAAATGATCACTACCAAAAGAAGAAGATAAGGTTTTCCAGTACATAGAGAGAGCTAGACTCGCTGACACTAACGTCAAGTCAACCGCACTAACCCGCTCATACGGTTTAGTACGGCGCGTAGGAGAGCCAGTATTGAGTAAACACAACCCTAAACTATCCATAATATTGAAAACATAATGTGCAAGTGAATCCGAGGCTTGACAACCCCAGGCAGGGTGATGGACATTAAAATCACCCATAACGATAAGAGGGCCTTGAATGTGTGATAACATATGGAGAATTTTATTTAGAATATCAATAGATGGTCTGGGAATGTATAATGAGATCAATGTTAAATTATTTAATCTTATCGCAACTATTGAAAAGTTGTCAGAAATGGAATGAAATGGAATATTAACAAGATGAGAATTTACAGAATTTCTGACCAGAATGGCTGAGCCGCCATACCCATCAGCTTTGCCATCTCTGAAACAAAGGTAGCGAGGAACCTTAAAAGAACCTTAAAGGAACTTTAAAGGAACCAGGCTTAAGCCAAGTGTCAGAGATGGCAATTAGAGTTGGATCATATTTTTTAATAATATATAATAGTTCAGATTTTTTACTATTAAGACTTTGACAGTTCCATTGCAGCCCTAGGGAGGACGCCATCATGAAGGGATTGTAACATAGGAGAGGGATAATCTTGGGCAGCGATGGCCGGTAATAAACTAGGAGAGTTAAGTAGCCTGGTGAGAGTCTGTATAAGCTCCAAAATGCTACTAGAGGATGTAGAGGGAACAGTATAAGGACACTTGTAGGCAATACCATTATTATTAGAGATTGATGGATTATTAATTATCGCCTGATGAGCAGAGCGATCATAGCCCTGTCTTTGAACTGGAGGAGGCTTGGGTTTGAGGAAGACAGTTTTTCTATAGGACT
Source organism: Lycia hirtaria (assembly GCA_947563715.1). Classification (NCBI taxonomy): domain Eukaryota; kingdom Metazoa; phylum Arthropoda; class Insecta; order Lepidoptera; family Geometridae; genus Lycia; species Lycia hirtaria. The sequence goes on along the minus strand of OX387375.1, from coordinate 15,996,601 downwards.
GGGAGGCTGGGCTGGGTGATTTATTTGAAAAAGACAGAGGAGCAGGGTAAACCTTGGCATAAGATGTTTTGGCTGCATCACTATAACTTTTACCTCTAACAGGCAAATGTAATTTGGAGGCTTCATTGTATGAAATGTTTTTCTCTGACATTGTGATTTTAATTTGTTTTTGTCTATGGAACTCAGGACAGGATTTACTAATTGAGTAGTGGGGGCCTGAACAGGATAGGCATGGGGACGAGCCTTCTTCGACATTACACGTGTCACCTGTGTGGCCTTCCCCACACTTATAACAACGTGGCTTGGACCGGCAGCTGTTTTTGGTATGACCAAAGTGAGAACACTAGTAACACTGCACATCTACCCTATCGCTCAACAGAGGGAGTTGAAACACATGAATACCCGAGGGGGGAAAACTTGACCGTCGAAAGTTAGAACACAAGACTGAGATGGTTTGAAGATATCAACATCAATCATCAACAACCACCTTATAATTTAACTGCCTTACTTTTAATATTCGGCAACCATCAATAGGAACACGAACGCACTCCATGATCTCATCTTCGGACCAATCAATAGGAATGCCTTTAACAAGACCCAAACGAGTTGTACCCAATGAGGGGATAAGCGCCTTGAAGTCATTGTTCTTAACTACATCACTCATCACAAAATCGTTTACAGAGTAGAAATCGGTAAAAGACAGCAAAATTCTATTTCTACCAATTCTTTGAACACTGCCATCAAGGACACTGTGAAATTGGTTTTTTCCCAAGAATCTACCGAAATCAACTGGATGTAAGTAGGTCCCAGATGATAAAGATGTCTTAATTTTCTGGACATGCACAACAAATGGACCCCTATCCGTTGACTTATAAGCTTGACGACCTGAAGGAACATACGGGGGAATTGATGGGGTCTGAGACAACATAGCCGACGGAGAGGCACAGGATTCAGTTAATTGGGTGTCAGGGTTATTAAGAATTTGTGATGAAATCGTTTGGCCTAAAGGAATAAAAGAATCTTGTGACTGTTTGTTATCTCTACACTTTTTGTGATGTTTTTTCGAGTGCTTCTTACGTTTAGTACCTAGAGAACCACTGCCCTGCTGGAAGAGCTCTATATCAGTATCAGTTGAATTTATAGAAACAAAAGAAATAGGAGATGTGATAGAGCGTCCATCTCCATCTACGAAGGTGGTATCGTTTCCAATAGGTTGGTTCTTATCGGGGGGCCAACCAGCCCTCTCGTCCGATTCCATGCAAAACTGATGAGAACGTCACTAAAACAAATGACAACTATGCGTCGTATTAGAAAATACTAATATTTACAAAACCTTACCAATGAACGATGAAAACTTTATCTACATATGATTATAACTAATATTTTACACACAATACAACACAAATAACATCTAAAACTATAAATAGTACTTTAGTATTATTTATATAAATTAATTGAAAATCTTACATCCATTTTTCACATTGACATCTTTTTCAGTAAGTAACAAAAGAATAGACGAGTGAAATAAAAAACTAAAAAGATAAACAAAGAAGGGTTTGCTTACAAGTTTCAACAATATATACGACAGTTATTTACATATTTAATGTAAACGTAAATTCTTCAAATAGAAATCGCGCCTTACCCGCCATGAAGGATCCGCTGCAACTTGGACTTCTGCTAAGTTTTTGTAGTTAATTCCCATTTTTTTTTGTTCTTCTTTGAAGTCCAACATAAAGAAATAATAAGCGTTTCTTGGAGGTTTCTTTGGCATTTTGGTTTAATAACAGAAGTTAGCTAAAAAACTAATTTACACAACAAAATAGAGAGTAATTAATGTTCAATGTTCCAGTGCTGCCAACTCTTAAAAATATTTAATGCTAAATCCATGTTTGTAAAATGCCAAAAATATGCTAAAATTTTCGGAATATGCTAAAAAAATTGCTAACACGATTTTACAGATGTTTTATTATTCAAAATGGTACAATATTCTTACAATAATCAGTCATTCTGTGATACAAACAAAATATTCAGATCCTCGTCGGTATCTTCTAGGTCAGGTGCCATCGGTGGGTCTGGAGCAGAAGACCAGCCCCCGTATTCTGAACCCATTCGGTTTCGTTCAACCATCGAGGCTACTTAACGCTAGATGGCAGGATATATGACAATATTGATGAAACATGACGTGGGACTACAGTTTTTTCTAAACAAGTTTTAGACCGGGAAAATGCTAAAAGATATGCTATATGCTAAATTGAAAATTTTCATGCTAAATCACTCGAATATATGCCAAATTTAGCCATAAAAATGCTAAATTGGCAGCACTGCTCACTTCACTTCCGTTTTGTGCAAAGATAAGATAAACGCACAGCATTGGCTCAAAGGACTCAGAATCCAGAGCTGTTAAATATTTAAAAAAAAAAAAACGCACAGCACAACTATAATTTTATTATGAGAGTTGATAAACGGTTTTGTGGTCAGGGTCAGTTATGGCCCGCTATGGCACAGACCAATGCCAGCAACGGCAGAATTGTTTTAACAAGGATAGTGCTCTACAATAGAATGACAAAGATTTATGTTATATAACTACAAAATTAGTTTTTTTGGCGGGAACCTCTTAGTAACGTGTTGTTGCTTTGTTTTATTTTCCTAAACTTGTGTTATTTTGAACATTAATACTATAAAAATGGTGGTGGTTTATTCATTAAGTGTTCGATCAAGTGTGTAAGTGTGGGCAAGTGAAATAAAACAAAACGTGTCTTTTCACGTTGTTGGCAAAACTCCATAGAAGCGTCTAGTAAAGTCGCCACCACTTTACTGAAGCAGGACTCGACTTATAAATTGACTATATATGTGACTTAGATTGTGACTAGAACATTTACAACTTGTTTTATTCAAGAAACTTGAAAAAATCCTAATACTTGACACTGGCAAATACTTTAATGCGGGTCCAATACAAAAAAAGAAGAAGAACTACAAAATAATAAGGGAACACAACTTATTTACGATAGCCCATCTTTGATAATCCTTACCATTTTAGTATATTTTAATTTAACTAGATCACAGACAAATCAATTAATTTTGACAATTCTAAAGAAATGTCTTTGATACAAGTATAAGTTTAGAAGACTCAAAAACCCCCGGTAAAAAAAAACGGCTGAACCGATTTTGATGAAATATAGCTAAGAACACTTCCAACTAATTCACCTTTCCTTTCCTAGCTACGCCTATGGAAATAGCATAATGTAATTATAGTAACCGTGAAAGAGAAAGATGTACCCATGTTTTGTCCTTAACGGTGTAACCGGCTGAAAATTATTTCCACTGTAACCGCCCACGTAATAAACCAAGTCTTAGGGGCAAGCAATTCATAATTTGCATGTTTTTTTTATTACAAAATATATCTTTATAAAGGGCATGAGGTCTGCAGTTGTACAGAAAACGGCGAGTTGCGTGGTAAAATGGTGATTTGTGTTGTAAATATAGAAGTGCACGAGGTTTAAGTTACGTTAATTTTCACAAATAAGTTTTATATGCTTTTGTGTGCATGTGTTCGTCTCGTGTCAATGCAAGTATCACCAAAGGTAAATTTATAAAAAAACAACTATTTGATTAAAAGTGTTTATCCAAATCCGTTGATAACGCTGAAATAAACAAAAAGTTATAAAGATCCGAGAGTACTTTAAACTACTATCTTATGGGTTAATCAACTTATATTGGAGTTTTGGCGGGAACGTCTTAGTAACGTTGTTGCTTTGTTTTATTTTCCTAAACTTGTGTTATTTTGAACATTAATGCTATAAAAATTGTGGTGTTTTATTCATTAATTAATTGTTCGATCAAGTGCGTGAGTGTGAGCAAGTGAACCAAAGCAGAAAAACGTGTGATTTTACGTTGTCGGCAAACCTCCATAGAAGCTTCTAGTAAAATCGCATCACTTTACTGAGGCAAGACTTAAATTTGAAAATAACTGTTTACGTGACTTAGACTGTGACTCGAACACTATATAACTTGTATTATTCAAGAAACTTGAAAATATTTAAATACTTTACAAATACAAATACAAATACACTGGCAAACACTTTACATTGGCAAATCGCTAATCGCGGGGTCCAATACAAAATAGAAGAAGAAGAATCAACTTAAGATTATTATTGTATTCTCTTTGGACTAGTGACTTCTTCTTCTTTTTTGTATTGGACCCGCATTAAAGCATTTGCCAGTGTCAAGTAATAGGATTTTGTCAAGTTTCTTGACTAAAACAAGTTGTAAATGTTCTAGTCACAATCTTAGTCACGTATACAGTAAATTTATAAGTCAAGTCCTGCTTCAGTAAAGTGGTGGCGACTTTACTAGAAGCTTCTATGGAGTTTTGCCGACAACGTACAAGTAAAATAAAGCAGTAAAACGTGTGATTTTAACACGTTTTACTGCTTTATTTTACTTGCCCACACTCACGCACTTTATCGAACACTTAATGAATAACACCATTTTTATAGCATTAATATTCAAAATAAGTTTAGGAAAATAAAACAAAGCAACAACACGTTACTAAGACGTTCCCGCCAAAAAGGGACTAGTGACTTTTTTTTTTTTTTTCCTTTGTTTCTTGGCATCGCACGAGGGCATTCTGCCAGCTTCAATGTTAAATTGTTAATTTCAGTCTTGATCTTGAAGTGATTTCATCTTCATCAAAATTGACATTTTTAAAGATTAACTTCTAGAGGTTATATTCTTAATAGCAAAACGGGGAAACCATAAACGCGTGAGATTTATAAACTGTTATTGTTACTAATAATTTGGAAGAAAGAAAAATGGATCAGAAAAGTAAGGACTAGAAAATTAAGGAAGAAAACAAAAAGATAAACGAAAATTATAATTTTATATTGTTCGATAGAAGGTAAACAGATAATAAGTTATATATATACGGGTCTTGGGTATGAAGTAAACAGGAAATATCTGTGGGGAAAGGGACCTGATACGTGATGAGGGAATCATAGAATGTGAGGATATCATATTGCGGACATGAAAAAAATAAGTGATTTAAATCACCTACGTCACTTCCACAGTCACAGGAAGCGGAATCAATGATATTAATTCTGGCGAGATGAGCTGGGGTACACACATGGCCCAATCTCATACGGATTATAGATGATGTACCACGCTTACACAGTAACATACGAGTATCGAAAAACCACGGTCTTAATCTAATATTCGGTTGTATATTGAAATAGAATTTCCCTTTCTTTAAAACGCTGTTCGACCAAACTTCTTCCCAGGCCTTCTTCAAAGAAAGCTTGGGAAGAGTGGTCAAATCGTGACAGAAAATAGTGTATGGGAATAGATCACCACAAACTACAGCTTGATTTGCGAGTCTATCTGCTATTTCATTGCCACTTATCCCAGTATGACTTGGAATCCATGCAAAGGAAATAGAAAGACCGTTCAAAACACATCGATATAATTCTTCCCTTGCATTAATAATAATCGGGTAATTTTGTGATTTAAATGGAAATTTTGCTAATGAATAGAGAGCACTCAGTGAATCAGAAAAAATGGTCGTCTGTGGAAGTTTCATTATACGAATATACTCTATGGCCTTGAAAATACCATAACATTCGCCGGTGAACACGGAAGTCTCTGGTGGTAATTTAATTTTCTGAACAATCTTGTATTGTGAGTGATATACGCCGACTCCTACCATACCCGTAGACGTGTGTTTAGAGGCGTCACAATAAATTTGATGCCACCCACGCCAGATATCATCAACCTTTGCATTAAATACAGTGTTCGCATTAGGATTGTGTTTTTCAATTCCTAAATTTAGGATTACATTTGGAGAATAAATTAAAGCATCATAATTACAATTGAATATAGGTAAATATTGACTTTGATAAACTGGAGCCCCTAATGATAAGAATTTTCTGAAGCTAGCAACTAAGCGCGGTGGAGTTTTGTGCCGCCAGAACGGAGTAGATTCTACAGATACTGAGAGATGGTGAAGTTTCTGTATAAGTGGATGATTAGCAAATTGTAAAGCGCGAAATAAATATCTGTCACAAAGATATTGCCTACGTAATTGTAAGGGAGGATCACCACATTCAGTTTGAAGAGCGTTTATAGGACTCGATTTCATAGCACCTGTTATTAATCGCAGAGCTTTTGATTGAATGTCATCCATCTTTCTCAGACCTGCTAAACTACAAGGCTCCAACAAAAAACTCCCGTAATCCAGGACGCTTCTTATCAAAGCATTATAGATCAGCTTTAGAGAATACGGATGCGCACCCCACCAAACGCCGGAAAGACATTTAAGAATGTTATATACTCTTTCACATTTTGATACCACATATTCACAGTGTGGAATTCCGGTGAGTTTGCTGTCCAATGTAACACCAAGAAATCTTATGTTGTCTTTTTCAGGCAAAATTTCACCTTTAAAAGATATTCTTATGGGATTAAGCCCACGTTTCCTAGTGAACAAGATAACATTACTTTTATGTGCCGACAATTCTAAACCATTATAGTCTAACCATTCTCCTAAATTATTGAGTGCTTGGGATACGCGAGCGGTGGCTGAAGGGATAATCTTATTAGACGTGTAAATCAGTAAATCATCAGCATATTGTAATATACTAGCCTCCCCACGAAGTGACGATTCTAAATCATATGTGTAAATACTGTAACAAATGGGACTTACGACAGAGCCTTGAGGTAGGCCTTTCCAAAGAAGTCTATGAGCAACATCATTATCTAACTTAATTGATCTACCTGATAATAAATTAATAATAAAATTAGACAACATATGGGGCACGTTTAGTTTGTCAAATTTTTCTCGAAGAACTGGCAGAAGGACATTGTCGTAGGCTGCTTTAATATCTAAACATACAGCAACAACCGATTCATCTCGAGAGAAAGCAATACGTATATCAGTGGTAAAAATACCAATGCTGTCTATTGTGCTTTTACCTTTACGAAAGCCATACTGAGACGATGCCAATAACCCATGACTTTCGAGGTACCACTCTAGTCTATTCTTAACTAAACGTTCCGCAATTTTAGCGATCACTGGAGATAGGGCAATCGGACGGTATGATGATACTTGAGAAGGATCTTTGGAAGGTTTCAGAATCGGTAATATAACTTGAGATTTCCATGAGGGAGGTACAGTACCAGACATCATTACTGCATTAATAAGACTTAGGAGGTAAGATAATGAATGCTCAGAGAGGTTACAGAAAAACGAATACGGGAGGCCATCTTCACCAGGGGCTGAATCTGATACTGACGAAAGAACACCTTTTAACTCATCTAAAGTAAATAATGAGTTGAGTCCAACTTGGTGTTGGATTATACTTAAAGGGCGTTCTATTAATTCTCGATCTGGGACAAACGGTGGAGCTAGGTGGTTTAGAAATTCATGAAACATAGATTGAGGAAGACTAGAATAATTATAATCAGTCATTGCATTTTTAAATCTACGAATATTTTGCCAAACATTTGAAAGACGGGAATGCGGGGAGATTGATGAACAATATCTTTTCCAGCCATCGAATTTCTTGTCCTTAAAAAGTTTGCGGTTTGTTTCCATGATTTCAATCAAAGTTTGGAAATTCTCATTGGACATGTTTTGGTTATAAGCTTTTTCAGCGATTTTTCTTCTTTTAACTGCCAATGTGCACTCATTATCCCACCAAGGAGGTGATGGAATTTTAGCTGAAGCAACATTCTTTAAAGGGAAGGTTTCACTAGCGGCTTCTGATAAAGCTGCAGATAATTTATCAGCGCTTACAATAACACCGAATGATGAGACAGGAGACAGAGATTTAATTTTAGATTCAGCTCTGGAAGAGAAACTATCCCATTCGTTATCTATAATTCTGTATTTTAAGCGAGGTTTTCTGAATGGCAAATTATTTATTTTATGATTTAAAAAAGTCAACAATATTGGGAAGTGATCACTACCAAATGACGAAGAAAGAATTTCCCATTTAATATCGGTGGCTAAATGTGAAGTACAAACAGACAAATCAATTGCACTTTTACCTTCACTAGGTTTAGTTCTACGCGTAGGGTTACCAACGTTTAATACACATAGATTGTGCTCATCAAATAAATCAAGGAGGCTTAGACCATAATAATCTGTGATCGAACTACCCCATGATTGATGGTGAGAATTAAAATCACCTAACAATATATATGGTTTTGGAAGATTACGTATGATATTATTTAATTCTAGTAATGCATGTGACGAAGGATGAGGGACGTAAACAGAAACAAAACAGATAGAATTAATAACAGCTGCTACTATTGAAATATTATCGCTATGAGGAGGAATATTGATAGGAGCATATGACAAAGAGTTTTTGATAAGTATGGCAGTACCACCACACCCATCATTTCTATCGTTGCGAAGACACGAATAGTGTTTAAATTTGAAAACGGAACCAGGCTTTAGCCAGGTCTCTGCAAGAGCAAATACAAACGGATTGTATGTATTTAATAAATAAATAATATCATGTTTCTTATTACGTGCGCTGCGGCAGTTCCACTGCAACACTACTGCTGGGTGTGCATCCATGATTAATATTACTATTTGTTTGTACGAGTGATTGAATTAACAAAGCAGCGTTGGACGGTATGAGATTAGATTGGGAAAGAATATTTATAAGGGCTATAATCAATTCCTTCAAAGAGTTATCTTCCCGAGTATCGTTCGAGTTATGTGAAAAAGCGCACCCATTTGATGGGGCAGGCATGTTGTAATCTTTAATAAGTTCATTATGAGCCAACTGATTGTATCCTACGGATGATTTAGGTGGAGATTGTGGACGCAAAAAAACTGTTTTTTTGTAAGAAACTGTAGGAGAAGCGTTATTGTGCTTATTTTTTTCATGTATTACTTGGCTGTTAGTGGTAACTGCATTAGAATATGATTTTGAAATAGTTGGGTGAATCCTAGCAGCTTCTGCATAGGAAATATTATGCTCTGCCATTGATAATTTGATTTTTTTTTGTCTCGCATATTCAGGACACGATTTGTTGGTGGCAAAATGGTTACCTGAACAAATACAACAAGTAGCATTTTCTACCTCTACTTTGCACGAGTCTCCAGTATGTGCATTTCCGCACTTAAAACAACGTGCCGTTGATCGGCAGGATATTTTAGTATGCCCATATAAACAGCAAGCGTAACACTGTATAGTAGGGTAGTTATACAGTTCTACCGGTAATGCGTTGAAACACATAAAAATTCTGTTTGGCAAAAACTGTCCATCAAAAGTGACCACAATCGTTTGCGAGGGTTTCCATACAGGAGAACCGTCAACCATTGATTTGTAGTTTAAACGTCTAACTTTTAGTATCTTACCGCATCCTCCTGGGACGCTGGTATTTTCAATCACTTCCTCAGGTGACCATTCCACAGGTACACCTCGTACTAGGCCCATTCGCGTGATATGATAACTGGGAATGAAAGCGTTCAGTTTATTATCCACAAGCTTGATATTTTTAAGAAACAAGTTCGCGTCTGCATAAGTGGTAAAGCCCAAAGAAATTCTATTTCGACCTATACGCTTAATGCTTCCATTTACAACATTGCAAACATTGAGTTCACGTAAGTATTTACCAAAGGAAAGTGGATGAAACGTGGTACCGTCATTTGGTGAAGACTGCTCTCGTTGAACGTGGACAATGTATGGACCCAAGTCTGTTTCATTATATTGAGTTCTTGAGACTGGAGAAGGACGAGGAGGTGGTGACTGTGGTGTTGTAACAGATGACGGTGAAGGAACAGGATGTTGTACTCGTACATGGGATATTTCTTTTTTAATGTCAGACCGCCTTCGTTTTGGAGGCACATCTGAATTATTTTTCCTAATAATTGTTGATTCTAAATCCATTTCAGTGTCATAAATGGTTACATTACAACCAACTGGAGGCACCGTACCTCCAGGATCGATCGGTGGATCCATGGGGAAAATCAAGAAAAAACTAACTTACCAATATAGCAGGGGATATATACAATAAAATTATATACAATACACTACTTATCTGATCGCACAAACAAATTAAATAACAATTTTTAATAAACAAAAGCAAATTTTCCGCCCGAACAATTCGAGAGTTTCCCGCGCTTTTTCGGACTAGTGACTGTCTACCTTTGCTGTCTCCAGTGATGCCAACTTAGCTACTTTGTAGCTAGATCTGGCTACTTTTAGACCCCCGTCAGTTACTTTTTTGAAAAGTTGTAGCTAAAAAATCTAGCTACGTTTTCTAGCACCTTTTGAACATGACGACACAGACACAGTAACTTATGTGCATTTATAATGTGTCAAACCAGTTTGACAGTCTGTATGATGGTGTAGAGCTGGCAATAACAATCAAATCCGTGCCACTACTCTATTAATTAATTCATAGATTATAGAGTTTAATAAAATTAATTCTTAGATTATAGAGTGGTTGCATGTCCTTGGTCAGTCACAGAGCCAGTCACAGAAAACTTCAGGATTTCGGGCGAATACATAATTGCGAGTCACAGCAAGCACAGCGTAGGAAGACTTCATACAAGTTGCGGGAAACGGTGGCTACAAGCCGCTTCGGTCGTTAATCGGTCTTTTTGGAAATCTATGGGTTAAGCCAATGTTCAGCAGTGGACTTTTCATGGTTGAGATGATGATGATTACCAGTCAACAATTGAAGAACCTGGGCTAGAAGTCTCGACTTTATTTGAATCAATCAATTTATCTACATAATTCTGTTGATTTATACAGGCTGTATGGGAACAGTCAAAAAGTACAGAGTAAGTTAGTAACAATTTATCTCTATATGCACAACATATCATGTTGATTTGTCATATTACAGACAAATATAGACCGATTTTATCTTTTCAATAAATCGACACTAATTTACTTTGCACTGAACTGACTGTGTCCATACTGCCTGTATGAATCAATTTATCAACCGATCTATCTTAATAAAAATTATTAGTAAGACTAATTAAAATTTAATAGTAAGTAATAATTTCTATTACACTATATTTGTTTTTAGGGTTCCGTACCCAAAGGGTAAAACTGGACCATATTATTTACTAAGACTCCGCTGTCTGTCTGTGCGTTTGTCACCAGTATCTCACGAACCGTGATAGTTAGACCGTTAACATTTTCACAGATGATGTATTTACGTTGCCGATATAGCAACAAATACTAATAATTTTATGGTAAAAAAAATTGAAACAACCGACTTCAGATTACGTTATTTCAAATGCTTCGTCGTCGCAGATTAGAAAATGTGCAGATGTTTACACGATAAACCTCAACATTTGACACTTTTGCATAGAATAATCTAACGCACTTACTCAGGAATCCAATGAAAATATTTTAACTTTTACAGATTTTCAAAAAGTAAAAAAGCAATATTTCTAAAATAATTATGGGACCAACTTGGGAGCTTTCTCTATACGCCCACCGAGGGTTCCGTACAAACTAGTAGATAATAGGGTGAAATCAATTATTATTATTATTTTTCCTTCGTAACCGAAAAATATACATTGTAAAAATATTTAAAAATCTGTTTTAGCTTATGCTACTGAATCTCTTTCATGTGATACCCCAGATCAAAATTTGGAGTGAAGGTCCAAATTTTAAAGTGAATTAACCGTAAAAATATACATAGTAAAAATATTTAAAAACCTGTTTAAGCTTAAGCTAATGAAGCTCTTTCATAAGATACCCCACATGATACAGTTAAAGATTTTTAAAATTTGGACCCAATTTTTTTGTGATTTAATTAAAAATTACCAGTTTTCGGATTTTTTTCTACATGTGTACTCTAATACAATGTCTCTTGCCAAATTTCATTGTTTTAGGTCAACGGGAAGTACCCCATAGGTTTTGATTCCTTTGTAAGTGTCGAAATGTGCATTTTTTACGATATATTCGGCTGTAACTTTTTTTTACGAAAACTTAGAAACTTTGGTTTTCTTTCTGCAGCAAGATACTATAGATCTGCATATATGGTTTTAATTTCAACTCGATACCTTCATGCGTTCCCGAGATAAAGGTCTTAACACCCGACGGACGGACAGACGGACAACAAAGTATAAGGGTTCCGTTTTTTCCTATTGAGGTACGGAACCCTAAAAAAAAAAATACGCTGCGAATTGATAACCTCCTCCTTTTTTGAAGTCGGTTAAAAAATATAATAAAATTAATATTTAAGGGGGGCTCCCATACAACAAACGCGATTTTTTGCCGTTTTTATAGATAATGGTAAGGAAGTCGGACTCGCGCACGAAGGGCGTGCGCGAGTCCGACTTGCACTTGGCCGGTTATTTTTCCTCCCTTAGCTACTTCTAGCTACTTTTTGGGGTCAAATCTAGCTATATACATAACAGTAAAGTTGGCAGCACTGGCTGTCTCTGACTAGTGTTTCTTGATTGCACACTCGATATTTTTCCAGTATATTTTCAGTCTTTTTTTTGCAAAAGTTGTGTTTTTTTTTCAATTTGTTAGCATTATAAGTTGGCCGTACATAGTCTAAAATTATTCTAAATTAATACGGATACTTGGTGCGGTGATTGAAATAGCATACAATAAATCGTGTGATTCCAGTCCTAGGACCATTTTGGACATCGTGTGAATTCTGTTTTAAGTAAGTAATACTTTCTATTTAGATTAATGACCGAGTCGTCATAATTTTGGGAAATACTCATTGTTGTTCTTTACACACGAAATTAATTTTTCATTCCCTCTAAACGGCATTTATTTATAAACTATGGTGTGTTCCATCGAGGCAGTTGTATAAACATGCATCTATGAGTGGCTCAATGGTCTAGATTTAAATTATCCATATCCGTCGTCTAGCCCACGAATAGTACTCACGTTGTTTGACAACAATGATAGTTTTATATAGACTGGTTAGCAATTTACTCATCCTTTTATATAGGTTCAAAACGACGTTAGATATAGAATACTTTCTTAGATATACACAAAATTGATTTACTTGTTTATGCTGTTTTTCGGGAACTCATCCCGAAACACGACCAGATCGCTTTACGATATGACTCTGTCCAATTGGTGGTAACAAGCCACGGTCAAAGCCTTCCACCAGAGTATGCCACCTGTTTTGCATTGGTCACATGTAAGGATTCGGATATATCAGAAGACACCTTGCACATCAAAATTGGTCAAGTCGTTTAGGCTCTAAGAGATATCAATAAATACAAACACTCAAAAAACATAACCCTCCTGCTTACACAGTTGGTAAAAAATACTGCACTGTCAAAATCTGGTCACATGATGTTAAAATTTTCCAATGCATTTTTTTTAGTTTTTTTGCCATATTTTAAACTGTAATTTAAATATACTACAAAATAGCTTTCTAGTTTTGATACCTGTTGATGCTCAAATCTCTATCAGAGTATTGTGTACTGGGATCTAAGCAGAAAAATGTTTTACGGTAGTGTCAGGTGTGGTAAATATAAGCCAACATTTCAGGTAATAATTATAGTTTAAAGAAGTCAGTCTAAAACTGCCAACTTCCACTAAAAATCATAGAGGTAGCTTTATGTTGAACATAGATTATGAAAAATATCATACTAAATATTATAAAATAAATACCTAAATATTGAAAAAAAAAAAAAAAAAAAACTAAGGACTGACAATTTCAAAAATTGATTTGACCTTAATAGTGCATAATTTTAGATCCCATAGTTTTTGTCCTCATTATGATTGTTCAGTATTACTATTTACTAGTACATAATGACCAAATGATAGGAGCCAAAATACAAATTACTTGTAAGCAAAGTTATTATATTATTATTGGCTGTTTTATTTTTTCTTTCATGCCTTATACTTATTTACCCAAAACCGGAAACAAATAAGACAAAGGATGCATACTTTGCTTAAAAACATTTCAATTTAATGTTATCTTATGAAAGACATTAATAAGGCATCTGATTGGTTAAGAAAGATTTGGTTTTCATCTTATATTTACCCCATCTGAATATTATTAAAATTTCTCCCTGCCTCCCCTAAATGTAAAATGGGGATGGTTTTTTTAATTGCCTACCCTATGCTGTGGGTGCCATTGGATAGTAATTGAAAAATACTGTGGGTGTCTGAAAACAATTTTCAATGAAGGGATCTATTAGTAAAATGTTAAGCTAGTACTATATTTTTTATTCAATAAATACCTGCATACACATATACACTCATAAAACAAACTTTCTCATCAAGTAAAGTGAATAATGCACAACAATATCATATTGACATATTTACAAATATTCATCTCTTTGATATTTCAGGTATGGCATATTGTTTTGTAAAACACAGTACTATATTGTTTTGTTAAGATTTACATAACTCTCGCTTAACCTTGTATTTGTCATTATTATAACCAGTTAAATATTTGATTGGTAAAGAGTAAAGTCACATGGTATCTTTATCGATTAAAACAAATAATAAAATAAATATATATATATATATGTATATATATTTTAATCAAGATATTTGTCAGTTAATAGACCTGTTGTATAAAATGTAAGTACTTAGCTAATACAGTTATAAATATACATAGTTTAACAGTCTTATTACAAAACCATGTAATAATTTACTGTTTTAGAATTTCAAGTACACAAAACTGTTAATTTAGAACAATTTTTATTTCCTTATCAAATGTTAGAAGTCTTTAGGAAAAACATGTGGAAACTAAATTCATTCATCGGTAACTATTTAAATATAGTTTAAAATATAACCAACTTCAAAATGCGCAATATTGTTCAACCAAACTACTGAACCGATTTTGGTAAAATTTCTATGGGACCAATCTGAAAGGGAATAATATTCATTCAAACAAAAAAAAATATGGATCTAAATAATGGAGTTATGCTGAAACATACATACAATCAAATTGAAAATCTCCTATTTATTTTATTTGAGTGTGTGGGTTGTTGTAGAAAATGTGTTTTTAGGATGGGAGGGTTGGTTGATAGGAGGTTGTAGGCGGGGAACGGAAGGTGCTAATGGTATACTCGCTACCATTCCCCACCTCCTCCTCCTATTTAAATTTGGTTTAAAAGAGTACTTTGAATATATAAATAAGTAAAATAATAATCATACTTAAATATAGTATATAAGTATATGTATGTATATTGGTGGACATTTCATACAACACCATCTAGCCCAAACTAAATGAGATCTCGTAAAGAGACTCCGAGCATAGCCCTCTCCGTAACTCGTTGCATTACTTTGAACTTCTATACAAGCCCCATAGTGAGTGACCATGATTCAGTGGGATAGCCCAGCCGAGTTCGATTCGACGATTGACCTCTCTCGTATAGTTGGACCTGCCTAGTGCCAATATGTAACTCAAACACACCACTCGCAAAAAAATCTATTGACACATTTTTAGCTAGGCCAATATAAGTTGAACCCTGAAAAGTACTAGCGCCGGCCGGTCATGTCACGGAGCTTAGATCAACTTCGATTCTCTCGTAGCCGCATAGGTTTTTAGGGTACCGTACCCAAAGGGTAAAATGGGACCCTATTACTAAGACTCCGCTGTCTGTCTGTCCGTCCGTCTGTCACCAGTCTGTATCTCATGAACCGTGATATTTAGACAGTTGAAATTTTCACAGATGATGTATTTCTGTTGCAGCTATAACAACAAATACAAAAAAACAGAATAAAATAAATATTTAAGGGGGCTCCCATACAACAAACGTGATTTTTTGCTCGATATTCATAAGGCAACAGGTAGACACTTGAAATATTCACAGAATATTGAGTTATACTATTCACTTTAAAAATAAATAATTAAATTAAATTAAAATTAATATTTAAGGTGAACAACAAACGTGAGTTTTTGCCGTTTTTATCGATAATGGTACAGAACCCTTCGTGCGCGACTCCGACTCGCACTTGGCCGGTTTTAATTCTGTTTTCTTTAGTGTGAGCAACTGAAGGAGTTCTCATTGTGAAAGAAAAAGTTATTCAAGTTTTGTCCAATTATCAGAAGTATATAATTGTGTTTACAAGTGGTTAGAGTTTACTCGGCCATTTCACATATTTGTCTGTTTATCTAGAATATCTAGATGTCTATGTGTGTGAGTAATATTTACACGTGATTTTGCACATGTGCTTATATTTACACAGATGACAGTTATTGAATAAATCGAATATTGTAACAGCCAGTTCCGCTATTGCGTTAATTTTGAGAGAATGCTAATTAAAAATTGTTGTATAAAATCTTTTATTTTTCTGACTTTATCTGAAAAAAAAAAGTTTTTTTTTAACCGGAGGAGGAGACAATCTAACCTATTAATTAAACGTTGTATTAAATGCTCCGGTTGCATGTTGTCGGTTATATTATCACTTCACAAAGTTTTCTATAGCATGAAATACATGAAATGAACCCACCCACACGTTGGACTGGACACTCCGTATAACGTTGACGTCTGTATATAACGCACACATGCATGAAGGTAGGATACCTAGTATTCTGACTGCTGCTCGCTTGTGATGTCAATTGGGATTCGAGCGCTTGAAGCACGCAACGTCTTTTTTATTTTATTACCCAGGGGAAACCCTTTATTGGTACCACTGCGCCTCGGGGGAGGCTGCGTGGTTATGTGGGAGTCCCGTCCAGTTGACCGGTGTGCCGGAAAGTCCAGCCCAGTCAACGGCGGCGCTGATCCCTCAACCTCACCCTCAACGCCTGCCTCAACTGACAAATGAATGTGCTGTGCAGACAAACTGGCAAAATGACAGGGCAATCGCGGGGAGCGGGTGAGGAACCCGAGATTAGCGGGAGGCGGAGAGTGACCCTTCTGTATGAAATACTGTTAATGTATTCTATGACACAATATAACCTAGTAATTATGTGAAATGATAAAATGCTTTACTTCCTGACACCATGTCCATTGTTCCTCTGCTATCTCAACCATGACACTTGATGGAACACCGATGTCGTGATTGTGATCATATACCTACGAATCGACAACTTTACTATCGAGTTGGATGTGGCGCCACTATCGTTTTCATAAACACAAGTACATAACTTACACTAACTTATAACCCATTGAAAGTTTGTAGTTTTTTTATCTGACCATCGAGTAGCCAAATACTCGTATATACAGACGACTTAGTTGTACTAATAGTTGATTTGCAATCTAACTTTTTTTTTAAATAAGGTCTGAAATCGATTGCTGTTTGTTGATGAATTTAGTATATTATGCTAATAATGCAGGTCGTTAAAACAAGGGGGTCTCCATACACATGTGATTGTTCATAAAATGTTGATATTATGCTTGTGACATTGTCCTAGTTTTAACCTATTTATACTTAATTTTATTTATTGCTTTATTCTTAGCGTTTTTTCGTAACCTCCAACGTAGTTTTCCGCAATAAACAAGTGGTTTTACTAGAATTATTCTAAAGAATGCTCATTTATAATCATTTACACCGATTTTACGCATACTTTCTCACAAAAACTTACACTCAACAGCATATCAAGCGTAACGAAATCGTAAGTTAGACTGCAAAAGGTGCTTCTCTGCAGTCGGGTATTTTATTTTTCTTATAACATAGATACTTGTTAAAGATATTATTATCATCATTCGGCGGTAAAATATTAGAAACATGCTTTCCACGTTAGTTCTTCAGCTGGAAACCAAACTTACCGAGCTAGTAAGGTGAATATATTTTTTTTTATTGTCTGAGAGTGTTTATTTTAACGATGTACATTATTTATATAGATTAGGTAAAATTGATAAAAAAAAAACTATAAATAAATTAATTAAAAATGCCTAATAATTATTTAGCTATTTAGAAATTTCAAATGCTTCGTTCCGGCCATTAGGAATGAATGGCCTCCGATAAATTTAATTGCTGCTATAGCTACATAAATGTAAAATTTGTTGCTAAATTTGTACGCTCGTGATATCTAATACCTTACGTATAATTATGTTATCGCGGGGTCATTTTATAAAATGGTTATGAATAATAATGATAAGAAATTACAATCGTTACGCCACGTCAGACGTTGACTTACGTTTGTTTTTGCCCGATTGCGCAAAGAGGATAACAATTTTCGGGTGTATACTGTATATTTTATATTATTTTCTAACAGACTAACGGCTTGACCAACTTTTTCTCAACAAATATTAATAAAGACCGATATTAAAGCTAAATTGGTAAAAAACTTTTGTATGGGAATCGAACCACCGGCTTGTACGGCTCTGAATGTACATTCATATAAGGAAAACAAAAAAAAAGAAATATGTTGAGTTGGTACGACATACATTTAAGGAAAAGATCGAGTGAACGCGCACATCTCGTACAACGGTCTTTCTCGGAATAACATAACAAAGTTTACGAACCAAATCCGTACAATCATAACAATTGTTAACAATGTTAGAGTTCCCGTCACGTAAAAAGAACGCTGGTTTGTTCGCGCTTACGAACAAATCAGCGTTCTTTTTACGTGACGGGAACTATACGTAGGTAAACTGCTTCTAGATTCTGGTCTAGACTCCAGAGATAAAAGCTTGTATTTCCGAAGTAAGGAGTAAGTCACAATTTGTAGAGTAATGGCGGAAACAAGTTCACAGCACGCAGGATTTGATTATGTTGTGGGTTTTAAAGTTTCTAAACCAAGAATTATCGTCTGTTAAAAGCCACAGGTATCGAATAGTATCAATACAAACTATTGGTTTTATAGTTCCCGTCATGTAAAAAGAGCGCTGGTTTGTTCGTAAGTGCGAACAAATCAGCGTTCTTTTTACGTGACGGGAACTATAACAGACGATGATTTTTGATTTCCCAGTGCTCATTTCTCTATGACCTTGTATTTATTTTGTAATTTTTTAACAATACTAATCACAATTAGCAATAAAGCACTAAAGTATGCAAAAACACTGAAAATAACCAAATCGGTACATAACATTGAATGTTATGTAGTTACGTATATCAACATGCAAATGAATAATCCCGTGTCCATTCACTTAACATAAGAATGTAAAATAAAATTTATATAAAAGTTTTTCTTTGACATCATTGGCCGAGGAGTAGAAAAATATAAGTTTTTTCACTACTACGTCGCCAGCATAAGTGATATCTGAATAAAACTTTTTTTAAAACATTGCTCCTATCTAAATAAACAAATTCATCTCTCACTTTTCTCATATCCCTAACTAATGATTTTATATGTTTAAAAATGTTGTGATGCGCGAAAGAGATAGCTGCGAACATTGATCTCCACCTTAATATTATAAAAACAAAAGTAAATGTAAGTAAGCTTTGGAGAGGGCAATGCTAACGTCAGATCGAATAATAAATAGAGATCCATAGACGAGCGAAAGTCACCTACATAGCACATAGTCCATACGATCTGCACCCCTATTCACAACTTGTCGGATTTGGAATCGGATTGGAAACTGTATCACCGTCTCTATCATTCTGTATAGAAATGACAGAGATGGAGATATAGTTATCGACCCAATTTCGAATCCGACAATTTGTGAATAACCCTCCAGATGTCCGATAGGGTCAATAAGTTCTCGAGTGGAGACACTCATCTGCAAGCGTAGTGTAGGATAACCAGCCGTGAGCGAGACATACTTAGTCTAGTAAAAGTAAATCCGTTTGTATGGAGCAGATCACAGTATTTGCAACTGGGGGGATTCTTTGAAATTAATATAGGAAAATAACTAAAAATCATAGATCAACAATAATCCGATTTATAGACTAGCTGCATTCCGTGGTTTCACTCGCGTAGTTATGAAAAACGGTGATGGTTATGATGATTATAAGTAGCTTATGTCCGTCTCCAGGTCCAAAGCTATCTCTATACTAATTTTCATAACGATCGGTTCAGCCGTTTGGGCGTGTAAAGGTAACAAAATTAGCTTTTATAATATCATTATGAAATTGTTTCAAATGTATTTCAAAACACCAGTACATTCATTTAAATAACAATATACTTAGTTGTCTTTTATGATGTCACAAATCTTATTTTTACTAGACTAACAGACAATCTCATGCAAGTGATATGAAGACACTGCATGCAAGCGGCTTCCAACCGGTCTTGTTGGAAATCCATGGGAGCCTATGGATTTCCAAAAGCAGTGGACTTCTTTTGGCCGTAATGATGATCATGATCAAACGGTTGATCAATCATTATGAAATTCGGTACAAACATAGTTGAGGATCAGGAGAAGGACAGGCTTCATCATCATTTTCATTATCGTTTTCCAACACTACGAAGTCGAAAGCGCAGAGCACTGTTAGTTAATTATTAATAAGCGTGTTGTTCTCGATTGCAGCGGTCCGGGAGTGGGGCGGAAGCGCAATGATGCGGCGGTAAAGATGCGCCGCTACTCCAATGGTCACCTGACGTTCAACGACTACTTTATGATGTACCGCTCGAAATGGAAGCGGGCCGCGGTGCTGTTACTAGTCTTATGGATTGCCGTCACGTATTTCGTCGTGTCGCCGCCGCTCAGGTATTTACACGCGGTTATTAGCTTAGCCCAGGGGCTCCTAAACTTTTTCGGTTCGCTGCGCACTTACAGTTTATTATTTTGTCTCGGCGCTTTAGCTAGTTGAATAAGCTACAATGATATTATGTAACTTAGGCGCAAAAATGAAAACAGGAGAGCGGGATCATCAATTTATAAGCAAAGGTACTTTTATCAGCGAGTGAGCGCGCATGCAGCGCGAGCAATTTAAATTGTCTATTTTGTGATTGCTGATACTTGTAACTTTAGTTTCTTAAAAAGAAGAAAGAAGATAACCTCACGACGTTATTTTACTGTTTTTGGCGCACAGTTTGGAAACCCCTGTCTTAATTTATGTATCTAACTATACTTAACTATGTAAAAAAATTCTTAAAGTCGAACTTAACTTTCTGATTGCCGTATCAATTTGTGCAAATGTATGTGATACCGATAATAATACAGTAGTTTGGCCCCATCAAACTGTTCTGATGATGGAACCAGGAGGTGGATAGCAGGTACTCTTCAATGGCTTCTTGTAAACCTTCCGAGTTTGACCTCATTTAGTTTGTTTTAACGATTTTAATACATTATCATTGATGAGAAGGGCTGGTAAAGCGTGGACTGGGAGAAAAAGAAGAATATTGATAGTACCAACTTCTCTTTCTGTGTATACTGTAAAAGTCAGTTAAGGTATTTGGGGGATATTGGCATTTATGTATTAGAGCGAAGCCATACTGCTCTGTTGCATTGCGTTGACAACGCAGTCGCACGTGTGACCTTGCCCTTTACTTACTTTTTTACTCAATATTATAACAATTTTGATTAATATTTTATTACGTCCAGGTGTTCAGAAGACCCGTCAGTGTTCCAGGAGAGACTGAGGCGTGCGTCGGCGCAGCTGGATACGTTAAAACAACAGCATAGTAATCTCATTGCTCAAATTAGGAAGAATTCCGGGTGAGTTATATCGGATATTTGCTCTTTGACGACCTGTCCGCTTCAGTTGTGGATTATTTTTCTAATGAGCCAGTGGCTCCTATAATCTGAGCTATATAACTTGAGACAAAAGGAACGAATAAAATCGATCTTATGACCCCAACACGAGCACTTAGTTCTTGTTCCCGAATGTTGTATGGCGTATACTTTATTACTATTCTATTCCCTACAGGCAAAGAATTGAAGTCGGCCTTGTGGCTCAGTTGGTAGTGTGTTTACGTTTACCTGCTGAACTGAAAGGTCGTGGGTTCGATCCCAACCCAGGGCAAATATTTGTGTGATGAGCATGGATGTTTGTTCTGTGTCTGGGTGTTTCTATGTATCATATGTATATATTTACAAAAAAAAAGTATATATGTATTCTATCAGCCATCTAGTTCCATAGTACAAGCTTTGCTTAGTTTGGGCTAGATGGTGTTGTGTGAAATGTCCACAAATATTTATTTATTTATTATTATTAGTTACATACCTACAGATTGTTCATTGTTCCGTTCATCTTTTGTTCGTCCAGTTATTTTATGTCTGACATATTGGGAGTCCATGTCTACACAGTCAGACGGTGATTGGGGGTCAGTACCGTTCTAATTCTACCCCTTTCGTTGAAGCAATGACGCTATTTGAGGTATATCCTGGTGTGCCCTGAAGAACACCGGTGCACACACACTTGCGAGTTATTTCCATGAAATCGCAGCCTTCCTACTGGCTGGCTCCTGAAATCGTTATAGTGGGTCTATTATGACTACCATATGACCGTATGATCTTTCGAAGGTTCTACTGATCAAAAGGGATGTAATATTTTTCGGGTGTATGTATATTTCTGAAATCAAATAACATTTATTTCCGTATAACAAGCTACATACAATCGCCAATATAAATTTATTAGTCACAATCGTAACTTGTTATGTTATGTACCTTTTTAAGTCATATAGCAACTGCTCTAAGATAATACTTGTGCTGCAGTTGCTATAATATCATAGGTTTTGTGGTCGGATATTATTTTAAGTGTTATTATTTGTCATAGAGTGTAAGTGTGATTGTGCCATATTAACTCAAGTGGAATTTACCGATAAGTATTCACAGCTTACAGTTTTAGTCATAACGCTCCACTATCAGCGTACCAAATCTACGAAATACAGTTTTATATACAGTTTATTGTCGTTTTACAACTATGTTTGACTTTATTACAACCCTATCCATGGCATAAAAATGAATTTGAACCTGCTGTAAAGTCGCAGAATAAGGACGGCTGTACATCGAAGCAACAAAACGGAAACAAGTATACAATATTTTCGTACTTGCAGCGCTTAATTGTTGAATTTATTTTTTAGGGTTCCGTACCTCAAAAGGAAAAAACTGAACCCTTATAGGATCACTTTGTAGTCTGTCTGTCTGTCTGTCCGTCTGTCCGTCCGTCGGGGTGTCAAGACCTTTATCTCTGGAACGCGTGAAGGTATCGAGTTGAAATTAAAACCATATACGCAGATCCATTGTCTCTTGCTGCAGAAAGAAAAATCAAATTTTTCAGTTTTCGTTAAAAAAAGTTACAGCCGAATATGTCGTAAAAAACGCACATTTCGACACTCACAAAGGAATCTAAACCTATGGGGTACTTCCCGTTGACCGTAAAAAAATACGCATTTCAATTACACTTTGTAATTTATGGACTATTATCATATATTATGTTTACACGTACGATTTATGCGACACTTTTAAAACGTAGTATCTCTGATTGTGTATGTCTTTGGTGTGCAGCTTGCCTAAGTAATAGTTAATAATCTAGGAAAGTCGAGGGTCGTTTGTCATATCGCTATCTCGATGGTCGGATCAGATCGCGTGTTGTGTACCGACATTCACATTGAGTGACTCTTGAAGTTGTCATAATACCTATACTGAATTGGTCTGTTGAATAAAATACAGGCTTATGTACAATAAATCAATGAAATCACTCATTGGTACTTATATTATTTAGAAAATTTCTTTTATTGATCATTATCATCTCAGATAGAAAGAAGTCCACTGCTTGACATACACTGCAGTTTTTCCTTTTGAGGTACGGAACCCTAAAAACAATTTAAAAACAAATAATAATTTTATAAACGTAAAATCAAGAAAATTATTCAGCGCTAAAATGCATTAAGCACATCCACGCGCCCTCACTGTTATACGCAATATCAAGTTGGTTGTCATATCTCGACAATCACTTGACCAATTCTGTTCTTTTTACCACAAGTTGTAATAACTAAACTTACTAAACTTTATCTACCTACCGTTAACTTTATCTAAAACCGTGAATTGCTGAAAATAAATAATAAATGTGGAACTAAGCATAAAAAGGTTAATTAACTTTGTTGAAACTGGTTTCAGAATGCTTTAGTGAGCAATGTTGAATTATTCGAACAATAGGGTCATATCTATCACACCTAACATATAAACAAACCAAAGAAATTATAAATGTGGAACTAAGCATAAAAAGGTTAATTAACTTTGTTAAAACTGGTTTCAGAATGCTTTAGTGAGCAATGTTGAATTATTCTAACAATAGGGTCATATCTATCACACCTAACATATAAACAAACAAAAGAAATTATAAATGTGGAACTAAGCATAAAAAAGTTAATTAACTTTGTTGAAACTGGTTTCAGAATGCTTTAGTGAGCAATGTTGAATTATTCGAACAATAGGGTCATATCTATCACACCTAACATATAAACAAACTTTGCTTACTAAACAATATATTAAAGTTGTGTTTTGTGTAAAAGTATTATAAGTGATCTTCTTATCTGCAAGATTTTAGAAAACAACCTACATTAATCTGTTTACCTATTTGCAAAAACAAAGCCGTGCATTCTTGTATTGTATTGTTCATCTAATTGAATCATAATGCCATGTTTTAGCGGGAACTTCCGTATTTGTTCCTTTTAGGACTCTATATAATTGTAAGCCTCATAGTCCTTTAAGTTTCTTATAAATTTATCCATTTATTTATCATAAGAAGATACAACGAACCATCCAGTAAATGCATAAGTTATGATAATAAAAAAGAGCAGAATAAGATGTGCAGCACCAAGAAGAAAGGAATATATGATTAAAGAATATCTGGGGGCCAAAAAACTTTATGAAGAAGAAGAAAGTAGGTTACAAACATGGAATTAGAGAAAATATTGCGTAAAACAGGATAAAGAAAGTCTCTGGGATGGTATATACAGAATAATAAAACGAATTGCTAAAAAGAAAGAAGATGTACTTGTTAAATACGGAGGAACAATGACTGCATCAGAATCAGCACAGCTGCTAGCCGATGTTTTCTATCGCGATGATGACGAAAAAGAGGACTCGTCATACCACATACAAATAAGGAATTCGGTTAAAAATAAAACACTATTATTATTAACGGGATACTTACCGTGGTTCTCGTTAATTTTGAGCTCCCGATATTTCGGCACAGTTACATGCACCATGTTCACGGGCGACTGAAGAATGCAGGTGGATGATTAAGGGCAGACATATCTGTCTACTCTCTTTCTTTGTCTTTTACTGCCGTTAATAATAATAGTGTTTTAATGAATGACCGTGATAGTTTGTTAGAGCTGCAGGTCATTAGCAATAGTTTTAACGTATCCTGTGGCTGTCTCAGCTGTCTGGCATGTACATAACATCTGGACCAGATTTCACAACAATCGGTTCAGCCGTTTAGCCGTTAAAAGTTAACAAACAGACAGTAATTTTTGCTTTCATAATATCATTTACGATTCCCAGTGCTTTATTTGTGTGTCGCGTACTATTAACTCCTTACAACACATTCTTTGGTTATATTCATAGACTTCTATAGATACCCCATAATAGTGTATGTACCTAGCGTGTCAAAACAAGCGTGTCAAGTACGATAAAAAGTCGCAGTTAACGACCAAGATTTATTTAGTTTCAGGTGATATATACTTCTGATTCGATATTTTGTCAACTAGTTACTAGCGTACAAGCGCGAGGATGCATTGGGTTGAACAGATTTCGCGTGGATGGAACATTCCATCACAAAATCGATTATGTGACGTCCACAGTCCGTACCAAAAATGTGGCACGCAAGGTTTTCATACACATAAATGAAGTTCCATGCTCCATCTTCATCTATGTCTGTGGTTATATTAAAGGTCAAAAAAAATCCTAATCATCCTCCGTCTCTCTCACTCTTAAAGATATCTTATCCATCTCGCTCTTTCCAGCCTCAAAGGTATCAAAGATATCGAGAATCTACTGGTAGACGATGGGGGCCCGTCTGTGGAGTACGAAACCCTCCGAAGAAGAATATACACAAATACTAAGGAGTTCTGGTACTATATCAACCACGAGCTCGGGAAGACGGCACCTGAGGAGCTTAACTCGGACAGGATAAAGGTCATACTGGATGAAGTGGCTGATAGGAAAAGGTTAGTACTGTTACAAGCCTTAAATTCTGTGCCTCTTGTGCAAATCGGTATTCTATCTATTCAGCCCGTGTCTACTCACTGCTGGGTGGGTATAGGCCTCCTCTTGTTCACGCCATCCTTTCTAGTCGTGAGAGCCTCCTCCATTGCCAACCGACGTGATTAACATTACGTCTGATCTTGGTGGTTTGGCGGGCTGGTGGTCTGCCTCGATCTTCTTCTTTTTTGTATTGGACCCGCATTAAAGCATTTGCCAGTGTCAAGTATTAGGATTTTTTCAAGTTTCTTGAATAAAACACGTTGTAAATGTTCTAGTCACAATCTAAGTCACGTATACAGTCAATTTATAAGTCGAGTTCTGCTTCAGTAAAGTGGTGGCGACTTTACTAGAAGCTTCTATGGAGTTTTGCCGACAACGTAAAATCACACGTTTTACTGCTTTATTTCACTTGCCCACACTCACGCACTTTATCGAACACTTAATGAATAAAACACCACCATTTTTATAGCATTAAGGCCTAGGCCGCACTACGGTTTTTTCCCGCGAGCGGTAACCGCTATAAGCCGCGAAACCGCTCGAGACGGTACTAAATCAATCGCGGGGAAAAACCGCAAGTGCGGCCGCTTGTATTCGTTTTCCTGTTTCATAAACTCACGCGGTTAAAAACCGCTGCGGTTTAACCGTAGTGCGGCCTTAGCCTAATGTTCAAAATAACACAACTTTAGGAAAATAAAACAACAACACGTTACTAAGACGTTTCCGCCAAAACTCGGTCTGCCTCGATGTCTTTGCTCATTTCTAAAATGGTAGGTATTACTCGACTTATATCAAAATCGTCGAACGTGCCATCTCTATTAGATATTTCGGTTTCGGAAACAGGTTGGTATTGGTACAAGTAGCGCTTTTTTCCGTTTTATTTTGTGATTTTTGTGTTTAATAATTTAACATGGCTTTATGCTAGGGCAGGCCATTCAGTCTGACTGGTGGATAGAGGATTATTATTATTGTTTTAACCGACTTCCATAAAGGAGGGGGTTCTCATTAAGACTGTTTTTTATGTTTGTTCAGAGATTACTTTTCGCCAATTATGAATTGATTTTGACGATTCTTTTTTGTTTAGTAAGTCATAATTCATAATTCATTGGTAAGTCATAATTCAGAGGTGGTCCCATATAAATTTTATCGATATCGGTTCAGTACTTTGGTTTTCATAACAAAATAACTGAAAAAATATGTCATCCAAGTAAATGAATGGCGTATTTTGAAGTATGTTTTTTTTTTCACTACTAACTATAATTATTCGCAGGGCGTTACTCTCGGATCAACTGAAGCTCCCAGAAATCGATGGCCACGCGGAGTGGCGGAGGAACGAAGCGGCCAATGTGAGCGATCTCATACAACGCAGGCTGAAACACCTGCAGAACCCGCCTGACTGCAAGGAAGCAAGGAAACTCGTCTGCAACCTCAATAAGGTAATTTGTACCTTGAACTTACCACACAGAAGGATTATATTTGCATGTTTTAAAATTAGTGGTTAATGTGAGCTACTACATTCAAATAGATATACATCAGGTTAACAATCAATATAATTACGAACACAGTAACATTATAATACACACACTTACAGTTTAAGAGCATAGTTCGCAATTTTCATTAATAAATTATGGCGTTATTAACCGACTTCGAAAAAGGAAGAGGTTATCAATTCGTACCGTATATTTTTTTTAATGTATGCACACGAATTACTCCGTCATTCGTGAACCAATTTTTATGTTTCTTAAATTGATCTATAGAGAAAGCTCCCAAGTTGGTCCCATAATATTTTAGAAACATTGCTTTATTACTTATTGAATAATCTCTAAAAGTAAAAATATTTTCATTGTATTCCTGAGTGAGTGCGTCAGATTATAGAATCGCAGAGTTCCACTGACACGTTTTTCTTTGCAAAAGTGTCAAATGTTGAGGTTTTTCGTATAAACATCTGCACATTTTCTAATCTGCGACGACGAAGCATTTGACATCCAGTGACAAATGTCATTCTTGAAAAAAAAACGAGCGGGTGAATAGAGGTCTTTTAAAAGTTTACAATCGTGAGAGATTTATTGAGCTTGAAAAGTAAAACCCACTTACTCCTCATCCAATGTGTATACGGAGAAAATAGAGTTACTTCAACGCTTGATCGCCTTGTTTAATTATTATCCTTACATATACTACTTATATGTATTATACAAGTAAACGAAATAACGTACTTTGAAGTCGCTTGTTTCAGTTTTTTAAACTTAAATTATTTCATACAACAAGTTTTTAGAACTATTTTCTACCCCAAAGTATTATCCGATTTCGCTCTATGGTTTTTTTTTTTAATTTTGATTTCGGATACTGCTTAGCGGTCTTCATCTTTACACGTCCCTCTCCTACCGGTTGGAAAACATTAGGGCAATTGCAACTGAACCAGTCTTGCAACTTTTTTTCCCGACCGCGTAAGAAGGAGGATTATGATTTTCGAGTGTATGTATATTTTTATGTATGTTTGTATGAGCCTAAACGGCTTGACCGATTTTTATCTGCGAGGTGTCGTTAGTTTCGTGTTCATTCCCGAATGTCATAATTTTTCTTTGTAATGATTATAATACATCTCTCGTTAAAATAAAAATAAAACACAGGCTGTAGGCGATCATATAGAAATGTACATACATACCCACATACATACACTCGAAAAACATAACCCTCCTTCCTATGCAGTCGGGTAAAAAAGGGAAATAATGTCTTCTACGACGCGATTCCATAGACTCATTATCAAACAAAAATATCCCTCATATCCAAGTATCACTTATCTGTATTTACCGTGCTGCGTTCCACATAGCAAAGCTTCCGCTATAATTAGACATACAAACACACAACTCTGTCACGATGTGTCACCCAGCGACGACGGGTCAGTGACCTCATGCATGTGCAGTGCAGCCTACTGCCAAAACATGAAAAATCCGGGCATTGACAACATAGGTGATCTACAGGATGGTTCTAAAAATTTAATTTGATTTCATACGTTATGTAGAATGTACTAGAATTAAATGATATGCCTATTACACTTCTCGATTTCTCGTGCCCTGTCGCCAGGGATAGCTTAGTGTAATAAGAGACAGGGTCCTGATCTACATAGTTCCCAGTAGTGTAAATAAGCCTGTTAACTGTGTTCGCACTGAAGAGTCCGTAGTCCGACCATCGTCCGTCTCGCTCGCGCATATACACATTTTTGAAGATATAAAATGACTGAATGAACTTTAAAAGAAATCGTCGTTTGTAAGACTAGAAAATAACTTCATAAATATTCGACATAAAAATATTTTTGATCAAAGTTAATTTTCATACATAAAAATCATTTTTAAAAATTATTAACTAAACATGATTTTTCAAAAATGTGAGTATGCGCGAGCGAGACGGACGATGGTGGGACTGCGGACTCTGATTGTATCGCAACTGGAGATTATGGCGCTCTGTAATTGAAACTAGCGGATATCCAAAATAAAATAAAAATGACCATAACAGAATCCGATTACGAATGATATAGAATAGGGGCGAAAATAAAGGAGCCCAAACAACCAGACGAGGGGAGAGAGAGAGAGAGAGAGATAGTGTTCATTTCTCTTATATAATATTAGTAAGAAATATTTCTATTGCTTAGTTATTTACTAGGCAGTTATTGTGAGATTACATTTTTTTTTATCAGCCCTGTTTGTACAAACTGTCCCACTGCTGGGAACGGGCCATCTTCTCATTGTGAGAAGGGTTAGGCCATAGTCTGCCACGCTGGCCAAGTGCGGGTTGGCATACTTCACACATCTTCAAGATCATTGAGAACTCTCAGACATGTAGGTTTCCTCACGATGTTTTCCTTCACCGTTTGAAGTTGGCGGTAATCAACAATACGCACATTACATTGAGATTACATTACAATTCTACAACTTTTATATCCGCAACCGAAAGTAACGAACAATTTGAAATAGTTTCATATCTGAAACTTGTATTTTCATGACACTCTGTATCATCGTTTCAATTCAATTCACACCCGTTTCATAATAGATATAAACTAACAAAAGAATTTCGAACCGACTCGGTTATTCCCATATACGTCATAGTGATAAGTACACAAGTAAATGTTGACTCCAGGTCACTACCCGACTTGAGGTGGTCATATAGAAACATACATACTAGATTCATAGGTACATACATACAAACATACATGCACTCGCAAAACATGCAAAACATAACCCTCCTTACGCAGTCGGGTAAGAAAGGTTGCTATACAGTTCCCATAGCTTTCCGTAGCGTGGGGCTCGGTAGCACCGTGTGAAAATATTCACCAATATTTAATTACTATTCAATAGGCTTGTGTCCACTAATAACAAATTGATTGGCTTCTAGTTTCTAATTATAAATGAAGAGACGTAGATAAGAAAAAAAACAGTCTATTTCTCATAAAAGTTAAAGATTATTAATATTTTTAGAAAATGAATTCGATAAAATAGGCATTAAGTCACGTGACAGCGAACATTAATCAGAAAGTGTTACGTCACGCCACGCAAAACATCATTATTGTTGTTGACGTTTTCATACAACAGAGCAGGTTACTATGGTTACTCCGTATTGTTTTGACACTTAATACTTGACACAGAAACAGCTTAGTTTCGCAGACTGTGACGTTATTCAAGACGCCATGACACTATTCATCGTTTTCAAGGGAAATCTAAATTGTTTTTTTTTTTTAATACAAAATACGTAATGTAAATATGTATTGCTTTTTCTTTAAAATATAGGTTTTTTGGGATAAAATAGATATTAAAGTATATAATTAACCAAGTTTTAAAATTTTGTTAACTAGCCTATTTTTCCAGGGTTGCGGTTTCGGGTGCCAACTTCACCACATAGTGTACTGCCTGATATTCGCCTACGCCACGGAGAGAACTCTCATTCTGAACAGTAAAGGATGGAGATACAATAATAAAGGCTGGGAGTACGTGTTCCATCCTATATCGGACACCTGCACCAGTGCGTATAACGACAAAGTGTTGCAGTGGCCCGGTATGTGTAGATAGATAAAACTATTGTTTACACTTTAGCTATAACACTAGTCTGTAAGAAAATATTTACGTGTTAGTGAAACGACGGGCTGCCTTATCGCTAAAAGCGATCTCTTCCAGGCAACCTTGTGATGGAGAAGCGAAAAGAATGAAATAATAATATTAAGAAAGGTATTAGTAAGTTTTTCATAACTACGCGGGTGAAACTGCGGAACGCAGCTAGTTTATAAATGGGGGATTATTGTAAATCTATTTTTTAAGGTGTTTTCCTACCTATTATAATTTCAAAGAATCGCTCAAAGTGCATTTAATGTGATCAGCTCCATACAAACGGGTATGGAAACCACGACCTATAGCTTAGAAGTCAGGCACACTACCAACTAAGCTGTGAGGTCAGTCAAAAAGTAGATGCTTGATTTTTTTGTTTCCTAAATGACATCCTAACCGTATTAAAAAAATTATAGACACTTTAAAAATTCGACGGGACTTGAACCCGCATATCCGTGACACCTCCGTGGTCAAAATGGTAAGTTCAAGTCCTGCCGGATGTGTGTGATTTTTGAACTGTCTATAAATTTGTAGTAAAACACTAAAAATATCGTTTAACCTAACCGTGTATTTAGTTCATAGAGTTTAGTTAGTTTTCCGTTGTACTTCGTTTGCATTTGATTATACGGTGCTTATGCTTCACTTCGCCACCGATAAGAAATGTAAATTTATTGCTTTTGGTATAAAAGGTATTTGGTTCAAGGAAGTTCAAAGATCTGGATATCGAGAGACAAAAACAAAGAGACAAAAAAGCTAAGTACCTTATTTTGTGGGTATAGAATGAGAATGAGCCGTCACGCTGGCTATGTAACGCTTCGGGTAATATCGGCTCGAGTCGACTAAGGGGGAGGGAGATACATGTTAACGCGTCTCTGGTATATAGTCTAGTAAAAATAAGATTTGTGACAACATAAAAGACAACTAAGTATATTGTTATTTAAATGAATGTACTGCTGTTTTGAAATACATTTGACACAATTTCATAATGATATTATAAAAGCTAATTTTGTTACCTTTACACGCTCATTCGGCTGAACCGATCGTTATGAAAATTTGTATAGAGATAGCTTTGGACCTGGAGACGGACATAAGCTACTTATCATCATCATAATCATCACCGTTTTTCATAACTACACAAGTGAAACCGCGGAACGCAGCTAGTCTATAAATCGGGGATTATTGTTGATTTATGATTTTTAGTTATTTTCCTATCATAATTTCAGAGAATCCCCCCTAGTTGCAAACACTGTGATCTGCTCCATACAAACGGATTTATTTTTACTAGACTAATACTGATATTTAGTATTATTAACGCATTCATCGGGACGGCAAGCGCAATGTAGGAAGACGAAGAAGAAGGAAGAAGAAAAAGACTAAACGAAATCGGATAATGTTTAAGGGTAGACAACAGTTTTTCCCTTTATGTATGTGACAGCGCGCGACAACGCTTCTCTTAACACCTTGATAGACTCTGTTCAGCTAGATAATTAATGTGGCAATGAGGGTGCTGCTGTCTTCATATCATTATTTTGTTCAGTCGAGACCACAGAATACCGTAGTAGTATATACTTCGAGACGTAAATTTCCGTGTTTTTCCACGATAAATAAATAAATATTTCGGGACATTTCACACAACACCATGTAGCCCAAACTAAGCAAAGTTTGTACTATGAAACTAGATGGCTGATAGAACATATATACTTTTTTTAAATATATTCATATGATACATATAAACACCCAGACACAGAATAAACATCCATGCTCATCACACAAATGTTTGCCCTGGGTGGGGATCGAACCCACGATCAACAGCTTAGCAGGTAGACATACTACTAACTGAGCCACAAAGCCAGTCAAGTTAAATAGTTCCCTTTTTAAATACTATAGCCCGTCTAATCCCGTGAAAGTATTTTTTTATTTAATATTAAAAGTTCGCGTTTATAACGTTATTGTATTTTTTATTTCAGTATCGTATGACGCCAAAGTGATCTCGCTGCCGTTCATAGACTCCATAACGCAGAAGCCAAAGTTTCTACCTCTCGCTATACCTAAAGACTTAGCGCCTAGGTGAGTTTACTGACACTCAGTAACACTGATGTTTCTGTTTGTTTGACTATGGTTTGACCTTGTTTTGTTTTGATAAATCTGGTTTGCTTGAGGTTATTTTTATTATGAGTATATTGTAATGTAATAGTATGAATAATATGTAGGTAGTGTTCTTTATCTATATTATAGTGTTCCTTATTGGTTTGTATTTAAAATAATGCATGGCTTACCAACAAATGTTTACTTAGGGAAAAGGACATGTTACTCGTATGTACGTGACCCAAGTATGAATATTTTCTCAGATTCAATAGAAAATACTAGGAGACACGCTTGACTCTAACAAACATTTTCACTTCAGCTTAATATTTCGCAAACAAAACCCTAAATCTAAAAAATTTTTTTTTTTTGATAAATATACCTATCCAACGATACCGCACACGATAAGGTAGGTGTGAGAAAAAAATAATTCATCCCCACTTTACAAGTACCAAGGGAGGTACCAAAAAAACATTTTTGGGCGTGATTAATGTGTATGTACACATCAAATTACAGCTTTCTAGTAATAATAGTCTTTGAGCAAAGCCGCGGACAGACAGACGGACATGACGAAACTATAAGGGCTCCTTGTTTACTACGGAACTCTAAAACTTTGCGAGAACCACGTTTGTTTCCACAGGATGCGACTAGTTGTATATAATAGTGTGTGCTCGTCAGGATAATCCGTTTCAACGGTGACCCGTCCTCGTGGTGGATCGGCCAGATGCTCAAATATGTGCTGAAGCCGCGAGCTCCGATGCAGAAGGCGATCAACGACACCATCGCCAAGCTGAACTTCAAGTCGCCTATAGTCGGGTAAGTACTTATCTAAGACTAGCTGAGCCCCGCGGTGTTACCCACTCTTTTACATAAATTATACCAAAGGAGATATTATTTTCCGGATAAAAAGTAGCATATGCGTTAATCCAGGGTGTAGGCTACCTCCAGACCAAATTTTATCAAAATTGTTTTAGCCGTTTGAGCGTGATGAAGTAACAGTTATTATAAAGCGCTAGTTATTATAAACCCTACTGCCATTACCTAACTATAAATATGAAAGCTTAACGTTACACAAATTAGAGCAATGCTCAAAATAGTTTGTCAACTTCTCGCTAACGCGTAATGACACTTGCGGAAAGAAGACATAGAATTTGAGGCGTTGATCAAAGTTAAGTAACGCTTTTCGGTAAGGTCGGCTGTGATATCTCCTAAGGTTGTCTGGAAGAGATCCCTGTTAACGATAAGATCGCCCTTTGTGCCATTTTCTTCATAATCATTATCATCATCCGCCTATAATAGCTCACTGCTGAGCATATGCCTCCTTTTGTGTATGCCATTCTCTTATGTGTACATATATTTTTGAAGTGAAAACTTTAGCGGCGTTGTGAATTTTTTGGATGGGTAAAAAATGTTAAACTCGCGTCAGATAGATTTCGTAAGACGAAAATTCGTAAGACGGACGGATTATTTTAGTCAGAAACCTATTCTAACGTTCTGCATTTAAAGTTCATTATTGTATAAAAAAAATATCAGTCTTTTTACTATTTTATTTTTAGTTTTCACTTCTGCCGGCACTCCCGGAGTGCAACCCATTGTTTTTTTTTTGTTATCTTATTACTTTCTGTGGTATCAATAATGTCTTATTGATTGAATGATTGATTGTTGTGCAGTGTCCACATCCGTCGCACGGACAAGGTGGGAACAGAGGCGGCGTTCCACCACATACACGAGTACATGTCGCACGTCGAGGACTACTATGAACAGCTGGAGCTGACCACCACAGTCGAGGAGCGGCGGGTTTACCTCGCCACGGACGACGCGAGCGTGAGTACACGGCCGCGCCAGCGCCTTTAGGGCCGCACCGGACGCATTGGGTGCGTCGGACGGATCCTATCGCAGTTAATCAATTATGCCACTCATTACGCTCGTGCTGACCCGGATAAATTACAACACTCATTACGCTCATGCTGACTCGGATATATTACGATACTCATTACGCTCGTGTTGACTCCGACAAATTATGACACTCATTACACTTGTGTTGACCCGGATAAATTACGACACTCATTACGCTCGTGTTGCCTCGGGTGAATTACTATAATTGTTACGCTCGTGCGGACTCGGGTGAATTATGACATTAATTATGCTTGTGCTGACTTAGTTAAATTGCGACGCTCAATACGCTCTTGCTGACCCGGATATATTACGACACTCATTACTCTTGTGTTGACCCGGATAAATTACGACACTTATTATGCTCGTGCTGACTCGAGTTAATTACGACACTCA
Organism: Lycia hirtaria; assembly: GCA_947563715.1. Classification (NCBI taxonomy): domain Eukaryota; kingdom Metazoa; phylum Arthropoda; class Insecta; order Lepidoptera; family Geometridae; genus Lycia; species Lycia hirtaria. The sequence goes on along the minus strand of OX387375.1, from coordinate 15,961,195 downwards.
TTACGCTCGTGCTGACTCGGATAATTTACGACACTCATTCCGCTCGTGCTGACACGGATAATTTATGACATTCATTAATCTCGCACTGACCCGGAAGAATTACGACACTCAAACGCTCGTGTTGCAAATGTTATCCCCGATGAAATCTGTTAGCTCCGAAGTAATGTGCTATTGTGACAACTATATTGTAATTGACAGGTATTAGACGACGCCCGCAAGAAATACCCACAGTACACATTCTACGGCGACCCGTCGATAGCGAAAACTGCGGCCACACACAGACGCTACACGCCGCTCTCACTCACCGGCCTACTCGTCGATCTACACATGCTGTCTCTGTGCGACTACATAGTGTGCACCTTCAGTAGTCAGGTGAGAATATAAAAAAAAAAAACTCAAGCAGACCGATGAAGCGTGAGATGGAAAGTCTGATTTAAAGGCGCACTACGTGAGTGGAAAAGAGATAGCGATAGAGGCAAAACTGAAACGAATTTTAACAACAAACACCTCATATACTAAAATACATATATAGGTTAAAGTAACCACCTGTATTTTGTTTTCTTGGTGCAAAGGTTGACCAATGCCATTCATCGGGGTAATGCTGGCAGTATTATGGGCACCTTTGCGCTAGGATCAATACGGGGTGGGTTATTCGAAAAAAAAATTATGACGGGACGTGTAAAAGACTTATTATTATCAATAATTATTTATTTTCAATAATTGACTGGAATATAATTTCAATAAAAGTTGTTAAATTGTCGAATCACTATGATAGATAATATATGCATAAATTACTATAAGACTACCTGATTAATGTTTTGTTGCCTTAATTTTGAACGTTGTCGTATTTGTCGTTGTCGTATCATATTTGGACCATGGATTGGATAAATTAAATTTTATCAATTTAAATTTAATTTTCGGATATCATTTGGATAATCATTTCCAAAGGTCAAAATGGTGAAAATTGTAAGCAAATTGTATATAGATTGCAGTATAATTTTGTTTCATGAATAAATTTGGATAATTCATAAAATTTTATCACCTTAAATTTAAACTCATTTTCGGATCGTATTTGGAAAATTTATTGGCTAAATTCAAATTTATCACCTTCATTTTAAACATCATTTTCGGAACATATTTGGTTCGGTTTTTTTTCGTTACTATATGTAACGAAAAAAAAAACGAACCAAATATGGAAATATGAAATTGGACAAAAAGCTTCTAATGTAACGATCATTTTTATTCCAGGTGGGGCGAGTGGCGTACGAGATGATGCAAACGAACCGAGTAGACGCGTCGGACAGTTTCTTTTCACTGGACGATATTTACTACTTCGGCGGGCAAAACGCACACGACCGCGTTGGCGTCATGGCGAACAAGGGAGAGAGACAAGACATCGCGTTTGAGGTTAGTATTATAGTCTTATTCTTTTTCTGGTCCGTTGATAGATGTCTCGCTCGTACGCGGCTTTTTTTCTCAGATATACAATTATTGAAATTACTTTAGATAAATAATCTCTTTTTAGCTGCATAAGAACACTTACAATGTATTAACAGTAGTTGCTATTTTCATATTTGATATTTTGACCGAAACATGGAAATTTTGTCATTTTTACGTTTCAATCAGAATCTAGTACAATGTATCGGTTTTGATGTTCTTATGATGCTAAAAAGAGAATATTTATCAAAAGTAAGTTCAATAATTTCATATCTAAGAAAGGAAGAAAGAAAGAAAATGTTTAATTTTTATACACCATACACTACAATGGGAACAACAACAAAACAGACAGACCAAGAGGGAAGATAATGTTTTTTGTTGTATGTATTATTACTATGTATGTAATGAAAGTATGTATGTCTGTTATTTTCTATATTTCCTGCTGCCTAATTTTTTTTATGTATTTGATGCAAAAGCAAAAAAACAGGCCTGTAATGCATCATACTCATCTATGTCTAACCACTTGGTGCCCCTCAACAACTTATCACCTTCTTACCTCTTCTCTCTCATCTCACACTCCTTACCTCTACCCACACCACCTTTCCCAAACCCCTTTTAACCAACCCCCTTCTTCAAAATAGCAGTAGGCTGGTGTTTTCGTTAGCGCCGGCCTCCTGCTATTAAATTAATCCCCTTCACTTCCAAACCCAACCTCTTCTAATAAAAAAAAAAAAAAAAACACTTGGTGAGATGGCGAAGCGAAGTGTGAGCGAAACAATTGTATTATATGACTTGTATGTATTGTATATTATATATTATATTGTGATGTTAATGGTCCAGGTGGGAGACCAGATAGGCGTTGCGGGTAACCATTGGAACGGCTACGGACGCGGCACCAACAAGAGAACTAATCAGGTATATTAGTTAGTTAGTGTTCTTGCAATCAAGTGAATTTCTTGTGGCCTTCGATTCAGGTTTTTTAGTAACATTTAGCAAAAGGGACCCTAATATTAAGTTTAGGATTGTAATACAGGGGGCATACCTTACTTACCTACATTTTTGTCCATAGATTTTTATAATTACTCATACCTATTTATTTCCATTAATCTCTATTTATTACATTCTTCTCGTTCTATTTTCACTTGTTCTTATGTCTCTTACATTTATTTATTTATACTATATTAAAGTGTAATCACACACCTTACAATTTCTACATTAAAATTTATTTTGCTGATCTTGATATCTAATTATAATTCTAGTAAAATCATTTTGTTTATAACAAAAAGTTCACAAAAAACACATTTTTATTTTTTTGCGAGAGATGTATTATCTGGGGGCACAGCCGTGCCCCCGCCATGTGAGCCAGCGAGTACGGCCGGGACTATCTTTTCTCGAAGCGATAATTATTATAAAAAAAATATAGCCTATGACATTTGGGAGTGAAAACGAATCCAACGACATCTCACATCAAAATAGGTCAAGCCGTTTAGGCTGTAATACGCTCAAATAGAAACATACATAACACTCGAAAAACATAACCCTCCATCTTGGGGCACGATGGACGCAGTCGGGGGAAAATATCAAATGTGGATGGAGATTTGTTTAAACAATAACTTTTTTTACAGAACGGCCTGATACCCTGGTACAAAACTGCGGACCATCTCGTGCTGTACCCATTCCCTGAATACAAACAAGTGCCGCTATATACCGACACGAGGTAAAAACATACTGAATATAGCTTTATATTCCCGTAAATGAATCTTATGTACTCATCGGCATCATTCTCAAAACTAAAATAGTCTGATCGGACTAAGAACATTGCTGTATTTTTTTCTTTTTTACACGTGAGTTATGGTTGGGAACCGTATTTTAGTTATCTTTTTTCAAGAATACCGAACTGAATACACTAATAATAAGGTTAGTTAAAGAGCTTTGTGTAATTTATACAAGCAGCGCCAGGGTTTGTAGCGCAGTAATTATTTTGCAATGGGAGTGGCGCTGTGGTATTGCTATTTAAGGCGCGGGCGCTCGGGCCACGCAGCTATCTCTCTCGCACATAACAACATTTTTAAAGATATAAAATCACTGAGTCATATAGATACTAGACATGTGTTAAACAAAGTTTTGTGCAAGTATCCGCGGTGTAAACAAACAATTGTAAAATACATTTTTTTTGTTTTTGTTAAGTAAGTTTTGAATTAAAAATGTATTTTTAACAGACTTCCAAAAAAAAGGAGGTTATCAATTCGGTCTGTTTTTTTTGTATGTTTGTTAACCGATTGTACATTGATTTTGATGATTGTTTTTGGTAAATCGGTGGTCCCATATAAATTCTATCAAAATGATCCAGTACTTTGGTTCTTATAACAAAATAACTGGTAAAATATCATCAAAATACCTGTAGAAAAGTGAACAGCAAGTCGCGTACATATGTATTGTATTGCGTATTTTGAAGTCGATTGTTTCAGTTTTTTTAACTATAATTATGGAACGTCTGTTCCGACCGAAACTTTAGATACATTGACCTCCATCTGTATGCTAGAATTGAACATGACGTTTCTTTTTACTGGAGAGGTGAAGTCTCCGACTTCACCTCTCCAGGGTCATGTTCTTGGCGTTTTGGCGCAACAGCACCACCTGAGGAGCTGGACGCATGTTGTTCTATTTAGCGCGTGCTCTACACCAAAAGACCAAGAAACAAGTGAGTTGGCCTCCATCAACTCATTGGGGCTTACTGAGTTATCCAATCCACTCACACGCACTTTCTCTTTCCTGTTTTTGACGGGGGCTTGGCATATGCCTGGCCCCAGTTAGGTATCCAGCCGGTTTACCCGCGTCTGCACATAAGTTGCAGTACGGAGCGGCTGTGCAACCACTGGCCTTATGGCCCTTTTCAGTCTGAGGTGGACCGCAGCGATGAATGTCATCGCTGCGGTCCACCTCAGACTTACACTGGGTTCTAACATGCCCCAGTATAAGGCATCTCTAGCAGCAGCGCGATCTGACATCTAAGAGTCGGACCTGTGCCGCCACCCACCCTATCATTAGACGTCCGTTGTTTGCTATTTTCTTAGCAGCTATCACTGGACATCGCACAAACTATTCCTGTTGGGCCCTTTAGCTCTGTTCAAGTCTTCCTTAGCTTTCGCCAAGCCTAAGTATTGTCCGGTCGTGGGCGGAAGCCTTCTATTTCTTCTTAGTCCAACAAGAACCTTAGAAGCCGGTGCATCGGATTCACTCCCCGAGTTCTTACCAATGCCACCGTAATTCTCTTTCTTGCGTAGTCTATTACGCTTTCTCGACCTTTCTGACGACTGTGATCACACAGTTACCAGGCTAAGTGTCGAAGAGTCTGACTCTTCGCTGAGACTCAAAAAGGCATGCCGTTGCTCGTTGAATGAGCTTCGCTCTGCCTCTATGCACAGCAGCCCTGGCTGCTCAACCTCTGTGACTTCTCCGCTCGATCTAGACGAATAACGTGTAGATCACGGACTCTTTTTGAGTCTCAGCGAAGAGTGACTCTTCGCTGAAGCATCCAGCCGTGTATGCTCACGGTTGGATGTATATCAAATTTGGCTATTGTCGTAGTCAAAGTTCTCATCATCATCACTTTCAAAACAAGATTTTGAAAGTGTATAGTTGCAGTACGGAGCGGCTGTGCAACCACTGGCCTTATGGCCCTTTTCAGTCTGTGGTGGACCGCAGCGATGAATGTCATCGCTGTATATTTATAATATCGTGTAATATTTACCAGACGTGATCATAACAATAGATACGAAATATATTGAAATAAAAATTTGTTCAACATATTACTCCTATCTAAATAGACAAAATCATCTTCAATATTTATGATAGATAGATAAACTCTTTATTGTTTATACCACTATACTACAACACTAATTAACCTAATTAACGAGAGAGATTATGATTCAGTGATCTTATATATTTAGAATGTTGTGATGTGTGAAAGAGATAGTCGCTTGTCCCGAGCACATCCTTAAATTAGTTGTCTTTCTGTCACCTCATTGCTCGGGTCTCGATAATACTTAGCAGGGAGCTGCAGATATGTGGCAGTGACTGTATAGATTTATAATAATTCACGATTGAAGTACGTTCATATTTTGATAAGTTCTATATACGAGTATTTATGAAATACCTTACTCATGTTTATTTACTAAACTTATATAGTTTGACGAGAAATGGGAGACAAATTAAGTTTTAAGTTTTAAACATCCACTAATTTATTTTAACACTGATCTGATACTCGAATATAATGATACAATTGGGAATATTGAAGAAAATAAATAAATTTTATAAGTTACTGTAATGTAAATTTAAACCATGGATTGTTACGACATGAAGAAAATAGATCTTATTTATAATGCTCTAGATCTGATTTACATTTTTGCGATAATGTTAATGAAATTCAAAAAATAATAGTTTTGTAGCAGCCAATACTTTATTGTTTGTTTTTATTTTTATTTTATTTTTTAGTTATTAGTAACATAAGACCATACTTTACATCTATGTATATTTTTAAGGTGGGTCTAGACAACGAGAGGCATGCCTTGCGAATGCCTCGCTCTGTCTGAATCCAACTATAGTTAGAAAAGTCGAAGTATACCGAGATTTTATTGTACCAACTTTGTTTAAAACACAAGAATAGCAAAAATAATTACAGTTTAAGCACGACTGATATAATATTTCCAATAGTAATACGTACACATTTAAGATATCTTCCGTAATATATTTACATTCCATATCGAGCCATTTGTATTTTTAATTTTAACTACTGTGTGGCAAATATTGGAATATGATAGAAAACATATTATGTTTCTAACTGAGGTGGGTCTAGACATACTAAAGTGCGAAACTTAATGTGTCGTCATGAGTGGATGGGTTGTGCAGTGTGGAATGAGCACATTGGCCATCCACTTGCCATCTCACATAGTAAATGGGAGCTGACTGTGAGTATTTGTGTAATATGCGAATGCGAATGCTCACAGGGAGCAATTCCTCCACATAGTTCGACAGGCATGACGAGGCATGAAGGCATTCACGCGTCATGTCTGTACACATCTTTAAATATACATTATGTCGAATTTTGAATTAGACGGAGCAAAATGACAGATCGAAATATCACTTGTCGAAATAATGTTCCCAACGCTCAAATCTTAGTGACGAGATTTGACTTGCATATTATTATCGTACACAACTGAGCTATAAATTACATAAAATCATATTAAAGATAATAAAAATATGCAAATGAACATTTGTTTCTATATCAGTCAATTTTTAATACTTACTGGTATATTAACAAATAGTTAATTCAAACGTATGCTGTAAAATTGCCCGACAAGTAGTGCCTTGAGTATTGAATAAGCAAAGTAGCAAATATACATTTAGAATACAAAATAATAAAATACGTCACCGAAAGAGAATGATTTAATTGAGTAAGTCCTTTTAGCACAACGTTATTTTCGTTTCTTAAAAAAACGGCAACATTCGATCTGTCTGTTTACTCTGTCGGATAGAAAATTAGAGTATAACGCTGACTTTTTGGCGATACTGAGATTAAAATATTGAAAAGGTGAATAAATTGTGTAACCTAAAATTACTTTTATAGTCACAGGCATGCTCATAAAAATTATATTTTATGCATATATACTATTATAGATACATTTATTTACATCTTATTGTTACTTTAATACGCATTTTTCTTTTTTTTTCTCGTAGTGTATAAATTGTTGACGTATCATTTTTTTTTAAATAATTTAGCATTTAGTAAAATGACGGTTTAATTAGTTATTAATATAATATGACGGCCTAAATGTTGATTATCATTTTTTTTAATGTTGCAATGTTTGCGGGCAATAGTTTCGCAATATTATAAATCATAAATATTAACATAAAAATCTCATTTTTTCTAGATTAAATTGTGTTCTTTCAGGATCTGGCCTTTTTGTATAATTATGAATATTATTAAAAACCATGTTTTATTTTATTGAAATTATGGATGCTACCAGTTATTTTTGCAGTTATTTTTAGTGAAATATTGTAAAAGTTATTATCAAAGTAGTCGATAACATTATGATTGTATCTGGCACAATATACAAAAGTGATTTAGGCTCTAAAATAATGTTAATATAGTTTAGTTTTTCATATGTGCTGTTATGAATCTTATGCCGTTTATTATGCGAAATTGTTTGTTAATCTCATAGTTTCTAATTGGAAAGTTTGTTTGGCTGTTATAAAGATTGCCATAGTATATATGGATATGTCAAACTGGAAAAGCAAAGTCGGTTTGACAGATTTGATCGTTTGACGACTAATGGATGTCTACATAAAGAAAGTTCGTTCAAATTAGCTTGTCCCCCAGATGCAGCGTCATAATCGCAAGTTTTTGTATGACACTTTTCAACTTATGTATGAATCTAGGTTAGTTCCCCGAAATAGCTGTGGAACAAGTTGAGTTGAATAGACTTTAAAAATGATAATTTTCGATTAAGGTGCTCTAGCAACCTTATGCCGAGTACAGACCAAAGGAACGACAGTGAACGAACACTCTTTTTTGCCATTATTTTGGCCATATTTAGAGATTTTTTATTTTATTCAAACGGGTTACTCACGTCTATTTTTGAGCCGAATTCTCCGACTATAGTTTCAACCGGATACGGCGGTCTTTTTCAAAAAGGAACAGCGCAGACGTCACTCCCGAAGGACGTCTTAGTATTTCATATAAAATGCAAGAAAGAGAAAGCATCACCACATGTGAAAGTGAGACAGATGATTTTTTACAATTATTATCCCAACAGTGGTGTACGGCCGAGAGGAACATCCGCTCCGCTTCATATCGCCGCGTTGAGTTCCATCACATGTTTGCTTGTTTTTCGCTCGTCGTCGTTTGTTTGGTCTGCATCCGGCCTTATATGAATGTTCTATCAATTTTGACAAATGAAATGCGATATACACGTGAACTTTTAGATATATGTATTTTAAGTTGTAAATGTATTCTTAAAAATATATTGTTTCATACATTTTGTCACGGGTCAATATTTTGTTTTGTTTGGAAAATCTCATTTATGTATGACGACTTCTTAAAGAATGCCCGTCGCCTTGAGATATACCTAAATACCACTTGTCTAAGCGAACGCTTAGACAAGTGGTAAACGTTTATATTTCTACAAACGCATACGGTTCGAAATGCTAACAAACTGTGACGTGACGTCACGTCACTAAATAAATGTACGGACATTTATTTGTATATATACTACTGTACTACTGGCGTTCACGAAATTAGAATGTCACTTGTCTACCTTCCCCCCTTGGATACCTTCCCTTTACCCCCTGAATGTGTAGACTCAACAATATAATTGTTTATTCGTTGAATCAAATGGTTGTCTCAAAACATTGTGATTTAAGGCTATAACTCATCGGAGTCACGACATATACTCGTAAATTATAAGTGGTAATCACACGATGTTACCCTCCGGCGCATCGCTGATTTTGTGAACAAAAGTATCCGTATTCTTTTTTAAGGATTCACTTAACGCGCGCAGCTCTCTCGCGCATCACAACCTTTTTCAACATATAAAATCATGGAGTAGGAATATTAGAACAGTAAGAGGTCAATTTGTTTAATTAGGTAAGAGAAATATAAAAGAAAACTTTGAATATATATGTTTTGTCACTATTCCGTCGGCAGTATAAATGTTTTTTTTTTTAATTGTTATTCCTATCTAAATAAACAAATTTAGCTCTCACTTTTCTAATATTCCTACTCCATGATTTTATATGTTTATAAATGTTGTGATGCGCGAGAGAGATAGCTGCGCGCTTAGATCTCTACCAGAAGGCAGACATGCGGCAGAATTAAAAAAAAAAAATCGCAAAATTCAAATTTCGAACAGTTTTTTTGTCTTTGTAACTCTGGTAACTGTTATTAGTGATTGCAATATTTGCGACAATCCAAAATTATTCTTTACATTATCACGTCAATATAACTATCAATAATGCACCTCGTTGCCTACATACCCCGAGAAGTTGCTTGAATTAGTAAAAATGGATTTCTAGAATAATTTAAGCAACACGACGTATTGTTGGTATACAAAATGACTTGATAATATTAAGCATAATCTGGGATTGTCGCAAACATGGTCAGCACCTATACGTTACTCGACTACAATGACATGAAAATTGTTTGAAATTTGAATTTCCCACCGCATGGCGCATGCGTATCGTTTCACCTTAATTCTTCGTCTGCTAAATCGCTGATGTAAATTCAAAATTCAAATTCTATTTATTTCGACCATAAGTCATAGCATTACAAAATTAAATAATGTTGTTAAATTACATTAAATTAAATCAAATTAAATTATCAACTTATATACATTTGCTTATTAGTCAGTACATGAACCATACAGCAATGATTCATGTACTGACAGTCAAACCTGTTTGCGAATACGTTCAGGATGGTGGTAAAGATCTGAAATAAAACTTATGTTGCATAGTATGTATATTTTGGTCTACAACACTATAGCCGAACCGCTTAACTGAGTATGTTCCTGGGGTATGGAAGCGGTACGGGAGAGGTTATGTTACGGTACATCAAATGACGCGTGACGTCAGCGTTGCTATTATATGTGAACCCTCCCGTGCCGCTCCCATACCTCAGGAACAGACTCAGTTAAGCGGTTCGGCTATAAATATCAACTATCTAATTCTAATTTGAAGTGGGGTTGATAAGACCTGCACTGACGTCCCGCTTGGGGTGTATTGTGCATTGTCAATGCACAATGTCAACTATCATGATGGTTGGTAATTTTTATTTGTTTGCTCATTATTGTTTTTAGTAAATTGTTTTTAATATTATGTTAGTTTGCTATAGGGTATCTTAACTTTGTACGACCAATGTTCATTCTTATGATCGAGTATGACCGTTTAGGCATTTTTTTTACATGAATTGTATTCGTTATCATTTCTACCATTATATATATAGGTAGGTAGCGTATAACGTAATAATTGTGCATTTAACATCTTAAAAAAAGATTGTAAATTTATATCCATATAATTTATTTTTCTTGAAATATCGTAAATATTGTTCTTTTGAACGCTAATGAAATCGTTTAACGTTTATGGGTATTATTATAGAAACTAATTATTATCCAAACACCGCGACTATCGCGTCGCCTTCGACTCTCGGAATGCTACCTTAAGAATTTCGAAAAAATCATTTATGCCAAAATTGCGTTACATTTTTAAGCATTTATTCTCTTTACTCTTTGTATATTTTACTGAAAGAGCGCACTTCGTAACTTGAAATATATTTCCAAGAATAGAATTAAAGTGTCACGGGTATTAAAATGAAGAACATGCTTTTAGGTATTCATTGTATTGTTTTTATATAGGACATTGTATTATATTTTATTAAAATTTATTGTTGGAGTAAAAAAAAAACAATGTATAATACAGCTGATTTTTCTTGTACGATTTAAGAATTGGCAGTGAAAGTTGTTCATAATTGTCTACAATGACCCCTTAAAGTATGTTCGTCATTGTAACTCCCTGTATACATTATTTTTAAAAGTTTCATTCTGGCTAAACGCACGTAGTGTGTGATACCAATATAAAAACAGTAATATTAGTGAATTTTAACATTCAGCTTTTATGTAAATCGTGTAACATGGACCTAAAATGTATATAGCTTTATAATAAATTTATAGTGTATATAGAAAGATATAATATAAATAAATTATTGTAATGTGATTTGTGAACGTTGTTTAATATAATTCTTGCGCCTTTCCTTAATTTTACTTTCTTAGCTTATAGCAGTATAGTGAAATAAAAGCTGAAATGAGCTAGCTTTAAATTGTGATATATTTTAGTAATTGCTTTTGTGTCACTCTTTTAATTGCTGAAGAGACTAAATAAAAGCGAACGCGAATCAACTTTGTACGCTATGAGATGAGAGTAAGCTCCCTAATCTTTTAATTTCAACGTAGAAACTAATCCGCTTGTTCTAGATATGCAAGGTTTAAAAGTTCAGGGGCTTACCACAATCTTAATAGCAATCTTATTTCAATATTACTTTGCTTTTGTCTAGCTCACTCAACTGTAGAAAGAGCGAGACAAAAGTCAAAGTAATATTTAAATCTGCTTGAACGCTTGTGGTACAGCCTCTGTTTCTTGTGAGGTGTAGGTAGAAAAAATGTATATTAAGGCAAAGAGTAGGCGCCGCTGTCTCGCTCATCCGCAGCTCCTTGTTTTAGATATACATATAATGATTGAAATTACTTTTAACAATAAGTAATTGGATTTTCATTTAAACTTATTTATTTATTTATTTAGTTTATTGGTACACGAAACACAATACAGTCTTTAAAATTTTTACGATTTATAATTTAAACTCTAGGTAAGTAGGTATATTGTTAAGAATGTGTCCAATAATACTTTTCTTATTGTCTCTATGGCGAAGACACTTCGTTCATGTTAGTCTTCAAATCATAAGCGATAAGATTCCTTCTAGGCAAGTGCGCTCCATCGTGGATCACAATGTCGTTCAACATCAGACGATTAGGCGGGCAAGCGTAAACCTATCAATGAATAATTCAAATACATTTATTATCGGATCCATAGATAGATTTAGATTAAAATTAAACAAATTCAAAAGTAGGTACACCACGAATAAATAATAAAAGTAGCATTTTCTACGAGTCATTCGTACTCCAGCAATAGACTATAGACGTAAATATTTTCAACGACTTCCTTAACTTATCCAATATAGAAATTCCGCAGTGATCAATATTTGAAAGGAAAGTAGAGCTGGAGAACAGGTTTATGCAGTTGCAATGCAGCGGCGCCGGCAGTTTGCAGGTATTGAGCGCAAGTGAAGCCATCAAGCGAGCGATGTGATCATTTCTGAAGGCACCAACCAAATTAAATAAAACATTCAAAAATGAACAAAAATTGTGTGAGATAATCATTCGTTTCTTAAATTGTGTGAGATAATCGTTCGTTTCTTAAATTAGGTTATTTTAATAGATTGTGTTGCCTTTGAATTGACCCCATTATCGCTTTTAAATTATGGTATTCGTCGGTTTTTTTATCATACTCGTATATCCATTTTTTCTGACCTTTTTAACGGTTTTTGAGTCCAATTGTTGCAAAAGGGCTTTGTATGTTGGATAGCTTGTGGACTGGAATTAACAGTAACGAGGTTGGCCCACACCACCTGATATGCAGGAAAAATATCTGATCTTACCTATAGTTTCACATCTGTTTGTCAGATCTATGACCGCGAATTAGAAGAATGCGGTACCTATGTTCCAGTTCTTGTGATCTACGTTAAAGGCAAATATAATACTTTAAACATAAATGATTTGTTAGAAAAAACTAATTTATTTTACTGGTAGCAAATAGGTGCCTATACGCGCCTGGTACAGGCATACAACCAGTCTGAAGGTGATATAGAGCATTACCATCGCTTATGGTTTTTGGAACATCAGAGGTAGGTATATAAAAAGCTTCTACAAATCATATAGCAGGTCTCATTATTCTTATTTATTTTTCAATGACTGCGTTGAATTTGGTTGGCTTGGATAAATTAAAAAACTGAAACAAACAACTTCAAAATAAGCAATTTCGTTAACTTAAATGGTATATGTTTTCCAGTAATTTTGTTTTAAAAACCATGCTACTTACTGAACCGATTTTATAGTGAAATTTCTATGGGACCAATCTGATGTTATCAGATTAATGAGAATCCAAATCGGTTTATAAATGACGGTGTTATGAGGAAAAAAATCATTAATACATAAATATCCTCCTCCTTTTTTCAAGGTTAAAAAGGAACTTTTATTTCAGTAGAATCAGATTTTCCTATTTTAATTAGAATGGCAAGCAACACTTGCACAAACCACTGATTCAGAACAAGTAAACATCATACAGACAGTTCGTGCCACATTCTCCGTACCTACCACTAACTCACTAGCCTCTTCAAAAGCGACTGCGGCGAAAGTCTACCACCGCCACTCAAGTTCATTAACACTTAACAGTATATCGCTGGCCGTGGCTCGCACATCATCGCTGATCCCTATAAAATTACCGTTTTGACTTACATCTTCATTATCGGTACCTTTTAAAGGCTTCAGCTTCCCGAAACCTTCCATACGTGATCGGTCCTCTTGTGCAATAAATGGAGTAAGATGAAGTACCAGGTATTGTTTTTTATATGCTGTGTGGTGCCGATTGTTTTGCCGGCGCGGCATGTGCCGAAATGGAAGAAGCAGGTGAGTTGGTTTCTTTTGTTTTTGTTGGGTTTTTTCTGCTTGAATGCTCTGCTTTCTGTTGCTAGCTGAATTTAATATAATTACAGTACAGGAAAACGGTAACTTATCTATACATTGTTTTAATCTTATTGGCCCGAATTCGTTTCATAAAACTGCTTGATTCCAAATGTTTTACGTGACAACGAGACACAAGTTTCTGATACCAAAAGTTTGTTAGTCATCTGTTTCATTAGCCCGAATAGTTGTTAGATTAGTTCGATAGGTTTCTGTTATATTATATTCAGAAATCTCCCTATTTAAAAAGATTCGGTTATCAGATATATCAATTCCTCTTTCATAACTTAAAAAATAATAATTGTAAGTAGTTAAAAATGCACATATTAGTTTATCAAAGGCACGGACCCCGGAGTCAGCGGAGATTTAATTTGTTAAATAAATAAATAAATAAATATATCACTACGGGTTAGGTTCAGGTTTGACACGCTTTTATTAGGTCGACCTGTATGTAACTAACTATGTAATGAAATCTAAGGTAACTAATTTAACCATCTTCCAAGGATCGTAGCGTCATGAAAATTGGCAGCTGTATGTAGTTCTGATGACAATACAATAATATGGTACTGTCAAACTGATCTGATGATGGAGCCGGAAGATATGAACTAGAACTTCATGATGGAACATCGTATCATAGCTGTGTTTGGATTTGTTAGAAAAGTCTTGTAATGAACTTTGACCACAATAATTTGTAGCGTGTTTTTTAGTTTTTTAAACTGTAATTTATTTATAACACACATAAACATTCGTATTACTAAGATTCGGTTATCAGACAAGTTGTCAAATGAGCTTTTGGAATTTTGATAGTGTCTTTAAAAAAAAAAAAAAAAACTTCGGGAAAATGATATTCGGTATTTCACAACTCGTATTATAGATAGGTAATCACGCCCAGAGTTAACTGTTTGAAAATCAAGTGTTTTTGTAGGATAAAATGTCGATGTAAGTTACTTATGGACTACGTACAGTTACGGTGTCATGTAATGAAAAGAACGGATATGAAGAAGTAGTCCAAATTAAACGCACTTTTTGCGTCTCAGTATACCTTTTCAGATATTGTAATGTATGTAGGTATTCAATTAAGATCGACATTTTATTCATTGGTAGCTGAGAGTTATGATAGACTTATTTTAAATACTAGGTACACCATTCCCTCTACCACCTTGGGGATGACTAGCAGAAGACGATAAGTTAGCAATAAGTCCTTCTATTGTACAGCATGTTACGTTGTACTGTCAGTATCTCAAAAAACTTAAGTCGTAAAAGTAAATTTGTTTAATTTGATTAAACATTATGGTCAAATGTATTTGTGTAAAATATTTTGATAACCTTTTCTGAATCTTTGAAATGCTAAAATATTTTATTAATATAAAGTTGTTACCTAGTGTTTTTATATATAAGAAGCGTGCGTTATTTTCGCAGTGTTTCCCCGCGGCCGACTTTCTCGCTACTTTCTCGAGTTATTAGAAAGTTTCCGCTGACTCATGGAGATTATCCACTGCGATCCTGATAGGAATATCTACATTAATTTCTGTCCAATATGTGGTTGTCATCTGGTTCCATTCTGTTTAAATTTTTCCTTATAGTCTTCAGAAATGTATGATCAAGCTTTTTTATGTGACTATATTGTGTGACCACTGTAGTCATCACCTGGTATATAAAACGGGTATCGGCCCTAATTTTCATACGCCTTCCGAATTTGTTTTTTGAAGTAAAACGTATCGTAGCTCAAGGATGACACATACTGGCACAAGCCTAGACTGTGATCACATTTTGTGATGTATCACGTAATGGAGCTTTTTGCCTTAGAATACAGAAAAACTTTTTGCGATCGGTCGCATTGGCAGCGAAATCCTATTTTGGTCGTGTAGGATGTTGCAGTATCGTAAGTTCTACGAATTCGATTTCTCGAGACATAGCATGCTATAATTTACAACGATTATACCTAATTATAATTTATTAGCTCCGTAAAGGAGTTTAACGACCGCATATTAGGGTATCGCCCAGAAATCTTATATTTCCTTTTAGGCGCAGCCAGTTTACGATTTAGGCATTTAGCGAGCAAAAAATTAATTCCACAAATCACACAGCACGATTTATATTTAAATACTTAATAGTTAATTTATTTTCCGATGTGTCATGATTTCCAGGCGTACTACATAGTAATTAATATTTTTGTACATTGAAACTAACGTATCTACTTATCTCACATTTTATGCAAAAGTCAGATTGCGGTCCAAAATCACTCAGGGTGACTTCGTCCACATTCTTCTTTCGTCATAATTACTCGGGGGGACTTCGTCTACTATTGCATTTTGCCCATTGGTATTTCCTACCTCATCCACTCTTTTATGTCGTCCATTATCCTGTTTCGTACACCTTCCCACTTTGTTCACCCCCTATCTGTGTTATTCGATACCTTGGCTTTGTAAAAAAGCCATAACGCCTAAGTGAGCCATTCTCCATATAGCCTTCCTTCTTCCTCCTTATTCTGGTTCGCTGTCTTTAAATTGAGACTTCATTAGTTTTATAGAGTAGCGAGCTTCATAGACTACACTATCGTTTAACCTTTGAGAAGTTATAACTTTTTTCATCAAAAATAACTACTCAGTCTACTCACATCTCTAATGATAGCAAGTTTGTATAAATAAATATAAAATCCGGTCCGGCGAAACTGTGTGTGACGAAAGCAATAGAAATTGAAACTGTTATTGTATGCGCCATGAATATTTAAAGTTATACTGTTATGTAACGTCATACTAAAGTAGACGAAGTTTATGGTGTGTGAGTCATTAAAATGGTAGGTAGTTCAAGTGGAGTACTAATATATAGTACCTAACTATGTAAAACCTGCAAGTGCGGATTTGTTTTTTTTTAGTAAAAGTACGATTCATTGCATCTATATTGAGTAAAAAATTCTGAGTTACAGGATTCAAAGCCCTATTTATTACATCTCTAACTATAGTTTCGACCGAATTCACCGGTCTTTTAAAAGGAAACAACCCACGCATCATAGCCGGTTAGCGTCATTTTTTGCACTGGATTTATAGTTTTTTTTGTAAGGCCGTTATAAGCTAAACTCTAGGTCGTATTCCCACTAGCATATCAAAGATCAACATATTTCGGTATCAAAGACAGTTACATATCTGCTTGTGCATGCTAACACCTGTGTTGAAGTGACTAACCACCACAAGTCCGCATGCCGCTCCGCTTGGCGCTCCGCTTGCACCCGTGATTAACGCTCTAGAGCTAGCTTTTCTTTCATAGTCTGTGCACCGGCAGGCGTGCTCGCTGCCCGCGGTGCAGTCCGAGCACAGCCACTACGTGTGTGACGACAAGGGCGAGCCTAAGTGTCTGCCGGGGTGGCAGGGCGACCTGTGCGACGTGCCGATATGCAAGAAGGGCTGCGATCCGTTGCAAGGTAATCTGGGCTGATTTTGCCTGTTGTCATAGAATAATGAATCCAGGCGGTGCCCGTACCCCGTGATAAGATAGACACATACTCCGAAATTGCGTTTGATTAAATAGCGACTCTTGCTATGACGCAATAAAGCGTGATTCAGGCGCTAATAGCTTACAGACAATCAAAATCTATATATCGTATAGCTTCCGCAAAAAAGAATAGAGTAAGAGTAAAAAAAATAATATAAAGTGAGTGTGACATTTGGTAGCTGGCTAATTTGTTTCTTTCTGTATTATATTAATATTTATGTTTATTTACAAGTGCAGTACCTTATGATTTACTATTAGACCTGAGCGCGACTAAAGAGCCTGAGATTTGCAAAAGCTTTCTACCTGTCGTCGTCATTAGCTAACTTTCTTTGGAAAGTCCAGTCTGCACTTTTGTTTGTGTGGTTACAAAGGAGATGATTCATGATTATTGGCTTAGAAAGTGGACAGGAGACATTAGTGCGTTGTAGCTAGCTGGAACACTTAGGTGACAACGACTCGATATGAACAAAGATGAAAGGCATCACATTATTTACAATTTTGCGTGATAATTATAATCTTTGCTGAGTATAATATTAACAGTAATATTGACACAAGGTAGACAGGCGACTTCATACAACTGTCAGGAAGATGTTTGCAGGCCGCGCGACAAGCGGGCTTTTTGGAAATCCATGGGATTCTAAGTACAGTAGTGGATTTCTTATGGCTGAGATGATGATGATGTTGGAAACATATGCAACTGAGTGGCGAGATCAGCTTCCAATTGATATTTAGTGCTAAGTTTGTATAATCACAACATGAGAAAATTGGAATTTTGGACTTCAACAGTTCATCAACATTCTTTGAGACAATGCGCTGTAATCTTCAAGCCAAATTAAGCGGCGTCTACGATTTTTTATTTTACCAAGTCATTATTTGGCTGGACTCTACCTATATATCAAGTTCCAAGGATAATTAGACATTTTACAATGTTAACTCTTGTACTCTGGTAATATAAGCATCATTTGGCAGAACGCGGCTTAAAGTGATCTAGTGCTACCGTTTCGATTCAAACCAGTTATTTTTTGAATCATCTAAAATATTATCATAATTGTACTTTTTATTTCTGAAAAACCGTGCGTAACTCCAATTAAATCGATAATTGCGACTTATGAAACAATAAGGTCCAATAATGTCTAAGTCTCCACCTGTTTCCAGGATATTGCAAGCGTCCAGGCGAATGCCGCTGTAAGCTAGGCTTTTATGGAGAGCGTTGCAATAAGTGCATTCCGCTACCTGGCTGCCAGCACGGATCCTGCAACGTCTCCTTTGAGTGCATCTGCAGAGAAGGCTGGGACGGCATCTTCTGCTCTGAACGTGAGTTTGGACTACCTTAGTAAAAATCTACTGATGCACCCGTGTTGTTAAAAGCAGGTCCATAAGTGTCAACTTTTTCTGATTTTTAACTCCCAACCCAAAATGAGGGGTGTTATAAGTTTGACGTGTGTATCTGTGTGTCTATCTGTGTCGTCGTAGCTCCCGGGTTAAAGATTATCTCGTAGCTAAATTCCAATGTATTGTAGTGTGAGTGATGTGTGTGCGCAGCGATCTGCCGGTCGGACTGCCACAACACGCGCGGGTACTGCGAGGCGCCCGGCGAGTGCCGCTGCCGGCTCGGCTGGGCGGGGCCCACGTGCCGCGCCTGCCAGCCGCTGCCCGGCTGCCAGCACGGCTACTGCGACAAGCCGCTCGAGTGCCGCTGCACGAAGGGATACACCGGCTTGCTGTGCCAGACACGTACGCATTATTCATATTTTTGTAGCTTCTTTTCGCTCAGTTCTTGTACATAGGCTTCATCAAATCTTTTCAATGAAATATGAGTGTGAACATTTTGACGCTGATTCTTATTAACTGGTATGAAAAAAATGTCAAGCAATTACTAATGAAAGTGTCGTTTCGAACATCCTATTATTTTAAAATGTTCACCCCTAATGGCCATTTGAATGAATGAACATTTTAAAAGTATATTCTTTTCGTATCTTGAATTTATTGGCACCAAGCCGGAGAAAACGGAAAAATACAAATTATTTAATTAAGAAGAATATTAGAGTTTAGAAATTTATGTGGCAACTAGTTGTATCCTCCGGCAGTACCTGCGATCGAAAAAGTGTTTCTTAACAGATACCTCCCAAATTGTATCTGTGTATTTAGATGACCAGTGGTTTCGTGCGTACGTTTTTATTTATTACACTGATTTACACTGAACCACTAATTCGCCTGATGTTAAGCGACGGTGTGGCCGAGGATGGAGCTCGTCGATCTAGAAGATATATTATATTCACTTTAACCTTGAAAATTCCAAGAATTTCGTTCTCACGAAACACAAAGAATTTGTGTTCCATTCTAATGAAGTACGCATCAAGAACATGGACCGATATCGCTGAGTTCTGATTGTCTGTTATTCACTCAAGATGAAGCCTTTGTAGATAATGTATTTATAGGTAGCAAAGAACCAGGAATTCAGCTCGTATTTTATCCATGTTGCAGCTATCTGTGCGCCTGGGTGCCACCCTGAGCGTGGCTACTGCCGTCGCCCCGGAGAATGCCGCTGCAAGGTTGGGTGGACCGGCGCCGACTGCTCCCAATGCCACCGGTACCCTGGCTGCGTGCACGGAACATGCGCGCGCCCCTGGGAGTGCCTGTGCAAGTCTGGCTGGGGCGGGATGCTTTGCGATGAAGGTAAGCCGGGAGCACAGTAGATATTAATAGTATTACGTACAGAACGGACACTCCGCCTCCCGCTAATCTCGGGTTCCTCACCCGCTGCCCGCGCTCGCCTTCTCGTTTGCCGAAGTTTGGTGGCACGGTGCCAATGACTCCATCACGTGGACGTAAAGTCTAAAACAAAATTCACGAATATAGTGCCCAGGGTTGACCGATACTCATATATCAACAGTGACGAACTTAAAGGTTTTGATATAAAGGCTCTATGTCTATGTAAATCAGGCATTAGGCCTGATTTACATTGAAAAGTCTAGAAACGTCTATTTTGCCGCTTCGATTGATTTTGAAAATCGACATATATTTAAACGTGTAATTACCTAGATCTCAATGAGCTCGGAAGTTTTTGAGGTCTGACGCTACAACCCGTTGATACTTTATCAAAGCACGGCGCTATTAATTTGTCAGTTGATACAAGCGTTCGAATCCCAATTGACATCACGTGTCAGCAATCAGACGACGTTCATAACATGTGTGTGTTATATACAGACGTCTACTTACGCATGTCTCGCTGATTAGTGCGCTGTTGTATGGAGTGTCCGAAGTGTGCTTGTAGTTTGACAGTGTCATTACGACAAAAATAAAAACGTTTATCGCAATTGATTCAATATCTGAAAAGTATCCAATTAGTATTTGAAGCCATTATTAAAATGTCTGTAATTGACGTCACATTCACTCATGGCGAGGAGGCATGGCTAATTGGAATCGTTTAAACTCGAAATAAAAAGCAAACTGTGCCGACAAGTACACTCGTGGTTCACTGCACCTAGAATATTCTAGGTGCTTAGAAAAATGCGCTGCGTTACATGGTGCGTTATGCACTTGCAAGGAGACACTAATTTGAAGTTCATTTATTCAAGCAGACTACATTGAATCTTAGATTAGGCTTACCGAAAAGTTCTTTTAAAGTACTATCATGAATTTGTTATCTGGTGTGCCTACTTACTAAATCTATTGACACTAAATTTGGTAGGTACACCAGACAAAACCAGACAAGAGGTATCTAACTCAAATAACATACCTATAATAACATAATACCCCTTGATAATAATATATTGTAAAGTATATACAAGATAACACCATCTTCTTGCTTATGCGGTTTTATTATTTTATACAATTAATCTGATGAATCAATAAATCATTAAAAAAATATGCCTTAATCGAAAACATATTGAAATTGATTTCTCAGAAACTATATTGTAATTTTTTATTGTGTTCTATATTAGTGTTCTAAAACTATTAAAATACTTCGACAGTTTAAATGTAAGCATGAAATGTACGCGTAAATGTACGGTAAAATACTTTTACCGTTACAGTAAAAAAATATTCAAAGTGTTGTTAGCCTATAGAGATTAGAGATATTACTGCTGATTTCTAATTTTCAATTATAATATAGAATTTTGTTTATTTACAGAGTTAAACTACTGCGAAAAGAACAAGGGCACTTGTAAAAACGGCGGCCGATGCCAATCTTTGGAGTCAGGTGACGGATACTTCAGATGCCACTGCCCTCTTGGAATCACTGGCAAACACTGCGAAATCCTTCCCGAATCCATGCTACCGGAGATCGCGGACAATTCAACCGTTTTAGAAACTTCACATTCTGGAACTACGACAACAAGCCCTATCTCTGAAGGCGTGACTGAATCAGAATTGAAACCAGTTGAAAACAACGAAAGTGGTGAAAATATAGCCGGTTCCGAAGCTGAAAATGAGACAAATATTGAAAATGAAACAGATAAAGAAAATAAAGACAAAAATAAGTCAACTACAACAGTAGCAACGTCAGTAGAAACAACGACGAAGGAACCTGAGGATTTCGAAAATGAGACTGAATAATGAGAGACTATTTCCAATTTAGTTTGTAATATGTTGTATTCGGACTTTGAAATGATACATTTTTAACACTTTCACAGTCTCAACAGATATGGGTCCTAATAGACATAAGCCACTCAAGTCCGCGTACCATATGTGGACCCTACACCTCAATCAATTTGTAGGAAATATAAAGTCCCTGACTCCACCAAATAACTTCAGCTTTGACAAGGGACTGTAAAAATGAAAAAGTACATATACATACTTAATCGATACTTATAATCAGCTTCAATAATTTTGATAGATTTGATAGTAGAAGAATCATTTCAAAACGTACAGAATTTATTTGAAAATTAGACAGAAGGTAACTATGATTTAAGACATTTTGGTGAACATTAAAGTTAGATAAACATACATAGACTGAAGGTAGAATAATATGACAAAAGAGTCACGAAAAAATAATAGAAGTGTGCTATTAATAATAATGTCAATTATGTAACAATGCCATGCAATGTTGATTATTATTAATAGCACACATGTTAATTATAGTTTAAAGTATATGGTACATATAATATGTCCTATAAACTTAAACATACTTAAACCCTATAAACGTACATTCCCCATACTTAAAACTTTCAAGCTTAGAGTATATTCAATATAAATCAAATCTTGAAAATTACAAAAACAAAACTTCCACATACACAAACTATGGTAAATCAGAATTAGGTAGATTAGATATTATACAATTAGTTGTTAAGAGAAATATTCTGAGCCCGAATATTCTCGTTTGTTTTTGATAATTTCTGAGAGAATGACATTATTTATTTTGTGAGTGTGAACCATTAATTTGTAAATTATTCCTATTTTTAAGAAAATAAATTGTGTATAAAAAATTACAGTTGATTTTGATTTGTTAAGACCTTACCTACTGAGATAGAAATAGATACAAATGTATATTGATTGATACTCTAATCTTATGCGTTTTACTAAGGTTTTACTGTATACAGTTTGTGTAATAGAACCTGTAATGAAATGAATGGTACAAGGACTCATATTGGTCACGAGACACTGTTCATTGATTTTTTCTCGGGGGTTAGGGCTCAGATTGGTACCACTCTTCTTGATGATAAGCGATGCCGCAGTCGATAGTAATAATTAGGGAAAGTAGAAGTAATGCATGTTACTCCCTGTGTGGGAGGGAGCATCAGCCAATAAACTAGTTTTCTAAGTCATAACAATTTCATCTCAATAGCACAGATTTATTAAATTCCATTTTATACAATAGTTTCATTTGCAATCCATCCATATAGATCTATCTAGTTTCTGTATTTTTTATATTCTATGTAAAAAGGGCCTCTCAGTGTTGGCTGCGACCCGAGATTTAAATGATACAATTAAATGATAATAGTTTAAATGATACAATTATTATGTATCGGCTAATTTCATATTTCTGACTTTGACTGATCCCTTCAAAAAGGTATACCTATAACACAGAATTCGCCCTATTACATAGGACCAATATAGAACGTCTTTTACTATAGGTACTTAAAATTAAAAATTAAAATGAATACAATATTATTTGTTGTTGTTGTTGTTAGCCTGTAGTGTTCCACTGCTGGCAAAGGCCCAAACAATTTTTTTTATCAGTCCTGTTTGTACAAACTGTCCCACTGCTGGGAACGGGCCATCTTCTCATTGTGAGAAGGGTTAGGCCATAGTCTGCCACGCTGGCCAAGTGCGGGTTGGCAGACTTCACATCACAAATCTTCAAGATCATTGAGAACTCTCAGACATGTAGGATTCCTCACGATGTTTTCCTTCACCGTTTTGAAGTTGGCGGCAATCAACAATACGCACATAACTTCAAAAAGACAGAGGTGCGTGCCGTGGGATTCGAACCCAGGACCTGCGGATCGCAAGTCAGACGGTCTCACCACTAGGCTGCCGGAAACTTAAACAATATCAATACAATATTATTTTTAATATTTGAACGGCGTCTAGCCTCACAAAACTTTGTTGACCCTTAGCAAAATGAACGGATCTGCAATTTTTTGCGTATTTTTAAATAATATATAATAAAAATGTTGTAATAAAATGTTCTTTTTTTAAATATACAAAGAAGCGTCTCCCGAATTAAAAATAATGTAAAAATCTATACTTACCAATCCAGAATTCAAAGAGTATCTAAAGAAGAATTATATGTTTTAAGGATATCTATGTAGATCGACCATCGTCCGTTTCACTCGCACATACGCACATTTTGAAGATATACAGATATATAGATAACGAAGATTTTTTTTATAAATTCATTCATCGTTTTATATCTTCAAAAATATGGGTATGCGCAAGCTATACGGACGATAGTCTGACTAGGGACCAGCTAGGCACTCCTATGTTATCTACTACCTTAAATTGAACGTATGCCAATCTCCTGTTTGGTAGATTTTCTGTTTGTAATACATAATTAAATTCAGTACTTAAAAATGTATGAATCATTATGTATTTTAACTAAAATGCTAATGCTTTCTAGATATTTGATCATATAAATTTAAACTTTTTTATTTATTTATTTTTTCTATAGAAGATAGATCTACAATTGACCACCAACTCGCCTGATGTTAAGCGACGGTATGGCCGAGGATGGAGCTCGTCGATCTAGAAGATATCTATTCACTCTAGCCTTGAAAATTCCAAGATTGTAGGTCTCAGGAAACAGAGATGGCGGCAACGAATTCCATTCTTGTGCAGTACGCAACAGGAATCTGGATCGATACTACCACCAAACTATGCCAAATTTCCAATTTTCCGTGAGCAATATTCTCAAAATGGGATCAGATGTTGTCGCTGCACGTATTAATATATTGATGAATGTAGATATAACTATTTAATATTCAATAGAAGGTTTTATACCAATTAGCACGCACTTATGCCCTTGCAAGCCATTTCATACTGGGCGTTGCATTTAACATTTAAAATCGATCTCGATATTCAAATAGGGTGGATGTGTAGAAATCAACGTGACTTACTACGCAGAATTAGAAATTGTAATCAGTTACTAATTCCTTATGAAGAATGTTCCCAGAAGCCTAGTAGATTTATGCAACTATCGGAATAAAAAACGGTTCACCTAATTGATGTCTTACGGAGCAGTATTTTTTTCAAGATTTAAAGCTTGCGTAAACGGTTGGTAACCAGGATACACAGGTTACGTACGTTGAAAAATAAGTTACATCTTGACAGAAGCACTGCAGGTTTTATGAGATTTATGATGTAGGTATAAGAATAGACAATTAACGCCTGTGTTGACTTGCGTTATGTCGATTCTAAAGAGTCTTTTTTTCATAGTCATCATCACCATCATCATCTCAGCCATAAGAAGTCCATTGCTGGACATAGGCCTGGATCGGTCTTTTTGGAAATCCCCCATGGATTTCCAAAAAGACCGATTGGAAGCGGCTTGCACCCAGCGTCTTCCTTTTACTTCTATGAGGTCATCTGTCCATCTCGTGGCTGATCTTCCTACGCTGCGCTTGCCTCAATTCGAGAACCTTTCGGCCCCATCGGCCATTAGTTATATGTGTTATGTACCCTACCCACTGCCACTTCAACTTGCTAATCCGCTGTGCTATACCGGTGACTTTTGTACGTCTACGTATCTCTTCATTTCTGATTCGATCTCGTAGAGAGATTCCGAGAATAGCCCTCTCCATAGCTCGTTGCGTGACCTTGAGCTTCCTCATAAGGCCCATAGTTAGGGACCACGTTTCAGTGCCGTAAGTCATCACTGGTAACATACACTGGTCGTAAACTTTCGACTTGAGGGACTGGGGTATATTGGCCGAGAAGACGCTTTTAAGTTTCCCGAACCAGTTTCCCAGCTTTTAAGTTTTACCAGGCACTTGTAAACCTATAAAATACATATATCACTCACAGTACCAGTAATATTTTATGTCAGCTTACTAACATTACACAAGAATCTGTCTGGGATTTAATTAGTCTTCTCGAGCGGATACCGTGCGAGGCCAATATTTTGCCCCCCAGCCCTGCTAGCATGGAAGGTAGATAAAACGTTTTTGTCCACGTTGTTATGTCAGTTGTCAATGACAGTACATACTTTATTTCCGCTGAAGGGTGGATAAAACGGGGGATAGACTATTTGTCCATGTTCCATGCTAGCAGGGCAGGTGGGTCATTTAAAGACTGTGTCCATTGATATATTTCATACGAACAAAATAAATCTTGTGAACATTAAAAATCATCTCCATCTTGTCTAGAAAAACAAAAATCATCAGGAACTTGAGGATATCAACTGAAAATTACTAAACAACCAAATTGTTGATAAACTTAAATGGAAGTGCGTTAAGCTGTTAAAAACCATCTCAATAACAAAGAGTTAATGGCTGATGTTTGTTTTATGTTGGCCGAAAGGTTTCCAAGTATTGGCTACGTACCTATAAGCAGAAACAGAGTAGCCAAGTTTCCAATACTGTGGACTAAGGACTTTGTGACTATATAAGAAAATTCGTAAAATGCGTATTATACCATACCATCTGACATGAAGGTCAGTTATGCCTTTGTCCAGTTATATGCATCTGTCAACTGACTGACGAAAACAGATGTCTACATATGTAAGGATCTATGATATACTTTTGGTGTTCTTGCAGCTAACCAAATCCTACTGCCATAGCCAAATGAACTTTAATCACTGTACACACGAAAGTGTAGATATAAATCAGACCAATAACTCGCCTCGGTGCATGGATACAGACGCAGGATCTATGCAACTGCAATGTCTATATAAGCTAGCATGCACTGTGTTGATCACATATCAATTGAAAGTAACAACTGGACCGGTCGACATTTTGGTAAATTTTAAAAAAGTTATGTGATTTTGTGATCTCAAATTAGTAACTAATAACGGAACTGAAAATGTCGCTCATCCCAGTTTTGATGGTAAGTTTTACTTTTATGGACAAGAAAAAATTAAGAAGGAAGAAGAAACGAAAAAGAGAAAAAAAGAAACAATCAACTCTTTTAAAAATAAACTGGATCAATGGATTAAAAAGGAACAAATTATACTAAAAGACAACCAGTAAATTTCTGCACTGCAGGATATAGGCTCATCAGCTTCTGCTGCTTGCCTATCATCAAATAATTAAATAAATAAAATAGAAGATTTTATAAGAATCAATAAATGTTTCACCACACAGAAATATATTTACCTAAACTCAATACGATTTAAATTTTGTTTTTATTTTATATTATTATAAAAGATATACATATTATCATACATAGACATTTAAAAGAGTACAAAAACAATATAAGTATAAAATGATAAGGGTAAGCGATTAATTTTAACATTGAAATTCTATATTTAACTAACAATTTTAAAAGCATGTAAAAAAGTAAACAAATTTAAATTAAATAAAGTAAGTATATTTAAGTAAGTAAGTAAATTAAAGTAAGTAAATTTAAATTAAAATTTCGTCAATTGAAACCCATCCTGCATCGACCTTGGTGGAAAGGTGCCCATAACGCAAGCAGCATTGCATTGTCTTCTGCCAATTTCACTGACGAGTCCTTTGGCATCCGCTCCCCAACTGCCCATGGTTTCAACGACGATAAAATAATATTGTAACTCCATTGCCGCGTATTTCTCCCGCTTTAGTATAAAATACCTATACATACTAAATATACTTATTAACATAATATAATAAAATAAAAAGTCTAATTCTTAACCAATGTAAGAATGTAAGACTGCAAGTCCCTCGCATGCAGACCCTGATCTGAGAGTCCCCATCACGCTCGCAGCGTTACCGCGCTGAATGGCCAAGGAAAATTGGAATAGCGATTTAAATTGGAACGCTAAGCAAAATGATTTAAAAAACCGTGACATAACATTTCCTACATTTCCTAGATTGTAATGTAACATGAAAATAATCTTCCATTAGCTTTTTGCAGTAGTTACGGTATTTTAATTGTAGCGTACAGTTGAGTAGGTATTACCGGGGTTAAGTAATTTATGATCTATTTTCATATACGGCATTACGTCAGTTTTTTCTTTGATTATCTCACGAACAATGTAAAAAACCCGTCAAGTGCGAGTCGGACTCACGCACGAAGGGTTCCGTACCATATAAATATAAAAACGCCAAAAAACACTTTTTTGCCTTAAATAATAATTTTATTTTAATTTAATTATTTATTTTTAAAGTTAATAATATAACTCAATATTCTGTGAATATTTCAAGTGTCTACCTGTGGCCGTTATCAATATCGAGCAAAAACGAGCAAAAAAATCACGTTTGTTGTATGAGAGCCCCCTTAAATATATATTTTATTCTGTATTTTAGTATATGTGGTTATAGCGGCAACAGAAATACATCATCTGTGAAAATTTCAACTGTCTAACTATCGCGGTTCATGAGATACAGCCTGGTGACAGACGGACGGACAGACAGCGAAGTCTTAGTAATAGGGTCCCGTTTTTACTCTTTGTTTGGTTTTTACCCTTTGGGTACGGAACCCTAAAAACATGTCTTTCAAAACAATGACTTTAAAAATATGTGTTTTATTAGTATTTATATTTCCGCAAACTGTAACTGATATACTTACCACATCATCTTTACAAACATAACTGTTAACAATAACATGGATTTTTATCGAACTTTTCAAATTATTCATGTATATTTTGGTATCGAGAAGTAAAGGCCACTTATGAAGGGAAAATGCTTCCATATATTTTGTCAATACTTCGTTAAGTGGTAGTGTTAAATTGGTTCATCTTTGAGACATAATCTAGTAAAAATTATGTAGTAATAGTTGACCGATATAATTTTTTTTTTTTTGTATATTCTGTTTAATGTCCCCAATAGTTTGAACAAAGTTACAAAGGTGAAAAAATAAAAAAGTAACCCTGAAAATTCGAAAATTCTATATGAATTAAATTTATAACTTCCAATAGTCCATTTTATGAACTCAAGATCTTAGTAGATGAGTAGAGTACCAGTATAGGCTAAGAGGTAAATAGTAACAGTAATTTTCTTCGTTATAGCTATCAATTTTACAAGATACTAGATTTACACACGAGTGGGTAACCCTATGTACTTATAAGATAATTATGACTGTATGTGAGAGGGTAGGTCAGTTACTAGTCTGGTCGCACCCGGCCTGAGTTCCGTAAGGTCTGATCTAGATAGCCTCGCCCTAGATCATAGACAGCCTTCTCATATATTGGTATCTACGTATGTAGTTCTAAATGTAGATAGATACCTTTTACTATCGTAATGCTGGTTGCTAAATAACACTGGCATGTAGATGTTGCTTTAATGTCAACAGTTCTGTTAATTTTGCAAGTGTAAAAAACCATTCGGAAGTTTATGTTGGGAATAGTTTTCCCAAAACTTTTGTACGACAATTTAACAATTCAGTCATGATAAGGCAAACTAAGCAGATAAAAGTGTTAAATTGCAAGAATAAAATCATGAAAGAAATTCTCTGTAAATATTACACTAACACTTTTTCTATACAATAAGTATTTCATTATTTATTCATTTTTGTCTTATTTTTCCCTGAATTATCTCAGTAAATATTTTGTCTTTAATATCACGACTAAACTGTTATTTAAGGTACAACTATACACTTTATGCATAACTAATTTAACTTCTAATACTGTTTATTTTTAACCGACTTCAAAAAAAAGGAGGTTATCAATTCGACCTGTATGTTTGTAGTATTGTCAGAATTGCACAATTTTTGTACACTAAACTAATAGACTAATATAGGCTTCTAAACATGTGTGCCAAATTTCATAAATGTATGTATGTTTGTAGGTTTGTATGTTTGTCCACACATTACGGAGAAACTAGAACTCAATTCGACCTATTTAACGGACTTCAAAAAAGGAAGTACTATTAAAAATAATTACGAGTAAATACTATTAAAAATGAATAAATAAAAGTAATTTAAAAAAATTAAACCGACTTCAAACTGAAAAGAGAAATAGCACGAAGAAAATCAATACTAGGCGTCTACCTAAGTAGGTACGTACACCAACAATTTTTTTAGGTCGGTTTCTAAAGGACTTAGTAGATGATAGCTTAGGGCCTGACACCGACCTCAAAAAAATAGTTGGTGTACGTACCTACTTAGGTAGACGCCCAGTTTTGATTTTCTTCGAGTTATTTCTTTCTTTTCAGTTTGAAGTCTGTTTATTTTTTTTAAATAAAAGTATTTATTAGTGTATTAAAATAAACTATTTTCTTTCTTTCTTTCTACAAGTATGTAATTGAGCGTTAATTACTTTCAGGTGTTGCTCGTAGCGAGCAGCCTTTCAACAGCCAGTGAGGTCGTGGAGAAGCCAAAGTTGACCAAATTTCTCAAAGGCAATGGAATTAAGGATTTATCGTCGGACAAAGGTGT
This sequence comes from Lycia hirtaria, assembly GCA_947563715.1. NCBI lineage: Eukaryota > Metazoa > Arthropoda > Insecta > Lepidoptera > Geometridae > Lycia > Lycia hirtaria. Next base: position 15,930,974 of record OX387375.1, on the reverse strand, counting down.
CAAACGACATGTGTCGGCAATTGGCTTACCTTCATATGGATCTGTAGGGTTTGACCATGGATACAGCACAGATGTTGGATATGGCGGATACGGTCCATCTTTTGGATCGTCGTTGGGATATGCTACAGCATCTGTTGCGCCAGCTGTGTCATTTGCAGCATCACCTGTAGCTGTATCTGCAGCGCCAGGGGCTGTTTCCGCTTCACCCGTGGCTGTGTCCTCGGGATCAGTGGCTGTTTCTGCAGCACCTGTAGTATCTGCTGCTCCTGTGGCAGTATCATCAGCACCTGGCATATCTGCACCAGCAGTGCAGTTACCCGCTCCAACTGTTCATACAACATCCCATGTCGAGCCGAACCCTGTCATCCTCCGCCAAGAAATCCCTCGCTACATAACTCGCACCGTCACGCACAATGTTCAAATCCCCGTTCAAGTACCAGTACCTTATCCAGTTGACCGTCAAGTGCCTGTTCCAGTAAAAGTTCCCGTTCCATTTGCGGTTGACAGACCTGTACCGTACCCAGTCGTTCAGAAAGTGCCAGTTGAGATTACCAAGCAGGTGCCTGTGTATTATGAGAAACGTGTGCCATATCCAGTGAAAGTGCCGGTGAATGTACCGGTGCCGTATCCAGTGACGGTTGAGAAGCAAGTGCCGGTAGACAGGCCGGTGTATGTAGAGAAGCAGGTGTCTGTACCGCATCCGGTTTATGTGGATAGGCAAGTGCCAGTGCCTGTGGATCGACCTGTGGCAGTGCCACATCCAGTGTACGTTGAAAGGAAGGTAGCAGTTCCGTATCACGCCCCTGTTGCGGCGGTCTCAGCCGTATCTGCTGTTCCATCGTATTCAGCCGTGTCTGCGGTTCCATCGTACTCAGCCGTGTCTGCTGTTCCATCGTACTCAGCCGTGTCTGCTGTTCCATCGTACTCCAGTGTTCCAGTTTCTCATTCTATTGGCTACTCAGGCGCATACACCAGTGGCATCTCAGGTGGATACCCAACAGGGTATTCCACTGGTTACGCCAGTTCTTATCCAGTGGCTGGCTTGTCAACTGGCATAGGTTATGGAAGCTACGGCAAATCGATTGCGTACAACACGATTTCTTCCCATCCGACTTATTCCCATCTGACTTATTCCCATCCGACTTATTCCCATCAGACTTATTCGTACCATTAAAATTATATATATTTGTGCTTATGTATTTTTGTGTCATTAAACCATATACCTGTTCGTATCTGTTTAAATCATTTAGCCTGTACTTATCAATTAACAATTTCCTCTGCAGTTTCACTCACATTTTAAAAATGATGGTGAATAAAATATAACATTAAGTATATCCTTTCTTAAAGATTCTATGTAAAATTGTGTGATCTGTTTAGATATCCAGTCTTAACAAATAAATATAGAAATAAAGTTATATTTTTTTACAAATTAGTTGTTTTGGAAGAGAGATTCAATTTTATAATTTTTTATATACATACATACGCAGGTGTAGAATGTAGGTTATTTGTTGGAAATATAACAATACACAATATATTTTGTAAATCGTTTAATATAATAAACAAACACGTAAATAGTTAAGTATGTAAAGCTAAAACCACTTCACACTAGCTGAAAAAATTAAGCCCTATCTACTTATTTATAATTTTACTACCTACGTAAGTACCTACAGGTAAAATTACCTATTATGATTATGATTCGAGTAAACCACAGCATAAGGGTGATTTTCCATCAGAGCTAAGTTAGGTAGTTAAAGATGACTCTGAAAGTTAATCTATAGGATCGTTTGATTTCCATCTTTTTAAAGGTCGTCCATAATAACAAGATGTTATTAGCCACTTTTTACCTCTCCCGATACGTGATGAGGTTTTAGACTAACTAAAGTTAAAGTTAGTTAAAAAAAGTTAGTTAGTCTAGTTAGAGTCACATACCCTTTTCGGTTTAGAAATCGTGTGTTAAGCGAAAAAAATACACAATGACATGATTATCTCATTACACCCTCTCCCCCCTTGTGATTTTCTCCCGGCCCCGAACCCCCTGCCTCCTTTTCAAGCCTCATGTAATGAATGGCGATCCCTAAGTTCATCTGTGAAAATCGAGCGATTCCATTGGTTGATTTCGGACGCATCACTACCTAGTTTAGCAAACAATAGTGGAAAATCACCTTTAGTAACCTGTACAAATCCTGTATAAAAGTAATAAATATAATATCTGCAGTTTTGTGATTGATCTTACTATAATTAATAAAAAAATATTTAGGTAGCTATCTACTAATACTGACTAGTTACATAAAGCAGTGATTTATTTTCAATTCAGTTCTTTCCTGATTCTTATAAAGCTCAAAGCCGACTCAGCTTACGTACACAACCTCAAATCACGGATCAAGATGTACTTAAAGAAGTTACTAATAATTTAGATATTTATTCTAATTTATTGTAATGCTATTTTGGAATGGCTTAATATAACCGTTGCTTCTCAAACATTTACCAACAATATTGACGCAGACCCAATAATAATCCATGCTGTTTTAATGAAATTAAAGTCTATGTTCCACAGCTTGGTAAAAGCCTTTTACCCGACTGCATTATAATAGATAGAAAGCCGCTAGAAAAGTTAAACGGCTTGATGGATTTAATGTGTGAGGTGTCGTTAGATTCGTCTTTACTTCATGAGTGTTATAGGCAACATTAATTCGTACGACTCTCGCAAAAAATATAGTTTAGTTAGAATCACTCATTTGACGTCATGTTCGCCGTGTCAACTACCTATGACCTATAGTTATTGTACTATAATACTGTTAGTAGTAGACCTCGCGAGCGCACTACTAGGTACCTTACTCAGGCATAGGTCATATAGACTTCATAGCTTGTCGCGTGATCTAGTATGCATAATATAATAGGTATATTATGCATAATAGATGACGCGCAAGCTATGATGTCTACAAATTCATAATACACTCCTAAAAATTCATTCACTTGTCGGTTTTATACATGTAGATGCTTGCTTTGCTTGCTCGGTCAGTTATAAAACACAACAAGGAAGATTACACGTCTTAATTCTTTTGTCAACTTCTACTTATTACCACAGAATTCGCCCTATTACATAGGACCCAGAAGGATAATCTCCATACAAACCGCTTTTTAAATTCGGGCCAATTTTATTTTTTCGATTTGACACTTCATTTTTTTATAAATTTATTTTTAACCGTAGATACACGTCTATTTGCCAAATTTATCTACAAAGTTGCCTTTAAAAAGGATATCTCCCGATTTGATTGGGTAATCATGATTAAAGTCAGAATGGTCCATGGAAGATTCATACAATCATATAACTGAAATAATAGTAACTTTGAAGTCTGTTGTTTCAGTTTTTTAAACTCTAAAATTATTATATTTGTTATTTTGACCGAAAGTTAGGTATAAACGTGAAAATTTTGTCGGTTACACGTTTATCACGGTCAAAATATCACATATAAAATAACAGCTACTGTTAATACATTGTAATAGTGTTCTTATGACTCTGAAATCAAAAATGAAATCAGTAATTTAAATAATTTTATATAGGGTGACGCGTGCGAGCGAAACAGGCAGCGGCGCCACTTTCATCACTTTATAAAAGAATCTAATGTATTTTTATTTTGTAAATAAAAAATACAGTTCATGATGATAGTATTTATTAAATAAGTTTATACATGCAATTTACAAATTGTGACGTCATATAACTGATGTCACAACGGCAATGAATCGACTAATACCTCATTCATAAAAAAATAACTCAGTAGCTCAGTAGAAGTCATTCGCAGTTATTTATTCCAATAAACTTCATTTCATTTCAATTTGACTCTGATATGTCATATTTTATTTTAGTAAACTTTAAGCCGGCCTTAACACGGACTTTGAGTTGCACGATCTATTGAGAAGAATAAGAGTCAAAGTAATTGTGACTGGAAAGACTATATTTTTATGCTACGGCGAAACATACGTGTGTGTGTGTGTGTGCGTGATAAATGTGTACATAATGTAGGTTAAGATCACGAAGGTTCTTTTTGCTTTCGCATCAGTTGACAGTCAGGTAAACATATATTACGTTTTTTTTTTGTTGGAGTGCAACGGTCCACGCCCAGCTATTTCATTCGGAACTTCATTTTTGAAAATAGGATAAAACAGCAAATGTTTATTTTATTATAGCAGAGTTCCTACATTGTGGTTAACGTAGCACTATTTTTTGTCCTCCGTATTCATTAACACATTACAGCCTCTCGAAATCTAATGGATTTATCACAATACTTAGATAAGTATGTCAATGGTTAATTCGTAGCACAAGTAATGGACCAAATTAATTTGATTAAATTCTACTGAATAAATACATTTTCACACCTATTTACAAACAATATAGTATAGGTAAATACAAATGATACAGGGAAATTGAGAAAACATATACTGGCAATACTGAAATAAATAAAAAAAAACCTAATGACATTAAGCCAGAGATAGACCAAGAGGTATTAAAGTATCGATATCGATAAGTAATTATAGGTACCAATTTTTTCTTTTGATTTTTTTTGTAATGTTTCAAGAAACATCGTTTTATTAGGGTTCCGTAGTAACTACGGGGAATCCTTATAATTCCGTCATGTCCGTCTGTCTGTCTGTCCGTATGTCACAGTCATTTTACTCGACTATTAACCCTATAAAAACAAATTTTTATACATAGTTGTGTTTTGTGAGCCGCTACAAAATGCCGTAGTAAAATTTTCAATAAAATTAAAAATAGAGATTGGGTTTTTCATATATGCAATAAAGACTGGATCATTTTTTTAACCCCCACCCTATCGTGTCTCAGATGTGATATGTGCGAGATATAGCTCGCTAAAGTTAAAAAATTGTGTCCCCCCCGCCCTCCCCCTGCATTTCTCAACTAAGACCTAAAAAATCATTAATAACCATAATAGTAGACCATATTAAATACTTTCAATGAAAATTATTTTGAACATTCTGTGATTCCAACTTCTCTATGGGACTATAAATTTAAATTGGAATAAATGTTATTAATGTCATGATTTTATAATTCAAAGTAACCTTTGAAGGTATTGCTCAATGTTGTAAACGCTGGCGCCCTGTTTTTGTAATGTATTTACATTTATTGTGGAAATTCACTGAACAAATTGTTAAGCGAGAATTCTGTTTCCACCAAGGATCATTTTGACTTCGCCTTACAATATCTGCCCAATGTTCTGCTTGTACCTACAGCATCAACTAGAAAATCTAAACAGAATAGTTAGCATGGTACTGTGTTAGTTTGAGAATAAAAAAAAATAAACATTTATCGTAAAATCAAATATCATGTTTCACGTACAAAGGTCACCGACATAGCACAGCTGATTAGCAAGTTGAAGTGGTAGTGAACGTAGAACTGATGGCCAATGGGGCTGAAAAGTTCTCGAGTGGACACCACGCCCCGGCAAGCGTAGCGTAGGAAGACCAGCCACGAAATGGACAGATGAACTTATACAAGTGGCAGGAAGATGCTGGATTCAAGCCGCTTCCAATCGGCTTTTATATAAATCCATGGGGGAGGCCTATGTCCAGCAGTGGACTTCTTATGACTGAGATGATGATGATGATTCACATATCATAATTATTATAGTTAACAAAACTAGAATAACCGAATTCAAAATTCGCAATTTTGTTTTAAAAACCAAACTACTGACCGATTTTGAGATTTGAAAGGAATTTTAAATCAATTTAAATGACGAAATCATGCTTTTTTCTTATATGTTACCCATATAAGAAAAATATAAGCTAACTGATAATCTCGTTTTTGATGTCCGTTAAAATAATAATTGTTATCGATAACTTATATTACATCGACCCATCTCTAATTCTTTGCAGTAATTTGTATAAATAATAAAATAAATTTATGAAATGAAATGCATATATGCTTTTTATACTAATATTCGCGAATGTTATTTATTGAAATTAAATAAATTTCAACAATTTCATCGCGTATATTTCACATATTTTAAGACCCGATTTTTCAAACACTGGAGCATCCGTGGTCATAGGTGAGACACGAACATACGCTACAAATACGTAAAAATTTGTTTCATTTCGCTTTTTATACTGTTAGAAATATATTTTTGCTACTTAGAGATGGAAGGTGATAATGTTTTCCATAGTTTTTTAAGAAGTTTGTAATTTTTACAAGATTGTATAACACAGTTCACCATCTTGGCACCGTAAGAATTGAGAAGTGATTGCGATGAGATGACGTTTAATATTAAATGACGTTTGTGACCTGTCATTAGCAAACACCTGATTTTGGTGTTAAGTTTTTGGAACAATATTTTGTATCGCATTAGGAGTCTTGTAAGTCTTTGCTTATTACCATGAATTAGTAAATGATACATCGTTTATCAGGGTTCATGGTAGTCCCCTTTTCACATTTCCACGCCTTGGAGAAATCTTCAACATTCTGCAGTGTTCCCATAACTCGGAACTGTTGCGGGGAGTGCTCGTCTTCCAGGTCTGCCTTGAGAGATTCTGCTGTGTTGATGCCGCACCACAACTGGGAAGTAAACAAGAAAAATATAGTAAAACAGACCTTAGATAAATCTGGTTTGTCCTGAGGTTCTGATACTTATTCCAATATATTCTGAATACGATTAAGGCTTTAACGGGGGCTTATCCTAGTTCTTAGCAGCGTTTATCACCGCAATTGATTATTTATAAATCTTAAATCGTATCCCATACAGTTATGTTTATCGGATCAAAAATATGGTGGTTATGATGCGGACGAGTTCCATGCGAGCATAATTTTGGTTTTAATCTTTTATTAAATCAACATTTATTACTATCAAAAAATTATCCGTGAAAATATCTGTAAATTAGATCTGTTTTCTGGGACATTTTTTATTCATCTCAGCTATAAGAAGTCCATTGCTGGACATATTCATATTCATATATTATTGAATTATCAATTATTATTATTACTATCGAAGACTCAGAATTAATATTGTACTATACATTGTTTATTGAATTTATTTGACATGTAACTATGGAGTTATAAATAAATATTAGTATTCCTTCTCCAAAGATTTGCAACTGTTTGAAAGCGGGCAGCATCTAACTAGAGCAAATCCAAAGTATCTCTCCTACTTATGAATATGTAATACAATATGTTTTGATGACGAACTTACACATAGGGACGCCAGTTTCAACATACTCATTGATTTTTTTATTCTCTTCGCAATTGACTTCTTATAGCTGAGATAAATAAAAAATGTCCCAGAAAACAGACATATAATTATTACAGATATTTTCGCGGATATTTTTTTTATTAACCTGTACTACCCAGCAGTAGCTGGGCAAAGGTCTCCTCAATTCCTTCCATTCCTGGCGCTCCCAGGCAAGCACCTCCCAATCCATAAATGTCCGAATCGCGTCGCGTCATCGTGTTAGAGGGCGATCTGTAGGTCGCCTATTTGTAACATATTCTGCTTCTGATTCTGTAACCAGAGCCACCCGTTCTATGTTTGCGTGACCCGCCCACTTCCATTTGAGCTTGGAAGACCACGTCAGTAACTAAACTATTGATTAAACTACTGCTAAATAAAAAACAATATTTATGCTTACTATCAAGATGGCCATTCTCTTAGAGTCAAATGTTACATAAAACAATAAGATAACACTTACATTTCCGTATGACAAAAAGAACATCTGCTCTGGAGTGTAGACCTCGAAGCCCGGTAGCTTCGCCTCAGGGCCGACCTTCCGCAGATGCTCTTGTAACGCTGCCAGGGCTTCCCTGACGCCTCCGTTGTCGGCTATGTTCTCACCTAGTGTTCGTTTGCCGTCCACCTGGGTATGGGCAATTGACAATAGATAAGAGTGTATTGTAACAAAAACTCATAATAACTTGAATAACTAAAGAGATATATTAAAATACTACATTATTATATAAAACTTTGGACATACATTATATAGATTGACAAAAGCTATAGATATAGTACAAATTCAAAACTAAGATCAAAATTACAAAACCTGACTATGTTGGGGGAGAATATTGGTGAAGGACGGAAAAAAAGGATTCAAGCGCTTGAACTTATCTCGACTGACAAATGAATGCGTCGTACCACCAAAGTCTGACAAACGAAGGGCGAGCACGGGGAGTGCCCGATCCCGAGATTGGCGGGAGGTGGAGTGTGTCCGTTCTGTATGCTATAGTCTTAGGCTATAGTATTAATTCCTTCTGTGATATGGTGTCGGTTCTTGACAACTTGAGCTAATTATTCGGCGCCGCCGTTCGTGATTGCGTTTGTATTTTATGGATGGAAACTTTTATTATTTGTGGATTTTTGTAAGATTTGAAGAATGAAAATTTTTAATATAAATTTATTGAGAATAAATCTATTCTCGACACGTTAATCCTAGAATTAAATCTTGAACTCTTATGTAGTTTCATTACCATTAATTAATAATGTACAGTTAGGTAGGCTAAATCAGAAACCTAATTTTTTTTAAATTAATTGCTGTTTTCCGACTCATTACCTACTTTATATTTAAATTGGCACGCGCCGCATTTGGACTTGTGATATATGTACATGAAAGAAACAAAATGGATTTATCTATAATTACTAACCTAAACCTCCTCTATTGTGTCTCTAAATAATAGTTATGTTTTTTTTTCACAATCAACAATCCTTGTTAGCAAGTGGCATCAATTTTGTTCAGCTGGTGTCTTCATGTGAAGACAATTATTTACATCAATATTCTACTTAAAATACCATAGTTTTTTTTTTCTACATAATTTGCTATAGTTTTTTCTGTAATTCATACTAAAGTCTGCACTCGTATTACAACTCACATGCTTATCAAGTTCGGGTAAATAGTAGTTGTTGTACTGATCGATAAAACACTGCGTCTTGTTTTCGAAAGATGAAATAGTCTCGTTAGTCCACCATGGAAGGGCGTTCCCATTCTTGTCGAAATAACGACCTGTAAAATGTACCGTGACAGGTAGGAAAAGCGTAAGTAGTGTGAAAAATATGCTTTAAGTTAAAGTTGAGGCTAAGTATGAACACTGATGTAGCATTTAAGTATGTATATACTAAGTTCTTAAGCCTTCGATACTTACAAAAGTTAAAAAGGTAGGTATAGTATTTGAAAATTTTGGTTACTTCGTTACTTTTGTGAATTGGATAGAGAAACCATAAAGAAAAACAATATTCAGAAAACTTTAAATCGGCGATTCAGAATATACATTTAAACAAAACAATAACAAAAGATCTTACCAAAGTTATCGAAGCCATGAGTGATTTCGTGTCCAAGAACAGTGCCTAGAGATCCGTAGTTGAGAGAACTGTAAAAGTATTTTGTTGATAAAGGTACAAAAACATAGATACATATTTTAATTATTTTAATAAAAGTTATAATTATTATACTTTGAATAATATAAGATTCCATGCAAATGCTAAATGAGAAAAGAATGCAACTTACTCCAATCCTAAATCAAAGAAAGGGTACTGAAGTACTACTAAAGGTACAGCTGAAACAGAAGGGTACAAGGTGAGAACGACTATCTATAAAAATGTTCTATCGTTCTCTATGAAAACAGAAACACTTACTAATAGTATTCTGCTGAAAAGTATGATAAGCATTAACTTCGGTTGGTTCCGTTGCCCATGTCACATTTTGAATCTTCCTAAATTCATTTAGACCTTTCCTCATCTTAACTTGTAGTATATTGATCATGTTGTCTAAATGTTTATCAGTCTCTACCATTATTCCTTCGTAATATTTATCTAGTTTGCCCTCTTCAAGAAGCCACGCTGGAAAACCTACAAGGGACTTCATTTGGATGATCTTTTGGTATGTCGCTAGTTTTGTATTGTCGTCCATCCATTTTGCTTTACCCACTAGATGAGCAAGTGAGTTTTTGAGCTCATTTAGCATGGTTTCTATCTGAAATATAGTTTAATGAGTTTCAGAATATCATATAATTTAGTACTTATTGAGTTAGATTATTCCACTATTTCCTTTCACGGATTAGCAAGATGTGGAATCCGAACTAGAAAAGCAGCAGTAGTAGCTCATGCGGTAGCTGTTCTTGTTGTATTTAAGAAAAAAAAAAGTGTTTTTTTAAGTCATATTTTTGTGTTCAAGTTGACGATGTTAAAATACAGCCAAGATAATGCAGGATAATTTAACTAAAGAAGAAAAAGTAAAGTTTTTGATTCTGTTGTAAACGAGAAAACTGTGTTATGTATTTTTCAATAGATCATTGTAGACAAACTTGTCCTAATTACATGTTAAATTTTTGTTTAGTAGTGCCTGTAATTCCTCACAAATACGAAAACTGCCGAATAAACATGTAATTTTGTTGTATTTCCTTTACCTTAGGTTTAGTAACATTGAAGAAGTGAGGATCAGCGATTCCGTAAGACACCGCCATCCCCAACATATCATTGACCACATTGGCACACTGCAGGCTCCTGGATCCAGGGTGATAGCTAGGATGTTCTATTTGGTACGCCTTCTCGAATAATGTGCGAAGTTCCGAAGTAGCATGGATTGCCATCACTTCTACTACCTGTGACGGAGCATTTCAAAACTTTCAACTGTATTTTAGAAGCAGTAGAGACAAGTCAGTTTAGAAAACTAAAAACTCAGATGCTTGATAAGTATCTAACAAGTGTCCGAGTCAGTAAATAATATAGTAAAACTAAAACATTAATCATACACAAACCAATTTTTGTTGCTACATTATATCTATAATTATGCAAAGAGACAGATTAAAATAATTTACTAATTATTGCTTCAGGAAGAACACGCTATCACGTTTGATAAGTGTCACTTTCATCAAGTCTGCATCTCTCATTTTTGAACATATTTGATCGATTCCTGAGTATATATAAGCGGCGAATATATTATGGAACGAAATAATCGACTTTATGTACAAGCCTTCATTAATGGAATGAAAAGTTCTACGGTGACTAAACAAATACCTACAAGTCAACTATCTTAGCACTTTTTACCAGAAAGTTTCAGTTTCTACACCAGCTTCATTTCATAATAATAATAATAATTATTATGTATTGTCATCATCAAAGTGTGTTAAATTAAACTTTTTTTTCACTGGCAACACTGGATTGCTCGCATTGTTGTTTTTTCGCTCTGTTGTTTTTACTGATTTTAAATAGTTAAAAGTGCATTAATCAGGACTGATTAGTTATCAATCAAAGAAGTTAATCAACTGTGTTGTAGTGTGATATTATATTCCGCTTTTTAAGGATTATTACTGGAACCAATACAATTTTTGTTTTTCGGCCGACATTTTGGATAACAACTCTTATTCGCACTGCCAACGTCGAGAAAATTGTACGATCGCTTGTTTGTTATTGTTCGTAACAATTGGTGAAATCATCGACATGCAAGACACCATGGAAACACCGTCTACATGGAGTTGTTGTGATCATCACTCTGAATTTATAAAATCGATTAACTGTGTGCAACGCTTAAAACGTTATCACCACGGCTGCATGTTCCCTATCGACGAACAGGAAAACGTTCAGACTGAAAACCGGAAATGTCCTTGTTGTGAGAATATCTTGCTAATGAAAGGTAAAAATGACAAAACACCCATACCACGTAGGTCTACAAAACAACAAGCGACTTCTTCACCCGAGGAGACCCTTGAGGAATCGGTAACACTGCAAAACTTGCGCATTATTGTCGGAGAAATGCTTCAAAACCATACGAACAAGATTATAGCGCAGATAACCTTATCTTCTACTTTAAATCTGGAGTTGAAAACTATGAGGGACGAGATGATACATTTCAAGGATAAAAGTAAAAGTATTGAGACAGCACTGAATAACTTGTATTCTAAGATAGCTCAACTCGAGCAAGACATAAATAAAAACAATAGTGCTAATGTGTGTGATAGACAAAAGATTATCGATATAAAACAAAAGATCTCTGTCACTGATAATTCTTTAAGCTATTCTAACAACCGTCAAGACGAGTTTGATAGCCGACTGATAACGATTGACCAACATTTCAAGAAGATAGATCAATATGAACAGAAGATTACTGAACTCATAAATAAGTACAACAATTTGAACAATGAACTTAAAAGAGACACAAATTTAATTTAGGAAGTGGATAAATTTAAAAGTAGTATGAGAAGGGAATGGACGGCTTTAGAAGTGGATGAATAAGATATTTGACAAGGAAATAAATTAAAATACATATACTCGTATATTGATTTTGTGGCTGGCTAAGTTACCGAACTTTTAATAATTAATTAAGTTAATTAATTGTGTAGAAAATGGATAAATATATATATATTGCTCATATGAGATATTCTTTAGCTAGGTATCCATTTTCCATCCGAAAACAAATTCCGATGTGTATTAAACTAATTTTAATAGAGTTCAGTTAAATTTCATCAACTTATGAAAAAAAAAACATATGTAGACCCCTTACTTTTATCCAAATATACAGCTCCAAAATAACCGGCGGTGTTTTAGCTATATAAGCTGCAATTTGTGCCATATACTTTAAATCTGGATCAGAGATCAGAATTTTGTCATTTTCAAAATCCAGAGTAACATTGCTGATCTCAAACACTCCTTCCAAATACCTCTTCCATATAGGAGATGCGGTGGCGTTATTTTGTTCTACGTTTTGATCAGTGTGTGTTTGGAGCTCGTCTACTGTGTATTGTGGTATATTTTGGTAATCATCCTCAAAATCTGTGCTGTTGTCGGATTCCATCTGAAATTAATAATGTATGTAATTTTATAGATTACACTTTATACTTATTTAGCATGTACGAATGATTAAATTACTACATGTATGTAGATACTGTTAACCACCAGGCGTTGAAGGTTTAAAAGTAATCGAAATACTCAAGACCTACCAATTCAATTCAACGCAGTCAGTATGCCAATGTTACCATCTAAATAATGCCATTCCAAAAGTAATTGGGCCAATTCTGTTACACACTCACTGATAGTTTAACTAAATTGACAGGAATAAATCTAGATTACTATCTACATTACTTTTCCTTACTACAGTGGTTAGTAAATATCAACGTGGGTTTTAGTTCTGTTGATTTAGTTAAATTTTAGCTAACCTGTAACAGAATTGGTGTCATGATGAACATTTTAAATATTGGTTTTGTTTTATGTAAGTAAATGATAGGATGAAAACAAGCAAAAAAGGTTTTACATATTTTAGGAAATGCTCTTTCAGAAAAATTCTCATTTTGGGGATGTTCATTACAAGAACCTATACCTATTTCGGAAATGCATATTTTACGCCCAGTGCACATTTGTAGCATAAACCTTCTAAAACGACTTGCTTTTGCACTTTTGAATTTGTACATATATTTTAAAACTAATAAACTATAGCTTACACTATATACTATAGCTATTGCTTATTATGGCTAACTTTAGCTTTGTGGCTATTAAACATGATTATCTTTACGAGTTAGTAACATTGTAAAAACTCACGGTTCACATGAAAATGGGAAACACGCGAGGAATACCAAATGAAACTTTAAAACGCACTTGATTGAAAAATACAATCCAATTATCAGTAACTGTTACTAGGAATATAGTGGAAAACCCATTGGTGAATGAATTATTATGGTCATTGGCAAACAAACTAACACGGACAAAGCGCATTGTTAATTAGAAATGTATTTTAAACAGAATGGGGTGTATGTTTCTTGTTCATAGTATAAAGCCCCATAATTTATATGGGGGCTTATATTATTAAAATGTAGAATACACATTGTGTTTCATATTTTAATAATACAAGGTGGCCAAACATTTTGCATTTTCTGGTCTGTATATAGACCATGGTTTGGCCACGTTGTACGATATGATCTATTCATGAAAAATATCATAGAGGGAAAGACCGAGGGAAACATTCGTGGAGCAAATAAAAGAGAAGGTTAATGTGATGTTGAACAGAGAGGTAAAAGCTGGCGGAAGATAGGGGAGCATGGAAGTTACTCCGCCGACAAGAGCTATGCTCTTAAATAAAATTAATGAATTAATATTATAAAAATATACCAATCATATTGTGAACTCACAATTTATAATTTAATTTGTACATGTGTGAGTCATCTTAAGCGACTATCGCGATAGTCAACACACATAGTTGAACAACTCTAGATGCGATAAATCACAGAATGCTTATTATTAAGACAAAGATTTTTTTCACTGATACATCTTCCAAGGCTTAGTAGTACAAGTCCAGAAGATTCACTTTACAAAACACATAAAGCTTAATCAAACAACGACTGTTCTATAATGCATTAAAACAAAAGTCTGTTTACATAGGCGCTAATTGCCCACTCTTATATTTCGAAATTGTACTACCTTTGTATCTGATAAGGTAAAAGAGTTTTGTATTTCGTTTATGCAATATTACAAAGTTGTGAAAAATTTATCAAACTTATGATCTGAGAAACAGATTTATTTAAATCATAAAGTCAAACAATCTAAGCAAATTAATCTACAAAAAGTTCATTTGAACAACTTACATCGTAAATATCATCCTTTATAGATACGAATGCATCTTTAGCTGCAATGATGTTGTCATCTAACTCAGCTTCAGTTAGTTTCGAGCCTTTGAACAACCCAGATTCACTGACAAATATCTTCATCAACTGAGCGTATACGAAATTATATCTTTCATCTTCGTCTTCATGTGAACTTGCTTTGGCTTTGGCTTTGATAATATTATTAATAATGTTATGAGTTTCAAATAAGTTCCAATTGAGTATTGATTTTTTTCTTTTACCATCGTGTCTATGACGCTTAGGTTTACGTTGTAAGCTGAAATGGAAGTTTAAAAATAAAGTTAATTTATGACGATTCATATTAATTCCTCTACTTATATGTAAACTATCTATGACTAAGTACATACAAGTACTTAATGTAATATTTTGGATTGACAATTTGGCAATGCCGTTCAATATTTATCTATTGTATAACTACACTCACAAAGTAATTAATGTGCATTTATTTTTGTCAAGTTGATTGCAGCTGTTTTCTTTCTTTTCATTTTTCTTTCATATTTACTAAATTACACTTAGTTTACCTTGGAAACGGATTAACAGTTTCCGGCGTTCCTAAAGCCATCGTGTTAACAGAAGAATTAGTAGGACTGGTGAACACGTCGAAACCAATAATGACATCCATGCCGAGCTGCGTCTTAACTTTAATGACAGCGTCAAGCCAGTCGAAGCTGTAATTAGAATAGTCAAAGTCTGTGGCGTTGATGTAGGTCGGAAACAAAGGGAGCCCTACGGCTTCTAGGACGGCGAATATTGGCTTGAGCCCCCGTTTGTCAAGGGTTTCTGAAAAAAATAAAGCAGTTTGATAGTAAAAATCGGTGGCATACGGTACACGCATTTTTTCTTTGGCCAAAACTTGTATTTAAGTTTTGCTTGTAAGGAAATTAAGTAGGACGGTTTTTTGTTTTAGATTATCACTTACATTGAGATTGTGCGTGTTCACACAGGACACAATAAAAAGTCAGATTTTCTAACATGCAAAGGTAATCATCGCAAATCTTTGCGAAATAAATGTAATATCCGGTTGCGCTACGCCGTAGCACTTTCATAGTAGATTTTTGAAATACGTTACCGTTATGTAGCATATACATCAGAGATTACAGAGCTTAATACTTTTAGAGTCTATTTGGTTAGACAATTTATGGTGGCAAAAAATAGGTACTAACGTTTAGATTGAACAAAATAATGGAATAACAAGTATCAATGTTAAAAGAAAAACAAAATACCCGACTGCAGAAAAGAGGTTTTTGCAGCCTAACTTATGATTTTTTTAATTTTGATGTACCCAGTGTCACTCTCACAACTAAGACAAATCTATTGACACCACTCACATCAAAATCGGTCAAGCCGTTTAGGCTCTAGGGCGTGTCAAAGATATATACATACACTCGAAAAACATAACCCTCCTTCTTACGCAGTCGGGTAAAAACAGCAGCGCTCTTGTTCTCAAACAAAATAACGAAATAAAGACAGCAGTGCCATCAATGCCACATTAGTTTTCTATCCAAACAGAATCTTGTTGCGTAATGTGTAGTTTTAAATTTTATTATTAATTTTATAAAAATTTCAGTTTTCTTATTATTCAAGATTGGCTTGCATTTGGCAATGTGTGTGGTCTGATTATGTAAAAAATAATACCTAAAAGGCACATGAAATATTTACTGTAGGAAATATATTGTATTTCTCTATCTGGTGCGTTTAATTATTGGTTTGCTACGCCGTAGCACCTTCGCACCAGCTAGAGAACTAATGTGGCATGGAGGCAGTGCCGTAAATAGGGCGGTGCCACCGGTGCCCAGGCACAGGGCGTAGACTCTGGGGGCGCAAGAATGGCCAGACCAGGCAGGACTATTATTTTATTTTTTCAGTTTGCTCCTGATAACTTCTCGCTGCGCCCCTGGTGCAACAGCTCGCACAGGGCGCTACTGTTCCTATTTCATTCAGTGGAGAAACAGAATACAACTTTCAGAGTACTTTCAAGGGTGCAATTTTTGAATCGCTCGTATGAATTTCTCAGTTCGCATGCGATTAAATCACACGTGAAATCGATTGCGAGTGATCATGATTTTGTGTATTTTTGAATCACTCGAATTATGGGTTGCGGGCAGCTTTACTGTCATCTTTTTTCACACTTAAAAAACAAAACTAGCTGGCAAAATCTCTGTTGATAGAATTAGAATGAGCACTCGTTGCGTTAGCTAGGTGATGTGATTATTAATAAAATCCACTTTTCTGATTTCGCTCGAATGTTAGACGTTTACGTATGCGAAGTCTTGAGCGAGTGATTTAGAAATCGCACCCCTGATGATAGTTTTCTATATAAACAGATTCTACGAGTTTGAATTTGAAAGAGTTGTTTACCCGTGTCCATACAAGCAGTGAACATGTCCTTAGCCTGCTGCACCGCCCTCGGTTGACCAGTCACGTTCTTGTTGAGGAAGTCCCGCACTAGTGCGTACACCTTGACCTGCTTGGCTCGGAACCAGTCGTAGGACGAGAATGCGTCGGGACGCGGGTGCTCTTCGGCCCAGTTGCCGCAAGAAAACTGAACAAAACAAGTATTTCTCAATTTAAAGTATTGGCAGAGCCAAAAATTCAGAACGTAATGGGCAGTTTTTGTACATTTATTCCATTTCCAAGTAAATCCATATCCATCCAATTATATACACTTACAGTTTATATCGCTATATTGTTTCAAATTAGACAATTTAATAGCCTTGAGGTTTATTAACATCTTGCTACTTTTTTTGTTAAATCCGGAATAGCGTTCCTGCTTTCGAAACCATAGCCTACGAGATTTTCCGGAAGTTCCAATATTGAAACATTATTACATTTCATAAAAGTCAATTAATTATCTTTATGTTAAATCAAGACAATATTTATAAATTAAATTATGCGCTAAATATCATTGCAAATTTTACAATGTTTTCCAAATAAAAATACACGCGACCAGAAACTGAATAACTATAAATCAATTACATTTTACACAAAAACAATTAGTCTATAGTTGTCCTATTATGCTATAACCTAACTAAAGTAAATTCCTTTTTACGGTGAATATATTTGTATAGGGAATATATCCTAACTCGTAACTGATATTATAACAGCGAAAGTAACTCTGTCTCTCTGACTGCTTGTTACCTTTCCCCGATGCTGAACTGATTATTATAAAATATGGTGTAGTTATAGCTATGAACTTGGAGACGAATATAGGCTACATTTAATCATTATTATACTGCAAGGTGCAGCATGTTACAAAAACTTAAAATCTAAGCTGATGTTGCTAGATTGAGTTCTGCTTTACTTCCGAAAGAGCTGATAATCTTTCTAATAATTAGCTATGTATAGTGTGTCTGTATATTATATCTGACACGACCTTTATGGTTTCAAGATCTCTTGAGATGTTGGTCTAAACAAATACAAATACAAATAATTTATTCATAACGCCCAAGTTACAAGTCAAGTTCATAATAAATCATGTCAAAGGGTGAAACTAAACTATTAAAAAACTATTAAACTATTGTGAATCTATTTATTATAAATCATACGTTCAATAATACTGTATAAAATCAAGTCCAGGCACCAAATGATGTACCTAGATTAATAATCATAGAAATTTAACAGTCGTAACGACAAATTAAATGAGTAACCAATTTTTTATTTCAGATAAATTTAATTGAACATGCTTGTAAGAAAAACTATACTATGAACTATGACTATACCTCTACTATCTATATATACACTTAATGAATCACCTAATTATAACGCATTTTATAATACAATATTTCGAAACAGATTAATTTTAATTGATAAAACTACAGACTTCCTTTACTACTTTATTCTTTCTTTATTTTTTTTTCCTTTTTACTTTTTTTTCTTTACATTTTTTTTCTTTTTACTTTCTTTTTTTTTCTTTTTCCTTTTTTTGTACTTTCTTTTTTATATGCAATATAAAAAAGAATAACTAAATAATTAAAATAGATAAACATAGAAAGCTACTTATAAAGTGCTGTCAAGTCAAACACGTACTTCGTATTTAATTTATTGAAATAAAATATCAAAATCAATTATATTAAATCTGATTTTACATAGAATGCAATATAAAGTGTCGCTGCCCATACCATCCGTACTTATATCACACAAATATTTGGTTTTCGTAGTTAAACATTAGGACAAGATGCAATACGTGGCGCGCTTTTTGATTAAAGCTTTAATTTTTCTTCAATTTTTTTCAGTACGTTTTGTAAATTTACTAAGTAAGTACATATTTTATTAAAATTCAATTAAAGTGATCATTGCAATTTTGTACGTATAGTTAAGTTACCTTATAGAAGTCCTTGCAAGGGTCAGCAGTGAGGTCCATAGACAGCACCAGGTTAGCCGCCGAACGCAGGCATTCTTTACTCTCGCATATTCGTACTGGTTTATGGTGTTTTTGTTGTGCATCTAAAAAGTAGACGACATAATATGAAAATTAAATTTAACAAGTGTTGAAATCAAAATATCATACTAAAACATATCTCCACCAATACTATAGAAGACCCAAAAATTAATGGTCAAAAACAAAACGGAAGAAGCTAGGTAGACAGTCTATTTGCTGTCAAAGGGTTCTAGACAATACACTGACATATTTCGGCTACGTTTTTGCCTAAACGGCCGACCCCGGCATTACAGAAGCCATTATGATAAATAATAATTACACTTACATAGAATGGTCATGACGATAGCTAAACATAATAATAATAGTAGAATACACACTAGGATTATGATGGTGAGTTTTTGACTGTGTTTTCTTCGGAATCTGAAAGAAAATTAAATTTTAGAAAATGCCTTCGTTATTTAAACTCTTCTTCTTCTTTTTTGTATTGGACCCGCATTAAAGCATTTGCCAGTGTCAAGTATTAGGATTTTTCAAGTTTCTTGATTAAAACAAGTTGTAAATGTTCTAGTCACAATCTAAGTCACGTATACAGTCAATTTATAAGTCGAGTCCTGTTTCAGTTTTACTCCTTGTGACGTTCTACGGCAACTCAATGTTGGTCCCTTATGCTTTTTCTACTTTTCATGTTAATTAATATCTGCAATATCAAGTCCTAGTTACAGTCCAAGTCCAATAAAATAAGTGATGGAGAAGTCCTAGTCAGGACTCATAAAGTGTTGTGACTTTACTTATGGGTCTTTATACTGTTGTATATCGACAGATAAAAAAATATACGCTACGAATTGATAACCTCCTCCTTTTTTGAAGACGATTAATAATGAAATAAGAACAGCAGTCACCCTCAACGTTACATTAGTTCTCTAGGAACAGACTACATGATACGGGCACATAAATTAGGTAGGTATATGATGAAAAAATACATAACTATTTTCGAATTTTAAATCGAAGGATTTCTTTGTCCGTTATTTTACTGTCGAACATTCTATTTGTTAGGAATAGAGGCGGAAGAGATATACCTATATGTAGCTCAAAACACTTCTTTTTGAGGAAACAAGTGTTTTACAAAATCAAAAATTAAAAATCATTTTGACGAGAATAACACAAAGTACAATAAATATACAATCTGATTTTTTTAAGATATTTGTAATGTGACAAACAAGTATATCTCAGTGAATGAATTTGGAAATAATTATTATGAAATAAATATTCTGCAGTCATTTCTTTCAACGTTACGAAGGTATCAGGGGTTAATTGCGAAATAAAAATATGTTATCTGTCAAATTCTAGCTCAAAATCGCATATTATTCTCACCTTGAAGTTCTGGAGCCTACCGCTATCAAATATCCCGATTCGACCAAGTCATTGCCGTTCTTGAGGGGTGGAGTCGTAGCGTTAGCACTGGCTGTACCTGCATGAAAACATTTATTTTAATTTTCTTTTTATTATTTAATCTAATTGAGGTGATGGACGCTATCCTGTCAATTTCGTAAAAAAAAATATTTCACATTAGAAAACTCAAACACCCCCGACAAAAAAAGGCAGAATCATAGCTACACTCTCAAAAAAAAACCTCTTTCAAACAAAAAAAAAAACTAAATCAAAATCGATCCATCCATCCGTTAGCTACAATGCCACCATCAAACTTAAAACAACCATATTTTTTTGGGTAGGTGGTTAAAAATACCATATCATGAGACGTTTAGCTTTTTTTTAATATTGTAATTTTTGGAATAACTTCCATGCCCTTTTTTCCGCCAGCGTTTTCACCTTGTACTTGTTCATTTGCTCCACAAACGTTTTGGCAGCTTTACTATCCATAAATGCCTTACTACTACGGACTATTACAAAATAAAAATAAAAAATCATTTGTGTTTTAACCGACTTCCAAAAGAAGGAGGTTATCAATTCGGTATGTATGTTTTTTTTGTATGTTTGTTTACCGATTACTCAGCCAATTGTGCATTGATGATTCTTTTAGTATTTGGTAGATCATAGTTCAGAGGTAGTCCCACATAAATTTTATCAAATTCGATGCAGTAATTTGGTTTTTATTATAAAATAACTAGTATAATATCATCCAAGCGCCTGTAGCGTATTTTGAAGTCGGTTTTTTCAGTTTTTTAAACTATTTCTATTATAGTAAATAATTATATAACTATTCACTTACTTACTTCAAACTATTTAACTTTAAGATTATAAAACGCTTTACTTTAGACGTCATTTAAACGTGTGGTTACTTTTAACATTTTTATTTCTAGATGAAAGAACTTTTCGCATACATGGTGTTATTAACCTAATGATTACTAAAGTTAAATTTATATTTAGTACATAAGTTGTCGGTTCGACTGGATTTATTGTTGAAATATAATTGCTTTATTATTTTTCACGTGTTCGTGAATAAGTATAATGTAGATGATGGTGGAATAGCATGTCGTTGTGGATTTATAGTTTTAATTACCTACGTTTTAATATTCTACGCATAAATGAAATATTTTTGAATGCATTTGTTTTTAGGACTAGATAAAGTGTAATTTTTTTATTGACAATTTTTTCTCTTTGGCGGGATATATCTCGCACACATCGCATCTGAGAAAAAAATGATGTATGGAACCTTAGTTTTGTTATAAAATACTTATTCAACGAAACCCCACACGATGGGGTGGGGTTGAAAAAAATATTCACCCCTTCTTTATATATATGGAGTAACCCTTTTTTCTATAGCGGTTAACATAATACATGTACAATATGTACATGCCAAATTCGTTTATATTTTCGGTCTGATAGTCTCGAGTAAAATGACTTTGACATACGGACGGACAGACAGACAGACATGGCGAAATTATAAGGGTTCCTCGTAGTTACAACGGAACCCTAAAAACGAAACTTGATCTTTCAAACGTCAAAAAAGCCACCCCTTATTTTTTGTGCGTTAGTAAGTATACCTCGTATTCTATATCTTGCTTAAAAAATTCGAGTGAAGGTCAAGGCGTGTGTAACCCGCCCACGTGCCTAGGTTTTATGCCCACACTAGTCAGGCTTCGGCGTGAAATATGGGTTAGGTAGACGTACCTAAGTCTAGCCCGAGCACCGATAACATCTGTAAGCCGCAACAAAATACTTAGCTACTTTGAAGGCTTGCTCTAGCTTTTGGTGAAAATTCCGATACTTTTTGATCGACTTCCAAATAGGAGGAAATTCCCAATTCGTCTGTATGTTTTTAATATGTTTGTTCAGCGATTACTTCGCCAATTATGAATTTATTTTGATGATTCTTATTGAAGTGAAACAAATTTTAACTGATTTATCTCGTACATTTTACATAATTTTATGACCTGGCGTTTCGAACACTTTGCAGCGTCCGTGGTCACAGGGGAGACTTCTAGATGACATTATAGTATTTTTTGTTATGAAAATATCAATTAAATTGTTTCATTTCAATGAGTAATAATCACGGAAACCTTAGAAAACATTATTATTTCATTTTGATGATTCTTGTCTGGTAGGTCACACTTCAGAGTAGTCTAGTAAAAATAAGATTTGTGACAACATAAAAGACACTTAAGTATATTGTTATTTAAATGAATGTACTGGTGTTTTGAAATACATTTGACACAATTTCATAATTATATTATAAAAGCTAATTTCGTTACCTTTATATGCTCTAACGGCTGAACCGATCGTTATGAAAATTAGTATAGAGATAGCTTTGGACCTGGAGACGGACCTAGGCTACTTATCATCATCATAATCATCACGGTTTTTCATAACTACGCGAGTGAAACCACGAAACGCAGCTAGTCTATAAATGGGGGATTATTGTTGATCTATGATTTTTAGTTATTTTCCTATGATAATTTCAAAGAATCCCCCCAGTTGCAAATACTGCGATCTGCTCCATACAAACGGATTTATTTTTACTAGACTAGAGGTCCCATATAAATTCTATCAAAATCGGTTCAGTGCTTTTGTTTTAGTTACAAAATAACTAAAAAATATGGCATCTAAGAAAACGAATTACGTATTTTGAAATTGGGTTTTTCAATTTTTTTAAGTATAATTATACGTGAAAGCGAGAAATATGACTTCTACAGGTTGCACCTACATACTTGCGGCCTTACGCTTGCGGAAAAACGTTACTCAACTTTGATCAACGTCTCAAATTCTCTGTCTAATTTCCGCATGTGTCAGCGAGAAGTTGACAAATATGTTGAGCATTGGGTCCTCTTGCTAAGGAGAACACAATATTCATAAGTTAGAAGTCACTTATGTCACTTAAATAATTAATAGTAGTTATACCAATATCGTGATATTTAAGTTCTATAGCTAAGGTTATATGTAAAACATTTTTTGGAAATAATATATTTAATATAAAAAAATATATCATAAAATAAGCAGTCGCAGCTGCGGAGCGGGAGCTCGGGGGTTGATCTGGCCCGTATCAATGCCGCCACTACACCGGAATCCGGAGCATGGCTGCACGCTTTGCCTTCTCCACACATGGGTACGCTTTTGGACAACGACTCTATGAGAGTAGCCACGGCTCTTCGTTTAGGAAGTTCCGTTTGCGAGCCCCACGTTTGTACCTGTGGAGCTAGGGTTGAAGCAGACGGTCATCACGGCTTGAACTGTACTCGATGTGCCGGCCGAAGACCTCGACATCACGCCATAAATGACCTCCTGAAGCGTGCCCTTGTTTTAGCAGAAGTGCCATGCACGTTAGAGCCCCCAGGTCTGTCGCGTTTTGACGGCAAGCGACCGGATGGTCTGACGCTGATTCCATGGCAGAAAGGGCGGTGCCTCGTGTGGGACGCCACATGCGTAAGCACGTTCGCGTCCTGCTATCTCCCTGCCACTCAGCAGTCGGCTGGTGCGGGAGCGGAAGCCGCCGCCCGAGGTAAACACCTCAAATACGCATGTCTGGAATCGGCGTATGACTTCGTTCCGTTTGCCGTTGAGACAGCGGGACCGTGGTGCTCTGAGGCAAGGAAATTCGTAACGGACCTAGGCCGCCGATTAAGGGAAAGAGGGCAGGACCCTCGGGCTGGATGGTTCCTGGTCCAGCAAATTTCTTTAGCAATTCAACGCGGCGAGTGTGCTAGGAACATTCAGGCGGGAATTCGCGCGGGGGATCATTAATTGTATGTTTACTGGTTTTGACTCGAAAATTTCTCTTTTTTCGGGACAAGTAATATAATTACGCTAATGTAAAAATTTAATTTTAAGAATAAGATTATTTAGTTTTAATTTGACATGTAATATTTGTAAAAAGATACTAATTATAAAATAATATTTAAATTAAATAATAATGTATTTGTATTGATCAAATTTAAAAAATTCAAGAGTAACGTTTTTCGGTTACATCCCTGATGTGAAAAGTTTTGATAAATTACTGCGATTGTCGTACAAATAATAATAATAATAAAGTTACAAGCCTTTTGAAGGCTGCAACTACCCGGCTAGTCGTCGTTAGCGCTTAAAACTGCTTATTCATCAAAACAAGCACGTGAAAATTATTGTGTGCGCGTATGTACTTCCAATGTGTGAGATATATAGCTCAGCTATGCTCAACGCACGCAGCTATCTCTCTCGCGCATCACATTTTTAAACATATAAAGACGTTTATTTACTTATGTAGGAGAAATATTTTAAGAAAAGTTTTTCTTCGATATCGTTCTAAAAATATATTTTGTTCAAAACTCTGTCGTATATAAATAAAAAAAACTGTCTCTCACTTTTATAATATTTCCACTCAATGATTTTATATGTTTAAAAATGTTGTAATGCGTGAGAGCTGCGCAATTTGAGCGTAAAACTAAAGGTTAGAATTTACTAAAATCGCAAGTAAATAGCTCATTTCCTTCCTAGACAGCGAAGGTCAGATGGCGAAAAAGCACAAGCCTTTCTAAATAATGAATTTAAAATAATTGTGGCTTCGCATTATTATAGTTTTTAATGAATGAATTAGTGAAGAAAATATACATAAATAACTTACGAGTGACTGTTGGTCCCAAACCATCACCTTCTGGACTCTCTCCCGACCACGCTCGCATTTTTACTTAGGTGCAACTTTCGCTACTTATTCGTAACTTTACCTATTCACTAGTACATAACAAACGCTTTTAATAAACCTCATTTTCTCTGTAACAACAGATTCGATTGACTCCGATCGTAAAAAAACTACTTGACACTTTTTAAGTAATTTTCATTCTAAATTACTTAATTATTTTCAAAAACAAACTTTTAATTCATACTTTTTTATATTACTAAAACTTGTATCTTTTAGACAACACTACTTAAACGTGAAAATTTAAAGTCAACAGAAACACGTTTTCAAGTTATGTCTAAGTCAGTTACTTATATTTAACCTAGACGAATTAGTAACACAAAATTGTTATTCAATTGTTTCCAATTTTAATCTAAGCACGTAAACAACTTGGCAAGTAAGAGTTAAGTTACACTGTGCTTAGTTTCATGGTATTTCAGTGACTGGTGTATTGTGGTTTACTGAAGCATTTCTGTGCTTTTAGGGTGACCATGAGGGTGGTATGTTAATTAAAGGGCGTACTTTGGACAAGGCTACATTGCGAACTGTTGATAATTATACAGGTATTCACAAAATTTGGGTATTTAATTTAGGATTGTTAAGTTCAAGTTTATTGAAGGTCAGTTTGGGAAAATCTGTTAATAATTATTTCTTATTATGTTTAAATTCCCGATGCTAGAATAAGGGAATAAGACCTCGTGAGCACAGCTTTTTTGCAATAAGTAATGTTGGAAAAAAAAATGTGTTCGCGAGGGCTACTGTTTGTAGAACTACTAGTTTTCGTGCAACAAAACTTATTTATGGCCACTCTACAGACCTAATTCATAGGACAGTGGCAGTGATGTGCCTCGCGTCACGCGATGGCTAGTGATGTGCCGAGTCGAGTTATCGATTCAACAACCCTTGCGAATATTCATTCACAAACGCTGTCGGAGGTTGTTACCACGTGTTTTATTGCTGAGCCTTGAAGGCAAGCTTGGTCGTGCTTTTTATGAGTGAAATATTTTGTAAACATCGTACAGACGTAATAAAAACCTTAATACGATTGTAATGTCATATTATTATACTCTTTATTTAACTAAAATCTCGGGTCGCAGCCCGGTCCTTTGATGGGCATCAGTGGAGCCGAAGCCAACACTGAGAGGCCCTTTACACAAAACAAAATAAAAATACAGGTTTTTTGTATGTGGATAGATGATGGAACTATTGAACAATATGGAATTTGACAAATCGGGGCTATTGAGATGAAATGGTTATGACTTATGAAACTAGTTTATTGGCTGATACTCTCACGTAGTGAATAAGATAAGGTGTTAAATAACACTTAATTTGAAATTATTTCAGTAAGGTCCTACCTACATACCTACATACTTACTTATGTAGGTACCTGGTCGACAAAAGCAGACAAGTGTCTTAATTTTTTGATCAAAAAGCTTGTAGATGTTACTATACTTATATATATGCTTCCTGATTATAAATATTTCAATTTCTATGAAGTAATGTTTGAACGACAAAAAAAATTAATGAAGTAATTTTTGGACAGGGATGACTTCATACAAGTGGCGGGAAGACGCTGGATGCAAGCCGCTTCCGTCAGGTCTTTTTGGAAATCTATGCCCTATACTTATATATATATTTATATATATATATATATATCAGGCCTCCGCCTATGTCCAGCTGTGGTCTTCTTATGGCTGAGATGATGATGATGAATTTTTGCTCGAGTTTACTTTAAAATAATAATCATAAATTGAGCTAAGGGGACTAAAAAAGTCTCATATATTTAGATGGTCACAGACCACAGACAGGCGGTAGGTAGACATCTATCTTCCTAAAATCTATGACCATCTATAAATCTATGAGACTTTTTAGTTATATAAAATGTAAATGTAAAACTATCGAGTTGAAAAGTACATCACTAAAAAGATCGATTTTCCCATATGAATATTGGATTGGAGGTATGTCGTTCCGACTTCTGTTTTAAATAATTTAATAATAATAACATGACAGTTTCTAACTGGGTTATGGCATGCCACGGGACAGCGAGGATCGATGGATATTTCTCTTATCGGGACGATCGATTGAACTTAATTATATTTAAAGTAGGTTATGGAAATAATGGCAATGAACTTTAGACAGGCATAAGTCATGATGTATGTCTGATACTTGTCTAAAGTACATAGCGATATTAATATATTTTAATGAGAGTTTATACTTTGTAAATCTGTTTGTAATCACTACAAAATGTTCTTATCTTGTCGAAAGAGAAGTAATTTTTCGTAGTTGTTCGTAATAGACTGGCTTTGTCCACATATACTCCATGGGCAAG
Source organism: Lycia hirtaria (assembly GCA_947563715.1). Classification (NCBI taxonomy): domain Eukaryota; kingdom Metazoa; phylum Arthropoda; class Insecta; order Lepidoptera; family Geometridae; genus Lycia; species Lycia hirtaria. Next base: position 15,903,568 of record OX387375.1, on the reverse strand, counting down.
GGTGAGATTTGATAGAATCGAATTTTCGAAGAAAGAACTTATTTTCTTGGTATACATAGGAGTCATCATGATCATCTCAGCCACAAGAAGTTCACTGATAGACATAGGCCTCCCCTATGGATTTCCAAAAAGATTGGTTGGAAGCGGCTTGCATTCTTGCGTGTTCTCGCCACTTGTATGAGGTCATCTTGTAGACTTCCTACGCTGTGCTTGCCGGTGCGTGGTCTCCACTCGAGAAATTTTCGACCCCATCGGCAGGTCCACGTGCTATGTGCTCTTCTAATTGTTACTTCAACTTTTTAATCCGCTGTGCTATGTCTGTGACTTTCGTACGTCTACGGATCTTCTTAATTCTGATTAAGTACAGGAAATAAATCCGAGTAATACATAAATCCGAGAAGAGATTTATTCACTGAGGCTGTATCTTTTTCGAGACGTCATTTGCACCGATCTTGTACAGTTGAGCTGCAATTGTGAGGTAGGTATATTTTTACGTAGATATTACTAATTAATTTAAATAAAAATGCGCTATTCAGTACTGACAGTAAAACAATTATATTATGCACTAATCTAATAATACGGACATGATCTCAACGCTTTAACAATAAATAATACAATTGTTCAGTTTTCACTACCACCCGTGACCATAGGATCCACCATAAGACCCCACAGACACTACTTTGGAGAAAACTGGTTCAGAATAGCTTTGGACAATGGGGGCAGAGTGAACCACGGGCTGGGCTACTATAGGCTGGGAGTAGACTGGAGCATGGACCACTGGGGCAGCGTGAACTACTGGGGCGGCGTGAACCACTGGCTGGGCTACTGAGACTGGATGGATCACCTGGAACGAAGGAGAGAATCAAAATCTCGTTTTTTTCATAACAATATTAAGTGAAGAGTATTAAGTCAAATCTACATAATAATGTTTTTGTTTACAATACGTACAAGATTTATTGTATTATCCGATTTTTATTATTATTAGGGAAATGCTTTAAGAAGTTTACCATGGCATGAAGGCAAATTGTTGTTCAACTGCTCCGTAATATATAGCTATGATTGGCAATAAAGTATGTTGAGATAATAAGGACTAATAATAGTTCGTTAACTTCTAAGCCAGGCCTACAGGGGTGGTTCAATGTATTAATTGGGCCCATCTAATTGCTATTTAATAAAACTCAGTTCTTTGAATAGCACTTATTGTGACCTCTATTAAATCCTCCAAGGTAGATCTATATATTGATACACTTTACGTACCACCTATTCCAGACGAGAGAGTCTTATATCCTATACGCATCGTTTTTTAACCCCTGACCCAAAAAAGGGTGGTACATGTGTATCTGTGTCTGTGTGAGCGATTTTGATCTAATTTTGGTTTGAAATAGAATTTGATCAAGAGTGTTTTTAGCTATGTCTTATCAAAATTGGTTCTAACATATTGTATGATATAAAAATTTAAGTACCTATATGTGAAGTAGGTGAGTTTTTTTGTATTTGATAATTCTACGATTGACCAGAAGTTAAGCGACGGTGTGGTCGAAGATGGAGCTCGTCAATGTAGAAGATATCTATCGACTGTAGCCTTAAAATTTCATGATTATAACTCTAAGGAAACAGAGAAGGCGGAAAAGATGACCCGATTTGACAAATATGACACGGAGTGTTTCAAATGAGATTGCACAAACGTGGGCAAAGTGAACCTAGAAAAAAAACAGTATTGTTCATGTTACCCGTTGGAAAGAAGAGTAGCTTGTAGCAGCAGGTTTTGCGATAGCCACGGCGGGGGCAGCGTGAACCACGGGCTGGGCTACATACTGCTGGGCTACCACTTGCTGGGCTATCACCGGTTGGTGTACTGCCACGGGCTGTTGGACTACGCTAAATGATGAGATCTGCAACAATATTTGCAATATAATATAATGCCTCATTGCATTACATTCTAAGTATATAGGCTTGTGCATTAGAACTTTTAAACTATTTTATTCTTTTAGATGAGTATGATGATCCGTTAAAAAATTACGATGCTATTAAATGAAATGAATTTAAATTAAAAACTAATAAAATAAATATTTGTTTTAAATAGATGAATAAATAAATATAAATTAAACAAATATTTTTAAATACTTTTTAAATATTTATTTTATTAGTTTATTTATTTTATTTATTAGTCTCCTTGCGGTTATGGTCTGTGACGTCGGAATGTGACTGCACACTCACATTATAGGAGTAGGTATGCGTCTGAGAGCACAGTATACATAAATATTATGACGCGTGAAAGAGATGGAATAACTACGTCATGATTGCTGCTGTCTCTTCACCTCACGCGTACCTACGTAAAACGGTACCGCTTTTGCACATGGTACACTGAAATCGCTGTATCTTCGATATTTTTCATTCAATTTTAATATTTTTTTCACAAATGGTTGGATTGTTAATAACTACAATTCTGTACTACCTCTAATCTTTCTAGTGCATTTAAAAAGTAACATCACGGAGTAATTACTCAATGTATGTTTGTATCAGGTGGTATCCATGGTAGTCTAGCACTAGATATTGACTGGCCAGACGATTGTCCTGAATTCCCATACAGTTAGTCAACAACCTACGCCTAATATCGAGTAGATTATCTACATTAGGTATGTTTGTAAAAAGGTTTCAGCCTTGGCTGCTTGTAAGATATTGAATTATTAAAGAAAAATGGATTATTATTTGAAGTGTTGAGCTATCTACCGTAGATAAGTTTTGAACAACGATTTTTATGTAGTACTAATGTATGTTTTGAATATGAATTTTTGCAAAGTAAAGCCGGATTTATTAAATTATTGTGTTTCTGTTTCTTTTTTTTATGTTTGACCCCTATGGCCCTCAAGATGTTTTCATTCGCTGTTTGATGTTTGAACAATTAATAATACGACAATACTTTGAGAAAATAGAGATGCGTGCCGCGGGATTCGAACCCAAAACCTACGGATCACAAATCAGACGGTCTTCCAATTAGGCTGCCAGAAAATGTTGATACAAAAACATTGCTCTCTTTTTAAGCAAGCTGATAAAACTTGATATTATGGTTAAAGTATAAAGGAAATACAGCTTACTCCATGTGGATCCCAACCAGAGATGAGGCCTCCTGGTTTAGCTGCTGCTACATAGAATACTGCAAAAAGGATCTGCAATTGAGAAAAGTTAAAATAAGATAAAAATATTTCAAACATTCTGTGATAACGTCATTTTTATAAAGATTTTATTTTATTTTATTTTATTTTATTTTTTATTCATTTTGATTTTTTCATTTTTTTCATTTTTCCTTATATGTAATGCCCTCTGTACAACTAGCTGGGCCAGCTTGTTGAGCCAACGTCTACAGCGGGACTTGGCGTTATGTTAATAGACGGGATAAAAGTGACCCGACATCTTGGCCCAACGGTGGGCCAAACGTTGGCCCAGTATGTACAGCGGGCTTTATGGTGGAGTTTTGAAAGTAAAGTCGCGTTCATGGTAATACACTCCAAAAAACATAGGTATATTTTATGACTCATCTAAAAATGACTTAGGAAGCATCTTAACCTTAGTGCTAGTACGATCTGAATATTTTATATCTGAGGTATAATCGCGTTTCGTATGTCGATATATTATTCTTAAGGAATAAATGGCTAAGAGAGTCAATACTCTCTCAATAGACGTACGTATCTATCTATAAAGAAGTACACTCTTATAGGGGTTTGAATTCTGTGCCGCGGACGGACGTCTTAATAGTTATGAAAATGCCACGTTGTCGGTCCGAGCATGCATGCACCCGTGAAATGTACTTTTTGTCCAAGCGACGCAAAGAAACGTGTTGGAGTTGTAACTATGTGTTTTTATATGTATGTATGTAATATGACTATGTGATTTGTGGCTCTCTAAAGACCAAACGCATGGGTTGATTAATGATTGATACATTTGTGATAGATTCATCAAAATCTGATATTAGATTCACCTTTGTTGCGCAAGTGTAACTGGGTTATAATTATAACTAATTAGCTAATATGGCTAATTTGTAGTGTTAAAATGTATCTTTTAAGATTTTTTTTCTCCCTATCTTATCGAATGGATTATCAGAATGATATGTTTTAAATATTATTATAAAAATATAATGTGGATGGAGTGAATTATACAGTAAGGTATTTTGTTTTTATTTGAATATAGAATTCCTATAAATTTTCTATGTAAATATGCAGGGTAGCGACTTTTATATTTTTAACTTTTTGGACGAATTTCGGAAATAACCAACGTGAAGTATATGATTTTTCATTTATTTATATTTGCTAGAGTAATTCTACGTACTCACAAGGGACTTCATGTCTGTGTTCACAGCCACCGGTGTAGGAATGTGATATGGGCAATTATCTGCGCCTGCGCTCCTTTTATATCGACCGAGGGATATATCAGGCGCGGAACACTTCCGGCGAATTCCGAGCTTAGTAGTAAAAATTGTATGCTAAGGAGCCATAAACTTTGCTTGTCGCTATTCAGCTGTATAAAACGTGTCCGCTTCATTCCTACTCTTCAGTCATATATTGCATCATGTGGGCGTCACGTGAAGAAAAAAATATTGCCAAAATACGTGGTAATTTAATGCATTAGTTTATGCCACCTAACTAGTGATGGACTAAAACGCACGCACAAAAATATGGACATCTTTTTATAACCGCTGTCAGCAATTTTTATATTTATATAAGAGATCGCTTTTAGCGATAAGGCCGCCTGTTGTTGCACTAGTCTATTTAAGTCCTTTGTTATTACTTTTAAGGTGTGTACAATAAAGAGTTCAACTATAAATCTATCTATTATTGGCAACAAGTACTTAGTAGACACGGTGTGAAACACTATATCCTCCATCTATTGAGCGTAGCGTTTTTTTTTTCATAAATGGTTAGAAATGATATGGGGCGCGGGAATGCCGCCACTTAGCCACTATTCAAAACGTTTAATTCTAAATGTTGATGATTCAAAAGATCATTGTTAAGGTCTTTCTATGATATATTAAGCTATCACTTGCACATTTTATGCATTTAATTATTTCAGATAGAAATATTAATTATTTCAGTTGTAGCAATTACAGTGGATAAAAAAAACTAAAATACACACAGTACGTGTACCTACAAAGTTAGATGTGAAATTCTACGAAATTCTTCAAAGTTCCATTGATGGGCATGCACGGTGGCCAGGCCTTGTATGTGAGACGGGTCACACCTGCCTGGAGACATGTATTGCTTGAAACTGATCTACGCGGATGTTCCAAATTCATTTCAGTTCTAGAGAACACAAGACTGCGGAGTCGCTTGTTTTTATTTTTGTTAAAATTTTGCAAACCAAAAATCAATTTCTTCTAAAGCTTACTTTATAGTCCACATTAGACATTGTAACGATACATGTTTTGAAAGAAAAAAGTTATTTTGTGATTTCAGAGCTCCATACAGTTTTACTCCGATTACCTTACACGTCAAAGTCGAGCATAAATTTAGCAAAGATTAAAATACATACATACATACATATTTGTGGACATTTCACAAATTTGTATGTAAAAAAATCTTCATCATCATTATTGATATATAACCACAAGAATTCTACCGCTGGATTTAGACCTCGTCATTAGTCCCTGTGTATGCTCCAATTTTAAATAGTTTGGATTTGTTAAAATAGATATTGATCAAGACTTTACTAGCAGCATAAAACATGTACATAAGTCGAAATAGCTGCAAGTCTTAAACACTATTTGTGATGCTCTAGTTGTCCGAAATTATATAAATCGTGTTCATTATCATCATCATAAGAAGTTTACTTATTATGTATAAGCGAACTTCTTATGGCCTTTCCCATGGATTTCCAAAAAGACCGATTGGAAGCAGCTTGCATCCAACGTCTTCCCGCCACTTGTATGAGGTCATCTGTCCATCTCGTGGCTGGTCTTCCTGCGCTGCGCTTGCCGGTGCGTGGTGTCCACTCAAGAACTTTTCGGCCCCATCAGCCATCAGATCAAATCGTGTTACATGAACCAAAATAATAAGCCTCCAGATAGGAAATTCAAAACAAAGTTATATATTATAGCGTAGATGTCAATGTTGGGATTAATAAGTGGAGTGTGAAGAGAATGGAAATAAATGAGAATGAATGTGTTACATAACATACTGCTTACTCTACTAAGAGCAATGATGTAAGAGATTATAATTATTTAAGATAAACTTAGTAAAAACGTATAGAAAAAATAATATGAAGAAAATACGTTACGCAACTCTACGGCTTCCTCTGTTTTTATTAAATCACCTGCTATTTATATCAAACGTAAAAAAATAGTTCGAATAGGATTCTGCAATATTTGCACTCCTGTGGTACTCTTATATTGCAACAACTAGTTATGCCTCGCTGCTTCAGCCGTGTACTCACTACAAGCGGTAAAGATGATGATGATGGAAAGTAGTCTATGTTAGCTTCCCGAGCGTGGCTCGGTACTCTAACCTAGTTAACCATAAAATCTTATTCAATATGTCGCCCGTGACACAAAGCACTGTTTATCCCCATAGTGCATAATTTACTATTGTATTCATCTATATATTTACTATTGTATTTATCTTTGAAAGAAGTTTTAAAACGTCTCTGACTATCATATTATACTTTATTCAGATCCCTTTCACGTCTAAAATTAAACGAAAAGCCTATCCTGACACCAGAACAAACAATTTAAATCATTTTAGTAAGAAGTAAGAACTATAAAAACAAGTCAGGTAGCAGCAATTAAACTGCTTTACCTCTTATAGACGATTCTGTGAAAACATAGTTTTAGCATTGAATAGGGGAAAAAACTATGTTGAGACCAATTATAGAGGCTTGGCAATAATTGAAGCAGTAACTTGAAAGTCTTGTTATTATGACTCCAGTGAGTGTGACCAAGAGTGATCGTACAATTTGGTTAGAAATTATCATGCTTAATTGTTTTTTTTTTAAACGAGCGCGATCCAACTTTGCATCGCTATAAAAGTTGATCGTAACCCCACAGGTCCTCATAAAAGTCCTTAAAGATAAAGAAAAAGATAAAAATAAAGATATATTTATTTGTCAAAACATGTGTACAGGTGTAGATGTCAAGCGTTAATATTGGTCAAACATGTTTTTACCACATAGGGTGTACAAATATGAGAGTGAAGTAGCTTACACTTACATGCTTAAGTCATTTTAGTTACAATATAGATATATTTATTTGTCAAAACATGTGTACAGGTGCAGATGTCAAGCGTTAATATCGGTCAAACATGTTTTTACCACATAGGGTGTACAAATATGAGAGTGAAGTAGCTTACACTTACATGCTTAAGTCATTTTATTTAATTAGTTACATCATCAATTTCATTAGTTACAATATACATATTTAATTTTATAGATTCTAATGTCAGTAGTTAGTATTAATTCTTATTGAAATCAAATTTATCCTGTAGGAAGTCATCTATTTTATAGTAGCATTTAGCAGTCAATAAAGCTTTGAGTTTCTTTTTAAAAAGGCTCGTATTAAGGTCTCTTATACTTTGTGGTAAACTTAACTCCAGGAGTGGTGTTATTGTGACTGGAATAAGGACGATTATTGTACATGCCATAAGTTGTGAAGACCATTTTCCATTAGGTTCTCGTATGCCATTTCTCTTTGTAAAAAATTAAGAATTTAAGAAATAATATAATGTTTAAAAGATTAAATAACGGAACGATATTGGTATTTGAGCTTACGCCAGCGTCTATTAATATCGAAAGTGCTCTAAGCAAACGTGTACCAATTATAGTTTAGACTAGTTCAAGCTGGCAAAGATGCAGTGATATTAACAGTGACAGAATTAAATCGAATGTCTTTTATCATCATCATCATCATCTCAGCCATAAGAAGTCCACTGCTGGACATAGGCCTCCCCCATGGATTTCCAAAAAGACCGATTGGAAGCGGCTTGCATCCAGCGTCTTCCCGCCACTTGTATGAGGTCAATGTCTTTTAAATAAATAGAGGTAAATGTCTTTTATGCTGTCGTGGTTTTGCTTGTAATATGAATGGATGGACGGGTGTATATCGGGGGCTTAAAAGCTTGCAATCCCAAGTTACCAGAATTTGAATAAAATTAATAAATATAATTCTTGCTTTAAAGATGAGGATAATAATAGATAATTTTATGTAAGTTTTATTTATATAACTAGTTGTTATATGAACACTGAAAGGTAACATTTGGTGTTTTTATTTATTCTACCTACTAAACCTGCTGCTGCACTGAAAAAATATGAATTACGGGACAAATAAAAAAAATAAAAAAAAATTACTCGAATACTTGGGCTTACATAAGTAAGCCCAAGAATGATCTTTGTTCCTTGATTAGGTGCAAAAAAGTTAAGTTAATATCGTATTTTGTTGCAGACTAGGCAGTAAGAAGTAAAAATATTTTTGTAACAACTTTAAACGTATGTTACGTTTGTACTAAACAAACGTAACATACGTTTAAAGTTGTTACGTCCATACTGTTTTATACTATGATGTAGGTAGGCATGTTTTAATTAGACAGTAATTGTTCGTCACAGTGTCATTTCAATTTATAATTCCTGTCTAAGTTTGGGGACTGATCTGGTAGTTTTTTCCTTACTCCACCCATCTGCCTGATTATTCCCATTTAGTCGATCTTTACGTAAATATTACGTCTAGTACAAAATTGTAACTAGTTCGACGAAACAGTATAAGGTATTCGTAGCTGGAAGATAATCAGTTAAATTATTGTATTTAATTATTGAAATAAAAAATAAATAAATAGTAATACAAATTAAACCCAAAATGTAACTGTTTAAATTTTTATTGCTTCTAAGTATCTTTATTACAAAGAAACAGTATCTGAAAATCAACTGGAACTTATAACTGACACGTCCTAGTTACCTCGACATGCGGTTAGCTAGACAATTAGAGTAATAGTTAGGTCGCACGAAAAAAGTCGATAGTCCATTAAAAATACATGCACTATCGATTGACACGATAAAATCAACAGTAACGTGTCTATACTTATATATTTATCTTTTTAGGGTTCCGTACCTCAAAAGAAAAAAACGGAACTCTTATAGGATCACTTTGTTGTCCGTCTGTCCGTCTGTCTGTCTGTCTGTCTGTCCGTCCGTCCGGGTGTCAAGACCTTTATCTCGGGAACACGTGAAGGTATCGTGTTGAAATTAAAACCATATACGCAGACCTATAGTGTCTTGCTGCAAAAAGAAAAATCAAGTTTATCAGTTTTCGTAAAAAAAGTTACAGCGGAATATGTCGTAACAAATGCACATTTCGACACACAAGGGAATCAAAACCTACGGGGTACTTCCCGTTGACCTAGAACTATGAAATTTGGCAAGAAGCATTGTGTTAGAGTAGGTACACATACTTATAGGAAAAAAACCGAAAACCAGACATTAATTAATTTAATCATAAAAAAATTGTGTCCTTATGCAAGGAATGAGGGTCCAAATTTGTATGTGAATGAACCGTATCATGTGGGGTATCATATGAAAGAACTTAATTAGCGTTAGTTAAAGCAGGGGTTTAAATATTTTTACGATGTATATTTTTCGATATAAGAAGGAAAAAAAAAAAAAAAATGATCTCCCCCTTTTATCTACTAGTTTGTACGGAACCCTCGGTGGGCGAGTTTGAGTCGCACTTGTCCGGTTTTTTTTTAACTGAACTAACATGCACGCTTTGTCGTCATTGTGTCTGGGTATAAACAAACATTGCGATGCTATTACTGCTGACTATTAGGACACAACCTATATGAACAAGCAAGGATTTTAGAATTGCTTTATGATGGTTAGTTAGTCATATTATACATACTTTAATTAGCATTAGTACCTATACAGTACACACCTATCAAACCTATGCATGATTGATGGTTAATAACACAATACATAATATAGGGTAGTATTAGTATAAATGCCATACATCAATGTAATCGCTGGCGACTACATAAAACCTAGAATTTCGAAAGGAACGCTATCTAGAGAGCATCTAGGTCATCTAATGAATAATTCCTTATAAGGTGGGTTTAAATTAGTAAGTATGTGTCACGCGTCGATCGGTACTGGGAGGTACCTATATCTAGCATTAATAAATTGTTAGGTTACTCGTTCAAAATAATTGTTTCTTTTTATGGTGATAAAAAAATTAAGTTATAATTATGGTTACCTATCAATGATTCGAATTGTGAAATGTTGAATATTATTTCCCCGAAATCTATTTTATTAACACGCTTTCGGTCGACCTGTATGTAACTAACTATGTAATGAAATCTAAGGTAACTAATTTAACCATCTTCCAAGGATCGTAGCATCATGAAAATTGGCAGCTGTATGTAGTTCTGATGACAATACAATAATATGGTACTGTCAAACTGTTCTGATGATGGAGACGGAAGATATAAACTAGAACTTCATGATGGAACATCGTATCATAGCTGTGTTTGGATTTGTTAGAAAAGTCTTGTAATGAACTTTGACCACAATAATTTGTTGCGTGTTTTTTAGTTTTTTAAACTGTAATTTATTTTCAAAATACTTTTTATCAGTATCTCGAAAGCTCAATTGACAACTGACCTGATAACCGAATCTTTGTAATAAGGGAGTTTCTGTTTTTAACAAACGGAAACCTAACGCATATAATATATCCTAGTTATATCTGAAAATTTGACCTTTTTAAATAAGACCGTTTCTGGTTATAATAAAGCAAACCTAACGAAACCTAACGAACCTAATTTGCTCTGTCCACTACAACTTCAACTTGCTAATCCGCTGTGCTATGTCGGTGACTTTCATCCATTTACGGATCTCTCCATTTCTGATTCGATCTCGTAGACTTCATTCATTGTTAAAGAGGTTGAAATTGAAGGTCAATGTCAATGAATGAAGTCACAAGGGGATCGACGCAAGGGGTTTGTATATATTTTCAAAAGCATCTATTACGTAGTTCATTTATAAAATACTATAGTCAAGCTGCGAGCATCTTTTCAGTATTCTATTTCTGAGGTATTTGTGCCGAAATTTAAAAACTTAAAACGGTATGAGTGGCGACATCTTTAACATCTTGGGGGAACTTGTACACGGCTGATTGCAGCTACTGCTGATACTTAGTTACTGGTCCATTCCTCGGCATCGCTATAGCTACCAAGGTAGTTACAGTTTTGCCCACCTATGCTTTACTGACCAAGTAAACTGGTCGACTGGCAAGTTACCGCACATCCGACATAAATAGGAGGCATTTTACGAGTTGGTCATTTCACGCGTTGGTCATGTGCCTTCCTTTATTTTAATCTTTAGATCCATTTCGATGAGGTTTTTCGTGAAGCTCTTGGGCAAGTTCACGACCTTATTCCACCTTCACCATTCGACAACAAGACAAACAAACCAGTACAAACTGTAGTTTTTAGGTACCTTATAAGCAAATTTATAATGTAAATTTTGTATTCTTAAATAATAATAAAAACAGAAAATTGTCCCATTACACATTCCTCATTTCAAATCCATATTTTGATGCGTACTGTACAGGAGTGGAACTGTGTGTGAGTGGCAGAGTGAGTTTTCTGTTCATACCTACTATTTATTTTTAACAGACTTCAAAAAGGAGGAAGTTCTCTACTCGGTTGTATTTTAAACGGTTTTATTTAGCTTGGCCTGTTTATTTGTTTGATTGGGTCAAATTTAGTAATTGAAATTTTACCCCCTTGCAGTTGACGGATCGATCTGAAATTTGGTATAAGTACACCTTTAGTCCTGATGACAATCCAATTATAATAATTAATAGTATCTTTAATATTGTAAATCCAAGATGGCCGCCGCCACAAAATGGCGGATTTCATATTTTAACACAACCCCCACAATATGGGTATCAAATGAAAGGGCTTTTCTAGTAAAATACAGTAAATACATTACCTACATCATTATCTTTCTTTTAAATACAACCGTATAACTTAAAAAGTTCTTTTTAAAGTAAGTACTTGTTTCTTTTTTATATTTGTTACCGCATAACTTCGTCATTTATAGACTAATTTGACAAAAAAAACTTATTTTGTTTGAAAGGAGATCCCCCTTTCAAATTGGTCATACCTATATAAATTTCAACAAAATCGGTTCATCAGTTTGTTTTTTAAAACAAAAATCTAGAAAAAATATGTCATCCAAGTAAACGAAACTGTATAATATTGAAGTCGGTTGTACAGTTTTTTAAACTTTAACAAGTAAGTTTAGAAGAATAAAAACCCCCTGAATAAAAACGGCTGAACCGATTTTGATGAAGCATTCTTGATCAAATCCTCTATCAACAAAAAACAAAAAACTAGATCAAAATCAGTCCATCCGTTTGAGAACTACAATGACACAGACAAACATACATATATACACGTGAAACTTATAACACCCCACAGACATAGTAAATTGAGTATGCGACTTCATTTATATGAAAACCTTGCGTGCCACATTTTTGGTACGGACTGTGACATCACAAAAACGTTTTTGTGATGGAATGTTCCATCCGCGCGAAATCTATTCAATCCAATGCATCCGCGCGCTTGTGCGCTAGTAACTAGTATGACAAAATATCGAATCAGAAGTATATATCACATGAAATTAAGTAAATCTTGGTTGTCAACTGCAATTTTTTCATACTTGCTGACACGCTAGGTACATACACTTGGGGTATCTATAGAAGTCTATGTAACACCCCAATTTATTGGTAGGGGTTAATAATTATGTGCTATAACCGAAGTGTAACAAGTAGTTAATGACAAGTACTATTATTCATCATTTAGTTAGTCAATAATATGGTGTTATATCTCCGGCGCCCACGTCGCCCATTGCGCAACGCGTGTGGCGCTGCCTGTTCCGGGTTCGAGTCCGGCGCTGCACGACAAGTTGCCCAACGGCTGCACTGGACTACCTGGCATTTGCATTGTTCTTAAGATTTGTATTTGGGTCAGTCCTGTGATTTGTTGTGAATAGGTCTGCTAACTTTATAGGCTTTGGAGATTGCCGTCATTCTAAATTGAAACTATGCCGGGTTCATAACTGAATAAATTTTTCGTGTTTTTATCAATTTTTAACACATGGTAGTTGCACCTGGCAAAATTATATGCATTTTTTATATACATATTTTTGTAATAAAATTATGCCTACATAAAAATAAGTAAATAAAAAAAAAAAATGGATATCTTTTTCCAAACCATAAAATGTATTGCACGCGCGTTTTTGATTCGGTAAAATATTAATATAACATGATGACAGTTCAAGTAAGATAGCTGGATAACTCTTATTAAAAGATATATACAGAAATATACAAAAAAACATAAAGAGAAAAACACAACTTGTTTTAGGTTGTGACGCTTAATTGTGTTTTTTTATATTGTTTTAGTGTAGATTATGTAATTAGTATTAGATAAGTTTTATAGTAACACGATGTATGTTGTTGGTAAATAAATAAATACTTAGCTTACGAGAAAAATATATTTATGGCTAGGCTTTTAGCTGGCGGCCTTATCGCTAAGAGCGATCTCCTTCAGGCAACCGATTTCCTCCCTTGCGTTTCCTATGCGACTAACACATTGCTGAATTTAGAAGTTTGTCTATCAAATTCGGAACCGAAACGGGATCGACGCAAATGGCCAAGAACGCAAGAGGCCAATAGACGCATTTAATCAGATACGCAAATGACCAAAGATCAAAATCGGTTCATCCGTTTGAGAGATACGATGCCACAGACAAGACACACAGATATACAATTATACACACGTCTTAACACATAACTTATAACACCCCTCTTTTTGATTCGTGACTCAAAAACAACGTTGGCCATAATAAAATTCTCCACGTATGGTCCCAATATCGAACACGGATTATTATAAACACATAACCAACCTCATAACCGATTAGCTAATCCTGACATCACCCTGCCTTATATTAATCAGCCACCATGTCTCCACCATAACACATGCAGGCCACGTCCCGTTTCCGATAGAAAGCGCATTGGCATGGGGATCTTACATAACTGGACCAGAACTGGACTGGAATAGGTCGTGAGGCCGGGGTCCGGACGTGGTACACCTTGTCTGGTTATGTGATATGTGGTCTAATGGTTTCATTTTCTGCTATACTGTACTTTATCGCTCGGCCTACAAGTCGACACTACTGTCATGGATATTGTACTTAAAGAGGTTTGTATATTAACACGCTTTTATTAACTTCATCTTTAGGCATGTTTGTTTGTAACCGACTCATTTGGACTTGATTTCGACCCACTTCAAACGGTCAGATTTCATTCAAACTTTGTAGACTTATCGAGGACCGATGACAATACAATAATTTGAAGCGTGTTTTTCAGTTTTTTTAAACTATTATTATTATTTTTCTAAATAAGCTGGCATACGATTGAAATTCAATTGCTTATTATGTTTCCATAATGACTATTAAATAAACCACTTCGGATATTGGCTGTGATGGGTGGTTATGGCATATATGCCAAGCCCATTCATTTTCATCAAAACACGTATTTTACGTACTTTGTCATGAACATAATATAAATAATTAATTGATATATTTTACATAATTTTATGACCTCACGTTTCGAACACTGCAGCGTCCATGGTCACAGATGAGACTAGATGACATGTGGTCTTTTTTGTTATGAAAATATGAATTAATAACGCCTACTATTTTTATCCTAAACGTTCCCTATGCACGCAGAAGTCGCTCATGGTGTGAACAGGTATCGCAGATCTATGTTGAGGCTGAGATTTTATTATTTCATGACCGGGTTCCATACAGGTGGCACTTGCCAACCATCTTATCTAAAGTTCGTATAATTCCTGATTTCAATGGCCTCGCTTAACACCCTTGGTACACGTCTCTCTTGCCAAGATTAAATATACGTTGTAAATCCGTTACATTTATTTTTATTTTATATAGCATATTCAGTTAGGTATGAAGAAACATAATGTTTGATTGGTATAGTGACTATGCCAAAAATACATATATTCTTATAGCAGGTCATTAAAAGTGACGTAACTTAACCAGGTATAATAACGGTAGTAATATTTGAGAGCCTGTTCTGATTTCAGCCTAGGAGTGCTCACGTGCTCACTACTTACTACTTTATTTGACGACTAGAGTTTTGCAACGAAGTTACCTTACATACATTATTTTAATTTCAGTAGATAGTAATGCAAGAGAATCACCCCTTTGACCATTTTTACACCCCGACCCAAAAAGAGGGATGATAAAAGTTTGACGTGTATATCTGTGTATATGTATATCTGTGTGTCTGTCTGTGGCATTGTTGCTCTCAAGCGGATGAACGATGTTGATCTATTTATTTTTGTTTGAAAGAGGATTTCATCGAATGTTATTTGTTATTTGGAGAGCTTGTCAAATTTGAAAATTATTTGTTGTGTGTGTTTAGACATGTTGTGTGTGTTGTTATGTGTTTAGGGGGAAATCTAAAGACGAATGTGGCGGCGGTACCCCGGATATTAAAAAAAAACAGGAACATATTATGTTCTGTGATATCTCTGATATACACCCGAAAATATTACATTTCTTCTTGATTAGTCAGGTAAAAATTGTACCTGAATTAGGTAATCATTTCAAATATGCTTATTTACACAGGAATTCATTTTTTCTCGTCAAAGAAGCCTAGTTTAGAAGGCTTAGAAGACGGTCTTTACTAGCAAGACTGGTTTAAATATTTCGTGAGTTAAAGGAGTTAAAAGTAGTTTCCACTATCAGTTAAGTTAATGCTACCTTATTTTTCATAAGCGACCGCCAACTTGCGGTTCAATTATTTATATATATATATGGTATAATAGGTATAAAATAAAAGATTAAATAATTATTTTCGTTAATACATTTTATTACAAAAGTCCGTACAAAATAGTTTTTAGTCGACTGCGGTCGAAATAAACCTTTTAAGGCAAATTAAATCTAAGTAGAAAAATTATATACAAAAGTGCTATACCAGACACACGTTTGATCATTCCAACATTTCCAGAAATATTCATCAAGAGATCAAGTGGAAAATATTATAACAAATCTAATGTATGTATGCAAATAAATGTACAATATATAAAAATGTTATAGCAAAATAGAGTAAAAATCTTACAATGCACTTGAATATAGAAACATAGGTATATATAATATAATATCCATTTATGAAAACTTTACAGTACAAAAAAAGCCATGATCAACATAAACACACAAATATTAAAGCTTCCAATGTAATCTCATTCCATTATCTCGTTATTTAAAGCTTGCAAGATTGATAAAAAGCACTGGTGTATTTTAAGATTGCACTTTCTCCCTTTCTCTTAATTTGTCACGAGTCCTTGATTGTGAATGATTCTACCAAATCATTTACACATTGCACTCATCTAAAATCTCTCCAACTTTCGGACCCTAAAATTAACTTATCTACATCACATAATATTGTTTGACTACATGTATTTCCATAAGAAAATGCCTCTAAACATTTCTACTTCTCCGTCAATAGTATTTACAGATTATGTTCATAGCTGTTATCATTATTTTCTATTACATAACTTACTCGTAATCATTCTAACCTTGGCCTAAAAGTGAATCTTTAAAATGATTCACAAACGGATCTTTTATTTTTACGTGATTACATTTTCGCCTCACGTATTGGTCGCAAAGGACCTTGTCGCTGAACCTATTAGAACCTTGTCTAAAACTGTTACAGGGACTAAATTTAGAGTTAATTTTGGCTCTACTCTCTCTCAGACATATTCTCTTATTTCACTACAAAGAGGGTTATTTTCAAAATCAAGGTGAAGTTTGTCTTGATTTTGAAAACTTTCTTCAGGGAATTCAATTCATACATATGCATCTTCCACAATAACTCGACTTCTACTCTTTTGACATCTTCATTCTATTCCCTTAACTCCAATAATCTGCAAATCTAATGAAGGACTTTCTTCTTCTTATTACCACGCATGTTTCGAGAGCAGGCCATGTGCAAGACCATGTAAGTCAAGCCCGTGTCCATGTCCAGAGTGAGGTGCGCTGAAGCCGTGGGAAGACACGATGGTCTTCGCGTATGGAAAAGCGACGGGAGCTGGTACGGGAACTGCTACTGGCCTCGATACTGCTACTGGGTATGGAGCTGGGACTGGTACTCCAACCTGGAATGTAGGAGATTACAGCTTATAAAAAAGATTTCTACAGAATTTTCACCGATGTCCAAAGATGTTAAATGATGCACGAAGAAAATTGAGCTACACTCATATGCATGAAATTCTGATTGTTACTGTTTTTTTTTGTATACGGAATATATTGATCTTCATTTAGCTATTAATATCACCGATGGTAAGCAAAATTTATCGGTTTGAAAGAAAACAATTTCTTTCTTTGAAAATTATGATTTTCAGTTTACAGGGAATAAAAAAAACGTCAGAATTATATTCTTGTTCAGGGATACATCAATAATGCTTCTGGTTTTAGGTAAATTATTGTAGACGTATGGTTTAACTAATTTCAAAATTTCTCAAAAATTACTAGAATACCTAGATCTAATATTCTAACCCAGGACAGGATATGCTGGTTACTAATCTACTTATTTATACTTAACATTTTCAAAACGAGTCTCATAATGGTAAATTCTAGCATCTTCTAGCAGTTCCCGCTCGTCATGTACGTACAATACATAATTAATATTGTGTATCCACACAATATTGAAGTCGTAACAGGGATTTTCATAAACCCCATTATATCCAAACTGGACTCCTAGGAGAATAGCGTGATTGACGCCTAATTGTACTGAAGCTATTTTACCTGTTTAACGATTGGTACAGGTACTGCATGGGGCACAGGCACTGGTACGGGACGGTCCACAGGGACGGGCACGTGCTTCTCGACGGTCACGGGGTAGGGGCGGGGGACGGGCACGGCGTAGGGGCGGTCGACGGGCACAGGGACAGCCACCTGGACATTGAATAAAAAATAAATTTTAGACCTTAATACCTTCTTCTTAATCAGATTAGAAGTGGATAAAAATCATGTGAAGAACATTGTATCCAAATTGTACGATTTTGGGCAAATTTTTCAATCCCCAGATAAAAACTATTTATCATTTAAAATATTTATTTATTTTTATTTACCTTTATCTAAGAATTGAAATATTAGCCTTAAAATGATGTTAGATACAACCTGATGCTTCAGACTCGAAGCACTCCATGTATCAAGAAAGAAAACATAGAAATGATTATTATGAAACTGAACACTATAATTCGTAAATGCTTCTTTCTATTCAGCAATATCCATATATACTCGTAAAACAATTAAATACTTCCTAATATACGAAACAGTACCTATTTATATGTTTTGTCATTTTAATAAATTAAAAATCGCTCTTGAGGCAGTTTATAAAAACGGGCCAAACATTAGGCTATTAACATATTTAATAATAAACTGATACTGTAGAATACATTTATAGTTAATGAAAAATATATTTCCTTGTATTACTATCACAAATATAAAATAGCTATATTTACCCTGACGGGGTAAGGTATGGGCCTGTCAACTGCAACTGGATAAGGCGCTGGAACCGGAACTCCAACGTGCTTCGTCACCGTCGTATGGACATCAGCGCCAATGATGGCTGCTGGGCCTCCAATACCCGGTCCCGCAAAACCAGGTCCGCCAATCGCTGCTCCGCCAATCGCTGGTCCAACAGCCAATCCCAGTCCGTGGCCACCTAGAGCGGGTCCAGCCAATCCGATGCCGTGGCTGGCATACGGTGCAGCCAGACCGATATGTCCTACACCACCGTAGTGTCCTACACCACCATAGTGTCCTACATCACCATAGTGTCCTACACCACCATAGTGGCCTACAAGACCGCTCCGCTTCTGGATGACTTTGCTCGGTTCCGGATCCGCCAAAACTGAAGCCGTCACGAATAGGATTGCGACCTGTAATGCAAATGAGACAATTGGTAGAAAATTATATTCAATTGATTTTCAACACGAATAATATTGTAAATTATTCAGGTTAGTAATCAATATTCCCGAAATAAATAACTCTCGGTGAACTCGATAATAAAGAACTCGGAACAAAAACATATTAAAGACAATTTCACAAGTTAGGTATGTATTTGTCAGATGAACTTTGGTCTACCTGATTTTATTTCCTTTTGATTATTTGTTATTTCATTAACTATAAAGTTGGCTCAAATCCCTCTGTTTTGTAGGCTTCCGTACTAAGGGTGTGTATTCGTGAGCATACGTGTCTGTCGGTATATCGGCCTGTCTGTCTGTCTATCTGTCTGTCTGCCTGTCTGTCCAAGTCTCAAAATTAGTAAATAATTTTTATTCATTTTAATACTATGGTTACACTCGAGAAAGGCTTGAGAAGTAGTATGGCGAAAGGATAGAAACATATTGTGACTGCATTACTCGCCTCGCGCTACGCACACGTCACGCCTCGAATCACGCCACGCTACTCCGATCCGTTGCTTGTCAGTTTTTAAGCGTCAGCAAAACACTTCCATATTTACGCTAATACGTAAACGTAAATATCATTTAATTAATCTTAGTGCATCTAAGATTTTGGAAATCCATGGGGGAGGCCTATGTCCAGCAGTGGACTTCTTATAGCTGAGATGATGATGATGATGATGAGTGCATCTAATCTAGTATAATTACTTAGTTTAAAAATGTATGTAGCACAATTTTTAAATTTTATTTGTTATGTCTATTTTGATATTGCAGCCTGTAAGGGGAAACTGTCAGAACCTATTATTTTAAATGAAACACCAATTTGTGGATACAAATATCCACAGTTTCGCATTAAATTACATTTTGATTCTGATACATCTTAACAGTCGTAGCATTATGACTGGACACTTCCTTAAATCTATTTATAAACACTTTAACTTCCCGATATTATGTCTACGCCATTACGCAACAAAATTCATTTATCGACGACAAAATGACCAAATGTGGACACGATAAACACACAAATCATGGCACAGAAGCAAATACCCCTGATTACCTATTGAAGTCACGCGTGCAATTTCATTTGTACGCACCCCTTGCATACTAACTCTATGGTGAAGTCATCGCACGTAAACCAAGGAAAGTGATCCAATATGTTTGGCTGGTCCAGTGATTTATGCAAGTCTGGGGTATGATGCCTTAATAATGGTTGTTTGGGTTGTAAACAATAACAATACTTTCGCTTTGATTTGCATGTTTTGGTGATATGACTCACAAATATTTTAATTTAATATCTTCTTTTATAGGAATGTTACCAGGACCTGGTTGGCTACCTTTTTGGCTGGCTATCATGAACATGCAGCGTAAGAGGTTTTTAGATGCTCCTGCTCTAAGCTCCTGGTTATGAAACAATTACGTCATATTAATTGCGTAATCAATATTTTAAAACAGTTTTTAAATTTTAAACCTTATTTCTGTAAAAGTTTAAAATTGTTACATATTAACTTTATGAAATAAGTACCTAATCATTATTTTCAAGAAAATATACAATGTTTGCTATCGTAAGAAAGATCGCAACGCAATCTTTACAAACATTTTATTTTTCTGTGTAAATAAAATTCTATTAATCATAAAATACACACATACATAATATACATATGTATATTATATTATTATGTGGCATATATATGTAATAAATTTTATGTGGATAACATTATTAACAACAATATTAATATACATATACGTACTATAAGTATTTAAATTAATCTGTTTATGTACTCAGAGTAGCGCTAACAGCGTCGGTCTTTTCATTATATGACCCTCCCATGCTCATTTCAATTTATAAGGAGAACCAACCCAAGAAGACCAACAATCGCAAGGAGAACTTATCACCCACAAGAGAAACAACCACCCCAAGAAGATCCAGTGAACTTCCAAGTAGAGGCAAGTTCTTCATGGAGAGTCAGCTCTCACTGAGATGGTTAGCTTCTTTCCTTGATGGTTCTGAATCATTTCATCCCAGAAGTTATTTCTTAGTAGAACCCTTAAATTATAACAGATAATGTATTATAATATTGTCCCGGCGTATATACTGTCATGTATTATATATATTACGTGATTGGGGAAATATCCATTTTATTATTATTAGACGCCGCCGTGTGAATTTTTAGTCATTGTACACTAAATGCAACGAATTTGATCTAAATCGACATTCTTTTGCATACGTTTCGTGAAGAATTACGTGGTCTAGATAAAATCTTCAATCAAGCTTTGCACAAGCTAACATTGAACGTGAACAAGCACGTTCAATGTTAGCTTGAAGTCTAGTTCGTCATTCAACAAACTTTATTGGTAGAACAAATTTTAAAACAAAGTTGAAGATATGACTTTTTTTAAATATTCTTTAAAGTCTGCTGGCTATGTATTTTGACAAAAGCTCATTTAAAGTCGAAGGTACATGTAGACTAGAACAGGAATTGGAGTTTTTTTTCGGGCAAAAAAGATCCGAAACTAACCCAATTTAGTGGTAGGGCTCGTTTCTCTCCTAATCGTCCTAATAAAATTCGATGTTTTGCCCGAAAAAAGACCCCAATTCTTGTACATTTTTGTGGTACACTTTATGAAAAAACTATCACACATCTAGATTTAGAATTTAACATAGTATTTTAAATTCATGTCTAGACGTATTATCTGTCATTAAAGTATCGTTTTGTAAAATAATTATTAGGCAAAAACATCTTGCGAGCCCTCACAAAGCTACGCCTTTTGTTAGTTGAATAGATCATCATCATCATAACTTTCGCCACAAGGCCACTGCTGTACATAGGCCCATGCATTTTCAAAAAGACCGGGTGGAAGCGGTTTGAATCGAATACAGCGTCTTTCTGTCACTCGTATTAGATAGATTCATAAACTATTGACATGACATGACATTTTCGATACTTTATCAAATGTATAACTTATGTTATACATTTGATACGCATGTTTCACGATCACCCCGTGTGCTTAGGTTACATGGTTGCGTTCAAATCTCGTTTGAAGCGCGTATACGTGCGTAAGCAGCGCGTCGTCTGCGCCTCGTCCGCGCGATTAAAAACCGCCGTGTGCTAGCGGCCTTAGGGTGAACTCCCCCCAAAATTTGTAGTCAAAGGTCAAAGTAAATTAAATTCGCCGATTTTCAGGTGGCTGTGACCTATACCTTTATTTTTTTGGTTCCACGACTGCATTTTCCTTGTTTTATTTTCTAACATTCCCCCGAAACTAAAACCTCACTACGCCCGTGCTTGGTTAAATTGAAGACCTTAGCTTTGCCAAAAGACGTGGATAGCTTACAGAATACGTTGTTTGATCTACTATAAAGTGTGAGCATTCACACAATATATGCGTTTAGAGCATTTCAAATAAGTACTTCTTTGGAATAAATTCAGATTATGTCATGCAGGTTAGACGAGTACGACGAGTAACGCAGATTAATGAAATTATTTTACTATTTTATTCCTGACACGATTGGTCTTAATTTTTGTCCCACTATGCGAAAAGAGGTTACGTTATAGTAGTATATGTATGTATGTAAATATATTCAAGTGTTCTTTTTAATCTCTGTAACTACTGTTCTGATTTTAATAAATTTAGGTGTCGATCGATGTGTCTTCTTCGCTTTCTGTGTGTTATGGGCGTATAATGACATTTCAAATAATATGTAAAATTTGTAACCTTATTTTGCACCTCATCATTTTTTAGATTAATAAGTCTATTAAAAATCATATAAAATAACACAAAAAAGCCTACCAGCTTATTTCAAATAGATATGAATAAATAAAATAAGCCTAAGTACCTAACTAAATATATTAAAAGAAACATTGTTGTAAAAGTTTTAACTTCGTAGTTAAAAACATTTTAGGTTAAGGGCTGGATGTAGAACGAAATTGGAATTTAGTTTTTTAACCTATAACTTGATAGTCTATCTTCTTGTCTATTCTTGAATAGTCTATCTCTAGTATATATTTACAAAAAAGTACCTATAAACAATACATACCTATGTATCAGCCATCTTAGTCCCCATAGTATGTACTCGTAGCTTTGTTTAGTTTGGGCTAGATGATGTTGTGTGAAATGCCCACCATTTTTTATTTATTTTTTATTTTAGTCTCTAATAAAATTAGACACATCTTATTTTTTACTAATCCCACTATCAGATCCTAATAATATTATATAGTATGAAAGTTTGTGTGTATATGTATGTGTAACTTCTTCACGCTAAAACCCGTAATGAATTTGAAATAAATTTAGAATACTTAGAGATATCTTGGAATAATACACAAGCTATTTTTAAACGATTTCCAAAAAGAAGGAGGTTCGATTGTATGTTTTTTTTCAGCGATGTTTCTTCAGCGATCATTCCGCCAATTTGAATTGATTTTGATGATATATTTTTTGTTTGGTAGGTAATACTTCAAAGGTAGTCTCATATAAATTTTATCAAAATCAGTACAGTAATTCGGTTTTTATAACAAAATAACTGGAAAAATATGTCATCCAAGTAAACGAATTACGTATTTGTAGTCAGTTTTTTCAGTTTTAAAATTATAATTAAATTCCAAAATGTGAACGATTCCTGGTTGGATACCGGATGAAATGGCGGGACGCAGCTAGTCATAACAAAAGTCTTTGAGACCAATTTGTTTAAAAAAATATAAAATAATACAATATAATATTTGCATATGATTAATAAAATTTAAGTAGTAGTAACTGTGAAAAACGACACCGTGAAAAGTTGCAGATTTTGCTCATTTCAGTCCAAAATCTGCAACTTTATCGGCAAATAGTTAAAGATTGTATGAAAGATTGTATAAACATACAATCTTTAACTATTTGCCGATAAAGTTGCAGATTTTGCTCATTTCAGTTCGTTTATACAATCTTTAACATTGCCGATAAGGATACGATAAGGTTGCTATTGTATATTAGAACAATATTTCACTTATCTCGGTATAATAAAAATATTATAGCAATAATGATAGTAGACGTGAATACAATACATGTATCTAGGTATCTCATGCTATTACATTTTCAGCTTATTTATAGGTTTTAAATAAATATTAATTATTATTATTTACGTTTTAGGGGAAAAAATGCGTTGATTTAATTTACATTAAAAAAATCATTTTTTTTAGTTAACACCTATTTCCTTGTTAACCACCACCGTTTACGTCAAAACACTTACAAATATTTTCATTTTGCAAATTGATTTTTCACTTCACTTCACAAACTAAATTACCGTAAGGCACACCGTCCACTGGTCATATGTGACTAGGCTGGCTCCTTAGTACTTTATATAAGTCTCGAGACACCCCCCTCGCAGGACTCTGTTGAACCAGAGTCTGCAGCATTCGCAACACTTGTTGCGGACAATTGGCAAATTTGGACATAGGCGGAATTTACGATCGGCTTGGTCATCTGAGAGCAGACGTGATGCCTGGTCAAGGTTTGATACAATTTCTTCCTGATTGTGGCTCTTGCAATATACGAAGAAAAATATCTCTTAAGTAATAAAAAAAAAACAATTAAAAACAAACAAACTGAATTAACTTAATTTTTTTTATAAACTGAAAAGGAAGAAATAAGAACTGTTACATAATACCGACAAATTGAATCAAAACTGGGCATCTACCTAAGTACTTACGTAGATGCCCAGTTACGTACTCCAACTATTTTTCTGAGGTTGGTGCCAGGCTCTAAACTATCACCAAGTCCTAGACAGACATCGACCTCAAAAATGTTATTTCTTCCTTTTCAGGTTTTAAGTCGTTTTTTTTTTAAATTACTATTAATTATTTACTCGTTTTTAAAGGTATTTATTAGTTTTGCGTGAAACAAAAATTTTGATTCATCAAACTTCACTGGGTAAGCTTGTTTAATTTTTAAACACACTTCACTACTATTTTAACACCAAATTTTTGGGATAACGTCACTTTTAATATTCTTGAAAGCCTACGACAGCAGAACTGATAAAATAGTCGTCATATTTTTATTGTTATGAAAATGTGACAGCAGAATAAAATTGTCAAATTGAATGTCACTTTTTTATGATGACATGTGACAGCAGAACTGTCAAACTGAATGTAAATTTTTGTAGTTGATACGGAAACTTATGTATGTATGAAACCGTAGTGCAAAATTGAATCGAATTGGGACAACAGAATTGTCAAACTGAACTTTTATCCTTGAACCTTTTTCGTGACATCTTCATACATAAAATTTCCGAAATAAAATGTATTTACATTCCTCAGACTTTCAAAACTTTGAAGAGTTTTGAAAATCTGTGTTAAGATTGGTACCTAAAAGAAATATATTTGTCTTAATATATTCAAATGTATGCTATTCCGCTTATTTTCGACTGTATTTTGATCAATCAGAAATATAAACCTTAGAAATGCTCTATTTCATTTCACCTACCACGACCCAGTTCTCGCTTCCCTGACCAGTGAAACCTGATCCTGCGTCTACGCACGTCTCTACGACGTTTCTTAGTTTATCGCAACAATCAAGGGCCTTGTTTAATGGTTCTTAGTTTAACACTTATCGGTATTGAAACTTAACTTACATCTTATATCTTAATAGATCTTCGAAGTACAATATTGTCAGTGTTGTTACAAATTCTGACAAACTTCTAGTTTTCTTACAATTTAGTTCCTAAAGAATAACCAGTGCATAAAAGTCAAATGGCATAAGAGATAATTTTTTATCAAGTTTTATTATTATTGCAAAAAATGTAGCCTTTGTATGATGGAGTAAAGACGAATCTAACGAATGTTAGTGTATTTTTTTTAATTAAGTTTATTATTGCAAAAAATGTAGCCTATGACATCACCATCATGGAGTAAAGACGAATCCAACGAATGTCAGTGTTTTAGTTATGGTGTAAATAAATTAAGAGTTTTATCTGTCTAACGACACATCGCACATCGAAATCGGTCAAGCCGTTTAGGCTGTAGGAGCTACGTAAAAAGAACGCTGGTTTGTTCGCGTTTAAGATCAAGTTTCTTTTTACGTGACGGGAACTATAATAGAAAACATATATCTGTCCAAAGGTGTACCAAGTCAGGAAATAGATTTTGAATAAAACTAGATCTCCGGAACGTATAGACAATTTAATATAACTATCTCCAAAACAGGTCATACATTGTAGGCGAATGTCACCATCGCTAGTTAACAACAGTTCAGCGCCATCTAGTGACACTTTGGTAACAACTAAACAATATGTAATATTTGGGTATGAATATATTTAAACATTTTATTTATGTATCATATTTCCATTTCTCATACTTTTACTTATTACTTAGACACATAACTACATACTAAAACTTAGGAATACTAAACCTGTGCCTATTTATATACATGGCTACATACATAGCTACATACATACAAATATTTAATTCGAAAAACATAGTCCTCCTTCTTGCGAAGCCAGGTAATAAAATTACACAAGAGCTAGATGTGTTACCTCTCTGCGTATATCCTGAATGGCTAGGGTAATGTGAAACGGAATCGGTTTATGTTTGATCCAATTTGGTATATCCTGTTAGTTTTATACTGTTACCAGAGATTTATTGGTATTATCTTAAATTACATTTTGGAATAAGTACGATATTTAATAATAAATAACTACTTATAACTTTTTTTTGCCATTATCTAGGCTTAAACATTTTAGTGTATAAGTGCAGTTCATTGCCACACATGGTTTTGTAATGTTCAAGTACATAGTTTTGTGTGTCATTAGTACATTGGTTTCGGGAAATCGTAATGCTTATCATCAGCTGAAAGCATTTCTTGTCGTTGTCATTTAGTTAAAAAAAACAACGGCTTGCACTCCGGGAGTGCCGGCAGAAGTGAAAACTAAAAAAAAAAAAGAAGGATTTGAATCTTCGCTCTCCGATTGAAAAATTGAAATTTATATCGGTGCTCTAACCTATCGAGCTAACGCGTCTTACGTGCATGTGTCGAAAATAAGCATTCGGTGCAACGAAATTACGTCATGCTAGAAGGACAAACTTGTACATACAATAATTAACGTTAAATGCAGAACGTTAGAATATGTTTTTGACTGTCCGTCTTACGATCTGACGATCTGACGCGAGTTTAACATTTTTTACCCATCCCAAAAATGCACAATGCCGCTAAGAAATTTTCACTTCAAAAACTGAAATAACCGATTCTAATGAGCACTGTTCCAGAATTTCACACTTTCACACCCTTATACCGCTCAATTTCCACGCACAATTCTGGTGAAAAGTCACGCCAATTCACAGCTTCGTTACGCATCCTCGGATCAGTCAGCTTCTTCGCGCAACTCCGATGAAAAAAGTCACGCCAAACCACAGCTTCGTTACCTATCCTAGGATCGCTTCAGCTTCCCCACGTAACTGTACTAGTGAAAAAACTCACGCCAAACCACAGCTTCGTTTCCTATTCTAGGATCGCTTCAGCTTCCTCACGCAACTGTACTAGTGAAAAAAGTCACGCCAAACCACAGCTTCGTTACCTATCCTAGGATTGCTTCAGCTTCCTCACGCAACTGTACTAGTGAAAAAAGTCACGCCAAACCACATCTTCGTTACCTATTCTAGGATCGCTTCAGCTTCCTCATGCAACTGTACTAGTGAAAAAACTCACGCCAAACCACAGCTTCGTTTCCTATTCTAGGATCGCTTCAGCTTCTTCACGCAACTGTACTAGTGAAAAAAGTCACGCCAAACTACAGGTTCGTATAGTTCCCGTCACGTAAAAAGAACGCTGATTTGTTCGTAATCGCGAACAAACCAGCGTTCTTTTTACGTGACGGGAACTCTACTGTCTACAGTAGTAACTGCATTCACAGGAATACTAGTATTTCTGTATTTATAAATAAGGATTGTGTGTACACCTTGAGCATGCATGCTCCGTCTAAGGCTCCTTCTAGTCCTTCTTGCGGCGTGGTCGTGTGGCGGGTCGCCCTCTTCCTTAACATATAGATGGTTGAAGAGGGCGATGGCTGGCACATGTGTCATACTCGTGATCCGCTCCTGCTTGCGGGTCGCTGGTTTGCTCGTGGTATACACACAACATGGTATTAAGTTAGTTAAATTAAAACAAAATAATCTTCCCGTAACGATAAGTAGTAAACAATAGTTTGTATTTATGACAAAGGTCACAGAACCTGGTGTCTGTGGAGCTAAAAATAAAATTAAAAAAACTACAGCTTCGATAAGCATCTTCTTAGCGCTCAGCTTCATGGCTTCATAGTACATCTTTGGTGGATACGCAGTTTAACATTGGTGTGGACTGGCTTTATATTGCATAAATAATAGTAACTAATTTCTTGAAAGCACACTAAATCTTACAAATTGCCATTATAAGGAGTATTTAACTAAATCGAATCTAGACCCGACTGCAATCCGAGCGCTATATGGGTCGGTGTTTCGAAATGCAGCTCGATCTTTGCGCTCGTTTTAATTTATGAGTCTATTATTTTATGTGAATATTTTGATTAATATATTTGAAATATTTTGATTTGGTTTCAGTCACGGAAATAAATATTATAATGTTGGTTGATGTAGAATTGAGATGTGTAGTGTGTACCTATTGTACCTATTGTAATTGTAGCTATAAGACAAAGGGAAGCTTCCATTTGCGGATTATCCCAACATTTTGTGTAATCAAGCTTTATCTTGATTTGTATATCTATATGTTTGTTTGTAGCAATGTCTGTAGCAAACGGACGAGCCGATTTTGATCTAGATGTTTTTTAAAGTTTTCTCGATTGTTAGGGGTAAAGAGACGCGTTATGGACCAAGAATGTTACGCGAGGCTAATGAAATTAAGAAATACTCGAACTTTAATAATAATAATAATAATTAATTCTTTATTTCAGACACGAGATCCATATTTATAAAAATACAATACAAACCACATAATAGCTAGGTGGCAATAGCCACCCAAAGTCTGTCTATACGTTTTATTTAGCTGCAACCTGTCTGCCAAACTTTTTATAATCTTATATTGACAGTTTTGACACGTGTCAACTCTGGACATAAACGACGCTATTCTTTTGCGCTGTATCGCGCTGAAGGAGTCCACTCGCGCTTCCGTAAACATCTCTGCCGCACTAAAATACCATTTCAGGCCCATCAGGTGCCTGAAAACGTTATTATACGCCACGCGTTATGCGCTCTCTGGGTATATTTAGTCCAGAG
Organism: Lycia hirtaria; assembly: GCA_947563715.1. Taxonomy (NCBI): domain Eukaryota; kingdom Metazoa; phylum Arthropoda; class Insecta; order Lepidoptera; family Geometridae; genus Lycia; species Lycia hirtaria. Next base: position 15,874,314 of record OX387375.1, on the reverse strand, counting down.
TTGGCACGTGTAAAATGATTGGCAAAACGACCTAAGCAGCGTTATTTTCACGTCAGGCGCTGCACTAAAAAACTTCCTAGCAACCATGTTGCCTACTACGCAGAGAGACCTTCATGTCCTCCATGTCCTCATCGTTAAGGTAAATTCGACAACATCGACAAGTTAAATGGTACAATGTGGCCGAGGTACTTGAATATGGTTGACAAGTACCAGCCCATTCATTTATTACGTAAGACTATTTTTGCTAGTTTTTGACTCCCCCCCCTGTGTAAGAAAGAACAAACCGACATGGACATGGTCCGACGATAAGACATAGTCGACCCCCCTCCCCCCCTAAATCGTCTTACGTAATAAATTAATGGCCCCCATGGGACGCGGTCATCAAATTAATAAAATATCAGCCTCAACACAGATCTGCGATATGTTTTGCGTACGGAACGTTTTGCATACAAGTAATCGTTTAAAAAACTAAAAAAAAACGACGTTAATACGCAATTCGTTTACTTGGATGATATGTTTTTCCAGTTATTTTGTTATATAAATCAAAATAGATAGATAAACTCTAAATACTGAACCGATTTTGATAAAATTTCTATGGTACATTAATCTATAATAAAATAAATTCACCATTCGCGGCTTACATTTATTTCAAAGAGTAGCTTTCTAGAGATTTCTACATAAAACCTATATTTATGTATAGAATATAAAACTGCATAAAATTATATTTCCAGATTTCAACAGCAACCTAGTACTCACTAAAGTGACCATATTTTGTGACAAACACTTTAAATACTAACTTTTACCAGCGGTTTCGCCTCCGTTATACGCCAAACGTACTTAATAATATTAATGTTTTACAGTAAAACTGGGCAAGAATCTTTATTAAAAACAACAAAACAATTTAATGGCCCCTATAGAATATCCATTTAAGGGTAGGACATATAGACACCGTATCCTCAAAAATAGGTTCCCGCACCATTATTACGGAAGTCTAAAATATAATCTCACATTCGCAAAAAACTGATCATTTACAATAATTACACAAGGACAAAAAAACAAAAAAAAAATTCGAAATTTAAATGTTCGAAATTGGCCTTTAATAAATTTCATAGTGTCCATATTTTGGCAAAAGCCTGGTGCCCGGTATAAACAACCTTCCATTTGAAAGGGACAGAGGTTCCCACAGCTCCTAGATCGAGATAAACAATTGAATTCAAATGACATAATCACCACATTCCCTGCTTTTGCATTGTACACTTTGAATAATTGTTAAAAGGTTTAGTTTAGTAATTAAGGAAGTTGTGTTGACACGTGAAGAATGCGTCGATGCTCTACTTTCCATGGTTGGACCAAGGATAGACTCCTTGTGTAGGTTGATAGTTGATAGGTGTCTGACTACAGTATCAACACAGAGAATAAAATACTTACTCAGAATGCTGGTTGTTTATTATTAACCGATTTCCAAAAAGAAGAAGGTTCTCGCTTCGACCGTAACTTTAGGGTTCCGTACCCAAGGCCACCAGGCTGTATCTCATGAACTGTGATAGTTAGACATATACTAAAAAACCGAATAAAATAAATATTTAAGGGGGCTCCCATACAACAAACGTGATTTTTGGTCGTTTTTGCTCGATATTGATAACGGCAACAGGTAGACGCTTAAAATATTCACTGAATATTGAGTTATATTATTCACTTTAAAAATAAATTATTAAATTAAAATATAATTAATATTTATGGGGTATGTATGGGCTCCCATACAACAAACGTGATTTTATTGCCGTTTTTTATAGATAACGGTACGGAACCCTTCGTGCGCGAGTCCGACTCGCTCTTGGCCGGTTTTATTTTTGTATGTTTGCTACGCGATTCCTCCAACAATTATGATTTAATATGTAATATACCTAGGTATTCCGTTCAGTACCTACTTTGGTTTTTATAACAAAATAACTAGAAAAATGTCATCCAAGTAAACGGAGTTGCGTATTTTGAAGTCGGTTGCTTCGGTTTTTTAAACTTTATTTATTGTAAACACAACTCATCATATAAATATAACACACGCACTGAACAAAAATCCATCCATACATAAATAATTGTTTGGCTTGGGTGGGGATCGAACCCACGACCTACAGCTTAGCAGGCAGACATTCTACCAACTGAGCTGCGAGGCCAGCACTACGTAAACGAATTTTGGCTGACAGGTCACTTCTACGCACCGCTACACAACGTTGCATTACGATTATGAATAAAGTAAAAATAAGAAATAATCACCCCTCCTTAAAAAAAAAAAAAACGGGCGATATTTCATGATTTGATTTGATTCTTTATTGGCCATTTTATAACATGTCAGTCATATTAGGCATGTAATAACATATAATTTTTTATCATTTTTGTTTAAGCGAAAAGGACGCCTATTAAAAGTTTAGCCATAGCAATATTGTCTTTTTTTAAGTGTTTGTACAATGTGGTCTTTTAATAAAGAGTTATCTATCTATCTATCTATCTATCTATTCTTAGATGAGATTTTATTTCATACAACATTATTTTCTTTGTGCGAGATATAAAATTGTGTCCCCTTTGCATCTGCAGACTATTAGGCCTATATTATAATGAAGTGTTCAGGCAAAGAACAGGGAATGTCCTAATTAATTGACTTGAATTCTAATGATTGGAATTTAATATACCATAAACAAAGAAATGATTCTACAAAAAAAAATGTTACATTCCCTGTTATTTCCCTGTTATTCCCTGTTATGTGACATTCCCTGTTATTTCTATGAATACTTACTAAAAGTCGAAATATAGAATATATTACGACTTTTAGTAAGTATTCTCTCCTCTTTTTGGAAAAAGAAGAGATACGTTGTAGTTTCCTGACTGCGAAAAGAGGGGAATATTTTTCGATTTTTAGTAAGTATTACCCACCACGAACATGCGTAAGCTTATAGCCTCAGTGCTTATTTGCCCTATCTATTAAAAAAATAGAGGAGTAATCTCTTCTTCTGTGAAATTTTACCAATATAGATAGGGAAAACAAGCACTGAGGCAACGATATGTGATGTTACGTCAGTGATATCCTCTCCTAATACCAAGCAATATATGTAAATCAATTGTGTAACAGTTGCAAAAACTGAAAAACGCAGGATAAGCAGACGTATCTTACGTACCAACGAACTGATTACCAGCTCAACTATCCATGTAAGAACGTAAACAATTTTTCCTCTACACCTAATAACCCTTTACCAACTTATCCATTTACAATCACTGACTATTATACTCTATTCTCAAAACTACAAGGGTTATGTACGTGCAAAGTTATCGTGGTAGATGTGGAGACGGATAGGAGCGGCTAGAACACTTTTTATGTGATTTTCACAAGTGTGTGACATAATTGATGCCGTCACTGGACTGGACTGCCGGTTAGATGGACAGTTTTGTAATAATATATTGTGTAATCGCACTATAAGAGTTTACGATTGCCCTGTGATTGCACAAAAGGGTATTTTAGTGTCTTAATGTGCATACGAAATAATAATGGTTTTACACTTTTTTAAACCATCACTGATATTAATTAAAACACTATTATTATCAACGGAATATTTATCGTGAATAGCGTTAATTTTGAGCTCCCGATATGCCCAAATTTCAATCGAGGTGATGGTTTTCATCTTGCCAGTGCATGGAATACAGTATTAGGTAATCTTAGAAATAAAGGTAAGCGTCCAAAATGTGGCCAAAAATATGCAGTGATATTGTGAGTGTTTTGTCGAGAGCCAGTGATAACGCTCTTCGCGTTAAAAGACAAAGAAAGAGGGTAGACATATATGTCTGCTCTTAACCGTATCAGCCACCCACATTCTTCAGACGCCCGTGAACACGGTGCATGTAACTGCGCCGAAATATCGGGAGCTCAAAACTAACGTGAACCAAGGTAAATATCCCGTATTTTCCGTAGTAATGCTTGTATATAGGAGGTTGTATAAATGAAACAGAGATATACAGCCTTACCGAAAAACGTCACTTAACTTTAACCAACGTCTTAAATTCTCTGTCTTCTTTCCGCATTACGTGTCAGCGAGAAGTTGACAAAATATGTTAAGCAGTGTTTAAAGTTAAGTAACGTTTTTCGGTAAGGCCTTTACTTTCCCAAGGCTCAATTTTTGAATCGTTAGAATTTTATCGCATACGCATATGACTTTGTTTTGGACGATATTCAAGAATTTAATGCTCTCAATCATTCACATCACCTACTGATGTAACAAATAATCTTAACCATTCGAATTAGAATTGTATTAACAAGAAATTCTACGAAAATATTGTTGATATTGTTCGGAAGTCAAGCAAATTAGCATATGAATTCCTTTCGCACGATTCAAAAATCGCATCCCTGATCGCTTCTAAAAAAAGTCTATTATAACTGCATGTTGCCCGATAGATGACGCTGTATAAGTCCGGGTGGTTAAATTACTCATACTCTTCATTTATAACCGAATAGCCAAGTGATTCATTTTCGGTTTCAAACATTAGAGAAATGTTGAAACAGATGTTTTTGCAAGTATATTGTGTATTTTTTCATACAACGGGAGAAGACACATAACATAATAGAGCAATAACTCAACTTTGAACTTTTTGAGACTTTGACTTTGAAGAGGATATGTTTTAGCCCTTGACTTTTTTTTCATCAGCTCTGTTTGTACAAACTGTCCCACTCCTGAGTGCGGGCCATTTTCTCGTTGTGAGAAGGGAAGACCACAGTCTACCACGCTGGCCAAGTGTGGGTTAGCAGACTTCACATATCTTCAAGAACATGGCTTAACTTACCGTAAAAAAAGAAACAACTTAAATAGTCGTATAATCAACTTTGTACAACATGATCGTCAGATCCGATTGCCACCATTGCGTATGTCAGTCCAGTTTGCGGACATACCCACATTTAGTAGGATTGTCCGCGATAACGATCCGTGAGAGAACGTGTCAGTTATGCGACTCACGTGCATCTATCAAACAGGTGTCTACGCGTCCCTTTGAAACTGCCGACACATGATTATGTAAACTGACACTATGGTCACAGAAGACTTTAACTATGGTAAATATCATTCTTCAAATCACACTCTCCAAGCTCTCTGAGCATGTGACTCTTCTTTTCTTTTGAGTAAGTATATGACTCTTCTTCTCGTCTGAGCATATGACTCTTCTTGTCTTCTGACCATATGCCTCTTCTTGTCTTCTGAGCATATGACTCTTTTTGTCTTCTGAGCAAATGATTCTTTTTGTTTTCTGAGCATGTCTCTTCTTGTCTTCTGTTTACTTTCTCTTCTTGTTTTCTGTGTGTGCTTCTTCTTGTACGTTACTCTTTCCAATCCAATATTGTGTGATTCAACACGTGATCTTCTCTGTAATAATTATTATATTTAAATATCTGAGAAATATGTGATTTCGTTAAAAACACAACTTCTGAACTGATTTTGTTAACATTTCTATAAGAACAATCAAAAAGTATATTCTTTCAAACAATAACACTTTTCAAATCAGTCTTAAATGACGGAGTTACAAACATTAATACAATACAACCGAATTGAGAACCTTCTCCTTTCATGAAGTTGGTTGAAAATACACAAATCTTTACCTACAATAACAATAAAGCTATGTAGACTATAGTATGTATTTATTCTCATTTCCTGTAAGTACGTAGCCCAGAATACTTGATAGAACAGCTATAAATATAGTCATTAGTTTTTCTATGCAACCAACTAATGTAACAAAACCATGTCGAATGCGAATTCAATACCCGATTAGGTAGTATCTTCCGCGTCACAAGACATTAAAGTCTATACTCGTAACCAATCAATAGTTAACTGTTTGCATACAAAACTAATTAATAAATTTAGAACCGTGTTTCGGGATCTATAAATTGCAAGACATTCTAGGGCTGAAGCAAATAATCTATATCGCAAAATATATCGCAAACAAGTTTTGTTTTTACAGATGGACGTAGAAAATACTTACGATTACGTACAAAATTGACAGTATCTTTTTAGAGGGGTTAGTTAGGTATTAAATTCGCCGATTTTTTGGGCGGACGTGATTAAAACATTTTTACCTTTTTTGAAGGTAGGATTTGCGACTAACCTTACTTACCCCGTAAGGGGAAATAAGTGTGATTTTATGTGTATATGTGACGGGGTGGGGTCTCATGTTCTGTATCAGATGGACTCGTAATGTCAGGAATCGCTGAAATTAAGAATGTACTTTGTAGTTTACAGGGTTATTTCGTATCCACAATAAAAAGGAGGTAGTTTTGCAAAATGGTGCAATGTGTGGTTTGAATTAAGCGGATTGAGGGACAAGAAAAATCTAAACTAATTTTTTTATTTCAAAATAAGTACTTTTTACATGTTAGTCTGTTACCCAACGTTTCTTTTAGAGTACAAACGTGTTCTCCGTCAGCCCACGCTCTTGCCTCATGCCCCTCACGTAATTTTACAAGAGTTTTGAGAATCGACGCACAGCCACTGTCTGTGTAGCAAGTATCACTTGAATTTGAATTTATTGGCCTACTATTTTGCTAATCCATTTACATATAAAAGCTAGAGAAAGAGAAAAGAAAAAAGCTTTCGTCTGTTTATTTATCGGACGAATTTCGAAAAAACGTCTGCATTTCATGGTGGACAGATTGAACGAAACGCTTTACTTACATTTTTATCGGACGTACTGAAAAACGTGGTAGGTATACGCTTGCTGAGCGGGCCTTTTTACCTGACTGCGTAAGAAGGAGGGATATGTTTTTTGAGTGTATGTATGTATGTATATTTCTTTGACACGCTCTAGAGCCTAAACGGCTTGACCGGTTTGATGTGAGTGGTGTCAATAGATTCCTCTTAGTTGTGAGAGTGACACTGGGTACATCAAAATAAAAAAAAATCATAAGTTAGGCTGCAAAAACCTCTTTTCTGCAGTCGGGTATTTTGTTTTTCTTTTAACATTGATACTTGTTACATAGAAATATTTGCCTGAGCGTCGCCAAATTTCGAAAAAAACGTTTTTTTTCAGGTAAATGCTTTATGAGCCACGCCGTTTTATAGTATCCTTAATCTAATTTTACTTGAAATATATTTTTCTGGACGCAACGTCGTTTTATCTTTTTTTGAAGTGAAAACTTCTTTAGCGGCGTTGTGCATGTTTGGAAAAAATGTTAAACTCGCGTCAGGCGACACGTGACCTAATTTGTAAACGAAAATTCGTAAGACGGACGGATTATTTTAGTCAGAAACATATTCTAACGTTCTGCATTTAAAGTTCATTATTGTATGTACAAGTTTGTCCTATCTTTTTGCTATTTTATTTTTTAGTTTTCACTTCTGCCGGCACTCCCGGAGTGCAACCCGTTGTTTTTTTTACTTCTCCCATGCTTTACTGATATGTATTTGTATCGGAATTTCTGAGGACCGCATGACCTTCAGAACATCACCAGATGCGTGTCAGTTAGTTTTCTAGTTCAAGGTACGAAAATCCGAAGGAATCTACTCGGTTTACAAATTAAAAAGGTACCTATATTAATAATTAGCTTGATCTTTTTAGTTATATGAAGCACAAGTAGAGAGCTTATGAGCATACTATAGTATGGTGAAAGGTTTCTAGCTTCTAAATTGTAATCTGTCGTAAAGCACACGAGGTATGTTCCACTTGAGAATATTGTCACTTGTACATAACAATAGAAGCAAATGACCAGACAAGCCCGAAAAGACTCGCACGCTGAGGGTTCTTTACTCAAACTTACTAGCTCAAAGCACTGCCACGGGGAGACAGTGCGGCTATGTGGTACTTGAACCCACTAAAACCCCACGGTGTTCCGTCTCGTCCGCTTCAGGGCGGGACATTGCATTGTACATACCTTTATTGTACATATTTGCACATATCTTTTATTATGATATTTTTTATTTCATTTGGGGATATCAACATCTAATGCTTTTATATATCTTGTGTGCATTTTTCCTTCATGTAATAGTTATTTTTCACTGCAATTTTTTACTTACCATATTAAAATTAATATGGTTTTAAGTAAGAAATTGTATTGAAAAGTGTGTTATTTTTCACTGCAAGTTTTTCCACACCAGAATGGGCGCAAGATGACCCCGTGTCTTACGCCCGTGGTCCCTGCGGTGGGTCAGATACGTAGCCACGTAAACGACGGCCACGTAGCGGCGGTAGAGCCCCACCGCCTACCACAACGGTGGAAGAGGACTGGGTGAGCACCGCACACTATACGGTACTAAGCGGTAGTATTGTGAGGTATGACTACTGCAATTAGTCGAGAGAAAAATTATGTGAATGGAATTTCTTTTGATTCAGATTATTTTTTTTATTTTTTTTAGCTCCACAGACACCGGGGTCCGTGACCTTTGTCAATTTTACTAACTATTGTTAAATACATTGTAACGGGAAGACAATATTTTTGTTTTTAACTTACCTAACTTATTACTATATTGTGTGTATACCATGAGCAGACCAGCGACCCGCAAGCAGCACCCGATCACAAGTATGACGCATGTGCCAGCCATCGCCCTCCTCAACCATATGTTAGGGAAGAGGGCGATCCGCCACACACAGCCGCCGCAAGAAGTAGCTTTCGATGGTGAGCATGAATGCTCAAGGTGTACACAGTTGTATCAAGGTGTACAAGGATGTTGTTTTTATATTTTTAATAATTTTTAGGGTCCGTACCCAAAGGGTAAAAACGGAATCTTATTACTGAGACTTCGCTGTTCGTCCGTCCGTCTGTCACCAGGCTATATATCATGAACCGTGATAGTTAGAGAGTTGAAATTTTTACAGATGATGTACTTCTGTTGCCACTATAACAAAAAATACTAAAAAACAGAATTAAATAAATATTTAAGGGGGCTCCCATACAACAAACGTGTTTTTTTTGCTCGTTTTTGCTCGATGTTGATAACGGTAATAGGTAGACGCTTGAAATATTCACTGAATATGGAGTTATATATTGACTTTAAAAATAAATAACTAATAAAATTAATATTTATTTTTCCCATACAACAAACTTGATTTTTTGCCGTTTTTATAGATAATGGTACGGAACCCTTCGTGTGCGATTCCGACTCGGTTTTATTTAATGTTTTGTAGTTGGGAGCGCTGTCACGTGTAAAAGTTGGCCTTTAGAATTGGTTTTGTCCAATATTCCCATTTACGTCATACCCTTTGATTCCAGTTTTTTTTTAATTACCCGAATAAAATAATGTACTAAAAATGTACTTAGACCAATTTTAATGTTACAATCTATAAATAAATAAAAAACAACACTGTATACCAACATAAACGAGGTCTTGCTATTTTATAAGCTAAATGGGAAGGTTAGTCAAAAGTACTAGGACGACTTTTATACGTCACAGCTCTTCCCACTACACAACTTTGATACATGATTAGAAATATTACAGCAACATCAATCACAAAAATATTGTTGAAATTAGATAGTTATAAATTAAAAAAACAGCATAAAATATATACCTAAATATGAACTTCACATACCCCATTGGGACTGCAATTGATACTACGAGTAGATTTGGAAACGCAATGAAATTTTTATTTATTGTGTTATTAAATATGACTTTAATATAATTTTAAATTCCTAATAATTTCATATCATGCATGTTATTTATGTAAGAAATAATTAAGAAAAATAAATCGTATTGCACAATTATTAAACAATAAACGATCACCAAAAACAGATTGCCGAGGTGACAGGTCTCATGGCTCAGTGGTAGAAGACTGCCTCCTGAGTGGGTTCGATCCCCACCCAGGGCAAACTTAGCTACAAGCTTTACTTAGTTTGGGCTAAATGGTGTTGTGTGAAATGTCCACCAATATGTATTTATTTATTTATTTGGTTTACTAACTGTCATTATATACGGAACTCTAAAATTATATATTTTAGGCGTGCTGAAAAATCTGGATAAGAATACAAGAAAAGAAATATTATACGCACACGTATGCCAATTATAGACATAGAGCTTGCCAAAAGTCTGCTATTTTTACCAGCAGCAACATCGTACCTATATTAAATTAATATTAAAAACTTTTGTGTAGTATCCTGAACATCTAGTAGTGATATGAAATTTATTAATTTGAAAGGAATTGTTTTACAAACGTCATGGATAACGCCACCAGTTTTGAAACAGGTAATAATACATTGCTAGCTAGATTTTCTTTGATTTTTTGTAACTGTATTATAAAAGCATTACTACCAAAACTGATTTCACTTTAAAAGTCTTTATAACACTGAATGCAGCAATGGAAAAACATAAATTTGCTTTTTTGTTAAAAATCCAAATATTAATATTATTTTGTTTCAAATTTTGAAATCGATCTTTGGTTAATTAACTTACTCAACTATTTCTTGACACTTGGCATGTGAGCGTAATGATGAAAAACGGGGATGATGATTATGATAAAATATAGTTTATGTCCTTATCCAGGTCTTAAAGAAACTCTTTGTCAAATTTCAATACGATTGGTTTAGCCGTGTAGCCGTGGCGTATATGGAATTTATACCTTCACATAACGCTCATGACGTCAGAGACCGTGTTGCTGTCGGGTATATTTTCAAATCCAGAAAGCGAAAATCTTTACCTAACATTTGTGACGTCACTGGTGCGTGTTGACTTCGGGTATACTTTCAGTTTGGAAACGCCCGCGCAGTTATTTAAAACATGGCCCGGCCGCAACGAAACGAGTAAATAAAAACCCTAACCTAATCTAGGGTTAGGTTAGGTTAGGGTTTTTTTATAAAACCTGACCTAACCTAACGTATAATCCTAACATATATATCAGAAATCAGAAATCAGAAAACTTTTATTGCAGAAACTGGTACATTATGAGTCATTATGGTCTTATAAAATAATTTAGTATCACAGCTTACCCATTTCGGGCGTGCAATATATAGGTAGGTAAAAATAACCATCCCTTTGTCTGTCTCTGTATATTGAAAGGCACTAAAGCCGATATATAGTAGATATACAAGAATTGCTCGTTTAAAGGTATTATATATATCTTCGTATATTCTTGCTTCTTCGTATTTTCATCTGAAGGTTTTTTGAATATTAGAAAGCAAAATTAAATTCTATCTTAGTTTTTTAAACATTATGATGCGCAATCGTACAACCATATAAAATGGTACGAGTATTATATTGTAGCTTCTTTAATTATCACGATTTGAAATATTGCAAACGTTTATTTCCTTTTAAGAATGTTGAAAAAAAAATAACGACGATCTTATTCTTATACTAATATGGGTAATAGAATCCTAAAATAAAACACAAAAACGTTTTTGACATGCTAATATAAATTTGAATACAAAAATGGAATCTATAGAAACTCTAGATTTCACGTGCACGGCAGTATATGAATATTCTTTTCAATACTGACAAAAATCTAGGATCTACGCGAAAGCAGTTTATTGATCTTAGCGTTTTGTGGAGAAGTGTAGTAACTTGTAGTGAAATGAAATGTGTTACTGTAAAAAGTTTCGTTTTACGAAAGCCATGGAGTATACCGCCCGTTTTAAAACAAGTGAGACTATAAATATTTTTTTTGTTGATTTTTACCCATCTACACTAATATACCCTAATAATAATTCCTAAACACTAATAATTCCTTGAGTTATATTATATCAGTTAATTAATTATTTATTGTACTTAAATATTCTTGTTATTGTTTAAATAATGTAAACCTGAAACTGCGCAGTTTATTTTAAAATAAAGTAGATTAGAAAATGTTCAAAATCATTAACACTATTTAACATTAACATTATTTAAATTACTATTATTCATTAACATTATTTAAATTATTACTATTTATTAACATTATTTAAATTATTATTATTTATTAACATTATTTAAATTTTATAGTGCCTTGTGACTATTGGAGTGTCATTAAACACATCCGCTATAGGTCTCTTATTGGGCTTACCAGTACTTTTGGAACAACTGAAACTACCAGAATCTTCAATACCAATCGATGATGAGATGATGTCGTGGATAGGTGAGACTCAATCTAGCATTTAACTTAAGACCTCAGAAACTGCAACTATTTTTCATAACATGTTTTTCATGCGATTAACAATAAATTTAGCAATTAAATATTAAAAATTAGTTTCATCCATAGTTAAATTGCTTTATAACACAAATAAAGTGTCATTCATTTTTTCTTATATGTTTTTCAGCGTCCGTTCCAGGAATCCTTGCTTTCCCTGGTGCAATCCTTGTAGTTCCAATTATGGGAAAGTATGGACGAAGAACTGCTAACTTGGTCAGCATCTTATTCCTCCTCGTTTCATGGGGAATTATTATCTTCGCACCCAATATACCTGCACTTCTAGTTGCTAGAGCTCTGCAGGGCATCAATATGGGCATGTCTATAGTATTGTCATCTCTTCTTATCGGAGAATACACAAGCCCTAAAAATCGAGGAGCTTTTCTCATGACAATGTCAGCTTCTATAGCTTTGGGAGTTTTATCTGTACATGCAATAGTCTCATTGATAACTTGGCGGATTGGAGCTCTAGTGTGTGCAATCATTGCAATAATAGATTTGGTTATAGTATTTCTCTCACCGGAATCTCCAAGCTGGTTAGCTTCTCAAGGAAGATATGAAGAATGTAAGAGTGCATTCTTGTGGCTCCGGGGTCAAAATGAAGACGAAGAACTTGATAAAATGATTGAAGCATGCAGCATCGTGCGGAATCGGGAAGCAGTGGCGGATGTATCCGAATTTTTTTTCACGAAAGTTAAAAGAAATCTGATTTATTTTAAAGAAAATGCTCGAAAACCAGAGTTTTACAAACCGATGATAATCGTGACCCACTTATACGCAGTAATCGTGTGGAGTGGCATAAATATCTTGGTGGGTTATCCAGAGGAATATTTACGTAGGCTGAATGGGCTTAGTGATGGAGAAAAATACGTTCCTTTCATTATAACTTCAATAGATTTACATAGATTCATAGCATGCATTTTTGGTATGTACATTATCAAGAAAATAAAGAGGAGAATAATGATATTAGCTACAGTCAGTATGAACGTTGCAGCATTAATTGCTATTGCTGTATATAATTATACTAAAGTGTTTTACACTCTTCCTTTTGATATACCGATAATAGGGACTATTTTGACTCATATATTGTTGTTTCCTATATCCGCAGGATCATTACCACTGCCTTATACGATTGCAGGAGAAATATTTCCGTTGAGATACAAGACCTTGGCTGGAGCGTTAAGCACTTTGGTTTATTCATTGGAAATATTTGTCGTGTATAAAACAATACCATTTTTTTTCAAAACAATTGGTCTATATGGATATCTTGGGTTATGCGCGGCAATTTTATGTTACTGCATATTAGTAGTATGGTTTTTGCTTCCTGAAACGAAAGACAGGACGTTGCAAGACATTGAAGACGAATTTAAAGGAGAAAGGAGCCTTCGAGCACTGGAAAATAATTCGGGATATTCTACGACATTGGCAATTTAAAATGTTATAAAATAATAAAGCCTGTATTATCTTGCTTGTACAATTATATGAGATTTACTAGATTTACACATATATTTGTGAATGTGGAGTGTAGTAACTATCCAATATTTTAAACAATTGTAAATAACGTTGGTTACAAGCCAGAGTGGAAGTGAATGAAATGATGATAATGATTTATATATTTACTCATTCATTAAGTGATTAGGTATTTAAGAGGAGAAACAAAGAATCTTGATTACAACAATAATCGGTCAGTGAAGTCAATAGTATCAAATGTTTTCTGTTTTGAATATTTGCCTTTTTTAACCAACTTCCAAAAAGAAGGAGGTAATCATTTCGATCCGTATGTATTTTTTTGTATGTTTGTTCACCGATTACTCCGTCATTCGTGAACCAATTTTTGTGTTTCTTGAATTGACATATAAAGAATGCTTCCAAGTTGGTCCCATAATTATTTTATAAACATTGAATGAAAATGAATGAAAAATTTCATTTTTAGATATTATTTAAAAAGTAATAAAAATGAAAATTATCATTGTATTCCTGAGTGAAGTGCGTCAGATTATAGAATCGCAGAGTTCCACTTACACGTTTTTCTTTGCAAAAGTATCAAATGTTAAGGATTATCGTATATACATCTGCACATTTTCTAATCTTCGAAGACGGAGCATTTGACATTCAATGACATAATTATCTCACTCTTCTTCTTCTTTTTTGTATTGGACCCCGCGATTAGCGATCGCATTAATGCGGGTCCAATACAAAAAAGAAGAAGAAGGTGAAAATACTTTGGCGGGAACGTGATCGAAACATGTTGTTGCTTTGTTTTATTTTCCTGAACTTGTGTTGTTTTGAATATCAATGCGATAAAAATGGTGGTGTTTTACTCATTAAGTGTTTGATCAAGTACGTGAGTGTGGACAAGTGAAATGAAGCAGTGAAACGTGTCATTTTACGTTGTCGACAAAACTTCATAGAAGCTTCTAGTAAAGTCGCCACCACTTTTCTGAAGCAGGACTCGATTTATAAATTGACTGTATACGTGACTTGGATTGTGACTAGAACATTTACTACTTGTTTTATTCAAGAAACTTGAAAAAATCCTAATACTTGACACTTGCAACTGCTTTAATGCGAGTCCAATACAAAAAAGAAGAAGGTGAAAATAAGAGTTACTTCCACGATTAAGCGTTATGTTTAATTATTAACCGACTGAACATGATGATATGAACTTTATGTATCCTAATCCTTTTTAATATAATTTTTATAATTAAAAATATATATCTTTTTTTTTTTTAGTAACTAAGTAGCGTACCTACTTTGAAGTCGGTTGTTTCAGTTTTTAAACTATAAAATTATATTATTTAACATTAAAGAAATATTATATACGTATTACCTATATATTTACATTAGAACTTACACTTATAATACAACTTTAACTGAAATAGAACCACTTAGCATAGATTTACATTTAGTCGACGTTGTTAGAAACGTAATAAATATGATGTTTGAAATTTGTTTCGGTCTTTGAAAAAATACTGTCACGTGTAGCAACAATAAGAGAACTAACAATAAGAGATTCGAGCTACATCTCTTGTATCTCAAGTATGTTATCAAGGATGCTTTGAAACATATTTTAAGATTCTGTATATTGTGATGGTCGCTGTTACGAATCTTAGGTACGACATGTACGTCGTACAGTACAGGCACATGATAATCAAAACATTTGGCCACGCATTTCCCATTTTGTGTTTTAGTTTAAAAAAAAAATTAAACTAAACGTTAAATTTACTTGAATTCCTGGCTACGGCCTTGGTGACCCTCCCCTTGCGCCAAAGCTGGATCCGCCCTTGGGTCAAGCGCAAGCCTGTTGTCGAATAAAAAATATATTTATTGTATGATTAGAATGAAATAACTAACCAGATCTATTCGTTCAGTTATGTGGACACTGGGCACGGAACAATCAAAAATATATATTATTACAATAGTTTAATAAACGACACCGATTTTAAAATTGGTTGTTTTTTAGGGTTCCGTACATCAAAAGGAAAAAAAGGAACCCTTTTTGGATCACTTTGTGGTCCCTCTGTCCGTATGTCTGGTCTGTCTGTCTGTCCATTTGTCCGGGTGTCAAGACCTTATCTCGAGAACGCGTTAAGGTATCGAGTTGAAATTAAAACCATATACGCAGATTACGCAGATCCATAGTATCTTGCTGCAGAAAGAAAAATAGAATTTCTCAGTTTTCGTAAAAAAAAGTTACAGCAGAATATGTCGTAAGAAACTCACATTTCGACACTCGCAAGGGAATCAAAACCTATGGAGTACTTTCCGTTGACCTAGAACTATGAAATTTGGAAAGAAGCATTGTATAATGTGAGTACAGATATAAGAAAAAAACCGAAAACTGGTCATTTTTAATTTGATCACAAAAATTTGGGTCGTTACTCGTTATGCAAGGAAGGAGGGTCCAAATTTTAAATGGATTTAACCGTATCATGTGGGGTATCATATGAAAGAGCTTAATTAGCACAAACTAAAACGGTTTTTAAATATTTTTGCGATGTAAATTTTTCGATTTATGGAGGAAAATATTAAAAAAAATTATATAAATTCCCCCTTTTATCTATTAGTTTGTACGGAAGCCTCGGTGGGCAACTCTGACTCGCTCTTGTCCGTTTTTTTATTGGATGTTGTTTTTTAAATGTCAATAAAATCTTCAATACTCGATGCGGTTGTTTTTAATATGTTTGTCTTAATACTCTATTTTTAAAAAGATCTAATAAGGAAACTCAAGGTCACGCAACGAGCTATGGAGAGGGCTATACTCGGAGTCTCTCTACGAGATCGAATCAGAAATGAAGAGATACGTAGACGTACAAAAGTCACCGATATAGCACAGTGGATTAGCAAGTTGAAGTGGCAGTGGGCAGGGAACATAGCACGTAGAACTGATAGCCGATGGGGCTGAAAGGATATCGAGTGGAGACCATGTACCGGCAAGCGCAGCGTAGGAAGACCAGCCACGAGATGGACAGATGATCTCATACAAGTGGCGGGAAGACGCTGGATGCAAGCCGCTTCCAATCGGTCTTTTTGGAAATCCATGGAGGAGGCCTATGTCCAGCAATGGACTTCTTATGGCTGAGATGATGATGATGATGAAAAAGATCTACTTAAGTTATTGTAAATGTACATTTAAAAAGTTTGTACCTAACATTTTCCTAAACTCTGGTAACATAAACAAATCTATCAAATTATTCTAGACAAATATAATTTGCCTACTGAAATTAAACTGAAATACATATATTTTTAGGTTTCCGTAAATTGTATGATTCCATTAAATTCTGATACATATCTTTTGAACCTTTTGAACCTGTCTCAAGCAGCAACTGAACAAAGCTGAGTTTGCCAAAAAAAAGTAGTGATTTAGTGAATCAATAAACTCTTAACGTGTTTTCGAATGTTATTCTGCAGTCGTTATTTTAGCAAACTGTATACGGTTTCACGATGAAAGGTAAGTCTGATGACCACCGACCTGGCTGAATGCCAGATGAGACACATGGCCGGAATATAAATATTCCGGCAATAACTTGCACTGAATGTTTTTTTTTTATTACCTATACGTTTTTGGTGAGTCATATTATTTAAGAGTCTGTAGATCGACCGTCGTCTGTCTCACTCGCGCATAGTACATTTTTGAAACTATAAAATGACTGAACTTTTATAATTTAGAAATTATTGACGCAACAATGATTTTCATGTATGAAAATTAACTTAGATCAAATTTAAATTTTTGTCGAATATTTTGGGATGTTGTTTTCTAGTTTTACAAACGACGATTGTTTTATAAGTTCATTCAATCATTTAATACCGTCAAAAATGTGGGTATGCGCGAGTGAGAGGGACGATGGTCGAATTATACTTTAATAGCTAGTAGGTATATTATTATGAATATTATTGCGTTTTACTTCCTCAGATTTATTTAATTTTACTAGTGCATCCTGTCCTCTTTTAGTTAACACCTTCTAAACTTCTAATACTCTTTTCCTTTAATCTGATCTTTTAACCACTGTCAAACGGTGTCATGATCCTTAATGCTCTGATGATCCTTAATGCTCTGTCTACGGGAAAGTCGGCGTGATTTTATTATTTTTGTATGTGCAAGTGCAGTATATTTTCACGCAAGGTTTAAATGGATAGGTCTGAATTTCGGGCAAATTAGAGTTATTACGCGCGACCGTAACATCAGATTTATGACATAGGTGTAGGTACTTTGGAGATTGAATAGATGCGTTACCTACATCCTAAATGTTGTATATTTTCCTGGGTAGATTGACATCCTTAAGTATTGTTATATAATAATAATAAAAAAAAAAAAAAAAATAAAAAAAAAAAAGACAACCGCTGACAAGACCTAAAATTTTCGTTTATTGTGTGTTTTTTATTTATTTTATTGGTTTACATTTCTAAAGATACATTAAAACGTTACTACAAATATGAAGATCTCAAGAAATATATATTCTTTGCGAAATAATAAAAACCAAACTCAAAATACCACAATATATAAACCTGACATCTGTTGACAACTGTCAAGTATTTGTAAAATATAAATAACAAGCAAAATACATGATAACACGGCGAAGATTAGGAAAAACCACAGCGGATTTCACAAATGCGCACCTTCCACCACCGCCCGCCCCATCGTCTCCGAGCTCGTCGTCGGGAGACGAGTATCAAACCTCCCGCGACATCTCCACGTCGAGTGATGGGAGCGGGCCGACGCCGCCGCCGCCACCAAGATCTGCGCGACGGAGTCGTCCACCGCCGCCAGCACGCCTGGGGCCTACAGCGGGGTCCACCCCGCTACCTTCGGCCTCCGCTACTGGCGGAGTAGCGCGTCGCATGAGATGGTCTTCACAAATCAATGAAAACGTCATGCGCGCCTACTATGGGGCGACAGAATCAGAAACCAACTTGACGGCGTACCGGTCTAGAATACTGCCTTTGTTTCAGACTCTTGAGCCGACCGTCACCGTGACTGTTCAACGATTATCGGATCAAGTGCGAGCTATCCAGCGACTCAAGTTGCTGGATCAGTCCGTGCTCGATCGGCTTCGCCTGGAAGTGATGTCTGCTCGTCCAACCCCCGTGTCGGCGAGGGATCCGTCGCCTGTCGCGTCGTCTGCCCCGTCATTGGCTTCAATGCCGACCACGGTTGCGACACTTGTGACGCCGGCTGACCCCGCAGCCGACGAGGGGGACGTTACGAGTAATGTTTCTAACCAGGTGAGTGAGCAACTGAGGAGCACTCTGGAAGACGTGATTTCTCAGTACAGATTCGCACCTGACTCTAGGCCACGTTTACCACGCTTGCCTACCCATAGAAAAAATCTAGCACTGATGGGAGCCTTGAATGCATTGCTAGTTCCGTATATTCAAACTAGTAGAGATTTAGTTGATACTCACTCGATCTTATACTGCGGTGCCATCGCGGTGTGTCGAGTCGCACGTGTTAAATTTCCGGACATTAGCCGTGCACCGCGACGCACCGGAGATGTACCCGCGTGGCAAGTGAGAATCGAGCGGCGTATTAACACATTCAGGACTCTCATTGCGAAGCTGATCTGCTTCAGACGGGGGAATAATCGCCCCCGAGTAATGCGTTTTGTGACTCTGGCATTTGCCGGGACCGGTATTAGGCCGCAACACTACCTAGCCAATGTCACGGAACGCATCGACTATCTGAAGCAGAAAGTCTATGCATGGGCGAATCGTATTCGTCGCTACAGAGAACGTGTGGATAGATACTGGCAGAATCGCCTCTTCCAAAGTGACCAAAGAAAGGTGTACCGAAGCTGGGAGGGAACTGAGCAACGTATGAGCGACGGACAGCTACCGGATTCTGACGCCATGACTAGTTTCTGGCGTGGTATTTGGTCGATGCCCGTCGAACATACGGAAGACGAGTGGATGAGAATTGTCAAGCGTGAGTGCGAAGACATTGAACCCATGGGGTCTATTTTAATAAACCCTTTAGACGTTAGCTGTGCGATCCGTACGACACAGAACTGGAAAAGTCCTGGGCCAGACGGTTTGCACAACTTTTGGATAAAATGGACTCGATGCTCACACGATCGCTTGGCTACCCAATTCCAAGATGCCCTCGAGCTCGGTTCTCTTCCTGCCTTCATGACCACCGGGGTCACCTTTCTGCTCCATAAGTCCGGTAGTACCACGGAACCAAAAAACTACAGACCCATCACATGCTTACCAACCATCTATAAGCTCCTTACATCCATTCTGAGAAATAAAATTTATACGCACTTAGTTGCGAACAACGTTTTGGCCTCTACTCAGAATGGATGTAAGGTTGGGTCCCGTGGTACTAAAGAGCTACTCCTCATTGATACGGCTATTAGCCAGCAAGTCAAGCGGAATAAAGGGGCCCTCTCTGCTGCTTGGATTGACTATAAGAAGGCCTATGATTCGGTGCCTCACTCATGGCTTGAGAGGATCTTAGAGTTGTGTAAAATTGATGCAACTTTGAGATCCTTCTTAGCCACATGTATGAGGCAATGGACCACAGTCCTTCGTCAACCAGGCAGTAGAGATGGCTCCTTTACACCGCAGGACTTGATAAGGATTGACCGTGGCATTTTCCAGGGTGACAGTTTGAGTTCATTGTGGTTTTGCCTGGCACTGAACCCTCTCAGTATTCTGCTGAAGGATTCAGGTCTAGGCTATCGGCTTCGTAGGGGGGGGGGGTGAAGTTATTTCTCACCTGTTGTACATGGATGACCTCAAACTTTTTGCATCGAAACGACAAGACTTAATGACATTGTTAAAAACAACAGAGGTTTTTAGCAATGCCATTAAGATGGAGTTTGGTGTAGACAAATGTGCGGTCGTTCAGGTAGAGCGAGGGAAAGTTGTAAATTCTCCGAATTTGCAACTTTCTGAGACAATGACTCTCAGGTCCCTCTCCGAAGCCGACACCTACAAATACCTTGGTATGTCAGAGTCGTTGGGTATTGCGGTAGAGGATATAAAAAAATCGATGAAGGAGCGTTTCTTTTGCCGCCTGTCAAAAGTTCTTAACAGTCTTTTGTCTGGCGGCAATAAGTCACGCGCCTTCAACGGTTGGGTGATGCCTCTATTGTCATACTCCTTGGGCATACTAAGGTGGACTCAAACTGAGCTGGACGCCCTGGATAGAAGGGTCCGTCAGCAACTGACATTACATCGCATGTTACACCCACGTTCGTCTGTTATGAGACTGTACATTCCGCGGAAGTGGGGGGGTCGTGGCTTTATAAATGCCAAGAACCTTCACAACCGTGAGGTGTGCAGTCTTAGGGATTATTTCCGCAACAACGAATGTGGGATGCATTGCGATGTAATGGCAGTTGACAAGGGCCTGACGCCTCTCTCCTTGGCAAAAGAGAACTGGCGCAAACCAACTGTGCTCAGCATGGAAGATCGTAGGGACGTATGGAAGGGCAAGGAGCTACACGGGAGGTTCTACCGGGCCTTAACAGGACCCGATGTAGACCTTCTAGCGTCGGTGAACTGGTTACGCTTCGGTGACCTCTTTGGTGAAACTGAAGGGTTTGCTTGTGCGATTGCAGATGAAGTTATCAAGACGAACAACTATCGGAAATATATCATGAAAGACGGTACGGTCGACATTTGTCGGGCATGCCACCGTCCCGGAGAGTCTCTCCGACATATTATTTCCGGTTGTTCGCATCTTGCTAACAGCGAGTATTTGCACAGGCACAATCAAGTAGCCAGGATCATCCACCAGCAACTCGCTCTTCAATACGGCCTTGTTGAGTCCGAGGTGCCGTACTATCAGTACGCACCAGCGCCGGTTCTTGAGAATGGTCGTGCTTTGCTCTATTGGGACCGTTCTATTATCACAGATAGGACTATTGTTGCCAATAAGCCTGATATTGTGATAGTAGATCGTTCCCAACGCCGGGCAGTGCTCGTTGACGTCACCATCCCACATGATGAGAATCTCGTGAAGGCTGAGAAGGACAAGCTCAGCAAGTACCTTGACTTGGCTCACGAGATAACCGCCATGTGGGATGTTGACTCGACGACCATTGTTCCGATAGTCGTATCGGCAAACGGTTTAATAGCGAAGAGCCTTGACCAACATCTTAAGAGGCTCTCGCTTGATGGTTGGATCAAGGGTCGGATTCAGAAGGCGGTCGTCCTAGACACGGCACGAATTGTCAGGAGGTTTCTGAGTCTGTAGCCCCTACCGCCAGCAGCTTAGGCCCTGCCCCGCTGTTGGCGGCATTCTAGGTTTAAGTTTTTATAATGTTTTTATTGTTTTTTATATAAATATTGTAAAAACTTAGGCTTAAGATTAATAAATAAATATGTGGATAATAATAATAAAAAAAAAAAAAAAAAAAAAAAAAAAAGACAACCGCTGACAAAGACCTAAAATTTTCGTTTATTGTGTGTTTTTTATTTATTTTATTGGTTTACATTTCTAAAGATACAATCAATCGTTACTACAATTATGAAAATCTCAAGAAATATATATTCTTTGCGAAATAATAAAAACCAAACCCAAAATACCACAATAAATAAATATGACATCTGCTGACAACTGTCAAGTACTTGTAAAATAAAAACAACAAGCGAAATACATGATAACACGGGGAAGATTAGGAAAAAACACAGCGGATTCAACAAATGCGCACCTTCCACCACCGCCCGCCCCATCGTCTCCGAGCTCGTCGTCGGGAGACGAGTATCAAACCTCCCGCGACATCTCCACGTCGAGTGATGGGAGCGGGCCGACGCCGCCGCCGCCACCAAGATCTGCGCGACGGAGTCGTCCACCGCCGCCAGCACGCCTGGGGCCTACAGCGGGGTCCGCCCCGCTACCTTCGGCCTCCGCTACTGGCGGTGTAGCGCGTCGCATGAGATGGTCTTCACAAATCAATGAAAACGTCATGCGCGCCTACTATGGGGCGACAGAATCAGAAACCAACTTGACGGCGTACCGGTCTAGAATACTGCCTTTGTTTCAGACTCTTGAACCGACCGTCACCGTGACTGTTCAACGATTATCAGATCAAGTGCGAGCTATCCAGCGACTCAAGCTGTTGGATCAGTCCGTGCTTGATTGGCTTCGCCTGGAAGTGATGTCTACTCGTCCGACCCCTGTGTCGGCGAGGGATCCGTCGCCTGTCGCGTCGTCTGCCCCGTCATTGGCTTCAATGCCGACCACGGTGGCGACACCTGTGACGTCGGCTGACCCCGCAGCCGACGAGGGGGACGTTACGAGTGGTGTTTCTAACCAGGTGAGTGAGCAACTGAGGAGCACTCTGGAAGACGTGATTTCTCAGTACAGATTCGCACCCGACTCTAGGCCACGTTTACCACGCTTGCCTACCCATAGAAAAAATCTAGCACTGATGGGAGCCTTGAATGCATTGCTAGTTCCGTATATTCAAACTAGTAGAGATTTAGTTGATACTCACTCGATCTTATACTGCGGTGCCATTGCGGTGTGTCGAGTCGCACGTGTTAAATTTCCGGACATTAGCCGTGCACCGCGACGCACCGGAGATGTACCCGCGTGGCAAGTGAGAATCGAGCGGCGTATTAACACATTCAGGACTCTCATTGCGAAGCTGATCTGCTTCAGACGGGGGAATAATCGCCTCCGAGTAATGCGTTTTGTGACTCAGGCATTTGCCGGGACCGGTATTAGGCCGCAACACTACCTAGCCAATGTCACGGAACGCATCGACTATCTGAAGCAGAAAGTCTATGCATGGGCGAATCGTATTCGTCGCTACAGAGAACGTGTGGATAGATACTGGCAGAATCGCCTCTTCCAAAGTGACCAAAGAAAGGTGTACCGAAGCTGGGAGGGAACTGAGCAACGTATGAGCGACGGACAGCTTCCGGATTCTGACGCCATGACTAGTTTCTGGCGTGGTATTTGGTCGATGCCCGTCGAACATACGGAAGACGAGTGGATGAGAATTGTCAAGCGTGAGTGCGAAGACATTGAACCCATGGGGTCTATTTTAATAAACCCTTTAGACGTTAGCTGTGCGATCCGTACGACACAGAACTGGAAAAGTCCTGGGCCAGACGGTTTGCACAACTTTTGGATAAAATGCACTCGATGCTCACACGATCGCTTGGCTACCCAATTCCAAGATGCCCTCGAGCTCGGTTCTCTTCCTGCCTTCATGACCACCGGGGTCACCTTTCTGCTCCATAAGTCCGGTAGTACCACGGAACCAAAAAACTACAGACCCCTCACATGCTTACCAACCATCTATAAGCTCCTTACATCCATTCTGAGAAATAAAATTTATACGCACTTAGTTGCGAACAACGTTTTGGCCTCTACTCAGAATGGATGTAAGGTTGGGTCCGTGGTACTAAAGAGCTACTCCTCATTGATACGGCTATTAGCCAGCAAGTCAAGCGGAATAAAGGGGCCCTCTCTGCTGCTTGGATTGACTATAAGAAGGCCTATGATTCGGTGCCTCACTCATGGCTTGAGAGGATCTTAGAGTTGTGTAAAATTGATGCAACTTTGAGATCCTTCTTAGCCACATGTATGAGGCAATGGACCACAGTCCTTCGTCAACCAGGCAGTAGAGATGGCTCCTTTACACCGCAGGACTTGATTAGGATTGACCGTGGCATTTTCCAGGGTGACAGTTTGAGTTCATTGTGGTTTTGCCTGGCACTGAACCCTCTCAGTATTCTGCTGAAGGATTCAGGTCTAGGCTATCGGCTTCGTAGGGGGGGTGAAGTTATTTCTCACCTGTTGTACATGGATGACCTCAAACTTTTTGCACCGAAACGACAAGACTTAATGACGTTGTTAAAAACAACAGAGGTTTTTAGCAGTGCCATTAAGATGGAGTTTGGTGTAGACAAGTGTGCGATCGTTCAGGTAGAGCGAGGGAAAGTTGTAAATTCTCCGAATTTACAACTTTCTGAGACAATGACTCTCAGGTCCCTCTCCGAAGCCGACACCTACAAATACCTTGGTATGTCAGAGTCGTTGGGTATTGCGGTAGAGGATATTAAAAAATCGGTGAAGGAGCGTTTCTTTTGCCGCCTGTCAAAAGTTCTTAACAGTCTTTTGTCTGGCGGCAATAAATCACGCGCCTTCAACGGTTGGGTGATGCCTCTACTGTCATACTCCTTTGGCATACTAAGGTGGACTCAAACTGAGCTGGACACCCTGGATAGAAGGGTCCGTCAGCAACTGACATTACATCGCATGCTACACCCACGCTCGTCTGTTATGAGATTGTACATTCCGCGGAAGTGGGGGGGTCGTGGCTTTTTAAATGCCAAGAACCTTCACAACCGTGAGGTGTGCAGTCTCAGGGATTATTTCCGCAACAACGAATGTGGGATACATTACGATGTAATGGCAGTTGACAAGGGCCTGACGCCTCTCTCCTTGGCAAAAGAGAACTGGCGCAAACCAACGGTGCTCAGCATGGAAGATCGTAGGGACGTATGGAAGGGCAAGGAGTTACACGGGAGGTTCTACCGGGCCTTAACAGGACCCGATGTAGACCTTCTTGCGTCGGTGAACTGGTTACGCTTCGGTGACCTCTTTGGGGAAACTGAAGGGTTTGCTTGTGCGATTGCAGATGAAGTTATCAAGACGAACAACTATCGGAAATACATCATGAAGGACAGTACGGTCGACATTTGTCGGGCATGCCACCGTTCTGGAGAGTCTCTCCGACATATTATTTCCGGTTGTTCGCATCTTGCTAACAGCGAGTATCTGCACAGGCACAATCAAGTAGCCAGGATCATCCACCAGCAACTTGCTCTTCAATACGGCCTTGTTGAGTCCGAGGTGCCGTACTATCAGTACGCACCAGCGCCGGTTCTTGAGAATGGTCGTGCTTTGCTCTATTGGGACCGTTCTATTATCACAGATAGGACTATTGTTGCCAATAAGCCTGATATTGTGATAGTAGATCGTTCCCAACGCCGGGCAGTGCTCGTTGACGTCACCATCCCACATGATGAGAATCTCGTGAAGGCTGAGAAGGACAAGCTCAGCAAGTACCTTGACTTGGCTCACGAGATAACCGCCATGTGGGATGTTGAATCGACGACCATTGTTCCGATAGTTGTATCGGCAAACGGTTTAATAGCGAAGAGCCTTGACCAACATCTTAAGAGGCTCTCGCTTGATGGTTGGATCAAGGGTCGGATTCAGAAGGCGGTCGTCCTAGACACGGCACGAATTGTCAGGAGGTTTCTGAGTCTGTAGCTCCTACCGCCAGCAGCTTAGGCCCTGCCCCGCTGTCGGCGGCATTCTAGGTTTAAGTTTTTATAATGTTTTTATTGTTTTTTATATAAATATTGTAAAAACTTAGACTTAAGATTAATAAATAAGTATATGAATAATAATATTAATAAAAGGGCCTCTCAGTGTTGGTTCCGGCCCCACTGATACCTTTCAAAGGTCCGGGCTTAGACCCGTGTATAAATTTGAATAAAGAGATAATAATAATCTAATAAATAAATACATGCCGCATTGTCCGAAAATTCTTACAAGAAGACTTAAATAACCAACCCGTATCAGACCATGAAAATCACTTGGCTTAGGCCCGTGATTTCATAATATAAACCGAGGTATCTTAAATACCCCGAGATATAAATGCGTACTTGAAAAATAATAATCTTTATTTCGGCCATAAACAAACCATATACAAAATTAAATTAAATTAAAGATAGATAAATTAGATAGATAAATTAGATAGATAAATTAGATTAACTGATATAAAAACACTCACAAATATACATACAATCATACTTTTACCTGTTTTCCCTTGCGGGTAGGTCGATGTCAAAGACCATTTATCGACACATTCGACCATGTTTAGAGGGTAGTAGAGGGTTAGAAGGGATACGAAAATAAGATGTAATATTGGCTTGGAGTGACAGGGGGTCAGCCCATCGCCTACATAAATGCCAATTTGCCTCAAGTCCCTTAACTGACTTTTAAAGTATGCCCGGAAGGAGAAGTAGGTGGTACATTCTACATTTTCTTTTTCTCCCTGTCCAGCATGGAAGTAGTGGATGTATTGTTATATCTCTCTGTGATGCCCTTCAATAAACAAAGAATAATTTAAATATAAATTATCTCCATTACCAAACGAGTCTTGCAAACAATTCATTATGATATTATAATACGTAAACACCACCGTGAGACCGAATCTTAGAAAAACATTTTCTAGATAGTATTCAAACTAAAGGTGGTACCTACAAGATTTTTGTTTTTCATTGACAGGCCGAAATTGAAATACAATATGCTTTTTAACCAACTTCCAAATAGGAAGAGGTTCTCAATTCGACTTCGATTAAATATATAGAAAAATAGGTTAAGTGCCTCCCTTTAAAAATAAAATTGAAATATATTTAGTGTTTGGATAATACATGGTTAACATATGGAAAGGAGAGAGATAGTTGCGCGCGTTGAACCCATTCTTAATGAAAATACACGAATTTGTTCTAGTCGTATAGATGATACTACATTATGGGCCATATGCTCGGTCTATTGCGTCAATGTTACGTGCAGGTCTTGACCAGATCTAGTTTATACCTTTTTATGCTTTACTACGGTGACAAGAAGCCAAGAGCTGAGTGTATGTAGAGTTTTGTATGTTCATAGAGCTGATACAACCACTTGTATAGGTTTTATTTCTACAAATGAAAAATTTTGTATTGCACTCGGCTGTAAAGCTGTAAGCTATTTTATCTCGTGTCTTCTTGAATCCTTCGTTTGCTCTGGATTCAACTGTCAGACACTCGACGGTAAAATACAACTTTCCAGCCTAGTACAATAAATAACTATTTTATGTTAGATTAGATAGATCTACGATTGACCACCAACTCACCTGAAGTTAAGCGACGGTGTGGCCGAGGATGGAGCTTGTCGATCCAGAAGATATCTAACTAGATATCTTCTAGATCGAAGACATCTTCAAGACCTAGAGTAAATACTCTATCCTTGAAAATGCCAAGATTGTAGTTCTAAGGAAACAGACATGGCTTCAAAGAATTACATTCCTTTGTAGTACGCATCAAGAACGTGGACCGATATCGCTGAGTACGGATTTTTGGCATTTTAATGAGAAATGGGTGGTAATTGCGCCGATTTTCCGCTAGTAGTGAAATGGAGAGGGTGGAATTAGGTCGTGAAGCTCTTGCGCACACTGCCCGAAATTAATCCTATAGAATATAGACAGACAAGGTACTTTACGGCGGTGCTCGAGACTAAGTAGCATCTGTTACGTATTTAAGTAAGTATGCTGTTTTTAAGTCCTTTTATATAATGGTCCTATCATCTCTGTAACAATATTACTAGAAAACTTTCATCTGGTTTAAACAGGGTGTAAGTAGAACCCGTTTCCGCTGCCTTCATCAATATCATGTGTGTCGTTATATATACATATGCTCCTTCCTATTGAGTTCACTTTGTTTGCTCACTCCGCGTCGGTGACTTGTATCATTTTTTGACAAAATACTCAGGATGCGTTATGTAAGTAAACATAAATTTTTAACTTAGAAATAGAAGAAGAAGAAGAACTTAGAAATTTTTGTCCGCGCATACAAAAATAGGAAACTGATTTCTACTTTAAAACATATAATCAGATTGATGATTTGAAATGAAACAATTTTTTAACGGATTTATCGCATTTTACATAATTTTATGACCTAACGTTTCGAACACTGCAGCGTCCGTGGTCACAGGTTAGGCGAGATGACAGTTGTCTTATTTTATATACGCGATAAATCCGTTAAAATTTTCATTTCAATGAGTACTAATCGCGAGTACCTTAGAAAAAAAAGATTGATGATTTATCTGATCGGGACCGTATACGGCTAGGCTTTGAATTTTATTATAACTTCGAAATCTGCGTAGAAATCTAGCCATTATTGATTGCAAACAAATAAAGAAGAATCACAGAAATCGGTTAATATTTAGAGGTAGGAATTCAAGGGCGTCGCCAAGGGGGGGCAAGGGGGGCAGCTGCCCCTAGAGATTTAAAAAATGTAGCCAACTGCAAAGCAACCAAAGTCCTAAGGCCGTGCAATTGCACCTGTATACCTACAATTCATATTTTTCTCATCCTCCATAATATTAACTTGCCCCCCCCTGGGCCATGGGCTGGCGACGCCCTTGGGTAGGATACAGTTTTTAAGCTATTGCATAGCTTCTATCGCGGGCCTTGAGCGTGGAGACCGAATCCAGAAATTCCGTAACGAAAATAACCTAACACACCGCGCGTAAAGCTATTATGCAATAGCTTTACTGCGGCAGTCTCCGAGTGCCACACGTCTTTTTTTTCTTTCTTATGTAACACTTCATTAAGTAGATAGGATTTACTAAGCAGTATTCATTCTCCATTATAGTGTCAATCCGTACCGAGACATTGCCCTGCTTATACGACGGGAAATATCAGTACTTAGCAAAGAACAAGTTGCGTTCATTTCGTAGCTTTTGCGTTTCCTGATTGCAAAATTTCCTAGCAGTTTCAACACCATTGCTTTGGTAACTGAGATTATGAGATGAACGATGTATAAATTTTAAAAATATATGCTTTATTCCTATTTCTCCTAATATAAAGGTTAGACGTGTTATGATAATAAAAACGAGAAACTAACTAGCTTTTGAATTTTCAAAAGTTATGCTATAGTGTTAAGTTTTTTTTATACATTATAGATCTACGATTGACCACCAATATAATAATAATTGATGTATTAATACAACTTCAGAAGTATTATTTTTAAAAATCGAATCGAAATGTAGCGCATTACACTCAGACATACCTAGAATCCTACATATAGATGAATCATTACTGAGATTATAGTAGATACTATCGCCACATATAATTTATTGTCTACTAACTTAATAACACTAGCCGATTTTATATTTCATTGTTCTTTTTTATGCTAGATAGATCTACGATTGACCACCAACCCGCCTGATGTTAAGCGAAGGTGTGGCCGAGGATGGAGCTCGTCGATCTAGAAGATATCTATTCACTCTAGCCTTGAAAACTCCAAGATTTTAGGTCTCAGGAAACAGAGATTTTATTTATTTTATTTTATTTTATTTTATTTATTGCGGAACAGTAAACAGCTGTATTATAAAGTCTAATAATAAGAATACATAAAAGTCTTAGTAATAACACAGCCCATAGCACTATTCACAGATTACTGAAATGGATTAAATAACAAATACCATACCGTACATAACAAACAACAAAACAAAACAAAATTGGAACTAGAGAAAGCAGAAAAAGTTAAGCCCAGATTTTCACAAGATGTCACAAGTGTCCGTAGTTCGACGGATGACTTGGCCAATTTTGATGTGCAAGGTTTCGTTAGATTCGTGTTTTTTTTCTGAGTGTCACAGGTTAAACCTATTGTTCTGTAATAATAGCAATAATACGTCTGTTAAAAAAAATAACCGTAACCGTTAACGAATTTTCTTATTATAATAAAAAAAAAAAAACTAGAATTATTCTAAAGAATGTGAATTTATTACCTTTTACGGCAATTTTACGCATATTTTTTTCACAAAAAACGTACATTCAACAGCGTATTAAGCGCAACGAAACCGTACATTAGACTGCAAAAATAGCGCTTCAAAATATTGTTTTTCATTTTATATATATAATTTTATGTCTAACCGATATTTCAGGTATTACTTCTCCTCTGCGCTCACTACAGCAGAAGCGCAGCGCCTGAGAAACGAGAGATCGATGGAGCCATAGCATCGCACTCTGTCGACGAGGAAGCAACAATCGGAGATGCAATAGCATCAAATGTTATAGGAAACGCTTTATCAGTCGGTGTGTCAAATATTCCAACACGTCACACTGTATCAGAATACCACACAAAAGTAGCTATACCAGTGCCTCAAGCAGTCCCTGTGAGCATACCAAGACCCGTTCCATACCCGGTAAATGTTGGAGTGCCTGTGGATCAACCTAGACCAGTTCCAGTGCCTGTGCCCCATCCTGTTGCTCATATAATATCTCGCCCTTTTGCTGTACCTGTTGATAGACCTTTCCCTTATCCTGTTGCGCATCCTGTCCCTGTCACAGTAACTCAAGAAGTAGGAATACCTGTACCTCAGCCATATCATGTTTCAGTACCTTCAGCGGTGCCTGTGAGAGTTCCTATAGGGAGCCCAGTAGGAGTTGGAGGGTATGGATCTGGATATGGATCAGGACTGCTTGGTTCTGGGTATGGCAGTGCAATTGGAGTTGGTTCAGGTCTAATTAGTTCAGGGTATGGAAGTGAAATTGGAGTTGGTCCAGGTCAAATTAGTTCAGGGTATGGCAGTGCAATTGGATTTGGTTCAGGTCTAATTAGTTCAAAGTATGCCAATGCAATAGGAGTTGGTTCAGGTTTCGTTAATTATGGAGTTGCTCACCATAGTCAACCTGTAGTTGCCACTGGATCGGTGTCCGCACATGGACATGAGATTGAACATCCTTATTAAATAATAGACCCAATGAGCGAGTGTTTTAAGATGAAATAAAAACTTGAAAGATTATGCATTACATTTTCACTTTATGAATGAATACGAAAATGCTTTCCAGGTCTGTATTCCTGCTTACAATGTTCAAAAGTGAATAGGTGTTTCGTGCATGCGTACCTTTTACTTCTTTGACTTAATTACATCCATCAAGTGAGATTGTGGTCAAATACAGGACAAGTTTTTTGTAAATAAATAATTAAATTTGTCTATGTGGATGTCAATTGTGCACAAAGTTGCCAATTTGTGTCAATTGGCACATAGATACACAGATTCACACATTTTCAGGTACACAGATATACACGTCAAACATAAAGGTGTTAAAGAATACCCCTTTTTTGGTAGGCGGTTTATAAATTGGATGTATGTGTAGGATAGGGTAGGATTTAATATTTTAAGTAGATATATGATAAGCAATTTTTATTATCAGCTTGTGTAGATAGTAATTTATTTTAGGATTGTGTGCAAATACCCACCATGTACGGTTACATAAATCTTAAGATATAAGTCAGAGAATAAATGGTTGTAAATATTCTTAGTAATTATTATTGTATTAAAATAATAACAAACAAAAAGTGTGTAAAAAAATATATTTTTATTTTTAATACAACTCATTAACGATACGAATAAATTGCTCGCAAGTGTTGAGCTTCACGTTTACTAAAAAAAAATAGATTTTATTTTAATACCCTGTGTGGCAATGCACTGTGCTCATCTTACTGAGATATTAAATGTTGAAGTTTCCGGCAGCCTAGTCGGGATACCGTCTGACTTGCGATCCGCAGGTCCTGGATTCGAATCCCACGGCACGCACCTCTGTCTTTTCGAAGTTATGTGCATATTGTTGATTGCCGCCAACTTCAAACAGTGAAGAAAAACATCGTGAGGAAACCTACATGTCTGAGAGTTCTAAATGATCTTGAAGATGTGTGAAGTCTGCCAACCCGCAATTGGCCAGCGTGGCAGACCATGGCCTAACCCTTCTTACAATGAGAAGATGGCCCGCGCTCAGCAGTGGGACAGTTTGTACAAAAAGGTCTGATAAAAAAATAAAAAAATGTTGAATCTAATTATGCCTGGAAACTTTCCTTACGTTAGAACCCCCTAAATCAAAGCCCGCTTGCTCGTTAGTAAATTGTGGTAGGTACTTCACCAGGGAGTCCTGATTCACCAAACATTTTTAACTTCAAATTGAACTGAATAAATTCAAAACAACCCATTATCATTACTACTTAATAACCGCTAACACCTCTAATCAGCTGGATAAACACTATCAGTAACGGTCCAATTCTAATTTGCGATATTTCCTTCATATCGTTATCTACCCTGATAGTGTATCAGTCTGTCACATACCCTGCCCTCACGGCTGACGCTCGTGGTCACTTTACCACAATTTAAAATAAAACAATCGGGACTTCGTTTGAAAACTTTAGACTCCTCTTACGTTATTTTTAAGTCTCCGTTATTTTGTATTTTGGACTTTTTTTTGTGAAGTGTATTAAGTGATTTTAGTGCAGATTGTACTTTGATTGTATTGCACAGTATTGTAGCAATATGTATTCAAGTAAGTTGTTTTATGTTTATAGGATTGTCCAAGCAGGTTATTGTTTTCGGGTATCATAACTAATTATAAAATATTGTTTCTCTGTTTGTTCACTTTTCACGATAAAATGGCTGAATCTTTATTAAACTCCCCCGAGTTTAATAAAGTACAGAGACAATACAGCTTGGAACCTGGAGACGGATATAGGCTACATTTTAACATCACCGATTTTTCTTCACCACGCTCTTGAAACCGTAATTATTTTATAAACGAAATTAATTCTGCCTGAACTGTCCGTTTGGTTACTTTTCACGGTAAAACGTCTGAACTGAAGATTGTGGTCAAATGCAGGCCTAGTTTGTCATAAAAAAATATGTACGTCAGTCAGTTTGTCTGTCTGTCTCCGGCTTTGCTCAAGGACTATTAGTACTAGATAACTGTAATTTAACATGGGTATACACTAGACATACATAAAAAAGTTTCTTGGGGTATCGCCCGTACACGTAAAGGGTTGATATTTTTTTTCATCAACCCCATCATGTGGGGTATCGATAGATAGGTAATCTAATGATATTGAGGGTATGTGCAAACTATTTTCAATTTAGGGGTTCGTATGCGAAATATTAAGCTTTAAAGTGATCATTTTGCTTGAATCAACCCCTGCTGGCTAAAAGGATAGCTTTTGGGGATGTTACAAGTATTCGTTTAAAAAAAAAGACTTCAAACATACAATTTGTTTACTTGGATCACATATTTTTCCAGTTATACAAAAACAAAACAAAAAAAAGAATTTTTCAAATCGGTCCAGGTGTCTTCGATCGGTTGTCGGTAAAAAAAACACCTATGGAGGCACTAGTATGTCTGTTTCTATATTAATATCTTAATTCTATGTTCCTATATGCTTCTTAACTATCCTCCGATATAATTTGGGTGTCTTTAAATCACGAGGTTAACATTTTTCGTGTGTAATAATCATGTGCGTATGTATGAAAACAAGATTGTGTTTATGATTCTATGACTCTACATTTGTAGACGGAATCGTCTCGATTGTGTTGCTTTGTTGGACTAACAAAATACATAAGGAAAGTAGCACCCTTAATTCTAAACTTTCTTTCTAACCTTTCTTTCTCTGTACTTAATTTTATATTAATCTGTTCAACCGTTTAAAAGGTAACAAACAGACAGAGAGACAGAGTTATATTTTTCTTTTAAGTATAACATTACTTACGGTACGATTTTCTATTTTGGTATTCTCTGACAGATATAATCTAAATGCTTTTAAATCGCAGCTGAGTATTTTAAACGATTTTATTTAGCTTGCCCTGTTTGTTGTTGTTGTTGTTTGTGTAACAACAACGTTGTTGTTTGTTTGTATTTTGACGCTTCCCGTTGACAGATATGATATTTGGTACACGCCTTTAGTTTAGATGACAATACAATTAAATATATTTAATATCATTCTAAATTCAATATGGCCGCTGCAACAACATGGCAAATTTCTTATTTTTTCACAACCTCAACAATATGGGTATCAAATGAAAGGGCTTTTCTAGTAGAATACAGTAAATACCTACACCATAGTCATTACCTACATTATTTTCAATAAAACCGTTTAACTTTATTTTTTTAAATATTTATTTAGGAAAACCCGCTTCAACTTACAGAGGCGCCTTTTTTCAGGCGGCTTGCGTTTTAGAAATGTTAGAAACGTCTTTTCAACTAGCAGATGCAATATTGCAGAGTAGTGTTTTGTTTTTATAAAAGTAATTAATGTATTCACTAGACGGTTGAATAAACTGTTATCTTTGTAGCTTGCAAGTTTGTAACGAGTTCGAGAAGTGGAATTTTTATCGAATTGTTTTGTTTGTTAACATTTTTGTTTACATGTGCATTGGTAATATGTGAGTGCCTAATATTTTTATCCGATGAAAATTACACAAGTTTTTACATGATTTGTTGTTTAGACGCAACGCTAAATTTAAATCAGAGAATTTAAACCTTCAATAAGTAAGGTTTTTCAAAATTTGGATGAATTCTTGATCATCTGAATCTTAAAAAATCAAAACATTCAAAATTATATCATTGATTTATTAATACAATTTAAGAAGTATTATTTAAAACAAATCGATTGCGAAATGTAGCGCAATACACTCAGACATACCTAGAATCCTAGATATAGGTAGATGAATTATTATTTAGATTATAGTATTGTCGCCATATTTAATTTATTGTCCACTAATTTAATAACACTAGCCGATTGTTGCGTATTACTAATTTGCCTTCAATATTTGTTCTTAAGTGGAGAGTAATCTCGCGCAGCGTAAGAACAACCTACAAGATAGACAGACGATCCCATATAAATAGCAGGAAGACGCTGGCTGGACACACGCTACTTCCAACCAGTCTTTATAGAAATCCATTGGGGAGGCCTATATCCAGCAGTGGACTTCTTATGGCTGAGATGATGATGATCTCTCGCAATAATAAAAAAAGCGCTTTTTTCGTAATCTCCAACGAACTTTTTCGTAATATCAAGTGATTTTACTAAAATTATTCTAAAGAATGTGCATTTATAATCTTTTACAAGGATTTTACGCATACTTTCTCACAAAAAAAACGTACCCTCAACAACGTATGAAGCGTAATGAAATCGTTAATTAGACTGTAAACACTACTTTTATGCAGTCGAGTATTTTGTTCTTTTAATATAGATACTTATTAAATGACTCATCGATGCGACGCGTGACCAAAATGCTGGCGCGTATCTGGCCCAGCGCATAAGCATTGCATTTCAACGTGGCAATGCGGCTAGCATGCTGGGTACGCTGCCAACTGTTAGTGGGCTTGAGCATTTGGATTATTTTAGACCTCTAACGGTCTGGGGTAATCGATATGCTTTTTGTGTAGTAGTTTGGTTAGTTGAGTCTGTATATTGTTGTGTTGTAGTTAATAAAGGCAATGTAATATAAAAAATACCCAAAAACGTTATACTCTTTCTTAGACAGTTGGGCAAAAAACTATGACGCACTATTTAAAGGAAGATAATTAACACAGTGAACTGTTCTAATCAGTAATATGTGACCGATTAACTAAATAAAACCAGTAGCTTCTTATATTAACACTTAATATTGTATATTTATTTACTGACCGCAAAACACAGTTATATTTGGTAGGTACTATAGTCTCCGAATCGGAGCGATGAAAACCGCTGGCGACGGAATGTTGCAAATGTCCGTCTCCAGCAAGCTTAGACAAGTGGCAACCGTTCCTCATTCTACGAACGCATACGGTTTGAATTTTCGAATTTGCTAAGGAACTGTGACGTGCGGTCACGTGACATCCCGTTAGCTAATGAAAATTTCATCTATTGGAGTCCTCGAAATTAGAATGCCACTTGTCTAAGTAGAACCCCCCAGGTCCTCAGCTGATTCCTTTGATAAAAGCTGTTTCTGTAGAAATAGTAGATTTCTTCTTAGTAGAAAATGTAGAGTTCTTTAAAATTCACATGTTAAAATTAATAACAAAGGAAAAAAACACACTTATAGCTAAAAGCGATCTCTGTCAGGCTACCATGCAACCAAATTTCTTAACAATCGGTTAAGTTGTATAAGCGTTAATAAGTAACAAACAGGCAAATAGAGATGCAGTTATTTTTGGTTTTCTACATAGATACATACAAAAATACATAAACCCGAAAGATATTCATCATCATCATCAACAGCCTTCTCTAACACACTGCTGGGTATATGCCTCTCTCTTATCTTGGTCCTGTGCCAATCGAGTCCGTTCGACCAGCGATTGCTGCACTACCGTTGACCCATCTCGCAGCAGGGCCCTTATTTCGTATGACCATCGGCTGCGTTACGCGAACGTGACGTAGGCGCTTTGTTTTTTTTTTATACATTATAGATCTACGATTGACCACCAACTCGCCTGATGTTAAGCGACGGTGTGGCCGAGGATGGAGCTCGTCGATCTAGAAGATTCACTCTAGCCTTGAAAATTCCAAGATTGTAGGTCTCAGGGAACAGAGATGGCGGCAACGAATTCCATTCTTGTGCAGTACGCAACAGGAATGCGGATCGATATCGCTGAGTACGGATTTTTGGCATTTCAACGAGAAATGGGTGGGTGGTAATTCGCCGACTTTCTGCTAGTCCTGTAGTGAAATGGGAAGGGTGGAATTAGGTCGTGAAGCTCTTGCGCACATTCCCCGAAATGAATCCTGTAGAAAATAGACAGACAATCTACTTTACGGCGGTGCTCGACACTAAGTAGCTTCTTGGCAGCTAGTTTGTCGTCACTGATTAACCTCACAGCTCGCCGGTCCACTGATTCTAAAGCTTCCAGCTGATACTTGGCTGATCCATCAAAAAGGTGGCACCAGTACTCCATATACGATCGGACCTGTGCTTGATACAGATGAAGCAGTTGTTCCGGTGAGAAGTATCGCCTAACCTTATTAATGATGCCCAGCTTTTTACTAGCCTGTTTAGCCTTAGATTCAAGGTAGCCCATCAACATTGACAATGAAAATTAGCTTATAAGCTTAAGAAGCCAAAGTCTAATTTTCATTGTAGATACACCCACGTCAATATTACATTACGCGGCCGATGGTCATACGGAATAAGGGCCCTGGACGTCTCACGCACCGCTTACCTTGCCTCGGCCAGCATTATACCTTACCTATAAAACTTTGCTCCAGCTGTCACCAGTTCCCCAAGAGTCTGTTTACTTGTAGTTCTATCGTGGCAAAAAGAGGAACTAACGTCTTGAAGTATAGACTACTATGATATTCAGTGAGCTTGACTGAACAAAATAATGAAATAAGAACATCAGCGCCCTCCATACCACATTAGTTCTCTAGCTGAACAGAGTCTAGCAACATTAATCTCCTTCTTTCGCTGTCGGGTGATTATCGTAATGAATGTAAAGCTACTTGTACGACTCATATTTATTTACTCTGACATTGGGGACTTTGTTCACTCAGATACTGTGGAGTTTGGAGAATCAACAAGGCTACTGCCGCGTCGATCAAAAGGCTGGTATATTTATTTTCTACTCTATCTAATATCACCTTTAAACGAGCAATCTTGTTTAAATGTTTATATATAATCTGAATCTCGGAAACGGCTCAAACAATTTTAATGAAATTTGGTTTGTAGGTAGATTAGGGGATGATAAATCGATCTTGCTAGGTTTCATTCTTTGTGAACCCGGGTATGCTCGTATTTTCAGTCATAAAAAATACGAGTGAAGCTCGGTCACCCAGGTACTACGAGTATATTTAATTGTTCAAGTGTATCGCTAGACGTCAGACATACTTCAAGGGGTTATTGTATCCATAAATGTGGGCAAGTTTTACTTTTAGACCTATCTTGAAATCACGAAAAACTATACTGTATCATGCATTTTGTCATTTGTCGTTTTGCAAAAATTTGATTATTGGATTCCGTAGAAAATATAATTTACATTGATGAGTAAAATTATCCCGTCTTCTAGAATAACAACCTGTGTAACATTAAAATCCTGAAAATTGGATTATCTATTCCGTAGAAAATGTCATTTACATTGATGAGTAAAATTATCCCGTCATCTAGAAATACAACCTGTAACCTTCAAATCCTGTTTGATTGAATGATTGATTGATTACAACATAATATCAACACACAGCCTAAGACGCAGATAAATAATGTTTTGTAAGGTTTTCGAGATTTTACTCATAGAAATTCTTAAACGACAGGTCATAAAATGATGTACTCATACCTACAATATACTTATGCGACAAATCCGTTAAAAATTATTTAATTTCAACGCAGATAAATGTTTGGAGGGTGTATTGTAAAGCACTTGCTATGTTAGTAAGTGATATGAATGATTTCCAGTGAACCAATTTTTAAATATCGATCGAAATAAAGTAATATCCGCATGCGATAACTTCGATAAATTTTTTTTGCTGCGGAGCTCGGTATGCGATGAGATGTCACAAAATGTGGACCCAGCTCATAGCGAGCTATATACTACAGAAACGAGAGCTTCACTCAGCAAACACATTTTATTATCTAGTTACTTACTCTTGCTAAAATACAAAAAATAAATAAAACTAATAAATATTTGCGGACATTTCACACAACACCATCTAGCCCAAACTATGCAAAGCTTGTACTATGGAATTAGATGGCTGATAGAATACATATATACTTTTTTTGTTGTAAATACCTATATACATATGATACATAGAAACACCCAGACACAGAACAAATATCCATGATCATCACACAAATGTTTACCCTGGGTGGGGATTGAACCCACGACCTACAGCTTAGCAGGTAGACATACTACCAACTGAGCCACAAAGCCAGTCTAAAAAAGCGTAAGTCAGCTTGCACAGGCGCTAAGTGCCTACTATTTTATTTACCTACGTGCACTTACAGAGTGCATATCGTTCTATTGTGTAATTCTTAACTCTTTTGGTGCGCGCCAAAGGTAGGTAAGAGTCTAGGTAGCAGGTCTTGTGACATACTTATGTGTACTTGTATACACGTATGTACTTGTGACATACTTAAACTTGAGAGTGCGTCTGTCCTGACTTCCTGAGTGTTCTATGTAACTCCTGCATGTTTCCTTATAGCATTAAGCTAAATATACAATTATTTTTTTACTATTAAGATTTGTGATTTACTAGTAAGATTGTTGATTGCCGTCAACTTCAAACGGTGAAGGAAAACATCATGAGGAAACCTACATGTCTGAGAGTTCTCAATGATCTTGAAGATGTGTGAAGTCTGCCAACCCGCACTTGGCCAGAGTGGCAGACTATGACCTAACCCTTCTCACAATGAGAAGATGGCCCACGCCCAGCAGTGGGACAGTATGTACAAACAGAGCTGATAAAAAAAATATTTGTACATTTAACACTGGTCTATAGTGGTTTTGTTGCCCTAGATATAAGATTGATTTTGGAAATATTTATGCTCACAATTCAAGGAACTATCAATGTTTTTTTTTAAGATTCTCATTTTTTTAAATCATTATTTTCATTTTACATTACAAATATCGAAAAACAAGAAACACAACAATCTATGATATGTAAAAATCATTAAAAAAAACAAGAGCACATTCAGTACTTTCATGAATAAATTCGTAATCTGGGCACTTGAAAACATAAAAATTTACAAAGATATCTGGGGCAACAAAAAAATTTTTTTTTGTAGAGCTGTGTTATATATATATAACGATTTGACGAGCGATGCTTACAAATTAAACACATTAAAAAATCCTTGTGATATAAATTGATTAATATAAATAAAGCATTGGTCAGATAAAATACATAGTGGTGACCAAAATAATCTGATAAGCTTATCACATGAGATAAGGCGGTTCGTTCAAAACAGATTGGGAAAACAGCTGTTTGTGGTCAAATAAATGTCTTCAGTGTTTTTATAACAAATTATACAAGAATAATAAGAGACAAAACAATAAACAAAGTAAGCAATTATGTACTCGTACATACTATTAGAATAAAATTGGTCAAGTGCGTGTCGAGTCACGCACAAAGTAGGTTTCTGTTACACAACACCAATGGGATTTTGTTTGATACTATGAACATACGAGTTAACTTATATTAGTTAAATGCAAAATGTTCATTTCTTACTTTATCTAAGTACATTTTTAAGGTGATCGGCTATTGCCCTAATTTGGCGTAAGTTTCCTTTTTTATTTCATTCTTATACATATATGATATATCATAAATTGTTTCGCATCATACAAAGGTAACCATTTTGCTGGCAGGACTCGTCATTAGGTCATACTCGATTCTAACCAAAAATTATCACCTTTATTAAATTTTATCACTTTATATTTGGATAACGGATCTCTTTTAAAAATGGTTTTCCTGCGCTCGCAATAACTTTTAATTACCTATCCAAAAGTACCCCACACGGTGGGGTAGACGAGAAGTTCAAGAAAAATTACCAAGATTTTATTTTACCACTTTATTGACGTGATTAATACCCATACCAAAGTACAGGTTTCTAGTACCAAGACTCTCTGAACTAAGATGAGGACTTGCGGACGGACATGGCGAAACTATAAGGGTTCTTCGTTGATAACGGAACCCTAAGAACTTAGATGCAAATATGCAAGAAAAACATAAAACATTTGCTTGGCCAGCCAGATACCTGCTTGACAACTGTGTATAATATTAACAATTTCCTTTGTTTCTAGAATTCCCAATCTCCATGGAGCTGATACCGCGGCAGCAGAGCTTTGCTTGCTTATCTTTGAAGATAGGATGTGTCTTATCGGCCATTATCTTAATCGTAAGTTACTTTCGCTGTAGAATTATTATTAGTTCTGATACGAGTATGTCGATATTAGGTACACTTTTCACTGACGTAAACTTTCGACGATGTCATTAGAATTTCGGAAGCAAAAACATAAGTACCTAAATGTGATTATTTTATAGATATGCTTTTATTCGCAGCTTTGAACTATTTTATGAAACTAATTTCATCGATCGAAGGGGATCGAATCCAAGACCTACATACAGTTCAGAAGACAGACGTGCTACCACCAGGCACCACCTGTCTACACTGACGTACTCATTATCAAAATACGATATTTTTCAAAAATTTTAAATAAGTATAGAAAAAAGGTGTCCAATGTTCAGCTAAATTAATGAATGGCAATAATATGTTGTTTCAACATTAAACTTTTTTTTTTAATAACGCAAAATATGTCCTCTCTTAATATCTCTCTATACACCCCTGCCGCGATGTTTCGTGGCGTTGAAGCAAAAGAAAAAAAAGAAAAACAAAAAACTGAAGCCTAACCCATTACACACACCCACAGTAAAAAAAAACATCGAAATCAAATAAAGTAGGTACCCGAAAGAAGTAGAACATAGGAGCGATATATTTTTTTAAAACTAAAGCGATACTATAAATTTTCCAGCTATATTCAGTGCTGTCACTGGCCCAGTGCATGGCGGTGCTCTCGACCCTGGGTCCCGTGAATTGGCATGACAAATGGTTCGTCTTCAGCGTGACTTTGCTGATCCTAGCTGCTGCTGTTCACACAGTCACGTTGTTCCTTACCGCCCTTATGCTCGTTGGTACTTTACGGGTAAGATAGACATTCGTATACACTATTTATTTACAGCCTTACCGAATAAAGTGACTTAACTTTGATCAACGTTTCAAATACTGTCTACTTCCCCCAAGTGTCATTACGTGTCAGCGAGAAGTTATCAAAATATGTTGAGCATTGCTCAAATTTGAGTAATATTTTCGGCAAGATCCTTAAAGTTGAATAGGTGCCAAAATTATTATGCCGGTCTGCGACAAAAATTCAGATTTCCTTGTCAGTGCAAATTAGTATACAGGAATTCCTACAAATAAAGAGTGAAGTGGAAAGTACTGAGGAGAAGAAATAGTTGGAAAAGAATTAAAATGATTGGCTCTTAAAAAAAAGTTAAGTTATTATTAAAGTGTATTTTTGAATAAAAAAATAAGTAAATTCGTATAGATTGAGTAGCCTGCCGTAGTGTCAGAGTCATTAAGTCGCCGAAAGACCTCTGACCTGACTTGATGATAGATGTTTTAAGAACAAGCAAACGGGACCTACAATTTAACGTATCATCCGACCCACGATAGCGCTCAGAAAGATTACACTCACGATCACCCATCCGAAGCCTGACCAGTCCGTCTATTGCTTAACATTGGTGACCGTTAGAGAACCATATCTTTGAGGATATCAACCATTTTTCCAGAAAGGAAGGCGACAACCTCGAAAAAATAATGGTGACAAGAAAGTTGATCTATCAAACGTTCACGAGCTCGAGGAGAGATGATATCAAATCTTTTCATTAGTAGAACTCATAGGTAGTAATTGTATACCTATTTGGTCTAATTGCAGTATGTCTCGCTGAGCCATTTCTCACACAAAACCTTTTTTTTAAACTTTTTTTTTTAGCTCCACAGACACTGATGTCTGTGACTAAAAAACACAAAACCCTTTCGCAATGGAAACCTGGCTTGAGAGGTAGCTAGCAAGCTGGATACTTACTATTCTTCCACCACACTGCTCAGTTTCCTCACAGGTGGTTTTCCAAGCTTGTCTGGTTTATGTTTCAGGAGAAGCCCCGTCAGATCCGTCCGTGGGTGGTGTGGACTTCGATCCAGGTCACCGTGTGCTTCCTGCTGTTCATGTTCTGGACGACTATGAGCGTAATCAACCACATGGGACCGATTTACCTTTACTTCATCGAGTTTTTGACGTTGTGTGAGTAATTACAAAATATTATTTTTTTTGTTTCTGGGATTTTCACATTTAGCGCACTACTACTGGCAACAAAGCAACAAACACAACAACAAAAACAACAAAACTTTTGAAGTGAAAGCTTCTTCAGGCGCGCTGAGCACTTTATTTTGTGGGTATTGAATGAGACTGAACCGTCACGATCGGCTATGTAGCGCTCGTTCGGG
Source organism: Lycia hirtaria (assembly GCA_947563715.1). Taxonomy (NCBI): domain Eukaryota; kingdom Metazoa; phylum Arthropoda; class Insecta; order Lepidoptera; family Geometridae; genus Lycia; species Lycia hirtaria. The sequence continues at coordinate 15,831,152 of OX387375.1, read as the reverse complement.
TAAAGTCAGCTCGAATCGCGCTCTAAGCTTATTACTAAAATTTTATGTATTTTTTTTAATGTTTGTTACACTATTACTCCGCCATTTATAATATGTTTTTGATGATTCTTTCTTGTTTGGTAGGTAATATCTCAGTGGGGGTCCCATATAAATTTTATCAAAATCGGTTCAGTTCTTTGGTTTTTATAACAAAATAACAGAAACAATGTCGTTACATAAAGTAAACGAATTCCGTATTTTGAAGTTGTTTTCGTTTTAACTAACTTTTTCTGAATGTCACAAAGAAGGAAGTTATCAATTCGGCTGTATGTTTGTTTAGCGACTACTCAGCCAAATATGAACTGTTTTTAATGATAATTTATTTTTTACTATAATTATGTTTTTTCCAGTGGTACGTTTCTACATGCTAATGCTTGTAGCGAGCTACTACAGGCATCTGGAAGAAGAACAATATGACGGCGAAAGACTGAAAACTTTGGTCAAGAACGACGTCTGGTACAATAGCGCTTAGATAAATACTCAAGATTATCACTCGATTTTTGTAATGAGATCTTCGAGAATTGTCAATTAACCAATATTTTTTCCATAATCACTAGTTCATAATGAAAAGACTCAAGATTTTACCAGCCAGTTATCTTTTCACCTTCTTGCGAAGACAATGGTATAGTCAAAGAGAATTTAGAACTACACAAAAGTGAAATACGACTGACACATATTCTCATATATAAAAATTGATATAATATAAGTTGAGAGAAATGTTTTTGCTATCTCCCATACAAATAGGCGAAAACTATTTTCTACCCCCAAAACATTAATTCTCTTTATTTTATTGAAATTAAAAAAAACGAAAATCTTTTTATATTATTGAAATCATTAATGTCTATGCATCTACGTTTTTTAAATTTCATTATAACTTATAGGTTAAACCGTAGACATAGTTATTAATAGTGCCAATCACGTAAAAATAATCATCGTTATCGGTTAATATTAAGGATAGAAAACAGTTTTCATAAAAAATGCGTAATTTGCTGTCAAAAGATCGAACGTTTTTTGTAAAAGATGTCAAAGTCACGTTGACATCTGACATTGACATCGCGTGTTATATTTTGTTGTTAATTTTTTTTATCTCAAGTTTAATAATTAATTTTGTTTATGTGTATCTATCGAAGTTGAAAATTATCGTTAAAAGTATTGGTGATAATAAAATTAATAATTTAATTAAAATATATTTTATTTCTTTGTCTTTTAAAACATACGAGTACACATCCTTTCTCTCTTCAATAATTTTATTCAAGGGTTTCCTTGGTGAGTTTTTAAAATAAAAGTTGAATATTACAGTTAAAAAAAAACGTATCTCCGTATTCCGTGTCTGTCGTAAAATGTAAACAAAAATGGCAGATTGATGACCAATACAAGCTTTTATTTTTTAAATAACGAGCAGTCCTTGTTCGCCAGTCAGGCTAGTCCACTACAGAGTTTAGGAAGGTTCATGTCTTGAACAAGTAATTAAATGGTAACATTAAAGTGGTAGGTACAATTTAAAATAGACAATTACAGAATACTGTATGTAATTTGTATAACAATACAAAATCAAGAGAAGTTATGAATATGCGGCATGTTTGACATATTGCGAAAGCATTGTATAATTATTTTTATTTTTACATTCACTGCTGCATTCAGTCTTTTTTATTTATTATGAAACTGACATTTAAGGTTTTAATATTATGTGACACAACATTATTAATGTTATTTGTAGTAATTAATATAATTGGCTATGGTCGTTTTAATTGGTGGATAGATGACCTCATACAAGTGGCGGGAAGACGCTGGATGCAAGCCGCTTCCAATTGGTCTTTTCGGAAATCCATGGGGGAGGCCTATGTCCAGCAGTGGACTTCTTATGGCTGAGATTATGGCAGTTTTAATTAATAAACTAATAAATAAATAAATAAATGAAGAGATTATAAATTTCTATTACAAAGAATTTGTATTGTTATATGTAGGTTTGGAAATAATATTTTACACTTCTGAAGACCTGACAAAGAGATGGTAACTCTACGTAGAAAACTATATTTTTATCTTATTTTATATTAATACTAATAATAGCAGTAAGTACCCTCATATTCACAATTAAGGCACTGTTTAAAAACATGATTACAATAACTTTTTACAAAACAGATCAATTTACACATATTGATACATTATTCTACCGTATCACAATTGTGGTAAATGTCTTAAAATCTTAAAACTAATCCAGATGGATATCACACGATGTGCTGTTTAATGCGCACATTCCTTCCTTAAATACATAATACATTGTTATCCATTACAGAGTAAAAATCATGCCTTAGCACGGTGTCTTTACCCTTTACAGTATTTGGTCCCGAAATTCATTAAGTCATTAGTACTTTTTTTAGCCCTGATTGTACAGTCTATCCCATTACTGGGCGCGGGCCATCTTCTCATTGTGCGAAGGGTAAGGCCATAGTCTACTACATCTATTTTCTTATTTATAAAACAGTAATTGTTAGCACGAATACAATAATAAACAAGCTCTTTTTTGTGGCGCGTACCTCGAATTTTCCCTGGGACAAAAATAATGAGAATTCCACACCCCCAACTTGCCTTAACTGGCTGGCTGAGGGTGAAAACTGTAAGAGCTAAGTATCTAAGCTTCAAGGTGGAAATGTGACATAACGTCGCTAGTAGCTCTAAGCGCACAACACATCTCTCGACACTTAAAAAAACTTCTCGTAAACATTTTGACGACCATCATGGCGGTAGTTGTCTTATACAGGCTGACTGTTTGAAAACTAGCAATATTTAAGGACATGTTACTTAGTGCTCTAATGAAACGTATACAGAAGTAAAATTGAAACAAATTAGGAAAAAATCGAAGAAAACCTCGGTTAAAGTTTTTCTCAAGACTCCAAAATTTATGTACACCGCGCAGCCTCGCGCACCGAGCGAGCGCAAGTCACATAACCGGGTCATTGAACTTGTGTTGTTCGATGACGTAGAGCGCGCGATTGCGCGACTCTCGACGCGCGTGGTTGAGTGTCAGTTATTTTTGTGTTTGCTAAGGATAATTAGGTCAAATACTAACCACCTATTATGTTCGATTATTTGGAACAAGAGTCGAGTACTGAACACCCTGTATCAATATTGCTAATGTTCAACCAGTCACGCTGTATAACGTGTAAACGTTTAGTATTTATATGTAATATTAAAATATAGTCCTTAATGTTGTTTATTACTACTGAATAGTACTAGCTAAATAGCAGTATATCTATACTCCTACTTATTGCATTTAATACAATTTAATGTGAACTTATTTGAATACATATACTATACAGTCACCTCTTCTTTAGTACAAATTCTATATCTACTTGCTAGATAGTCAGCGCCAAACGTAATGATAACTACGAACCATGTTTACCTCCATCAAAAGTCTAAAAAAAACTGCTTCGAAGCTCCCACATAATAATGTTTTTCGTTTTTTATTAACCGTATCCAGTAAAAGATAGCTAGGTTTTTTATGTATTTTGTTAGGCTATAGGTAATTAAAGCTTTACTCGAATAAAATGAAGTCAGAAAATTGGCTATAAATTTTGCGCTACTCCTCAAATCAGATCGATAACTTCAAGCGAGTTAGCGGTTACGCGAAAACCTATTTATGAATTAAAAAGTCAAAATCGCGTTTTGTCCAATAATATCGCAGCGATACCGATAATGATATTTTATTTATTGAGAGGTATAATGATACCTCTCTGATGAGATTTACCATGCTTTTACTTCATATTCAATGGAATATGAAGTAAAAGCATGGTAAATCTCAGCACTTTCGAGGACATCTTTCATGGCATTGTCACTGTTCATATGAAGTCACGACACGCGTTTAAGGCCCAGGCCGCACTACGGTTTTTTCCCGCGAGCGGTAACCGCTATAAACCGCGAAACCGCTCGAGACGGTACTAAATCAATCGCGGGGAAAAACCGCAAGTGCGGCCGCTTGTATTCGTTTTCCTGTTTCATAAACTCACGCGGTTTAAAACCGCTGCGGTTTAACCGTAGTGCGGCCTTAGCCTAACAGCGTTGTCCGACGTGTCGCCACTGAAGACGAGTTGGAAGACGAATTACCTTACTTAATGCTTGCCACGCAGAGCAGTAACGTATTCTCAGAGTGTTATTTATCTATGTTTGTAATATTTGTAAAACGCTATTATACATGTTGTATGTATGCGTATTGGTACTTTCATATTTCAATATTACTATTACCTATTCAAATAAGGGGAGTTTTTGTTTTGTACGCGTGAAACTTTCGTATGTTACCAATGTAGTGGCTCATTTTAATAAAATTAGTACTATCATGGGTATAAAACCCTTTTTGGTTAAATGGGTTTAGAAAATCAGTGTTCAAAATGGATTTAAATCCTGGCCCAATATTTAAACTTAAAACAATATTTTGTTGGATCCGTGCTTATCCGATACCTTTTTTAGCTTTATGAATAGAAGTAAATATAGAAGTAAACTTTTTTATCTCCTCTACTGTTTTAACTTTGGTTACGTTTATAGCTTTTTTGTCAGCTTTTTTACCATAGGGTTTGGCCTGGACTAAGTTACTGATAATATGTTAACAAATTCTTACAGATAATTTACTGTACTTTGCTATATAACATCATAAAATACAGTCTCCGGTACAATAATAAAGTAATATAATCTCAGATCTAAATAGTAATCGTAAATAGATTACTATTATTTTTTTTACCACACATCGGCAAGCGCAGTGTAGGAAGACCAGCCACAAGATGGATACACTATGATATCTTACAAATGACGGGAAGACGCTGGGTACAGGCCGCTTCCAATCGGTCATTTTGGAAATCCATGGCCTATGTCCAGCAGTGGACTTCTTGTCGTTTTCGCTAGCGTCTAAGCTCTCTCTTGTTTTGGTGTTTTATTAAAGTGGTGTGAACAATAAAGAGTTTATTTATCTATCTTGTGACTGAGTTGATAATGATGATTTTTATTTCTAGATTACGATTATCTAAAGTTCTTAACAGATGTCCCGAAATTTACGAAAGAATTGATATATTATGTATGTCATTAGAAAACATGATATTCTTCTAATGTTAGTAGTTATTTTTAACCGACTTCAAAAAAGGAGGAGGTTATTAAATGGGTGTTTCTATGTATCATATGTATATATTTACAAAAAAAAGTATATATGTATTCTATCAGCCATCTAGTTCCATAGTACAAGCTTTGCTTAGTTTGGGTTAGATGGTGTTGTGTGAAATGTCCACCAATATTATTATTATTATATTATTAAATCATAAATTACTCAGGATATGGTTTTGGAGTCCATTTGCCAGGTCACATATTCTATAAAAACTCTGTTCTAATATATAAATAGTGTCCGTTATTTGCGCAAATGGTTTATTAATAAAAACATTTGCTTTGTATTGTACCATTGTTTTTTTTTTGGTCACCATTGTTTTATGTGTGTATTTTGTTACTTTATTACTTTTGTTACTTTTTTTTATAAAGTGTTATTGATTTATTGATTGATATTTGCATTTGTAAACAACAAAATATATCGCTGTAGTACATTTTTAATTTTTTTTGTACATTTTTGGACATCCTAATATTTAGAACTCTACACAAACTCGTTTACCCCACTGCGCTGTAATAAAGATGAAATGTATCAAATAGAATAAATGTGAATAGATGAAATGTGTAAAAACTTTTTCTCTGTTTCCAAACTTGTTTGAATATTATCAGTAACTATTATCAGTAACATTACATAGCCCTATATTTTGATGAGCAATGGATTAGACGGGATCTCTGTCACGAGTGTACTTGACTGTGCCGTCCCGCTCCATCTTCACGATGGAACTCCAGATCAGGATCACCAGGTAGATTTGGAGCACTGAAAATAAATAAACAGAGGTAAGTTACTAACAAGTATAAGTTCCCCCAATCCACAGTGACCAGTCCCAAAAATCCCCGGCCCCAATCCCCAGTCCCCAGTCCCCGTCACCATCTTCAGTCCTCCCTGTCCCCATTTTTTCTACATTAGCTAAATTACCCTTAGAAATGAAAAGACCCCTTATAGGGGCAAGGATAAAAATATGATGCTTGTAAGAAAGATATAGTATGAAGTAAGATAGCGCGAAGTATGAAGGTGATAGAAAATGACTCCCGACCGACATAAGTCGGAGGCATAATATAGGATAGCTCGCGGGCCGGGCCTATGCCCCCGGATAGGGAAAAGTAAAAGTTTAGAAAACAGAAAAACCCCCAACAAAAAAAGAAAAACGGTTGAACCGATTTTGATGTAATATGGCTAAGAACTCGACAAAATTATCTTTCAAACAAAAAAAATAGATCAAAATCGGTCCATCCGTTTGACAGTTACGATGCCACACGACAAACACACAGATACACGCGTCAAACTTATAAAACCCCTCTTTTTGGATCGGGGGTTAAAATACACTTTTTAAGTTTCCTTAGAACGAATTTGATCCCTAAAATTATGTTAAATTCTAATGAAATACGATATATTTCAGAAGAAATAAACTGCATTTTCACACCAGCTGCCCGATAATGGACCATTATAATATATTATTATTATGTCATGCAAAGAAGGCTTAAAATTAGTCAATTAATCTCTAGGGAAATAATAGTATATATAAATAAATAAATATTTGTGGACATTTCACACAACACCATCTAGCCCAAACTAAGCAAAGCTTGTACTATGGAACAAGAGGGCTGATACATAATATATATACTTTTTTTTGTAAATACTTATATACATTTGATACATAGAAACACCCAGACACAGAACAAACATCCATGCTTATCACACAAATATTTGCCCTGGGTGGGGATCGAACCCACGACCTACAGCCCAGCAGGCAGACGTACTACCAACTGAGCCACAAGGCCAGTATATAAAATAAAACAATACATGTATTTTGTAATTGTTGTGTAAGTTTTTTTTTTTTAAATTTTTAGATAGATAAAGAAAAAAAATATACTCTACACCTTAACTAAAAAAACAAAACACATTGTTTAGTACATGTATTTTTGTTATTATTATGTATTTTTTATCATTAGCATTTGAGTTTGAGCTTGAGTTTGACTTGATGTTTTACAGTGGATTTTTTAGATCTACGAAAACCACGTGCCACTTTTGCCAAGTTCTATTAGTAGCAGTAGTAGTTTGCAGTAAAATAGCTTCTCAAGATTCAAGCAGCAGAGCGCATCGGTAACGCACGACCGGGTCAAAATTCTCGCATCATTTCACTTGAGTGAACGTTTTGCATCAGTAGATAGGTACACTGGTATATTCGGTTGTTCTTACAATGCTGTCTGGTTTGACCTTCACTTGATGCAAGTTAAGGTGAGGCCAAAAGATAAGGTTTAGTTTTAAAAACGTTCAATTTTTTTTATCAGCCCTGTTTGTACAAACTGTCCCACTGCTGGGAACGGGCCATCTTCTCATTATGGGAAGGGTTAGGCCATAGTCTGCCACGCTGGCCAAGTGCGGGTTGGCAGACTTCACACATCTTCAATATCATTGAGAACTCTCAATATTAGTGTCTGTGTAAATTATTAATAAAATCTAAATATAGATTTTATTAGACAATTTGGTTATCCAACTGGTTTGATAACCAAATTGTCTATTGTTTACCTCCTCAGAGTGGAGAGAGGAGAGAGGAGTTAACCAAAATGTCAATTGTTTGGTTGGTTTAGATCTACTTCTGATAGAAAGTTTTTTTTAAATTTATTTTACGTTGGACTTACTTTTATAATATAACTTGCTTAATTTTTGTGTTGGTTTCATTATGACAGCAGTTTCATACAGATCTGAATAAAATATGTCGTTGTACCGCACCAAATATTGCTATTTATAATTGTCAATGTTTTCTAAGGTTTCACAATTTTAACTAATTGAAATGAAACAAATTTTAACGCATTTATCGCGTATAGGTTAGATAATAATTTCATGACCTGACGTATTGAACACTGCAGCGTCCGTGGTCACAGATGAGCCTAGATGACTTGATGAATGATGATTATTTTTGTTATGAAAATATTAATTACTACTGCCTATTATTTTTATGCATAACTTTCACGTATTTGTAAAAAACTACCGTGACAACTATGCAGTAAAAGCATAAAAAACTATGACACATAACAAAACATTATGGTTTGGATCCAGGGCATGCAAATGTAGCGCGGAAAAAATATAAATGATACTTAAATAATTATGAACTCACTCAGTTGGAATAAGACAAGGAACAGCTCGCTGGCAGTCTCCTTGGTGAGGAAGGCGATGCTGTAGATGAAGCCGATGATGGAGTAACCGATCTCGAAGTAAAGGTACACCTTCATCAGGAGCACGTGTTTCTGAAATGCAGAGGATTGTTTTGTTAGATTCATGATAATAAAGTAACAGTGCAAGTTGGTATAAGTTTTGAAAACTCAAAAATCCTTCGACAAAAAAACGGCTGATTAACTGATTAACGAAAAATTATAGGCAATATTATCCAATTTTATCACGCTTTAGATCTATCATTCTTATAATTAGATAGTTCCGTAGCATCAAAATAAATGCACCGTTAAACAACGGCATCAAATTAACTGTATAAACCATGGTGATGAAACTTAGAAAGTGTTCTCGTTACACAAGGCAAGGAAAAATAATAGAGATAATAGTGACGATTATTATATAATACTATAATGGATCGTAATATTTATACCTCAAACATTATAATGAGGCCAGTATAGGACGTAAAGAATAAGGAGATACGTAGCAATGATGCAGTGGTAATTGAGGTAAAGAAACACCCCAGGGGTTTTAGTGGGTAACCCGGTATACCAGGCACTAGGCCTGGCCTGGACGGGACTCCCACATAACCACGCAGCCTCCCCCGGGGCGCAGTGGTACCCATAAAGGGTTCCCCTCTTGGTAAAAAAGTGGTAATCGAGGTAAATCATTGATGAGTGATGAAAAAAATTACAAACGTTTTGTCGCCACGCGCATTTTACGTCTACTGATCTCAGTCTTAATTAGCATAGGGCCAAGGAAAACGAATCAATGAAATTGAACGATTATTAAGAATGGACTTAAAGCGCGCAGCTATCTCTTTCGCGCATCACAACATTTATAAACATATAAAATCATTGGTTTGGCATAATAGAAAAGTGAGAGATGAATTTGTTTATTTAGATTGGAGAAATATTCTAAGCAAAAACAACTTTCATATCTTTTAAATTGGCTGAGGTGTAAGAAATTATATGTTTTTAGGGTTCCGTACGTCAAAAGAAAAAAACGGAACCCTTATAGGATCACTTTGTTGTCCGTCTGTCCGGGTGTAAATACCTTTAGGTCTTGACACCCGGACTGACGTTCCCGAGATTTATCTCGCGTTAAGGTATCGAGTTGAAATTAAAACCATATACGCAGATTCATAGTATCTTGCTGCAGAAAGAAAAATAAAATTTCTCAGTTTTCGTAAAAAAAAGTTACAGCCGAATATGTCGTAAAAAACTCACATTTCGACACTCACAGAGGAATCAAAACCTATGGAGTACTTCCCGTTGATCTAGAACTCTGAAATTTGGCAAGAAGCATTGTGTTAGAGTACACATATAGAAAAAAGTCCGAAAACTGTTTTTTTTTTATTTAATCACAAACATTTGGGTGTTTATGCAAGGAAGGAGGGTCCAAATTTTAAATGGCTTTAACCGTATCATGTGGGGTATCAAATGAAAGAGATTAATTAGCACAAGCTAAAACAGGTTTTTAAATATTTCTGCGATGAAAATTTTTCGATTTATGAAGTAAATTATTTAAAAAAAACTTTTTATCTACTAGTTTGTACGGAACCCTCGGTGGGCGAGTCTGACTTGCTCTTGTCCGGTTTTTCCACTACTCCATCACTAGTATACTTATGTGATATCTGAATAAAACTTTTTTTTTAATATTTCTCCTGCCTAAATAAAGAAATTTTGACATTTTTTATGGGACTAATCAGAAAGTATATATATCCTATCAAACAAAAAATATTTTTTTCAAACCTGTTTATAAATCACGGAGTTAAGTTATGCGGTAACAAGCATAAAAATAAATTATATTAACACAGACTTCTAAATACTATAAATCTTTGGTTTATAAAACTAAAACAACAGATTCCGATATAAGTATTTTCGTTTACCTGGATGTCAATTTTTTCCAACTGTTTGTTTTGAAACCAAAATTATCATTATTAATAAAATCTATATGGGGCCTTTGAAGTATGACCTATGAAACAAAAAATGGATCATCAAAATAAAAAAAAACAAAAACATACAGTCGAATTGAAACATTCCTCCTTTTTGAAGTCTGTTAAAAATACAGCTGAATTATATTAACCATCTTCTTTTCGAAGTCGGTAAAATAGAGGTTCATAGGGGATGGCAAGTACCCGCGGGGCACTGTTGGTAACGAATACATTATCAATAATTTACCATGTGTAATGCCACGATGAAGGTTATAGTGAGGATGACCTCCACTATCAGAGCTGTCGTGTCCACTATCAGACGGACATACTCCGAGGCGAGCTCTGCCTGGTCCGTCTCCGAGGAGTTCCTGATGATGGAGATGTAGAGAGACAGGAAGCACGTCACTATCAGGGTCAGCATCTGGAAGCGTAAGGAGGAACAGATGAATTTTGTAGTTACTTGTGAATTTATTAAATTGCTTATGAATATCTATGGAACTATGGAAGATATTTCATAGTAATACATAGTGATAGAAACCAGTAGTGTCGCAGCGACACTCGTCTGCTGCTGTGTGCAGTCGGTTACAAATTTAAATAATAGACAGTACTCTTTATTGTACACACCATAAAAATACAATGAAAAGAGAGATAAATGATACAAAAAAGTGTTAGTGTTAAAAGTTACTAGTGTAACAATTGGCGGACTTATAATTTGCACCTTCAGGCACATACTAAGCATAAAAACATTATGATTCTAAATGATATACTGTTGAAACTCGTTAATGCTACATAAATATTATATAAATAAGTCTTCATTTCAATCTTATCCAGCACAAACAGATTATATTTGGGACTGTCCAATAAGACATGTTGGTATTATGGCTGTACTTATCTTACTTTAAGATCTATTAGAAAACAAATTAATTCTATTTGGACCAACAAGTGAGGAAAATCTCGACATGTAACCGGCAATATTACAACATTTAGTAAGTTTACACTGCCTTTTAGGTGTGCCTATAGGCTTTAGTGGAATCGTAAAATTGAAAAAAATATGCTAGGGATTGAAACAATCCGAGTTTTCGGTTCCATCGTCAGATTAGTTCTATTATTACATGTGAGTGTATTATTGTCGTCCATGTTTATACTTATTCCGAATCTCAGTTTCAGGATCAGACCAGAAATAGAATTGAATATTTTGAACGTATTGTGTAACTATACAATACCACCGGCAAATAAGTTTCCGGCAGCCTAGTGGTAAGACCGTCTGACTTGCGATCCGCAGGTCCTGGGCTCGAATCCCACGGCACGCACCTCTGTCTTTTCGAAGTTATGTGCGTATTGTTGATTGCCGCCAACTTCAAACGGTGAAGGAAAACATCGTGAGGAAACCTACATGTCTGAGAGCTCTCAATGATCTTGAAGATGTGTGAAGTCTGCCAACCCGCACTTGGCCAGCGTGGCAGACTATGGCCTAACCCTTCTCACAATGAGAAGATGGCCCGTTTCCAGCAGTGGGACAGTTTGTACAAACAGGACTGATAAAAAAAAAATACAATACCACACGTCGGTCACTCAATACAACGGCGCACTATTCAGTGATGCTTAGGCAAGTTGACGTCTGAATATAAGAAACACACATGATACATGCATGAAGAGCCTGAGATTGTCGGGAGGCAAGGAGTGGCCATTCTGTATGTACTATTTATATTATATATACTAATATGGTAGTCTGTGACAAATACTTACCAAATTGATATATGCAAAGGCAATAAGTCCTTTCCTCAAAGGGAAGCAAAAGCAACATCGTGTCAGGATCGGGATCTCTACTGAATCCCGAATCTTGTCTCTGAAAATAAAAGAAATATGTTATGGTTAGTAATATTTTAGTTTAAAAAGCTGAAAACAACTTCGATCAGTAAGCCCCGCCCAAGTGCCTAAATTATGAAAGCTTCATTATCGGAGTCATACTCTTACATTTCTCATACGGAAATAATGCTTAAAGTTACCTCAACAGAGGGACGAAAACAGTACTTTCGTTCCTGGGAAAAGATTTTCCCCGCGGTCAAATTATTTAAAAAAATCTGCTTTGTCATTTCTATATTATTTTATCATCTACAATAATAATAAAAATGTACTGGCTAGTATATTGTCACAGAAAAATAAATATTAAGTTTAAATTTATTTTAACCGACTTCGAAAAAGGAGGAGGTTATCAATTCGTACCGTATATTTTTTTTTATCTATGTACACGAATTACTCCGTCATTCGAGAACCAATTTTTGTGTTTCCTGAATTGGTGTATAGAGAAAGCTCCCAAGTTGGTCCCATAATTATTTTGCAATAAACATCGCTTTATTACTTTTTGAATAATGTCTAAAAATGAAAATATTTTCATTGTATTCCTGAGTAAGAGCGTCAGATTATAGAATTGCAGAGTTCCACCAGTTTACAGGTTTTCTTTGCAAGAGTGTCAAATATTAAGGATTATCTTATAAACATCTGCACATTTTCTAATCTTCAATGACATTTGTCATTGCATTCTTGACAAAAGAAAAAAAATTGCGGGTGAAAAGAGGTCTCTTTTAAAAGAGGTTGAAGTCGGTTTTTTAATAGAAAAATTATTAATTTTTACTACCTATGGTCACCTTCCGACTCCATCTTGGGGCCCAAGCATATGGGTGTTTGTCAATCCAAAACAAATGAGGCCAAACTCGATACGTTTATCTTGTCTAGTTTAGGAGTTTCTATGGCCTCCTTCCGACTACATCCTCAGACAAGCTCCATAGTATAATATTATTGCATTGTTGTAGTTTTTACATAAAAAATACGAAATAAAACCGGACAAGGCGAGTCAGACTCGCCCACCGAGGGTTCCGTATAAACTAGTAGATAAAAGGTTTTTTTTTTTGTTTTTTTTTTTTATATTTTCCTTCATAAATCGAAAAATATACATCATAAAAATATTTAAAAATCCGTTTTAGCTTGTGCTAATGAAGTTCTTTCATATGATACCCCACATGATACGGTTAAAGTACTTAAAAATTTGGACCCTCTTTCATTGCTTAAAGACCCTATATTTTGTGATTAAATTAAAAATGTCCAGTTTTAGGATTTTTTCCTATATGCGTACTCTAACACAATGCTTCTTGCCAAATTTCAGAGTTCTAGGTCAACGGGAAGTACCCCATAGGTTTTGATTCCTCTGTGAGTGTCGAAATGTGCGTTTTTTACGACATATTCGGCTGTAACTTATTTTTACAAAAACTGAAAATTTTTATTTTTCTTTCTGCAGCAAGATACTATAGATCTGCGTATACAGTTTTAATTTCAACTCGATACCTTTACGCATTCCCGAGATAAAAGTCTTGACACCCGGACGGACGGCCAGACGGACAGACGGACAGACAGACGGACAACAAAGTGATCCTATAAGGGTTCCGTTTTTTTCTTTTGAGGTACCGAACCCTAAAAAGATACGCAATCGGACGTCAGGAAGTGAATCTAATTCAGCTTTCAAGATTTGACCCATACAGAGAGACCTCTAGAGAGAGAAACTGTTCAAACTGTTGGTTACGGCAATTTAATATAAAGTTTGAAATAAAAAGTCGGCAAAACGTCAATTCGATTTTCCGTTGTTTTGTTAAGTGCTAATTTTTTTACGTCTACACACACACAGATTTATATAATAAAATATACATGCACTCTACCACCACGCAAGTATTATCACAAATAGCTTTCCTTTATCAACTAAGGGCCTTACCGAAAACGTTACTTAACTTTAACCAACGTTTAAGGTATCTGTCTTCTTTCCGCAAGTGTCATTACGTGTCAGCCACAAGTTGACAAAATATGTTAAGCATTGCTTAAAGTTAAGTAACGTTTTTCGGTAAGGCAGTAAGTATTTACTGTTAATTCATAAGCTACCCTTTCCTACGTCTTTATAAACATACTCTATTATTACGTCCAACCAGAGTAAACGTGACAGACAGACGTAATCGCACACCGTAAATACGTAATTAGTGTTACTCAGTATTTACTCCTTAATGAGTGTATGATCATTTGCGTTTGCGGTTATCTGGCTGTGAGAACTCGGTTCGTTCTCGTACAGTAAGAAATGCTTATGGTGAGGTGATTTAGGTTAAGTTTTCTTTGAGTAGGATAAAGGCTTCTGATTTCACTTTCCATATATAGGAAGAGTTTTGTACTACTTTTGCTTTTGTATTACTAGAAGGGCTTTCTTTTTACCGACTTCAAAAAGAAGGAGGTTAACAATTCGACTGTTTATGTTTGTTGCCGCATAGTTATGCTTATGTTTGTTAGGACGGAGTTCCGTCATTTACTAAACGATATGAAATTTTTTTTTTGTTTGAAAGGATACACTTTCAGATTGGTCTTATAGATCCAAATTATATCAAAATCGGTTCAGTAGTTTGGCTTTTAAAACAAAAATTGCGCATTATGAAGTTTTTTTTTAATTCTATACTAATCAGTTCCCGTAGTAGTATTAAGGAATATGCATTATTATTTTTATTTGGTCATAAAAAAGCTAACCTTACAATTCAATTACAAATAGTTTAAAATACCAAAACAAAATTAAAATACCATCAAAAATAAGAAAGTTATAAGCATTTTAATGTCATGTTAGACAGAGAGCACACGATAGCGAATGATGACGTCATGGTTCATGTTCGCCGTACAATTTCAATACTTGTTTCGAGAGAGAAGGAGAGAGAGAGAGAGAGAGAGAGAAAGTAGAGTAGAGCATCCCGCCCCAAAAACTTTAAAACTTTCTTATTTTGAACATTTTTTTTTTAATACTTATATGTATTACATTCTATTATGTTATCAATGAAAATTATTATTCCTATGAAATAATATTCATACATATTCCCTATTTGTCTCAGATGATATTTATGCAATTACAGTTCTAAAATAGTAGCAAATAAATGTCAGAAAAAGCTCTATTTATAATTGTTTTAATGCTGTGATATATGTGGCGTAAGTTTTTTTATACAATATAGGTTTGCGTTTGACCGCCAACTCACCTGATGTTAAGCGATGTTGCGGTCTACGATGAAGCACGCTTACCTAGAAGAAACCGATTCACTCGCGATTTAAAGACACCCAGATTATATTCATCGGGGAAAATCCACTCAGGAAGCATATTCCACAACTTAGCAGTTCGTACGATAAATGTGGAATTAAAACGTTTCGTTCTGCCTTTTGGAATATTCAATACAAGTTTATGAGTTCTTTTAATTACTAATGGTTGCATATGCTCCTATCCTATCTATAGACTCATATAGTTCCCGAATGCACAGATTTAAAAAACATGGGTATATTATAACATAGAAGTTTCCGGCAGCCTAGTCGGGAGACCGTCTGACTTGCGATCCGCAGGTCCTGGGTTCGAATCCCACGGTACGCACCTCTGTCTTTTCGAAGTTATGTGTTGTTGATTGCCGCCAACTTCAAACGGTGATGGAAAACATCGTGAGGAAACCGACATGTCTGAGATTTCTCAATGATCTTGAAGATGTGTGAAGTCTGCCAACCCGCACTTGGCCAGCGTGGCAGACCATGGCCTAACCCTTCTCACAATGAGAAGATGGCCCGTTTCCAGCAGTGGGACAGTTTCTACAAACAGGGCTGATAAAAAAAAAAAAAAAAAAACATATACTCGATGAATTTTTATAGCAGCTCTTTGAAATAAAAAATAATTTACCATAATGTATTGAATATGAAAATCGGCTAAAATCAACGAAGTTATACACAACACACAAGAAAAACAAGACAACAACATACACAAGAACCAATATACACAAGAAATACAGACGAATAAAATGAGGTTTCCATTATATCTATAAAATAGGGGGTCTATTTAATAAATGTAAATATAATAAGCCTGAAAACGCACTAAAACGCCGAAAAAACATTTCCTCGGAACTGAAAATATTTTAAACTTCAAATAGCAAGTCGTTTAAATATAATACGTCCTCGATAATTTTCCACGCCGCTGACTCGACATATTGCTAGAATTATCATCTCATTTAAATGATGGTTATGCCATTTGTGATAAGTAGCTTTTATTATCGTAGTTTTATATAATGATGCTATAATCTTATAGAAGAGAGTATGTGTAGATCCTAGAATAACGTAGGTAAATATACATAAGAGCTGTAACGATCCTAAAAGTGACTTATTTTATGACACCATAATTTAAAATTCGAAAAAACATCCTTTCCTTATGAGAACTTCCTTATAACTGAATAATAATAGTTTAAAGAAACGGAAAAACCGACTTCAAAATAGGCAATTCGTTTACTTGGATGTTATTTTATCAGTTATTGTGTTATAAAAACCAAAGTACTAAACCGATTTTGATAAACTTTATTTGGGACCATCTCTAAGACATTACCTACCAAACAAAAAAAAAAACATTACAGAACAAACATACAAAAAAACATACAGCCGAATTGAGAACATTCTTCTTTTTTGAAGTCTGTTAAAAATATGGATCATGGATCCAAAATAGATTTGTTCGAATATTATTTTCCCGAATTCGTTTCATAGATCTGATTCCAGCTGTTTTCTTGACAAGAGTTACTGATATTTTGACATTACCTATTTTATTTTAGACATAAGTTTAATTTACCCGCGAAATTATAAATTTGAATTTTTAGGTTACATTAAACTTTCCTACATGATTATTTGAAAGGTTCGGTTACAGACGTATTGTAAAATGAACTTTCGGGATTTTGATAGTATCTTTTGACAAAAATAAATTACGTTTTCGTGTTTGCATCAATTAGTTACTTTGAATTTGACTACATTTTGTTATGGTTTCTCATCTTATCACTACGTTATCAGTATCAGTAAAAGTTGCAGCGGAAACCGGATGACCGAGCGACTGACTGTCGGACCACACTAGTCGTTTTATACATAATGTGCTGATACCGATAAAGTGTCCACTGTTCGTTTGTCTGTCTGTACCTACGATACATGATAGCCGGATATTTACAAATTTTATGTATGAACTTTGTCAGCTAGTCCTATTTTACAGAATATAAGCTTTTATTATACAAAGTAAAAAAAAACTAACTGTATACCTTTACCTTTACACTAACTATAGTATATGTAATGTAGGTATTATAATCTACTAGCTTTGACCCACAGTTTCACCGGCATAGTAAAAAAACAAGACAAGTGCGAGTCTGACTCGCCCACCGTGGGTTCCGGCAATACCACGACACCGGGAACTATCTTGTTAAAACCATAGGGCGAAGCTAGTCGTTCATAAAAGGGGAAAATCTTATCTTATCTTGTATAGTCACAGCGGGGGCCAACAAACTGGTCGGCGACACTTCGACCCATGAGGATCTTTTGTGTACCAAGTTAAGGGGAAAATAATATTTGTTACATTTTTCGTCATCAACCGATAATTGCACATCATAACAATAATTAAAAACCTGTTTTAGCTTGTGACAGACGGACAATAAAGTGATTCTATAATGGTTCCGTTTTTTCCTTTTGAGGTATGGAACCCTAAAAACGATAGTGCTGGCGAATGATGATTATGATGATAAAATGTAGGGTATATTCGTCTCCAGGTACTCAGCTATCTCTGTACCAAATTTCATAAAAATCTGGTTAGTAGTGAAAAGGTAACAAAACATAAAAATTAAAATAAAAAAACATACAATAAAAAATACTATTTTCGACAATAGCTGGTAAATTACTTTTGTATTAAAATCAAACCACCTAATCTAAAGCTTGAGTACCTATTTATGTAATGAAAATACGACAATGGCGTAGCATACAATTACTTAGCTAGATTGATCAGCAGAATGGGTCATTGTTGCATTTCCTCAATTGCAGAGGCGGATATGGGACCTTGAAACATCTACTGTTATGGGAAAACAAGCGCGGATCTTAAAGTTTGTCTCTGGAAACTAAAAAAAAACTCGGTGTTTACGTAAAGTTTACATGCGATACCCAAAGTATGTTCCTGGTGATAAAAAACTGATAAATATAAACTTAATATTATTTACATAATATTTTACTTAACTTTATAATCAGATAAAATTTTAATGAGACGCGGATATTTCTCGTTAATAAAACAAATGCAATTAAGTTACCTTGCTTAAAATAAATAGGATATTTATTAATGTTTTTGCAATGCGATATCTTCAGCTATTCAGTTATAAACTGTTTTTTTGTCAAAGCTAGAGTGTATACTTTTATGTATGTATATATTTTAGATTGACGAACTCTAACCTCGGCCACATAGTTGTCAATCGTGGTCATCAAGGTGCTCAATCGTAGATCTCTCTAATGTAATAAAAAATAACCTGTTGACGCGACTTTTATAAATTACGTCTGCTCTTTTCTCCTATTTGAGCCATATAGTTTTAGAAACACAGGATGAAACAAATGAGACATCCAGCGAAATTACTTTCCAAATGAGCTAATTATTATCAGAGTTCCTAAATAAAGGGACATCAGAATTAATTAATGCTCATTAAAATATTAACAGCAATTACGCTTTATCTGCAGCTAATAACGTTTTACAGGTAAGTAATGTGTAGCCACGCGTTTAAAATATTTATGAACTGAAGACAATGATTAGTGACAATGATGATTCCCAGTGCTGTGGATGCCTTGAAGTTTGTTAATTTTTCTGCTTTGAAAAAGAAAAACTTATTAAAGACACATGTGCTGCTATGGCGTCACTGTGTCAAATATAATTACTAATGTATTTAATATTATTTTTATGATTAGTGTATTGGTGCTGTACTGACTACAATTTTAATTTTATGACATTTTCATCATCATCAGTGTAGCCCAAAGGGCTATGGAAAGAGCCATGCTAGGGTTCCGCTTGGTGGATCGTGTACCAAACGTTGAAATTCGGCGTCGCACTAAAGTCGAATACCTAGGCAAACGCATCACTAGATTAAAGTGGAGATGGGCGACACTTGGCGAAACGGGACGGCGAAAGGTGGACCAAGGCAGTCACCGAGTGCCCAAGAAATGGGCGACGACATCGGGGCAGACCACCAGCTCGATGGTCAGACGAGATTGTTAAGTACGTCGGTTGGCAATGGATGAGGCTCGCACAGGACCGGAAAGGATGACATGAACAAGAGGAGGCCTATACTCAGCAGTGGGTGGAGACGGGCTGAATAGATAGATTAGATAGACTGACATTTTGCCGTATTATTTCTTGTTATGTGATTCTGGTTTTATTGTTGGCTGATATGGGTACAATTAACTCGAAATAAATGCATTTTTATTTGATTGGATTTGAATAAACAAGACCAGAGTAAATGTTTTTATTTTTTTTCCAAACTCCTACCGTTTCACGAATTTGAGCCGGGATTTCATCTACAACGAAAAATGAGGTTTTAATTTTTATTATATTTTTTAATGCTTGTTACCGTATAATTCCGCCATTTATAAGCCGATTAAAAAAATATTTTTTCTTTCAAATTTAGTTCCTCAAAAAAAATACATTTCAAAATGTTGTGTAAACGATTGAGTACTTAGTTTGGGTTTTAGAATAAAATAATTGAAAGCATGTAACCCAAATAAACGAAACTGCGTATTTAGAAGTTAGCTCACCTGCCTGGTTAATTTTGATTTTTGATTCATTCTGATTATTTGGATTTACACTTCCAAATGTTCCAAATGTGGTTGTTGTTGTGTGGTTCAGAATGTTGTATCTTGTTGTTGTTATGTGTAATGTTGTTGAATGTATAGTCTATTAGAGAGCTTATGTGCCAATTTTTTTATTTACTTCAACTCACAGTAGGTAGATACCTAGTTAATTTTTCTGGTGACAAATTGTAATGCGAA
This sequence comes from Lycia hirtaria, assembly GCA_947563715.1. Taxonomy (NCBI): domain Eukaryota; kingdom Metazoa; phylum Arthropoda; class Insecta; order Lepidoptera; family Geometridae; genus Lycia; species Lycia hirtaria. The sequence goes on along the minus strand of OX387375.1, from coordinate 15,811,017 downwards.
AAGTAGCATTTGTTATTATAAAATATAATAATTTAATAATAAATATCTAATATTAAATAATAACCGGCAAGCGCAGCGTAGGAAGACCAGCCACGAGATGGACAGATGACCTCATATAAGTGGCGGGAAGACGCTGGATGCAAGCCGCTTCCAATCGGTCTTTTTGGAAATCCATGGGGGAGGCCTATGTCCAGCAGTGAACTTCTTATGGCTGAGATGATGATGATGATGAATAAATAACTTATTTGATAATATGATATTATTTTAATTTGATATTGATGATATAATTTTTTTAAGATTAATAATTTAATTTGAATAGTAAACATAATTAATAAGGGCAAGTGCCTTTATTTATTAACAAAACAATATACAAACTCAACTAACTAAATTACTACACAAAAAGAATATCGATTACCCCAGACCGATAAAGGTCTAAAGACAATCCAAATGCTCAAACCCACTACCAGTTGGCAGCATACCCAGCATGCTAACCGCATTGCCACGTTGAATGACAATTACTAATAATTAAGGTAATATGGTAGACTAAAATGTTGACTTGTTTGCCGGAGTCTGGTGGGTTGGTGATAATGAGACACATGATGGTATCGGTCTAATTTCATCATCATCATCTCAGCCATAAGAAATCCATTGCTGGACATAGGACTCCTCCATGGATTTCCAAAAAGACCGATTGGAAGCGGCTTGCATCCAGCGTCTTCCTGCCTCTTGTATGAGGTCATCTGTCCATCTCGTGGCTGGTCTTCCTACGCTGCGCTTGCCGGTACGTGGTCTCCACTCGAGAACCTTTCGGCCCCATCGGCCATCAGTTCTACGTGCTGTGTGCCCTGCCAACTGCTACTTCAACTTGCTAATCCGCTGTGCTATATCGGTCTAATTTATTGTAACAAATAACTAAGCTTATATACTAAGTACTACGTGCTAGAGGCCTCCTATCTATATCAGTCATACTCTTATTATCTATGTTAATGTATCCTACAGATGACTTATCATTCTACATATAATCACGCATCACGAACACTAAACTATGTGGCTACAACTTGCAATATCGCAATATGATACAATACATGTAAGGATAGGGTGTGAATTAAGTAATCAAATAAAAATATATTTGATGATCGATTAAATGACATCCTAAATAAAATCATGCTTTTTATCAGCATTGCAACGTTTATTTATCAAACTTTCGGAAGTCGTTGTCAGCGGATGTGCGACCATTGTGGAAGCGAACTTCATTTCTACGCACTATTTATTTTATCAAGTACAATTAAAATAATAAAAACAGCTGCGTTTATAGGTAGCAATATAATATATATTGAAAAGTTAGATTGAATAGATATTTTCAGGTAAACTCTTAGATCTATGATCCGAAATACATTTGTTTGAACTTTGAAACTTACTTGACCGAATCCGTTTCATACAGCTGTCGATTAAAAAATCCTCAGTTGTTTCCCACACTTATCACAAAATCCTCACTTGTTTCCCACAGTTATCACAAAATCCTCAGTTGTTTCCCACAGTTATCACAAAATCCTCACTTGTTTCCCACAGTTATCACAAAAGAGCCAAACTATTTTCTCCGTCGATTTGTCGGCATAAGGTAAGTAGGTACGCGGCATCGTCTACTTTCACATGACCCTTATTTCATGGCCTTACCATCTGGGACGGGCACTTGAGTCGTTGCAGAACTGTTTTAAACTTTACAATAGTTTGAGGATACTTGCTTTAATTGACCGAGCAAGCGAAGCAACGTAAGGTCTCCGAATGAACTGGCAAAATTTGTTTTCGTCTATTCAGATGTTTGTGGGTATCAGAAAAATTTGATACTTAATTCTAAAGATAAGAATTTGAAATGTGAGCAAAATTGGTAACAAGGTTGTCGAGACAAAAGGTAGAAAGGTGATGATATGATTAGCAGAAACATTCACGACCCTTCCGAAAAACGTTACTTAACTTTAACCATCGTCTTATTTTCTTTGTCTTCTTTCCGCAAAAGTCATTTACGTATCAGCGAAAAGTTGACAAAATATGTTAGGCAATGTTTTCCGGTAAGGCCGTCATATAATAATTCTAAACAAGAATTTTGGATATGAACAAAGTCAGTCAAGAGCTAGTCAACATAATATAGGACAAACTAACGGTTAATTATATAGTATGCACCTATATTTGTGATTTGTTTTTTTTTAGTGGCCTCGTTTGAATCCGAAATAAGTACACAAAACATTGCAGCTTCACCCGCGCGTCGCGAGGCTGCTTACTCGGCTTAGTCTGGCTAACTTAGGCTTAGTTTGATACTATGTGTATATTTTTGTTATATTTTTTAAAATTTTTGATGAAGATTTTGAGTAGATCTAATAAAAGGCACACGGGAGCGGGGCGATATAGAAAGCCGAGTAACGCCCTAAATTTCAGCCTAGAATTGTATTAAGGCATGACAAAGTAAATTTTCATTAGCCATGACAACGTCTAACAATGCCCAATTGAAGAATGTTTAGCAAAAATAAATTTAAAAAAATAAGTTATTAGTTATGATGATGATGATGATAATTAGCCCTTATCTGTCTCCAGGTTCCACAGCTGTACTGTACTAAATTTCATAAAGTTCGGTCTAGCCGTTTGATCGTGAAAAGGTATCAAATTTCGCTTTTATAATACATATAATTTAGAAATTTTGGCAAAGGTATTTCAAAACACGAATATTTTTAATTTAATGTTAGATAGATCTACGATTGACCACCAACTCGCCTGATGTTAAGCGACGGGGACGGCGGATTAATTTAAATAAAACCGGACAAGGCGAGTCTGACTCGCCCACCGAGGGTTCCGTACAAACTAGTAGATAAAAGGGATAAATTATATATATTCCTTCATAAATCGAAAAATATGCGTCGTAATAATATTTAAAAACCTGTTTTATCTTGTGCTAATTAAGCTCTTTCATATGATACACCACATGATACGGTTAAAGTAAGTACTTAAATTTGGATCCTCCTTCCTTGCCTAGAGACCCTATTTTTTTGTGATTTAATTAAAAGTGTCCAGTTTTCGGATTTTTCCTATATGTGTACTATAACACAATGCTTCTTGCCAAATTTCATAGTTCTAGGTCAACGGGAAGTACTCCATATTACGGTTTTGATTCCCTTGTGAGTGTCGAAATGTGCGTTTTTTTCCGTCTGTAACTTTTTTATGAAAACTGAGAAGTTTGATTTTTCTTTCTGCAGCTTTACTATGGATCTGCGTATATGGTTTTAATTTCAACTCGATACCTTCACGCATTCCCGAGATAAAGGTCTTAACACCCGGACGGACGGACAGACGGACAACAAAGTGATCCTATAAGGGTTCCGTTTTTTTTTCGTTTGAGGTACGGAACCCTAAAAACGATCTTTGTTATATTTTATGTTATCGCACATCTTAATTTTACTGGACTAAAGACTCGGGCGGTTTTCTTTGTTCGCTTATGAAGTTATGCGCTACAACTAGGTTCATTTAATTACCACAAAATTAATTATCTCTACATGCAACACCGAGGATTAACAAAATATGATTATAACAGAGTGCACGGTTAATAAGTCTCACGCACGCAAATATTTGTCCTCAAACCGTGTCACCTTGTGACGTCACCGCACACGGCTACAATCTGGGCTAATCTAACTACGAGTATAATAAAATAATGAGAATAAAACGAGTACATCATAGACAAATTTTCCATTTTGTTTTAATTAATAGTCCGTTTTCATTTGGCAGCCGTCTCGCTCGCACGCGTCTTTTGAATTTGCATTTTGAAAAATTTGGGCACTTAATAATAATACGACATATTTTTTACATGAGACAGATCTACTTTTGTTTTGAGATGAGACTATAGCCCATTGTTTGATATTTATTTTGACTCAAAAAAGACGTGAGTGACCAGTAGTTTTTATTTTTAGGGTTCCGTACCTCAAAAGAAAAAAACGGAACCCTTATAGGATCACTTTGTTGTCCGTCTGTCTGTCTGTCTGCCCATCAGTAAAATGTTCTTGTTTACACAACATATTTTATTCGAGTTCGACTATTATTGTGGCTCAGTTGGTAGTATGTAGGTATGCCTGCTGAGCTGCAGGTCGTGGGTTCGATCCCTACCCATCACAAACATTTATGTGATGAGCATGGATGTTTGTTCTGTGTCTGGGTGTTTCTATGTATCAAGTATATAATTATTCTATCAGCCATATAGTTCCATATTACAAGCTTTGCTTAGTTTGGGCTAGATAGTGTTGTGTGAAATGTACACAAATATTTATTTATTTATTATTATTTAAAGTGATTGATGTTATCTTAACTTGAGGGTGCTAAGTTCCGGAGGCATTTCGAGCTATTGGGCTCTTTTGTACTTTTGTTACCCAGTTGCTTTGTAAGTACGTACAATACATACACAGTAATTATAATTGCTACGCGTACAAGTAACCAATTATACCGATTCGTCTCCCTAGCGTGAAACTACGATTCATACTCGGAGCGTAGGTAGGTACGCATAATCGCTGAGATTTCGAGAAGCCTTGAATCTTAACTATTTCACACACCGTAGCGGCAATTTTGTTGTTTATAGCCAGTGGGTAATTTTAATTTGCCATCATGAAAATAAGTACAAGTTTAGAAAACTCGAAAACCGGCAAAAATACGGCTGAACCGATTTTGATGAAACAGCTCAGAAATACTCTTTCAAACAAAAAGACTAGGTCACAATCGGTCGATCGGGTTATTGGAAGTTATTAGGGCTAAAAATGTTCACAAACTATTTCATTAAAATTAAGTAACTCCTACAAACTACATATTTCGTAATAAACAAGTAGTTTTACTTTAATTATTCTAACGAATGCGCATTTATAATCTTTTACAGCGATTTCACGTATACTTTCTCACAAAAAACGTACACTCAACAGCGTACCAATCGTAACGAAATCGTAAATAAGACTGCAAAAACTGCTTCTCTGCAGTCGGGTATTTTGATTTTCTTAGTATATATACCATACTTGTTATTTTACTTAAAATTATTTAAAAATACTTACCCGTGAAATCTGATACTAGATATCTTTTTTTTAGATTTGCAGGTGTTGTGTCAATGGTACAAATCAATGGTAATGATGGTACTACTGATCCTAAATAATTGTCACTAGTACCATTAATGGTACTAAGGATACAACGTTGTGTCAATTGTACCATCAATGGTACAAATCAATGGTACTACTGACAATAAGGCGAATCGTCGTAGAATCGTTGTGTTGATTAGTCGTTGTAGCTTAAAAAACGTATAAAAATATAGTTGAATCGTCGGCGTCGGATATGTGAAAAATAATTGAACAGTCTTAAACATTTTAAATAATTATTACAAATTCAAATTCATTTATTTCGAGTTAATACTCATAGAAATCACATAATAATAATAATATACTCACATAACATAATAATAATAATTAAGAAATAAATGATGCTGTCGTATCGGTAAACGGTTTAATTGCGAAGAGCCTCGACCAACATCTCAAGAAGCTCTCGCTTGATAGTTGGATCAAGGGTCGGATACAAAAGGCAGTCATCCTAGACACGGCGCGCATTGTCAGGAGATTCCTCTGTAGCCCTTACCGTCGACAGCTTGAGCCTTGCCCCGTTGCACACTAGTTTTAAGTTTTTTACAATATTTATGTTATTTTTTATATTGTTTATATTTGTGTTGTAAAAATTTAAAATTAAGAATCTAAATAAATAAATGTGAATAATAATTAAGAAATAAATAAAGTGATAATAATAATAGAGTAAAATGTCAGTGAAAGTCATAGTCAAAGTCAAAGTCAAAGTAAATTTATTTGCGTTTATTTGCGTCATAAAACTAAAATTAAAATTATACAGCAATTAAAAATTATACAATAATTATAAAATAATAATAAATACATGAAACGTTCTATATGGCACAATGACGCCATGGCAGCACATGTGTCTTTAATACATTTTTAATTACGAGTCACTCACGTCTGTTTTGAGCCAAAAAATTCGACTATAGCTCAAAACAGACGTGAGTGACCCGTAGTTTTTATTTAAAATGTGTGAAAACCACGTTAGATTCAATAGTAAAATTGTCTATAAATTTGTAGGGACTGCTTTCCACTTGCTACGATCCTGACACATCTTTCGCTTCTTCCACTTTCAATATTGTTTTCGTATGCTCGACTCCATGGTTTCGCGTATTTTTGACTTGTAGGGCTATTCATAACTTGTTGCATTCGCAATCAGGTCGGAAACTATAACTACGTCTCTGTCATTTCGCTTCTGAATGACAGAGATAGATTGTATGGATTGGGGTACTGACGCTTCTCGAAAACGTCTTCGTTGTGATCGTGATAAGTTCGCCTACGTCGATCCTGAGTCTGAGCTAAAGAACTAATGTGGCATTGACGTCGCTGCTGTCCTTATTTCATTATTTTGTTCTGTTCAGTCATGACCACAGAATACCATAGTAGTAAATACTTCGTGATGTTCATTATTATCATCATCATCATCTCAGCCATAAGAAGTCCATTGCTGGACATAGGCCTCCCCCATGGATTTCCAAAAAAGACCAATTGGAAGCGGCTTGCATCCAGTCTTTCTGCCACTTGTATGGTCATCTATCCATCTCATGGTTGGTCTTCCTACTCTGCGATCGCAGGTGCGTTAGTTTCTCTTTTTTGTCTCGATAGAACAGGTATAAAATTCAATTTCAATATTTACATTTCATTAGGTCACAGATCGGTTGCAGTCTCTGACCTTCAGTTGAGATAAAGTGAACTCAAAATGATGTTTATCTAAATGATGTTTTGCGAAACAATACTGCGTCCAATTCTCAGAGGACATTCTGTTATCTATTTCAACAGAGTCGAGCTCTGAGAAGCTGTGACTATAATGTTTTTGAGAATAAACGTTCATTGTTTAATCCGTAACAGCGTATTTTTTTACTAGACAGACATGCACTTGGCCACCAAATCCCTTGATGTTTAGCTAAGTTGGTCAAAGATGCAAGGCGTTAGAGAGCCATGTCTTTAAAATGCGAGGGAACCAATTCCCTCGCATTTTAAAGACATGGCTTCATCCTGCTATTTCATCCCATTCCTACGTTATTTTTTTCGAGATAAAATAATAGATTGTTATACAAGGGGCTAAACAGACCCATTGTAACGAGGTAGATTTTTACACCCGAGCTATAGCGAGGGAGTAAATAGAAACCGAGTTATAATGGGTTTTTTGCGCCGTGTGTTACACTCTACTTTTCACTACGATTGCGAGAAAATAAAATAATCCAAAACAATAATTCAAGTAAGTTTATTATGTTAAAAATGAAATGTACAATTTGTACAATTCTGGATATTTAACGAGATTTTTGCAAAGAGAATGTAAATACGTATATTCCAAAGAGATTATTCTACTTTTGAATAAATACTGTTTCGTGTATGTAGACTCTTTGGTAACAGTTAAAAAAAACTTTTTCCCCTAGAGCTTAACATGCTATTTTTTCCCCGCTTTTTTTTTTATCAGCCCTGTTTGTACAAACTGTCCCACTGCTGGGAATGGGCCATCTTCTCATTTTCCCCGCTTTAGTACGCTATACTTAATGACGGACTTTTTGAGCAAGAGGAGTGAAAAAATATCATATGTGTTATTTTTATATTATACTGAAATCCGTTTAGCCGAATTAGCATGCAGGGGTAAAAACACATTATCGTACTTAGAATAGCAGTGAGATAGATACTGTGTCTGATATATTATTTTGGATGCTATCGATTACTTAATTATTCGACGCTACTCCCTAACTCCTGGTGTCATAAAGCATTCATACAAGTTAATTGCAGACCAATATAAAGTGGTGTTTTGCTTCAGTCTAATTACATTTAATTATAGAAATACATTCAAGAATTTATAAGTAGAGCTGAATTACTCTGATATTATGAGGAACTTTGGGTGCACTAATATCGTTCATTTTAAAGTGAATTAACCATATCATGTGGGGTATCTTATGAAAGAGCTTCATTAGCATAAGCTAAAACAGATTTTGAAATATTTTTACGATGTATATTTTTCGGTTTATGAAGGAAAATATAAAAAAAAAAATATGATTTTTATTTAGTTTTATTTAGAGAGTTCCGCAAAAGAACCCTCGGTGGGCGAGTCTGACTCGCACTTGTCCGGTTTTTTTTTCTTTTATAAATGTTACACTTGATATATTCCGACTTCCAAAACGGTGAACGTCCTTTGAGGTAAACAGCGTATCATAATAAACATACAGGCATATAATATAAACACTGAAAATGCCTTAATATGTCAGGTTTTAAAACTATGTAAAATATAGGCAAGAAATCGTTAAGTTGTTTAGTAAGCCAGGTAGTTTAAGATATATTATATTATATTTGGCATAATTCTTCCAGTGATAATGATCGATCGATCGATATTTAAATCAATGATTTTATAGTTTTACGAACAAAGAGTGTGGTTTCTAAAAATAGTGCAAACAATGCAGTGTCTTTAACAAAAAGATCAGAGTTTACCTCCAGCGTCGAGCATTGTTCTGGCACTGTTTGCTCCTGTTATCATCACATCTGATAAGAACACCTACTTATTGTACGAGTATCGACACTGGTATTTCCCGTCTAGATGAATCTTTAAACATACGTGTAGTACTTTAGTATTAGTATTAGTGGCATTTACGACCTTTCTTCCCCGAAGTATTGAAATTATCTTTATCTTTAATTACAAAGGTTACCGTTCATTCAACATCATGAAAGATAATTTACAAAAAGCGGTTTACAATTAGCGGAAAATGGCGTATAAAACAAGATTTATATTAAAAGAAAAACAAAATATCCGACTACTTGAGAAATTTTGTAAAGAAGGATCATTATTTGTCCAAAAACGTGCGCTTTACATTATATCAAGTGTAATAGTTATAAAAGAAAATAAAACCGGACAAGTGCGAGTCAGACTCGCCCACCGAGGGTTCCGCACAAACTAAATAAAAGGGGGAAATCAAATCATACATTTTTTTTATATTTTCCTTCATAAACCGAAAAATATACATCGTAAAAATATTTCAAATCTGTTTTAGCTTATGCTAATGAAGCTCATTCATATGATACCCCACATGATACGGTTAATTCACTTTAAAATTTGGGCCCTCATTCCTTGCATAGAGACACAATTTTTTTGTGATTAAATTAAAAATGACCAGTTTTTGGGTTTTTTCCTATATGTGTACCTACTCTAACACAATGCTTCTTGTCAAATTTCATAGTTCTAGGTCAACGGGAAGTACCCCATAGGTTTGATTTGATCCTTGTGAGTGTCGAAATGAGCATTTTTTACAACATATTCGGCTGTAACATTTTTCTACGAAAACTGAGAAATTTTATTTTTCTTTCTGCAGCAAGAGACTATGGATCTGCGTATATGGCTTTAATTTCAACTCGATACCTTCACGCGTTCCCGAGATAAAGGTCTTGACACCCGGACAGACGGACAGACAGACAGACAGACGGACAACAAAGTGATCCTATAAGGGTCCCGTTTTTTCCTTTTGAGGTACGGAACCCTAAAAATCGTCATGATTATGTCGAAAAAGGTTGTATGCAATTTAGGCGCTACCCAAGCTTTGCACAAAACCAACGCATCCTTGTATCTGCATTTAAAACTCATCGGTCAAGGTCTCCAAGGGGTACCCAAGAACTGGTTTGAGTGTCAGCTTACTGCCACACGTAACTCGAAACCGTATACATGTAGTACGGTACGCTTACTCTACTAGTGTGGGTATGTATGTATGTACTACCGATATTTTATTATGCCTTGTTACGAAACGTTTTGAAGTGATTTTTTTATTCAACTAGCTGCGCCCCGCGGTGTCTCCAGCATGGTGATGAAAACGGTGATGGTGATAACGAAAAATATAGCCTATGTCCTTCCCTAGGCCCTAAAGAATCTTTGTGCCAAATTTCATAACAATTTAAAATAATTTCGTAAGATATTAAAAAAATAAGAGTCAGATTTGTTTCTTTATGAGAAATATTTTTTCAACTATTTATATTCTATTTCTCTATCATGTGTGGTAGGTATCGATGTGTGAGATATAACCTGCTAAAGGTGAAAAAAAATTGTGCTCCCTGCATTTCAAAACTATTAGACCTACAAATTTAAGATTACCTATAGTATAAAATCTTTAAAAAAAAAACAATTAAAATTATTTTGAACACTGTAAATAAAACTTATAGAGATGTATCGATCAATATTTCATTCCTTATAGTAGGAGGTCATGGACCTTTTGCAAAGTATTCTCATAGATTTATAATATTAACTACGGAACCCCAGCATGTCTTGACACAACCTTGACCATTTTTTTTTGTTTACGCCGAATATATAAAAAAATTGCGAATATAACAGTCTATATTCATATATACTTTATATTTGGTGCATGTAACTGTGCCGAAATATCGGGAGCTCAAAATTAACGCGAACCACGGTAAATATCCCGTTAATAATAACAGTGTTTTAATGAATGACCGTGATAGTTTAAAAAAGTCTAAATTCATCCTTGTTCACATATTTTCTTTCATTGTTTTGTTGAGCATATGCTCCAGTGCACTATACGAGTATACAATGATTGTCTGCTATAACTTTGTATAATAATGAGTCTAGACCAGAAATAAGATGGCTATCACCACAATCATGTGATAACTACAGAACCTTGAGGAAAGATCTAGCATCGTCGCGGATAGTTAACTCTGAGTATTAAACGAACATGTTTTTCATACTAAATGTTTTATGTTCAAAAACATCGGTTTGTTGGTGAGACAAAAAATATTGACGTCATATTGTATGTGCAATAAAAATGTAACCTTTGTTAATTGAGACGTAAGATGTTATGAGGGGCTTTATTAAGACAACAAAGAATGCCGAAGAAGGATGTTTCTCGAATGAATGTATTTTAGTGTGTAGTATTAGTATATTTTGTATTTTTAAGTAAAGTAAATAATGAACAAGGTTTTAAGGTTTTTTTTATGAACAACGCGTTCTTTCTATTCAAAATTATTAATCATTTTCTAACATTCCTAACCAATGATTCAATGATTTGAATTTTATAATTATGCTTTAAAATGTTGTGATGTGCGAGAGAGATAGCTGCGAGCATTGAGCTCCATCTTGACAAGTGAAATTGTGTCAAATTTTGCTTACCTGTCAGTAAGTAGCTTAGTGACGTTCCAGGCTTTTAAAGGCTTGCTAAAGTTGCTTCACTGAGCTATATTCGACTTGCATTCTATGCCTTCTACCTCTATGCATACATACGCACAAAAATATGACCCTCCTGCTGCATTGTTGTAAAATATATCTAAAATGTTTTTTTCTTTAAAAATTATAAATGTTGTACTTATGTGGGTTACAACAAGTATTTCATTTGCATTTTGATGAGCTTATTCCGTGATTACATAAATATTGTTTAATCATTATTCTTTTGAATGATAATTACTGCTAATTAAACATTTACTTATGTAGCTCAAATACAATGTAGGTATGTACGTGAATGAGTTACTTAGTAAGCAAATCTAGACATGTTATACAGTAAAACCTGGTTAAGTGGGCCCGGGATATAATAAGAAACCTTTCTTACCGATAAATAATTATTATAGCAATGAGTTCCCGACAATTTTACATTGAAGTACCTCTACTGGGAATATTCAAACCTTTTTAATCAAGATTACGTACAATAATTTTGAAATTTTCAAGGCTAGAGTGAATCTTCTAGATCGACAAGCTCCATCCTCGGTCACACCGTCGCTTAACATCGGGCGAGTTGGTGGTCAATCGAAGATCTATCTTGGATAAAAAAATAGATTTTTAATATTTGAGATTTTGTAACTCTATAGACACGTTTAAGTACGACAATTTATCAGATTTTGACAGGTCATGACAAGAAAAAAGGAAGAGAAAACTCAAGATTCTCTTAGCGGGACCTTCTAGAAATAAGACAATGACATTTCAAACATGCCAATTTGAGAAACTGGGTTTATGTAAAATCTCTATATTATAAAAAAAGTCCTCAGTCCCTTGAGATCCCAGTTATACAGGTTTCACTGTATTTATGTATAAGTTGTGTACGAATTTTGTCAAGAAAATGTTAAAGAAATGTCGCTGTTTTCACATAATATTTTAGGACCTGTTTCGTTTCATTTTCCTAAATTTGTATTATTTCAAACATTATGGTTTAAAAGTAGCTTTTTTATTCGATTTGTGTAAATTTACGTAAGATGCACTTATAAAATAAAGAGTTGAAACGTGTTTTTTATGTTAAATACAAAAATCAGTAGAAGTTTTCAGTAAAGTCATCACCATTTTATCGAGGCAGGACTTTGAATTGAAAATGTATTATTTATTTAACTTAGATTGTAACTATATCGTACCTATGTGAACTTATGCTGACACTGGCAAATGTGCTAATAGCGCGGGTCCAATACTAAGAAACGAAAGTTATGGACATAAACACGTACACTTTATATAAATGTATCAGAAAATTGGTTTCAAACATTATGCCCGTTAGTATAAATTAATACATTATTCGAATTCTGATAGAGAAAGCAGATAAGAAGAGAAAATAAAGGCATCCCATCTGGCTTCCTTCTACACAGAGTTCGAAAGTGAAGCCAACTTTTGAAGGATATTATATGGTATTTACTTATGAACTCGACAACAGTAGTGAGTGTTAATTGGAATTTATTTTATCTTAAATTGTCCTTTAGTCTGGTAACAATTATTTATTAGACCATTCCTGAAGCTTAACGTTCTAAACATATAATTAAACATTATACTTAAATAAAGTTTCGGGCAGCCTAGTCGGGAGACCGTCTGACTTGCGATCCGCAGGTTCTGGGTTCGAATCCCGCGGCACGCACCACTGTCTTTTCGAAGTTATGTGCGTATTGTTGATTGCCGCCAACTTCAAACGGTGAAGGAAAACATCGTGAGGAAACCTACTGTCTGAGAGTTCTCAATGATCTTGAAGATGTGTGAAGTCTGCCAACCCGCACTTGGCCAGCGTGGCAGACTATGGCCTAACCCTTCTCACAATGAGAAGATGGCCCGTTCCCAGCAGTTGTTTGTACAAACTGGGACAGAAACAACAACTGATAAAAAAAAACTTTAATTATTTAGAATTAGAATGTATTATTTCAGAATTGAAGGACATTTTCACAACATCATCTAGCCCCAAATTAAACAAAGCTTATACTATGGAAACCAGATGACTGATAGAATACATATATGTATACTTTTTATAATTAACATAGTACCTACAAAAAAAATTAAACAAAAACTCTTTGCAGTAAAAAAAAAATATGCTGAAAAACACCATCAACGAAAAGTTTAAACTTACTTTTAGGTAGTTATTAATTCAGAAACAGCAAGAAAATTAATTAAAGCAAACATTGCATGGCCGCAATCGAGCTGACCCAAATCAAGTACGAGTAAAATTGCGTACCACGCAAAAATTTCCTGCACATCACTTACTTTAGACTTGTTTCCACTGTCGCCGACATTTTGACAGCACTACACAATAAAAAAGTTTTTAAAAAGTAACCAAAACACAGACCATAAAAAAATATTAAATTCTCTTTTCAAAATTCACAGTTTCGCGCGTTCGTTTGGAGAAATTCGGTCACGATGTCCGATTTGTTTGGTGCCGGCGATGAAAGTGCAAGTGTACGGCAGGCGTGCAACCAGCGACGGCACGGCCTAATCACTGAGAGCCGTTTCGGTTTTCTTTTCTGTAATTATGTTTATAGAGCTGTTGATACATAAACGTGTGAATGTTTAATACGAGTTATAATCGCTTGGAATCTAAAGAAACTTATGAAATGTATAGTTTTTGGTTAAAATAGTGATGAATATAATTTAAACTAGCCTAGGGCGTCGGCAGCCCATGGCCCAGCCAGGGGGGGGGGGGGGGGGGGGGCAAGTTAATATTATGGAGGATGAGAAAAATATGAATTGTAGGTACAGGTACAATTGCACCTACCCCCCTTGCCCCCCCTTGGCGACGCCCTTGAAACTGAAATGCATGAAATGCATGAAAAAAATATTACTTAAACATTTAAGATACGCAATATTGTAGCTAGTAAAGGTAAAGATGAATTTAAAGAGACCTCATATAAAAAAAATGTAATTATTTAAAGACTGAAACAACTGACTTTTATATGTACGTTTTTTTTTTAACTAAACCAAATAACCGAATTTGATGAAATTTGTATAGGACCAATCTGAAAGTATATACTTTCAGATTGGTCCTGGAAAAAAAATTGATTGATTGATTGATTGATTGGTTTTGGAAAAAAATTGTTTCAAGAAATATTTCTTGAAACAATTTTTTTTAAAATCTCTATGACAAAGTTATGCGGTAACAAAAATAATACTTTAGAAAAAATAAATAATATGAAAAAATACAACCGAAATGAGAACCTCCTTTTTTGAAATCGGTAAAAAATAGGTTATGGGAGAAAAATAATCAGCACTATTACTTTCAGGTTCGAAAACTATATACTTAGACATTAATTTATATTACCTTGACAAATAAAGTTTGTTTTTTGGTTCTTAAAAATAAAACGTCTCAATTAGTCTTATGTTACTTATTTACGTCATGTTTACAAACAAAATAATAAGAATCCAGGTTTGTCAGATTTATTTCGTCATGGAACTGGTTTTTAATCTGATCAGCTAGAGAACTAATGTGGCATTGAGGGCGCTGCTGTCCTTATTTCATAATTTTGTTCAGTCGAGAACACAGAATACCATACTAGTATATAATTCGAGATGTTAGTTCCACTTTTTTGCCAAGATATACATAACTATAAAGTGAACACACTTAATTATTCATTTTACGAGTAGTTTTATTCGTGGCTAATAACATTTATTGGGAAAACTTCATACAAAATAACTTAAGTAATTTGCTTATTTAATAATCACAATAAAGTTGTTCTTAAGTTTACAATCAAATCCAATCACGGCGATATTTACGCTGTAAAAACTATGTATTTGGTAATGATTACAATACAATTTGACCTTCCTTTCATAATTAATTATTACGTTTTGTGTAGATTTGCCACATCCGATTATTTATCTTTACTGTTATTTATATCTGTATTACTATTGTATTGTGGTTTTTAAGTATGTATTATCTACTCTGTAGTTGTCCACGTGACATAAAATGCACGTTCGCAGCATCGAGGTAAACCATGATAGTAATGCAACAGTTGCCGCCTCCGTGGGAACAAATCAAGAGTTAAAACCAGTAACTGAGCGAGTAGGCAGGAGAGTTAAGGAATTTTGAAATGAAAGACCCGACTTCAATATGCGCAATTTTGTTTAAGACATCGAACCGATTTTGATGAAATTTCAATCAATCTGAAGGTATGATATTTTTGAAACAAAAAAGAAACTCAAATACCTACTTTTATAAATGGCGGAGTTATGCGGTAACAAACATAAAAATAAATCCGGCAAAGTGAGAGTTTCACTCGCACACCGAGGTTTCCGTACTCCCGCACGCACGCATCGCATCGAGCGAGCGGGTGCGAGGCGCTTCACCGACTGAGAGTGACGTTTGCGCTGCTCCTTTGAAAAAGACCGCCAAATGCGGTTGAAACTATAGGTAGTCGGATATTTCGACTCAAAACAGACATGTAGTTTTTACCCTTCCGTAGTTTTTATTTAAAAATGTATAAAAACCACGTTAGTTTCCATAGAAAAATTAAAAGCTTTTACATATTTTTTTATTTATTTAAGTAAGTACAAGTTCATACAACATAATAATAAAATACATTTATACAACAGTTATTGCTAAGAGGTAAACTGCGATTGTAGAATTTACAAGCATTCACCGCCACCGTGGGAGCTTCTCCGTGTTTAAACAGACACTGATCCGGGTTATACTGTTTTGATCTTTTATCTCGTATTGATAAACTCGGCTCTGCTTGGATCCCCTGTATCCACTGTATGGGGGAAATGGGGTAGGTAAAGTATTTATCAATAAAATCTATTTTATGAAACATATTTCATTATTTTTCACTTGCTGTGACGTCACAGACTACGTCCAGTCATTTTCCCGTTATTTTAGGTTCCATTATCCCGGAAATATTGTAATTTTTCAGTTTTTAACAACATAATTATATAAACCGTATAAAACACAACGGCAT
This sequence comes from Lycia hirtaria, assembly GCA_947563715.1. Classification (NCBI taxonomy): domain Eukaryota; kingdom Metazoa; phylum Arthropoda; class Insecta; order Lepidoptera; family Geometridae; genus Lycia; species Lycia hirtaria. The sequence continues at coordinate 15,794,767 of OX387375.1, read as the reverse complement.
ACCTTTGTTTGCGATGTCTTGTTATTTTATTATATAAATGATTATTTTAGTTCTTTTGACGTCCAAGTTTTCCTCATACGCAAGTCACAGTATTTTTACTACAAAACACATAAAAATTAAAACTAAAATAGCTCCATGTTTCGATGAGCTTTTTTTTTTTATAAATCGGTTTACATGCCATTGTTGGGGTTATTGTGTATCCTACAGCACAATAAGGAGGGTAATACTTTTTGAGTCTATGAATATAAGTGTTTGGTGTTTGTTTATATTTAGGTATTTTTCGAAGTGAATCTAATTTTATCTAATTTCCTTAATCTAATTTTCATTTTCGATAACCACTAAATGATATTTTAAATTCGATAACCATTATGCTATTTCTTGGAACTATGAAATACGGCAATAAACTACATACACATAATGTCATCAATCTTAGCTAGCGGAGCTAGTGTTAGTGACACATACTAACTCACACACACACACACACATACAAACGCAGATAAATCTATGCTAAGTAGATTCTTTTACAGTTTAATGACGAGACAAGCAAGTCGCTTTTCAGGTGTCAGAAGTTTCATGCATGTCCATAACCATGGAAGTAATAGGCTTGAACGCAAGTCGCCTATAGCTAAGCAACTTTTAGCAAGCCTTTTAAGGCTGGGTACGTCTCTTTGACTACTCTAGAAAAAATTTACTTCCCAACTCTGTGACAAAAACGTCTACCTACTTGAAAGATCACTCGAAGATTATGTCGAAGAGAGTGGTGATGACTTTATTTAATTTTATGCTTCAACTGTAGACGTATTTTTTTATGAAACTATCCCTCTGTCAAATGTCATTACTCTGTGTCCATAATAGTCAGATAATAGCTGTGTCCATAATAGCAAATGCAGCGTAGGAAGACCAGTTACAAGGTAGATAGACGACTTCATACAAATGCAAGAAGACGCTGGATGCAAGCCGCTTCCTACACAGGTCTTTTTGGAAGTCCATAAAGGAGGCCTACGTCTAGCACTGGTCTGGACTTCTTGGGGATGAAATGATGACGATACGATACATTCAAATAACTTAGCGGTAAACTTTAATGTTGAGGATTTAATGTCAATTTGCAGCTGACAGTGATTTAGAGCAATAACACTCGTTCTTACGCAGTCGGGTAATAATGAGGCTAGCGATGCCCAGGCCCAAAGGAGACATGTGTTTTACTTAGATATTATTTTCTTACGCTTATTCTGGTCTGGATATTGTGATACTGAAAATTTTGTTCATGAAACGCGTTAGTGGCTCCATCACTTCACTCTTCAGATAAGTTTGTAGAGTGCAGCAGAAAACAAAGCCAGTAGCGTATTGACGCTACTATTTCTATTGAGAAATAGTCGGTTAGAAACGATGGCATGTGCGGAACACGTGTGCATTCCGGTCAGTGGATCGTGGCATAGACGAACCGCAATCTTCATCTGGGAGGGCAAAAAAATAAAATCGGATGCAGTTTCTTAGTGTATTTTTTTAATTTAGCATCTCACAGATGTTCCTCATTTCAGTTCCTCATTTGATTGAGTAGATCCTCTTTTAAGCTATTGCATAGCTTCTATCGCGGGCCTTGAGCGTGGAGACCGAATCCAGAAATTCCGTAACGAAAATAACCTAACACACCGCGCGTAAAGCTATTATGCAATAGCTTTACCGCGGCAGTCTCCGAGTGCCACACGTCTTTTTTCTTGCTCTGAGGAATTATTTATATGTATAAATATATTTGTGTAAGTAAACAATTTTTATAGTCTATGAAACAACAGAGTTTAAAATGCCTACACAATTTAATTAGGATTTAATCTTGGATGACATATTTTTTCCAGTTATTTCAATGAAATGTCTATGAGACCAATAATTCGCAAGTGTATATTTTATTCACATGGACAGATTTACGATTGACCACTAACTCGCCTGATGTTAAGCGACTGTGTGGCTGAGGATGAAGCTTGTCGTTCTAGAATATAATTTATTTAAGTATTCACTCTAGCCTTGAAAATTCCAAGATTATATTAGCAATTTTCGGATTGATTTACATTACTTGCGGTGAAGCCAAGTGTATTATCTAATTTATCTAGCTTACTTAAGAATATTGAATACATCCAGAGTTGAGCATAACCCTGCTGATCAATGGGAAGTACCCTTCAGGTAGGTTTTGACTGGTAAGATGTACCTACAGCATAAATAGCCGTTTTTAAAGTTTTTTTTTGATTTTTTTAATGATGCAAGAGAGCGTAAACCAACGTTTTTGATAATTTTAATTTGATTATATTCGCTAAATTATTGCAAGTGCATTGTATATTTAGGTATTAGGTCTTTTCTAATAAATATGTATAAATAATGCATCAATAGAATTTGTTTCATTTTATTATAAGTTTGCGGTCAAGGAAAACAAATCAAAAGAGTCAAGAAACACAGATTTATATTATGTACTTTTTACTGTCCTGATTTAATTATTAATTCATTGATAGAATAAATACTTAAATAGTAGGTAACCGAAAAATTACAATCTTAGTAAGTGATTTTACGAGAAACCAATACAGAAAATAAACTTATCTAGCTAGTAGTTCAACAATTGGCCACTAGATGGCGCTGGGTTGAATTGACGATAACATCCACTCAAATAGACCTCTAAAACTTTTTTCAGTGGTTCATTTATGAAATCTAAATAAATTTATCTAAACATCACCCATACTTCAAACCAGAGCCTAGTGCGAGTTTTTATAAAGTTTTATACTCAATCATGTTCAGGTAAACTGTCAAATGTATAAATCGGAATCACGCCATCTAGTGGCACTCACGATACATGTTTTTCATTCCATTCCGTCAAAAAAATCGTAGTAGGTATATACCTTGGTCCGATCGATTTATAGTAGTTGTGCGAACAGTGGACCTCGCGAGTATATTTATTCGCAACAATAATTGCGTTCTGTCTATCAGTTCAGTGCATGATATAACACCATCTCGGAAGGAGAATTCTCGGCCCTATATCTCGACAACCGCTTGACTGATTTTGGTCAAATGGTTGTCAAGCTCTAAGGTCAGGTCAGGTCAGGTGTGTGGTTATCTTGTTCGGGAATACCAACATACAAACATAGGAACACACCTAGACACAAGTAATCGTTTAAAAACTATAAAAACCGACTTTTAAATACGCAATTCGTTTACTTGGATGACATATTTTTCTAGTTATTTTGTTATAAAAACCAAAATACCAAACCGACTTTGATAAAAATTATATGGGACCACCTGGGAAATATGCCTTTTCAAACAAAAAAAAAAATTTTCAAATCGGTCCAGGCGTCTTCAAGTAATCGGGGAACATACATAAAAAATTAAAAAATCCGGCGAATTGAGAACCTTTTTGGAAGTCGGTTTAAAAGATAGAAAACTTTTGCTCGCTTCGCTCGTTCTTTTAATTATAATACCTATTCTGAAAAACTCATAATATGCCTTCAAGACACGAGTCGACGCTCAGTGCGAATCGCTCGCCGCGACAGAGATATTCATGTACATAACTGGTATCTCTATCTCTGTCTAATAAATAAATAAATAATAATAAGTATATTTATATCAATAATTTATTCGTGATGAAGATCCCACATGTGCTATAGCCGCTCCTGGTACACCACGTACTGCACCTCTTTACTCCCTTCCAATATGTGGATGATGTTAAACACAAGGAACAGCTGGTAGATGTTGAGACCTGGAAAAAGTATTGTCAAATGATAAAACTAGCTTTTACTCCTCAGCGACCGAAGAAACAGGTTAGGAGTATTATGATTATTAAAATAAGTGGTCAAGATAGTGACGAGACACGCATATGATAGGAACTTACGAACTACATCTCCAGGTGGAATAAAGGTATCTAGGAATGTTCCATTGTAAAAAATAATATTATTACCAAAGCAGGTTAGCGGTCAAACAATAGCTTTTTTACAAAAATACTATTACTTATTACTTGCTTGTTTTATGTTTACGTTAGATGAGAATGTAGTTATTTACATAAAATCAGCAAATTTCAAGTAATACTGTGTATTAAAGGTACATTTATGATAATGTTTGTGTGGCAATAACGCCACGTCAACAATTCAACAACAATAATAATTGTGTAATTCATACGACCTTGTCATTTTATTACTCGCCGTGGATTCTGGGTCCTAGTACAGAAACAGTACGAATTTATTGTATTGCTGCAATGCGCTCGCGCAGCAATTCCAATTTCAATATTTAAAATGTTTGCGAACTACTCGAGTATTCTGCAAAAACAAAACCGATTGGACAACAAACCGCTAGTTTATCGGTTATTATCGGTATTGTATTAGTGAAAGTGCATTTAATCTCCGTGATCGAATATCGCCTTGCTCTTACACGACTGCATAAGAAGAAGGTTTATGTTTTTGGAGAGTATGTTAATGTTTGTATGTATGTATGTATATGGTTATGTATTATGTATGTTTCTATATGATCGCCTACAGCCTAAACGTCTTGACCGATTTTGATGTACGAGGTGTCTTTAGATTCGTCTTCACTTTCTGAGTGGCATAGGATGTACTTTTTTTGTAATAATAATACGACTTTCGCAAAAATAAAAAAATGCGTTTTTTCGTAACCTCCACGAACGAACGAACTTTTTCGTAATAAACAAGTGATTTTACTAGAATTATTCTAAAGAATGCGCATTTATAATCTTTTACAACGGTTTTACGCATACTTTCTCACAAAAAACGTACACTCAACAACATATCAATAATAACAATATCGTAAACAAAACAAAATATCCAAAAACCTGAAAGGACTGCTAATTAGTGGAATATGATTCCTTAGTAGATATCTTCGATACTATATAATCTTAAAACGCGAGTGAATAGGTTTATTCTAAATAATTGCGTTCCATCGTAGACCGCGACGTAAAGTTAGCGGTCAAGCGCAAGCCAATTCTTCCACATTCCACATATTCTTGATGCGTACTGAACAGGAATTCTTTGCCGCCATCTCTGTTTCCTGAGACCTACAATCTTGGAATTTTCAAGGCTAGAGACCGAAAATCTTGGAATTTTCAAAGGCTAGAGAAATATCTTCTAGATCGACGAGCTCCATCCTCGGCCAGACCGTCGCTTAACATCAGGCGAGTTGGTGTTCAATCGTAGATTTATCTTGCACAAAAAAAACAATATACTTACTCGCGTTAACGATGATAAAAGTCACTAATTTTTATTAAATGGGCTAACGTTTGACCAAATCACCACTATGTCGCGACTTCCCGATAGAGGAAGATGCTTACTACATTTTTGTTGGAGTGTATCCGAAATGAAATACCTAGATGTTTCCTATTCTACGGCAGCTTCATTGGATTATAACTGTTATCCATCTCAACCCGCGGCAGACAAAACCAAAATTGATACTAGCCATGGTAAAACTTGATTACGTAGGCAGAACCGAACAGTGTTAAGCGACATTTTTGCTAAGAGAAAAAGCACGTAAAATAAAGTTTAAAAAAAGTTCGACCAAACTCACTTCAAGAGCTTGTTAAGCAACGGACGGACCGGTCAGTCTTCGGATGGGTGACCGTGAGCGGCATTTCTTTCTGAGCGCTACCGTGGGTCGGATGACACGTAAAATTGTAGGTCCCGGTTGTTCAGCAATCGTCAAGCCAAGTCAGAGGCCTTTTGGCAGCTTAATAACTGACAATAGCCCTATTGTCATAGTTAATAAGCCGCCGAATTGGTTGGAATTCGGTTGGCCACTCAGTCTTTACGAACTTACTTACTTACTTGAAGAGCGATGATGCGGTCGAAGATCGTGCACATGCCCGTGGGGTCAACTTTCATTCTTGCTATTTGTAGCTAAAAGAAAGTAATAAAATAAAGCAAAACCTGGAATCGTATGTCGTAAACTTACTCAAAAAGAAGAGATAAACGATATTCTCTTCCAGCTGATCGTATTCGAAAGACAAGGACAGGATTATATCCAGGCACAGTGTAATCAGTTGGAACCCCACGCCTAAGTAGAAGTAAATTTGTAAAAGGCGCTTGTTTTTCTGAAAGCGAAACAAAATTAAATTTAATAATAAAATTATACTTAGCTAGTTTAAAAATCAGAAGAATAGATTTATATTAACAGGCGTCTAATCAGTCATATCATGGCTGTCAGCCTTTGAGTGTTTATCCGTGTAGAGAAACATCTAAATGTAACATTGACAATTTGGCTGGCCTTGTGGCTCAGTTGGTAGTGTGTTTGCGTCTACCTGCTGAACTGAAAGGTCGTGGGTTCAATCCCCACCCAGGGCAAACATTTGTGTGATGAGCATGGATGTTTGTTCTGTGTCTGGGTGTTTCTATGTATCATATGTATATGTTTACAAAAAAAAAGTATATATGTATTCTATCAGCCATCTAGTTCCATAGTACAAGCTTTGCTTAGTTTGGGCTAGATGGTGTTGTGTGAAATGTCCACAAATATTTATTTATTTATTTGAGTCCAGTCGAAGAGGAGCTCAATTTTTAATCGCTCGTAAGTTTTAGTACGGACATGACCTTCGATACGGGATGACTTTGACGATATTCAACAAATAGTTCGCTCATAATCATTCCATCACTCGATAACCCAACAAATGGAGAATCTTCGAATTTTAACTCTATCAACGAAAAAAATCTGAATAATTTTGGGTCATATTGTTCGGAATTTAAAAAAAACAATTGAGCGCCAAGATTCGTGCAATACAATATTGAAACACATACACGATCAGCAGACAATAACAAATAATGGTTTAAAAACTAAGAAAATCAACTTTAATACGCAATTCGTTTACTTGGATGACAAATTTTTGCCAGTTATTTTATTTTAATAACCAAAACACTGGACCAATTTTGATAAAATTTCTATGAAATCACCTAGGTAACCCTTTTAAACAAAAAATATTTTTTTTATATCGGCCCAGGTGTCTTCGAGTAATCAGGGAACATACATAAGAAATAAAAAGATTCCGACGAATTGAGAACCTCCTCCTTTTTGGAAGTCGACAAAAAAAATATTTATAATATATATTATATATAAAAAAAAATATTTAAATATAAAATAAAAAAATCTTATTTGAGGCCGTCGTGTAAAAATAAATTGAAGATGTGATCTGACCTTATGCGCACCAATCAACAGTATGATGATGAGAACGACATCCGTGCACATGAACGCTATCGTGGTGGCGTGGAGAGCTGTCGCGTCTCTGGTGTCGCCCTCTATCGGAGGACGCTCAAACACGATGTGGTCAACCAGGAGGAAGATCAGAATGGGCAAGGATAGCAGATTGAACACCTGGAATAAATTAATGATTATTTACATGTAATTTATGTCATTCTCACTCACAATAAGCCCATTACTGGTTATAATCCTCTACGGATTTCTGAAAAGACCGATTGGAAATGGCCTTCAGAAAGCATTTTCCTGCCACTTCTATGAGATATTTCTATTGTGTGCCTGGTCGTTACTCTGCGCATGCCTGTGGATGGTCTCCACAGTTAAAAATGGTTCATTAATGTTTGCCATTGATTGCTACATAATCAAGTAACTTTATGCTACTCTAGTAGATAAATAAAACATCTAATGCGGCTGCTGTCGTGGCGTTTGCGCTGCCACCAGATGTTTTAAGTCTATTAAACTGTTGTGCTGCATCTCGCGCTGTATCTCTCATGATGATGGAAAATCGTCGCCTCAGTGCTTGTTTAAGCTATATAACATTGGTAAAATTTTACAAGAGAAGAATTTTTTGCTCAATTTGTTTTTCTAAAAAGCTGTATTTGTAAGGCTTGAAAGTATTTTTTTAAACATGAGTTGCATACATGAAAAAACTGTTCTATAAAATTTTACCAATGGTAGGTAGCTCAAGCAAGCACTGAGGCGACGAAATAGTATCTAATAATTAATACTGACCTATGTCCTTTTCCATTATCTCAACTATTTTTCTACCAAATTTCGACGCGTTGTTTAGTCGTGTTAAAGTTACTAGACAAAGTTACTTAAGCTTTATTTCAGGATTGGTTATTAGATGGGTGACATTTCTACTTAAAGAAAATAAAAATCAAAAAATAGTAAAGATAAAGATAAAGATAAAGATAATTTATTTGCATACAACACGAGAATTTTATACAACAAGTGCATAAAAGATGTTACACTAAGTTTAGTCGCTTAAAATCATGTTGTGCCGATTAGGCGTACAAATGTAAGGTAGACAGCATCATGCACATGCGAAAAATTAAAAAATAATAATTATTATTATTTGTTATTAGATTAATACACAAACCAAAAATATCTATAATATGACAAAGCAGAAGCAATAAAAGATACACATAATGTCAAATAAAATTAAAATTTGTCATTTAAAAAATCATTGATAGAATAATAACACTTCTGCAATAACAATGCCTTCAACTTTTTTCTAAATAAATTACTATTCTGGTCTCTTATTGACTTAGGAATCTTATTGTAGATTTTAGGACCCATACATACGATGCTATTTTGCATCAGTGCTGTCTTTCCTTCATGTACGCGCCGTTTGTCTTGGTCGCGCCTATTTCTTACAGTAGTATCAGATAGTGTAGGGAATCGCTCCCGGTTTGTTTTTACAAAAAGGGCCGTTTCTAAAATGTATAAACACGGAAGTGTAAGAATTTTATACTTTAAAAAATAGGGCTTACAACTATCTCTTTTTTTGAGTTTAAACATTGAACGAATACAGCGTTTCTGCCTTTTAAAAATAATAATTTTATCTGTTGAATTTCCCCAAAAAATAATCCCGTACCTCAAAATTGATTCAACTAACCCATAGTAGGCTTTAAGTAAAGATTCTATATTTAGAGTACGAGCTAGTTTGGCGATGGCATATGTTTGGCTACTTATTCTTTTCGAAAGGTGCTCTATTTGTGATTTCCAATTCAATTTTCGGTCAATATATAATCCAAGAAATTTTGAGCTTTCTACTTCATTTATAATGTTATTTTCATATGCTACATTAATATTACCTTTGTTTGTTTCTCTTTGTCTAAAATGCATTATATTTGTTTTATTTAGGTTAATTTTTAAGTTATTGTTGTCAAGCCAAGATATAACTGAGGTCAAAGATTTAACAATATCGTTTTCATAAGAGTCAAGTGTTTTACATGCTACAGTGATAGTGCTATCATCTGCAAATAATGTCATAGGTTGAGATGTAGCATTCGGCAAGTCATTTATGTATGCTATGAATGAAAGTGGTCCCAGGACACTACCTTGTGGAACTCCGTACGCCACTTTGCGTTCATACGATCTATATATTTCTTCTGCTTTCGTGTTAAGATTGACTCGACTGATTTCCGTGATTTGTATTCTATCTGCTAGGTAAGACTCTATCAAATCTAAAACGTTGCCACGTATTCCATACGCTTCTAATTTACTAGCTAAGATTCTGTGATCTACGTAATCGAACGCCTGCGTCATATCACAGAATATGGCGCACACCGGAGTGCTTTTATCCATACATATTAAGACGTTTTTTATGAAATCGTATACGGCCATATTAATACTTCTATTTTTTCTGAAACCCTTTTGTTCATTGCATAGAATATTATTTTTCTCTAAATAATCATTTAACTCATTATAAACATACTTCTCGAAAATTTTTGAAAATATCGATATAAGTGCAATGGGCCTATAGCATTCCATTTTCTCTCTATTGTCTTTTTTAAATAAAGGTTTAATAATGGTCGTTTTCAGAGAACTCGGAAATGTGCCTGTGGATATACACAAATTAATAATATAGCTTAGAGGGGTACATACATACTCACTTACTGATTTTATTATGAAAGTTGAGATTTCGTCATCACCAACACTTTTAGTGTTTTTAAGGTTTTGTATTCAAAGTATTTAGCAACCTGTAGACAGCAATAAGTAGCTTGTTATAATGATGATGGTTTACACTAAGCTTATTCTCAGAGCTTAATTAAAATAAATTTACTAATAAATAATTCCATCTATTTATATCGGCCATATAAACTGGCCAAATCAGTAAATTAAAGCAATAAAAAATACCAAATGGAATCAATAGAAAGTGATGGTATAGAAAGTAGACATGACTTACCAAATTAGCATATGCGAAAATAGTGACGCCCTTTCGTATGGGTATGCAGAAGCAGCACTTTCTAGTCACGGGCCACTTAGGCCATTTGCAAAGTGGCATTTTGGCGAAAACACTTCCTCAAAAATAAGGAATCCAATATGTTTTTCAAGAAGACTACAAAAATGCTGTATATATTAACATATCAGTCTGCAGTTTAAGACGTTTATGGTCCTATTATGATGTTATAAGAATTAATAAATTAAGTAAAACATCAAACATTTTGTGAATTTCTTACATTAAAAATACCTATTTATCCTTATTTGATTAGTGTTAGGACATATTTCACAGTAAATTTTCAGGCTTATTTTATCTCATACAACACCTAATTAAAGCAAAAACTTTAATGAGACACTAAAATAGTCAGATTTATTGAAAAATATGCCTAACTTAGAAACATTGGCAAGATATTGGCACTTGACGTTGCAGTAAACTCAATCCAGGCGTAGAAACGCATTCACTCGTTGATTCTCTTATTTACTTTTCAAAACACTTCATTATTACATTTTTATGTTGTGATTTTTCTTATAAAAGATGTAAGGATGGTGTCCATATCACGTGCTTTAACTAAATGAACGTCGCGACATTGCGTCCTCTGAGGTCGTGTTAAATAGGTCTCTTCCTGCCTCTACAATAGGCAATGAGGATTGAGGATCTTAGGCACTTTACCACATTAAAGAATTGTTATATATCTCGCATATCTGTTCTACTGTCAGAGTTATTTTTATTGCGAAATGGTATTATAAATTTAAAGGTAATTTAAGTTGATTTGTAACAGTTGTTGGTCTTGAATGTTTGTCAGTAGACTGCAGTTTAGAAGTGAGAGTTTAAAAGAAAACTTCCCGACTGATTTTGAACTGATGTGCATTATCAAAATCCTAGATTATATATGTTTTTGAAATTAGAACCATTCGATATTGTTCAGGTAAAAATTTTGACTTTTTCTGCCTCTGTTAGTCACAGAGTCAATCTCGAAGTATGCTCATACAAAAAAATAAAAGCTTAGGTTTGTATCACAAAGTAAGAGACACGTAAGTACCTACGTATTTCTATCAATGTTAATATACATATTTTTATATAAAATTTAATTTACTTTTACGACTTTCTCTTAATTTGTAATCATGCCAAGCATCAATAGTTTGTTACAAACGTAAAAAGTATATTCCAAAAATAGTTCTTTTTGCACATTTAATACTTAAAGCTATACAAAATAAGATATTATCTTATAAGTACTTTGGCATTGCAATAATTGATAAAATATTAGTAATAAAAGCCATGTAATGAAGATTTCGTTGAGTTTTTAGGTAATATTAATTAAATTTACCTTCATCCAAATTTTAAGCAAGTCAACATTTCAATACGTAAAACCATTTACTGGTGGGATAACAAAGTAACTTCTGCGCGAATATGAAATTCAATTCAATTAATTTATCGAGCTTAAACTTTTTTTTTACAGTATTAATCTAGTTGTTACATTGTAGCAAGATTTATCGGCAAGATTTGTAGCTTGAGTTAACTTATTATGTAGGATTATTATACAGATTCTATAAATTATATATAAATATCAATAATATTATATATAAATATCAATAAATATTATACTAAGGTTGGTAACTAAGTACTTTGTCCTTATAATATGGTATGGTACTCATTGCTTTTAAATTGATTTGTAAATGTCTCTCCTGGTGAATTTTAATATAATTATTAGTTTCCAAATCAGGTTTATCATTATGTCTTTTTAAATTTAGCTTCTACCATTACCACTTTCCTTAATTTTTCATTACAATTTAGCCAGAAATTCAATTATTGACTTTACAGAATTCAGATGTTTGTAAATTATTTACACGTCTAGATCTTCAGCGTCAGCTTGGAAAGGTTCTGTTTGTTCCCTGTGTTCTTCTTCTTCATCTTCTTTATCTAAATTTGGCATTTGTACAAATTCGTACTGTTGTTTGTTTCTAAGTTTTATCATTTCACTTTTTAGTGTGAAAATCATGCACACGTCTAGAGCTGGAATAGAAAATAAACTTTATTACAATCAAATTTTGTTGTTCAAATACCTACTTAGGTATAAATGTATTGTGTTTTTATTTATTTAATTTCTAATGTGTCTAATATTAATTAGGTATACAGAGAAAGTAACTGTTTTTCTGTGAATTAGTTCTTTTTTCTTGAAAAAAAGCTGAACGTCGTGTTTTTTTTATTGGTTTATTTATTCGGTTTTCGGTTTTTTTAATTTAATTATTAATGATTCGTTTTATTATCATCATCACCATTTCTCCTCACTACCTGGGGGAATTTACTAGGTATATGAAACTGAATACAATGTAAGTACATAAATGTTTTTAGTCCAAGCGCAACTATGCTTTAGATAAGAGGTAAAATACGATATAAGCAAGTGAAACTAAATAAATATAACAGTATAAAGAAATAAAAGCTTACCAGTGTTAATTATTAGACAGACTACATAGATGGTGACCAATATTTGACCTCTTTGTGTGTCAATAACATTGAGTATGCCGTAAATTATGAACGACATGAGACATGTAGCTCCCATAAAAACCATGTAGATACTATAGTAGAAGAATACTCGGAGAGTGCGAAGATTATTCTGAAACAAAAAAATGGAAAAACCCGACTGAAAAATTAACCTAAACACTCAATAGATAAAGAAACCACGTCCAGAAAAAGAGTTATCTTATTTAGCCTACAATAGACTAATAAAATATGCGAATCATCGTAATTATAAAGATAACAACTAGGTGTCTTTGGTAAGTAATCTAAAATCGCCCCGATTTTGATATTTGTTTTGAAATTACCGAGTGTGGAGTAGGTGAAATCTTTGAGTAGCGGTAGTCCGGTGGATTGTACGGTTACTGAACTACTGCAACTTTTAGCAGTAGTCCGGCTGAAAGCGCACTAACTAATGCTACTGGGTCTCAATTAAATGGTAAGACTTGTAGGTAGCAAACCATCTAACGAGTGAAACGTAAAACTATCTGAAATCAAAAATCTGTAAATACTCAGCGATATCGATCCACATTCTTGATGCGTATTGCACAGGAATGAAATTCCTTGCCGCCATATCTATTTCCTGAAACCTACAATCTTGGAATTTTCAAGGCTAGAGTGAATAGATATCTTCTAGATCGACGAGCTCCATCCTCGGCCACACCGTCGCTTAACATCAGGCGAGTTGGTGATAAATCGTAGATCTATCTTGCATAATAATAATTGATAAAGTATGTAATAAATTAAAGATAAAATAAACTAACATATACTTTAAGAAATGAATAGATTTATGCTTTGGGCCCCGGGAGCCAAAGATGTACCTATCTAAGCGCCTGATGGATTCGACTTATAGCCGTACTTAGTGCAGATGCGCACGCAACCCAAAGAAAAAGCATGGCCATTCAACGTGGCATTGCTGTTACCATACTGCATTGCTGTTACCATACTGAGTACGTTGCCAACAGGTGTAGTGGCTTTACAAATTGGAATTATCTTTAGACTTTCATCGGTATGGAACATTTTAATTGTTTTTTCACCTCATATTTTGGACAAATACATACAATCTTCATTTAAATTTTTTAGAATAGAATATAATAGACTATAATAAATGAGGTAAATGTATCTTAGAGGTAAAAATATTTGGTAACAACAGCTGTGTGCACAAAGAAAATACAATATTTAGAACATTATTATACTTATAGCTAGTTAGTAACAAATAATATAACATAATATGTTCTTTTGGCGTAGTTGGTTTACTTTTACTTACAGTACAAAGTCCAACAGTGAGTACAACCATAAACACGCTGTCAATGACCAACACCACTATTATAACGAGGAACATGTGTGCTACGGTAAAATGACCTCTTTCGAATTCATGGTAGCCTGCTAATATAATGACCATCAGTGTAAGGAATACTGCTAGCGAGACATCCGCTATCTGAAAAAAAAAATATACAATTAAAAAAAAGTGTAAACTTCATGGAAGCGACGTTAGTCTCATTTCCTATCCACAAAATAAATAACTGAGTGCGCCTAAAAACTTTTCACTTAAAAAAAATAACATTAGGTATATGACATAATGCTATTCGCAGATGCTATTTATAAAAAGCCAGCTGCGACCCCCGCGGATTCATTTGCGCATTGAATATGATGAAACAGAAACTTTTTACTATGATTGTAAGTATACCTATACTTACCTCTATAGGTCTGTACCAAAAATTTCACAAATCCGTTTTAGTTGTGACAACGAAAAAACAGGTGAAGAAACATCATCATCATCACAGAGGTTCATCATCATCATCATTTTATCCACAAGAAGTCCACTGCTGGACGTAGGCCTACCCTAAAGATCTGTCTGATGTTAACGGAGTATCCAGCCTCTTCCTGCAATTTGTATGATAGTCTAGTAAAAATAAATCCGTTTGTATGGAGCAGATCGCAGAATTTGCAACTGGGGGGATTTTTTGAAATTATGATAGGAAAATAAGTAAAACTCATAGATCAACAATAATCCCAGATATATAGACTAGCTGATATGATTATGATGATGATAAGTAGCTTATGTCCATCTCCAGGTCCACAGCTATCTCTGTACTAATTTTCATAATGATCGGTTCAGCCGATTGAGCGTGTAAAGGTAACAAAATTCGATTTTATAATATCATTATGAAATTGTGTCAAATATATTTCAAAACACCAGTACATTCATTTAACTAACAATATACTTAGTTGTCTTTTATGTTGTCACAAATCTTATTTTTACTAGATTATGAGGTCGCGTTGTAAATCTTATGGTTGGTCTTCCTACGAGGCACAGTTTACTTTCGCTTTTATAATTTAAACTTTTGTAAACACCAACATAGTTACATTTTGACTTACCTTGTTTATGGAACCTCATATTACCATGAGTTTTCTGTTTTCTCTGACCCTAAATAATACTACCAATATTTTCACAGTAATTTTCTATTACTTATAATTCATAATGGAATTTAGTTTATTATTCTAATAAAATAATTACTTAATAAGTTTAATTTAGGTCGTTTAATAATAAAAAAAACTAGTTTTGAGCTAAGGGCTATTAATTAAAGAAACCAAATAAATTTTATAATAATACCAAGTAAATAAAGAGAGATAGATGTAAATAAGTAAATTAAAAATCTTCATAAGACTGACTTCGTGGTGTAAGTGATTAGTAGTAAAAGCTCTAGCCTAATTTAAATCTCTATACTTACCTATATTCTTAGGCTATTATGCTTATTTAGGATGGAAGACAGTCGACTTAAATAAAATAATAACAAAAAGTTACTTTACCTTAGTTTCAAAATGTTAAAAATAATTCCTGCCTTACTTTCAAAAAATAAATAAAAATAATAGTACTCACCGATTTTATAGACGACCACACTTGCAAACATGATTTTAATGGAATACAATAACAGCATTTTCTAAAGAACGGCTCTTCTCTAGGCATAATAATATTAATTGTTTACAAACAGAACAAAGACAAAAATCTGCTTACACGCATTTCAACTCGTCACTGAGTGACTTCACGGTCTTGGCATCTATATTTAGACAGACCACAACTGAGAATTTAGAGCTTAAACTAGGTCACATTAATTTTCATTATAAAACTCAGATCTTTGCTGAAATAATTATTATTAAAGTTCTTATAATATACGATCGTCATTTGATGAGTTATTTATTAATATACGTAAATTATTACAAAGTTATAAAAGTTTTTCCAACACGGCCAGTGATATCATTGAAACAATATAATCTGTGGAATATTCATTCACATGGAATGTATTGTTTTGTCTGTGGTCGGAAATCGGAAAGCGACCAATCGAGAGCTTTAAAGCTTAACGCGCGAAGCTTGGTCCCAGTTTGAAAGTCGAAACCAGTTTTACTATGAAGTTTAAAGTTAACATTGACCTAATAAGTACCACGTACTAGACGATTCATCTCGAACTGTCAAAGTTGGACACCGCGCAGGCTTCTTTACTTATACTTTGACTTCTTCTTTTGCGTAAAAATATATATGTTCAAAATGCCAACGTGAGTGCATATATACTGCAAAAACAGGCCGGAGAAAAATAAACAAAAGCGACGGAGTTTACTTTTCACAAATAAATTTAGATTTTTTTATATATTAAACATTATGTCAATTTGCAATATTTGAAAGAGCGTAATATGCCGCCATTTCGCTCAATACACCTCAACACACACCAGAAGAACATCTAACGCTGCATGTTGTAATCGTTCGGTTAGACCATGTAATCCATAGACATCTAGAAGTCTATGATATAATACCTAATTGTTTCAAAGCTGCAGCGCTGTAGCGAACTTTTGTACACATTTATTATAATAGACGAAAAATATTGTTGAGATAGCGACTCCATAATTAGCTTGATGAAAATTAATGAAGTTTTAAGTTTATTTTTTTCGTACTAGTTTTAGTTTTTATGATTTTGTATCCTACCACTACAAATAATGACGTAGACACATGTTAAGGGTATTCATAATTATCAGAATCTATAATAATATTAGAGAGTACCTGGAATACTGTTGGTGTTTCTAAAATAAATAAATAAAAATAATAAATAAGTTGTTGCATTTGATATACAAATGTATTTACAAGTTATCTCTTATATCTTAAATCTTTTTATTTTATCAAAAAGAGTAACAAACAGACAGCCGCTTCCTCTGATAGCCGCTTATAAAATTAATTTTATAGCAGTGTCACCAATTCTGTACAAGCTTGGAGAGTTGTTTATAAACATAGACACCATTAAAAAAACAATTTAAACTTCGACAGGAAGTCTTTGAGAAAGGGTATTTCAAATTGTGCTGGAGGTTGGTAACAGAAGACATGGAATAAAATATAAACTTTGTAATATTAATAGATCGACAAGCGTATCAAGCGTAATGAAGTCATAAGTTAGACTGCAAAAACTGCTTTTCTACAGTCGGGTATTTTGTTTATCTTTTAATATAGATACTTGTTGCTATACAATATTTATCATCATTTTCTTATTATTAGGTCTGGTAAGTTTGTTATATATTATGTACATTTTTTTTACTAAGGAAGCTATTGACGTTGCCTAGTAATATACTCGTAGGTACCTAATATTAAGAGTAGATGTAAAAATGTGAGTGTATGTTGTGTTAACAAATAGCGATCGTGTGGTCAAGGATGAAGCACGTTGATATTGAATAAATTTATCCAGACCTTGAAAGTTTCAAAGAAACCAGGAAACAGGGAAAGTATTATTTTCATTTCCATTTTGTATCCACTATTTAAATGTCTAAATTGTCAGAACATTGTCTTTTAAATTGCCAGTTGTTCAGACGTCTAAATTGTCTAAGTCAACTTGAAAAGGTTCTTTCGGTTCCCTCTGTCTTTCTTCTTCTTCTTTGGCCAACGTTGGCATTTGTACGAACTCAAACTGTTGCTTGTTCCTAAGCTTTATCATTTCACTTTTCAGCGTGAAAATAATGCACAAGTCCAGCACTGAAAACATTTTTTTAAAATTTTATAAAAAGATCCAAAACCATTTGCATTTAGAATATATGTAGCAACTTATACGTTGCCTATGTAGAATAGATTTTAGATCAATTATATAAAATATATAAATAAATATAAATAATAGCATATAAATAAAATAAATAAACAACTAACGATAAGCTAGGTGAACAGCATATTATTGAGAAAGCAATATTGAGTATGACAGCTTCGTACCCTTACGCAAAATAGCGCGCATGTTTTGACAAAAAAAAGAGTTCATTACTTCTCAACAGATACATTCAAAACAATAATATGCTTCAGTCAAAAACTACATGGCATACTTATAAGTAAAATTAAAATCCATTAAAATCCATGTATATATATCGTGTGCATAAAACCTCATGATAAATATTATAAACTTATAATTTGTTTCAATTGAATATTGCTTACAACAAACAAAAACAAGTAGATAAGTGGTCAAAGGATGTTTTAATTTAATGTTTTAAACATCCTTTGACCACTTTTTAAAAAAAAAACCTATAAACATAAATAAGTTTAGAAAACTCAAAAACTCCCGACAAAAAACGGCTGAACCGATTTTGGTGAAACATAGCTAAGAACACTTCTTTCAAACAAACGAAACAAACAAAAACTAGATCAAAATTGGTCTATCGTTATGAGAGCTACGATGACATAGACATACACACAGATACAAGTTTATAACCTAAAACACATCTCTTTTTGGGTCGAGGGTTGAAAATAATATGTTCATAAATTATTCTTCTTTTTTGTATTGGACCCGCATTAAAGCATTTGCCAGTGTCAAGTATTAGGATTTTTTCAAGTTTCTTAAATAAAACAAGTTGTAAATGTTCTAGTCACAATCTAAGTCACATATACAGTCAATTTATAAGTCGAGTCCTGCTTCAGTAAAGTGGTGGCGACTTTACTAGAAGCTTCTATGGAGTTTAGACGACAACGTAAAATCACACGTTTTACTGCTTTATTTCACTTGCCCACACTCACGCACTTTATCGAACACTTAATGAATAAAACACCACCATTTTTATAGCATTAATGTTCAAAATAACACTCGTTTATGAAAATAAAACAAAGCAACAACACGATACTAAGACGTTCCCGCCAAAAACCCTCATAAATTATTATTATTATATCAGCCTATATAGTCCCCACAGATTGTCCCATTGTTGAGCAAAGGCCTCTCTTCCCTCCTTCCAAAATTGTCTATTGGCTGTTGAGCGCCAATCCTTGACATCATACATTATTATCAAAATAAAAGCTCACCAGTGTTAATTAATAAGCAGACTGCCAAGCAGGAGACTAATATATCATTGCTTGATGTACCAACGAGGTCAATCATGGCGTAAATTAAGAATCCAATAAAACAAGTAGCTCCCATGAATACCATGTAGATACTGTAGTAAAAGAATACTCGGAGAGTGCGAAGATTTTTCTGGAAAATTAAAATAAAATTTGAAATTCGACAACTGATAAATTAAATGACCTTATTTAAGATTTTTTCGCTACGATCATTCTTTTTTTTATGCATGATAGATCTATTCACTCTGGCTTTGAAAGTGAAGTCCAAATTCCAAATTTTGTAGGTCTCAGGACACAGATAAATCTTCCTAGATGTTGATGAAATTTCTAAAGGAATAGGTATCTTTCAAATTACATTTGACGTGTTTGCGTCATATCTAAAGCCCTAGAACTTTTCTATAGCCAACGATAGATAATGCCAGTTATTAATACTCTCTCAAATTTTCAAAAAAAAAAAGTTTTATACTTTTCACTGATTCTGTGATTTTGTTTATATTTCATTACAGATTCTGTATTAGCCTTTTATTTTAAATACTTAAGTACTGAACCGATTTTGATTAAATTTAAATGGAACTACCTACGAAAAAAAAGAATCAAAAAAATTAATTCATGATTGGCGAAATAATCAGGTAACAAACATACAAAAAAAAAAAAACACAGTAGACCCTGCCCTTAGGAAATTTGTTAAAAATAAGATTTTTTTATGTACTGGTTGTACATAAAAAAGTTAGCGCTTGTCTAATCTCATTCTGTTATACTTACAGTGCATAGTCCAACAGTCAAAATGATCATGAGCACGCTGTCAACTACGAATACAATGATTAATATAAGAAACATGTGAGCTAGAGTGAAGTGGTCGGCTTCTAGCTCGTGGTAGCCGGCTAAAATCATGACCAACAATGTAAGGAACACTGCTACCGAGAGATCCACCATCTGGAAACGTAAAGAAAAAATAATTGAATGAGAGGCCTTCTCACAGTGCGCGGGCTATGTCTCGCTCGCACTTATTACATAGGTATCAACATTTTTACCAGACTGCAAAAGGAGGGTTATGTTTTTCGAGTGTATGTATGTTTCTATATGGCAGCTTACAGCCTAAACGGCTTGACTGATTTTAATGTGCGAGCTGTCATTAGATTCGTCTTCACTCCCTGGGTGAAAAATATAGCCTATGGCAGGCTATATTTTTAACCGATTTCAAAAAAGGAGGAGGTTATCAATTCGTAGCGTACGTATGTTTTTTTACGTAGATAGGTATGTTTATGTAATAATAACCATACATCTTTCGTAAAAATAAAAAGATCCGTTTTTCGTAACCGCCAACGAGCTTTTTCGTAAGTAACAAGTAATTTTACTAAAATTATTCTAGAGAAATCGTAAGTTAGACAGCAAAAACTGTTTTTCTACCTACATTCGGGTATTTTGTTTTTCTTTTAATATAGATACTTGTTGTAGATCATGTCAAATTTCTCATACATAAATATGATTTCTATCAAGGTAAAAAATTATTTTAGTATCAAAATTAACTTGGAACAAACTGATATTTTTGTCGATATTTATTTTTTATTGTTTTTGTTTATTATTTATTACTTATTATTTTTATTACCGTAAGTTTTTCCGGTTAATTACATAATATAATATAATAAAACGTGGCTTTTTGAATATGTACCTTTTAATTTGAAAATACACTTGGAATTAATAAACTACCAATTCATAATACAGCCTAGGTCCTAGGTCGTAATAGTTCGAAAACATTCCCTTAGATGGCAGCTGCTGCAATTATATTTGCTACACAGACATAGTCTCTATGTCTGTGATTTGCTATATTAGATATTAAAATATGTTTAATAACCTGTTCTGAGTTATCATAATATTCTAGATCGGTGTAATTAAACAAAAAATATAGGTTGGTATCATTCCCAATATAAAATAATAGTAAATACTCACCCATTTTATACACGACCACACATGTAGACATGATCTTAATGGAATACAATAGCAGAATTTCCTAAAGAATGGCTCTTCTCTGGGCATAATTTTATTGTTGTTTTTGTTTAAACAACACAATTTGCTTGCTCGCATTTCGATTCGTCATTGGTTAACTTCATGGTTTTGACATCTATATTTAGATACACTGTAAATAACGTTTAGCTAAGTAGGTCAGTATAATTCCGGTGTAGATTATTTTAATGGCTGTATAAATCAAATATCAATTTATTAAACTGGTATAATTAGAAATTTAATAATATTTATTATAGATAAGTACAAAATACAGAAAAAGACAATCCTTTATCATTAATTATTTTCATCTGTGGTTTGTTCATTCAATTTATAGTCCATGATTCGTAAGCGACCAATCATGAAATTCGCAGCTTACCGCGGGAAACTTTGAATACTATTCGAAATAAGTTTAGTCGTTTATTTATTTATAACAATAACGGCTTCACCCGCTATCCTGCAAGAATCTTTAATTTTTTTTTCAGGATAAGACGTGGCTTTAGTGTTATTCCTGCTGCCTCCATACCGAATTTCATGTACATTGGTCTAGCCGTTTTTGAGTTATAAATGGTGAAACTAATCCGACTTTAATTATTTCTTATGTTTTCGTTATTATTGCTCATTGTAATTAAGCAACATTTAGGTAACGGTAAAAAAAATACGCAATAAATCCGCTAAAAGTTGTATAATTTCAATATCACTACTTTGTTAAATCACATCACATTATTAGATATTTTAACTTTTTATGCGGGTTAGAAAAGAAATTCAACGTAGTATAATAAGGCATTTATTTTATTTCAGTCTGTATTTGTTTGACATATTATTTTTAAAATTTTTCTTGTTCTTATTGGTTTCTTCAGAATCTTGTCCAGTCCAGAATCATTTATGCTGTGTTCGATATTAATACTTTCTCTCCAGCGTTATTGGAATCTTTTTTGTTTTGTAGTTTCACCATCTCATTTTTGAGTGTTGTTATTATGCAGACATCAATTGCTGAAAACATAAATTCTTATTACCCACGATTGAAAAAAGCTTATTTGAACAAAACACAGATAAACAACATTTAGTTAGACTTCTGTTAGTTTTACGATTTATTTGATTTTGTAAACATATGGAGCATGGATCAATCATTAAT
Source organism: Lycia hirtaria (assembly GCA_947563715.1). NCBI lineage: Eukaryota > Metazoa > Arthropoda > Insecta > Lepidoptera > Geometridae > Lycia > Lycia hirtaria. The sequence goes on along the minus strand of OX387375.1, from coordinate 15,772,612 downwards.
CGAATAATATATTATATTACTATAGCTGCGCCTCACAGTGTTATCCGCTGATTTACATAAATTATACCAACGGAGATATCATTTTTCGGGATAAAAAGTAGCCTATGTGTTAATCCAGGGTGTCAGCAAACTCCATACCAAATTTAATCAAAATCGGTTTAGCCGTTTGAGCGTAAACAAAGAGAAACATACAAACATACTCACAAACTTTCGCCTTTATAATGTTAGTGTTATTTCCCAGTAACAGATAATACGAAAAGAAAATAACTATGCCTATATTTACCTTTATGTTAAAAAGCTTGAAAATAACTAGCACCAATCAAATAACATCATCGTCGCTTAACATCAGGCAATTTTTATACATTATAATGTATAAAAATTGCCTGATGTTATTAAAAAATTATGTCATTAAAAAAGAACATAACCACTTTTAAAATACCTATATAGGCGGTATTCTAAAGCAAAGTCATACAGACTAAGCAGTGCTTTAAAGCCTTTAGGCCTTTTCTTTAGAGCGCTGCCTATTCTACCTACATACAGCTGTTATTTTTCAAAACCCTGTAATATAGACAGTGTCCTAAATCAAATACCTATAATATAGGCAACGCTTAAAGCAAAGGCCTATATAATAGGCAACGCTTAAAGCAAAGGCCAATATAATAGGCAACGTTTAAAACAAAGGCCTATGGAATAGGCAACGCTCAAAATAAAGGCCAACTGTAGAATAGATAGCGCTCTGAAGCAAACGTCGTTAGGATAGGCAGAGTTCTAAAGCATATATCTACTCACTAGTCACTCAGTAGTTAGTGACCAGGTAGTATAGTAGCTTATCTATACTACTAACTGATAGTTTGTATTGGGCTTATGTTAAGTAAATAAAACATGTAAATTTAAAATGATAACCAAGGATGATGTTAGTAAAATAAAATAGGAAAATCACAAAAATCTGTCAATCTCTGATTACTTACAAATCCAAAAAGTTCCAAATAAGATCTTGAACGAAATATGTTTTATCAAGTAAGTAACCATGATCATGATTGAAACTTCAGCCAGGATCATGAAGAAGCTGTAGCAGAAAAATATTTTCATCGCAATGTATTTTTTCTGTAAAAAGTGTTCAGGTCAACTTGATGCGGTTAAAGATGTTGTTGAATGACCCTGTTATAACTCGCAAGGAATACAATTTATTTTCAAAGCAATACAATTTTGGTAGATTTTTACAAGTTGTCAAAATTAAAATTAAAAAGTAAAAGTATTACATACTAAAATTGATTGTAAAATAAATTATTGCTAAACACTCTTCCATGCTGGACTGGGAGATAAAGAAAAACATAGAATGCTGCTTCAAAACATACCAGCTGCTTCTCTTGCCGGTCATACTGTTAAAGTCAGTTAAGGGAATTGAGAGACATTGGCATTTCTGTTGACGATAGGCTGACTCCTTGTCACTCCAAACCAATATTACATCTTACCCTCATACCCCCTTAAACCCTCTCCCTTCCATCTAACCCTTCTAACCAAGGTCAAATGTGGCGCCAAGCGGCCTCATGGGCTTTGACGCTCTGCCTACCCCACAAGGGAAAACAGGCGTGATTGTATGTATATGTTAAACAAAAATTCTACAACGTTAGCTGTGTGGAAAGCACCTTACTTTTAAATTGTTTATTAGCATAATACTGGAATTTACATTCAAATATTTATTTTTATTTTAGATTATTAGAATTATTTTATTTTTATATTTCATTGTGATTATTAATTTGACAACCAAAAAGAGTTTTTTAATTTAACTTTCCGTCGTCTAAATTAGCAGTGTAAAAATACTTACCCAAATGACTCCATAGATCAAAATTAGTATAAAGACAATGTCCACAATCAAAAGGACAACGATCGAGAGAAACAAGCAACTGTGGTCCATGGCCGTGGAGTCATCATCACTAAACTTATAATACCAGCTAATTAACAAGAAGAAGGTCGAAGCTGATAAGTCAGCACCCTGGAATTTAAAAAGGTACTATAAAGGTAAATATTATTAAGGGTCGAAGATCCAGAGGCAAAACCAAAACAACAAAAATATAGTGATAGAGAATGAGACGACGTGGATAAAGTGGAAAAGCAAAAGTAGGTAGGCTGACTCAACCATCATATGGGATGAATAACTTGGAAGAGAGAGAAACAGAGAGTAATATTATCAATGAAAAATAATAAAAATTCACAAAAGTAACTACCTGAAATCACCTAACTTTGAAGATTGTTAAATTAGAGTAATAGTATTTTTGCGAAATCAGTTTTAACATACTTACAAATTTCAACAAAGCCCACAATAATAAACAAACTCTTAATTGTGAACATCCACAGCATTTTAGCCACAATATTCTATAGCACATTTTATAAGAAAAACATTTACGTAAAGTTTTATACATTAAATACTGATACAAAATTGTTTATGTCTACGCAGCGTAAATATAGCTGAGTTTCGTTCGTCCCTGAACGATGGAATATCTACGCAATCTGAAATTTAGAAAGATTTGCTCAGAGAGCAACTGTTACTATTATTATACCGTAATCATTCAAGAAACGTTTTTAAAATGGCGGCGAAAACAGCGAAACACTACTAAAAAACTGAAAAAAGAAGAAGTGGCTACTACAGATAAAACAGCAATTTAAAAGCTTTGATTTTTCAGGTACTTAATATACTTTAATTTCTCAAATAAGCTGGGATCGAACATTGGGAGGTGCACCAAATTTGCCATTTTGAATTTATTTCTTTAGCTAGAGGAAATTTTGTGCATTTGACGCTACCCAGATTTGTGCTATATTATGTCGGATTGGAGAAAGGCCAAAAAGTTTTCAATAATATAGGACAGGTCTTTTTAAATATATCATCAAAACACAACATCAATTTGGATGTCGATATAAACCATACATAAACTGCATTAGGTACGTTCATCCACCAATGCGTGGTCTTCATTCGATAGCTTTTCAGCCAACCAGTATATTTAAGTTATTTTTGGCTTTCCAGCTAAAATAAAGCAAATATAAAATAAAATTATTACGATGATGGAGCGCGCTTGTAGAAGAACCTTATTTTATTTGCGATTTAAAACCGTTCAGATACATGATGTAGGTATATAATAATGTCTATCAACGAAAATCCATTCGGAGGTAGGGATCCTGCAATTTTGAAGTTTGTACAATAAAAATAATAATAAACCACTCCGTTTTGTTATAATAATGTAGATGCAAAACCATTTCTTTACATTATCTCGCAGTTGGTGTAAAAAGTAGAGTATTCACCTCGGGTGTTTTAGTCTTGGGCGAGCTTGAATCCCTCGTTACACTCCAGATTCTAGTCTTAAATCCCTAAAAATATATTATACTCTAAACATACATTTTCACTTAATGTGGCACTTCTTCCAAGGCGAGTTAGTATGACATGAGATATGTAAGTACGTACAATTGTGTTCAATAATGTAATGCAGTGTAATCTCATAAATGCGTTGTCGCAAGCGATAATATGTCAAGATGAGTTGAAACCAATGGCTCAAAGTAAGTCCTGCAATTGTACTTTCAAATAAGATAATTTAAATAACCCTCACCATCTAGCGAGGAAACGCGATAGCATTTTGGACACTGCTTCAAATTGGAGATTATTTGAAACTTAAAACTCAAAAAAAGAGATAGTTGTAAGCCCTATTTTTTAAAGTATAAAATTCTTACACTTCCGTGTTTATACATTTTAGAAGCGGCCCTTTTTGTAAAAACAAACCGGGAGCGATTCCCCACACTATCTGATACTACTGTAAGAAATAGGCGCGACCAAGACAAACGGCGCGTACATGAAGGAAAGACAGCACTGATGCAAAATAGCATCGTATGTATGGGTCCTAAAATCTACAATAAGATTCCTAAGTCAATAAGAGACCAGAATAGTAATTTATTTAGAAAAAAGTTGAAGGCATTGTTATTGCAGAAGTGTTATTATTCTATCAATGATTTTTTAAATGACAAATTTTAATTTTATTTGACATTATGTGTATCTTTTATTGCTTCTGCTTTGTCATATTATAGATATTTTTGGTTTGTGTATTAATCTAATAACAAATAATAATTATTATTATTTTATAATTTTTCGCATGTGCATGATGCTGTCTACCTGACATTTGTACGCCTAATCGGCACAACATGATTTTAAGCGACTAAATTTAGTGTAACATCTTTTATGCACTTGTTGTATAAAATTCTCGTGTTGTATGCAAATAAATTATCTTTATCTTTATTTATCTTTATCTTAGATTTATTAATCTAAGATTCGAACTACCTATAGGATTTATGCCTTTTAAATGATCTCCAATAATACAGTTTTAGTAATATACATTTTAAGTTTCATTTATTTTATTAATAATGTATTACATTTGTTTTTTTTGAGGCTTAGTGTGTTAAATAGTTTAATTACAGTTCAGTTTTGCAATATTGAAAAAGGAAAATATAAAATAATATGGCACATTAATTTTTATTTTATTCTCCCAGTATCCACATCCACTTCCTTACCGCTCTAAAATGCAATTCCATAATATTTACAAGTTCGTAATGTTTTCATAAGTTTACATTTTCATCGTCAGCTTGAAAGGGTTCCGCCGGTTCTATTTGTGCTTCTTTTTTGGCCAACGTTGGCATTTGTACAAATTCGAACTGTTGCTTGTTTCTAAGCTTTATCATTTCACTTTTTAGTGTAAAAATAAAACACACGTTCAGCGCTGGAATAAAGATACGATTTTTTAACAGGAAATAAGTAATTTCTACATTGTTAGACTCCGACTTTTTTTCGGTGAACAAACATGCAAAAAAATATACAGACCGAATTGATAACTTCCTTTTTTTTGGAAGTCGGTTATAAACTTAAAAACTAGGGTGCCGTGCCGGCAAAGCGGGGCAAAGCTCAAGCTACCGATGGTAAGGGCTACAGAATTAGGAATCTTCTGGCAAAACGTGCCGTGTCCAAGACAACTGCCTTCTGTATCCGACCCTTGACCCAACCATCAAGCGAGAGTGTGTTGATGTGGAGGATCAACATTTTTTTTGTTTGAGTTTTCTATATTTTATACTTACACTTGTATGTATGTATGTAGGTACACGTAAAATAAATCTCACCAGCGTCGATGATTAGAGAGACTGCGACGACTAACGCGGATGTTTTACCACTTCTTGTGCTGACGCTGTCAACCAGGGCGTATATTAGGAACCCAGTAATGCATGCAGCTTCCACGATCACCATACTCACACTATAATAGAGGAATATTCGCAGAGTGCGGAGATTATTCTGAAAATTTGGAGGAGTATCTAACTAGAGGTTCTACGTACAGTAGACCTCGTGAAAACAAACTTTTCCAAAATTACTTGTTTAAAAAGTCTGCACTCTCGAGGTCTAGTGCTCATATTCGAAATTCTTGTATGAAAGTCTGTATCGAATATTTTTACCGAATATGTATTATCAAAATCAAAAGCGGATTAGGGCCTCGTTGCAAACTGCTCATTTCAACCGAGATTTCATAAACTTTTATGTCGACTATCTTTTGACCGATTTTAAACATTTTTAACAAAATGTTATTAATATCGATTTTAAACATTTTTAACAAAATGTTATTAATATCGGTCAGGAAAAAGCTTGCATTTGTTTATTAATACACGATTACGATAGATGGAAGTAAAGAATGGGGGTTAGATGGAAGATATACAGATAAACCGATACACACGTCAAACTCTTTTTTGACGTGACAACGTCTAATAAATCGATGAACGCCGGCTGCACGCGAAAAAGTATGACTCATTGTCCCGTTACGTTACGCTCATTGTCCCGTTACGCCCATTGTCCCGTTACATCATCATCATCAATATTTTGTTATGACGTTGTCACGTTAAACTATCGTCCTTAAACCGACTTTACAGACAACCAATATTTTTTTATTTATTTAATTTTTAGGTCCACATACACCAGGGTCCGTGACCTTTGTCAGAATCACAAAATACACACGCCCCACTTTTGGGTCGTGGATTAAAAATAAATAAAAATATAAGCAAATTCGCTCAAAAGGAAGTGGAGAAAGAAATTGCGCGTATCTTTTAAGGGTATTAGGTTATCTTACTATATAGGATATGAGGCCATTTGTCGGCAGAGTTTGTTATAAAACAGAAATATATGATATACAATAATTCTGAATGAGAATTTAAAATATGAATAAGTAGTAGTTACATTAAGTTAACACAGACTTTTTTATAATTTAGAACAAGTACTTATTATTGCAAAAAGTTTGTGCTCGCGAGATTAATTGTTAGTAGAACTACTACTTTTACTAGTATTGGCATTTATGTAGGCGATGGGGGACGCCCTGTCACTGCAAGCCAACATTACACCCTACCCTCTTATCCCTATAACCCTCTAATACCCTTTCCGCTCCATCTAACCCTTTAATCACGGTCAAATGTGGCGTCAAATGGCCTTATTGGCCTTGGATGCTCTGCCTACCTGCGAAACAGGCGTGATTTTATATGTATGTATTTATTAGCATCATAATGTTTTTTTTTTATGCGAGATAGATCTACGATTGACCACCAACTCGCCTGATGTTAAGCGACGGTGTGGCCGAAGATGGAGCTCGTCGATCTAGAAGATATCTATTCACTCTACCCTTGAAAATTCCAAAATTGTAGGTCTCAGGAAACAGAGATGGTGGCAAGAATTCCATTCCTGTGCAGTACGCATTAAGAACGTAGATCGATATCGCTTAGTACGGATCTTACGAACGTGGAACGTGATAGTACTTACAGAGCAAATTCCCACAGTCAAAATTAACATACAGACGCCATCAGCGACTAAAACTACAATTAAGATGAGAAACATCTGACCAATGGTAGTGTTTCGAGTCTACCGTATATTTGTTGTAAATAAAAACACCATCACCACGAGGTAAATTGACAAGGTGATGTCGACCATCTGAAAACATAAAACATCAATAATGTAGAAGAAAACCGGACAAGTGCAAGTCAGACTTGCCCACCGAGGGTTCCGTACAAACTAGATAAAAGAACTACCGGGTGAAGCTAGTCATTGATAAAAGGGGGAAATAGTAAAAATTATTCATTCATTCATTATTCAACAGAATTATTGTCATCTATACAAAACAAACCACTTTCAGAATTTATGTTCTCAGATAATATCTAAAACACTCACCGATTTTAGAAATGAACACACGTGTAAACATGATTTTAATGGAATACAATAAACAGCATTTAACAGCATTTTCTGATGTAGGGGTCTTCTCTAGGCATAATAATTAATTATTGTTTACAAACAGTGCACATACAAATAAATATAACGCAAGCTTCGACTCGTCATTGTCTGACTGGGTTCAAGGACTTTTATTCTCTAAGTACATAGATAGCCGACAATTGAATATAATAGGTAACTATAATTTGCTAACTATTGGGTAAGTTAAATTAAAATAATAATGGGTGAAGCTGTAACAACAATTATAACGATTGTTTCGTGAAATATTTACTTTTGATTATTATATTACTAATAATAGTATTGTATTAAATAGTCTGTGATCAGAAAAAATATCACTGTCTGTTGCTTGTTCATTCAAAGTTTGTTATCTGTGGTCGGTTTTGTGGCTTATCGTGGGAAAATTTGTACTCGAAAAAAGTTATTTTTAAATTGAATTTGGACCAGCTTAAAACATTTGCCGGTGTCAAGTATTTAGATTTCTTCAAGTTTCTTGAGAATTTAACAAGTCATAAATGTTCTAGTTACACTCTAAGTCACTTAAACAGTCATTTTCAAATTCGAGGCGTGCTTCAGTAAAGTACATTGTTGCAACTGTATTGGAGTTTTGCCGACAACGTGAAAAGACATGTTTCGCCGTTTCATTTCACTTGCCCATACTCACGCACTTGATCAACTCCTTATTGAATAAAATACCACCATTTTTATAGCCTTAATATACAAAATAACACAAGTTTATAAAAATAAAGCAAAACGACAACACGTTTCCATGACGTTCCCGCCAAAGCTCCCGAAAAAAGTTCATACTTCATAGAGCAGAAGTTGTTTGTTCTAATTTTTTTTAAATGGGCTTCGAGTTCTTTAATTTGACTATAGAATCCGTTCAGACATTGTCCTTTAGACAGCGCCCTGATATCGCATTATGTACGAAGAATGCTGACAAGATTATGTTTAGGTTCATAAATAAGTACCTACTTAAAAAACTTTTTTTTTAAGTTAAACGGTTTTATTGAAAAGAAAAATAATTATAAGCATATATGAAGCCCTTTAATTTGATTCCCATATTGTAGGGGTTTTGAAAAAATATGAAAACCGCCATTTCGTAGCGGCGGCCATATTGAATTTAGAATGATATATTTCATTGTATTGTCATCTAAATTAAAGGCGTGTACCAAATATCAGATCAATCTGTCAAAGGGAAGGGGTTTACATTTCGGTTACTAAATTTGACCCAAACAAACAGGATAAGTTATATAAAACCGTTTAAAAAATAACACTTATGGTCAAATTATCTAGCTCTGTAGGTAAAGCGCCACAATCGCATAAACAACGAACAAATTATTACTTACCAAAAAACACCGAGACAACGATAACAAATTGACAACGAGAACTTAATTATTCTGTTTAATTTTATAAAAGATAATTAAGAATTAAAGACATAAATAATTAAGTGATCCATATTTATTTACATAATTCCATGTTTCTTCTATTTGTTTCTGGTTTTCTTCTTTCCCGGTCTGTTCTTCGGAACTGTCTCCATTAAAATGTTCGTTAATTTTGGTGTCATAAATTTTCCCTTCAGTTATATTGTATTGATTTTTATTTTGTAGTTTTATTATTTCGCTCTTGATTGTCAACATTATGCAAACGTCTAAAGCTGAAAGAGAAATTTTAAATGTAAGTACACGCCGTCTTACATATAAACTCATGTTGAATCTTATTCACTGAATAAAGACTTGTCACTTTCTGTCAGACGGAAATTGTCACATGCGAAAACGGAACAAATCACTGTTTAACTAAAATGCGTTTATACAGAGCGTTTATAAATAAGACTTATTATTACCAACTCAAGTAGAAGTTGACTACATACTTCCATAATTCCTATAGAAATTTCATCAAAATTGGTCTAGTAGGTAAGTAAGTTCGTATCGTGTTCTGTGTCTGGGTGTTTCTGTGTATCTTAAGTATATCTATATTTACAAAAAAAATAATGTATTCTATCAGCCATCTAGTTCCATAGTACAAGCTTTGCTTAGTTTGGGCTAGATGGTGTTGTGTGAAACGTTCACAAATATTTATTATTATTATTATTAGACTGGCCATCCCTAGTGTCAGAGTTATTAAGCCACGGAAAGGCCAGTAGTTTTATAACAAAATTGCGCATTTTGTAGTCGATTTTCCATTTTTAGGGTTCCGTACCTCAAAAGAAAAAAACGGAACCCTTATTTATAGGATCACTTTGTTGTCCGTCTGTCCGTATGTCTGTCTGTCTGTCCGTCCGTCCGGGTGTCAAGACCTATCTCGGGAACGCGTAAAGGTATCGTATTGAAATTAAAACCATATACGCAGATCCATAGTATCTTGCTGCAGAAAGAAAAATAAAATTTCTACTAGTTTGTACGGAACCCTCGGTGGGCGAGTCTGACTCGCACTTGTCCGGGTTTATTTTAATTTATTTTAAAGGTGCAGCAAAAGGCAGACGGCTCGCCTGATTAATTTATTAAAAATGGAGTAGGTACCAACTCGAAAATAAAAATATAAGATGCCTACTACTTATATTTCAAGTTTTTCATACACAATTGATAAACCCATTGACGGAGCACACGGTTGTGTCAATGTCTTATAAAACTTGTAAAGTTTAAAACTTACCCATCCAAAAAATTCCAAGTAGAAAAAATATCGCCAAAGTCGTCCAGTTTCTGATAGAAATTTTAAAAATAGACAGGTACTCGAAGGCGAATATGATTCCAGCTTCAGCCAAAATCATGAAGAAGCCGTAGAAGTAAAATATTTTCAGAGCTATGTATTTTTTCTGTAAATGTTAAAATTACTACAGTTATGAAATATATAATAGTAAAAAAAGCAGTAAGTAAAACTTCGCCCTAATAAGCCTTTCTTTATCTACAAAGGCATGAAGGGCCTTATTGTATATAAAAAAATATACCTATTAGTAGGAAGTATTGCATGCATTATACTCTAGCCCCTATAGAGCTTAGGCTATGGCCGCACTACGGTTAAACCGCAGCGGTTTTTAACCGCGTGAGTTTATGAGACAGGAAAACGAATACAAGCGGCCGCACTTGCGGTTTTTCCCCGCGATTGATTTAGTACCGTCTCGAGCGGTTTCGCGGTTTATAGCGGTTACCGCTCGCGGGAAAAAACCGTAGTGCGGCCTAGGCCATTGTATATTTTATGTGTCCATTAATCAAAACTTAAAATATAAAACTTTCAAATTAAGTTTATAAATGAACTTTTTATTCTACAAATTGTAAATTTACAGTGCATTTTTTTTCTATGTTATTATAATAGATACGTTTTTTAGTTTATATTGTTATAATAATAGATAAGTTTTATGAGAATAAACAATATCATATCATATCATGAAGGTCGGTCAACGTGACAGGCGCAAGTGTTACCCGCGGCGGCTGTTCAGGCGATATATTTATGTATGTATGTTTCTACATTATCTCCTAGACCCTAAACGGCTTGACCAATTTTGATATGCATGGTGTCGATAGATTCGTATAAAACTATACAGCGCATAAACATTCTCAAAAATGTAAACTCAACAGTATATCAAGCGTAATGCAAGCGTAAGTTGCACTATAATCGCTCTTATGCAGTCGGGTATTTTGTTTTTATTTTATGACGTACAAAAGTCACCGATATAGCACAGCGGATTAGCAAGTTGAAGTGGCAGTGGGCAGGGCACATAGCACGCAGAACTGATGGCCGATGGGGCCGAAAGGTTCTCGAGTGGAGACCACGTACCGGCAAGCGCAGCGTAGGAAGACCAGCCACGGGATGGACAGACGACCTCATACAAGTGGCGGGAAGACGCTGGATGCAAGCCGCTTCCAATCGGTCTTTTTGGAAATCCATGGGGGAGGCCTATGTCCAACAGTGGACTTCTTATGGCTGAGATGATGATGACTTTTTCTCCTCTCATATTATTTAGATAATTTAAGAAAATGTAAGTTGCTACAAAAATATTACCGTAAAATGAAACTAATTTATACGGACTTATAGCGTAAATTTTACATAATTTGTCCGTGGTCACAGGTGAGATTTTCACCTGTGACCATGAACCAGTCCTGGATTTCTCAATAGGCCGTTTAGGCCGCGACCTAGGGGCGGCAGCGTCCTAGGGGCGGCAGATTGAACTAGGGTATCGATTTTCAAGATCAGTAGGGTCGGCAAAAATTTAATAGCCTACTGGCAGCAAAAGTGTAAATCCGCCACTGCCATGGACACAAGTCACAAGTGTTCGAAACGTCCGTCGTCAGGTCATGGAATTATGTAAAATATACGCGATAAATGCGTTAAAATACGCGATAAATGCGTTAATATACGCGATAAATGTGTTAATATACGCGATAAATGCGTTAATATACGCGATAAAAGCGGTAATATAAATGCGTTAATATACGCGATAAATGCGTTAATATACGCGATAAATGCGTTAAATTTTTTTTTGTTTCAATGAATAACAATTGCGAAAACTTTAGAAAACATGATCTTAACGTAAATATTAAAATCTTAACAATGAGAGAGAAAGAGAGAATCTTACCCAGATAAGTCCGCAGATCAAAATTAATATGTAGAAGATGTCTAAAATCAAAAGTATCAGGGCCAACAGAAACAAGTAGTCCCAGGCGCTGGGGGTGAACTGTTTGTCTCCAAATTTATATAGCAGCCAGAAACTTAACATTAATAGAATGCAGGCCGAAACAAATATGTCAGCAATCTGGAATGCAACAAATAAATTAAAAAAAAACTGAATATTTTTAAGTAAATTAAAAAAGAAATACTGTCCTTATGTATTTCATTGTTTTGCTAAATCAAAATGTTAGTTCCCATTTTTCCCGCGATAGTTTTAGATATCCAAACAGAATATAGATGTGAATATACACAAATTACAGTTAAAACAACTTACCAATTTGAACCAGGCCCATATATGTAAACAAACTCTCAATGGCACACATCGACAGCATTTTTGAAACAGTGGTTTATTTCGCATTTCTATGGCACTAGCTAGCATTTTTGCTCCGTCCGTAATTGCTCCGTGCCGTACAAAACACTAATGCTAATTGGTCCGTTGCGTAATCGAATTGTGCAAATTCGGTGTTGGTCAAAGAAGTACTCGAAATCTCGGCTTGATCAATAACACTAATGCCAGATTAAGAGGTCTTCTCCCCAAATTTAGCGGGATTTGAGAGTCATGGGGGGAAATATGGGGGAAAGGTAATTTCGGGGGATTTCTGAAAGTTTTTTATAAAGGTTTTTTTTATCAGCCCTGTTCATACAAACTGTCCCATTACTGGGCGCGGGCCATCTTCTCATTATGAGATGGGTAAGGCCATAGTCTACCACGCTGGCCAAGTGCGGGTTGGCAGACTTCACACATCTTCAAGATCATTGAGAACTCTCAGACATGTAGGTTTCCTCACGATGTTTTCCTTCACCGGCAATCAACAATACGCACATAACTTCGAAAGGACAGAGGTGCGTGCAGCGGGGTTCGAACCAAGGACCTGCGGATCCCAAGTCAGACGGTCTCCCGACTAGGCTGCCGGAAGCGGTGCTTTATTGTTTCTCTAATTTGGTAATAGTTTATATTTTAATTCTTAGCTACTCGAGGAAAACAGCTAATTTTATTTTGGTAAATTAGGAATGCTTAGATAAAATGTATGAATAGTTTTCTGTAATCCATAGAATGGAATGTGCTGTGGAGGATTTTTCTTCGATACCTGCATTTTAGAAGGAATATGGGTACAATTTGCAGGGATCGTGGCTAGGACGGCTGGCAATACTGATCATTAATAACTTTGGCAACGAAAACATGTCCTCTCATTCATACAATATTACTATTTCACTCGCGCATGCGCGTACTGTTGACAGACTCTGCTCTGAATTTAGATTCATCTGCACTCATTTATATTATTATGACAAGTTTAACTATAAGACGTTTTTTAAATGGCTCCCAAACTGGATGCCAGAGCTTGACAAATATTAGCGATGTAACGTGAACATATCACAATTTATCGTTTTTTAATAGGTACGTGATAGGTATATATCTCGATAAGATCATAATGTGTCCAGTGACCCGAACTGAGAAGTCCCAAAAGGTCCAGTGCGCCAAAATGACAAGTCCCAAAAGGTCCAGTGGGCCAAACTGACAAATCTCAAAAGGTCAAGAGTCAAGACTGAAATTCAGTAATAAGTCAAAATCGCATGTCTTACAATTCATACTTATTGAAATCATACTACTTTGTCATAGTAGGTACATAGTTATTTTTAAATCAAGGGAGTCTAGATTTTTTTTATTCAAAGATGAACTTGCGCTTGACCAACTCACCTGGTGTTAAGCGACAGTCACGGTCTACGATGAAGCGTGCTTGCATAGGAGAAACCTATTCACTTGCGATTTGAAGACACTTAGATTATATCTATTCGGAAAGACCCATTCAAGAAGCGCATTCCACATTTTGGCGGTACGCACAATGAAAGTGGAGCCAAAGCGTTTCGTACGTGTTTCCATAATATCAACCATGTAACGATGTCGCTTTTTAAAAGCTTATATTCTACTTGCCCTGTTAGTATGGGACAAATCTTGCGAGTTAAATTAGAACCGCTTCCTGTCGTTAGATTAGGTTGAAATATGGTTTACATACGTAACTTCGGTGACAATGCAATAATATGGTACCGTGAAGCTGGTCTAAAGATGGCGTCGGAAGGTGGCTATCGGAACTCCTAAACTAAACGAGATAAAACCGTCGAGTTTGGATTCGTTTGAATAATCTTGACAAGCACTCTTGTGCTACATGACAGCCAGGGTCTCAAGATGGCGTCAGAAGGTGGTCATAGGAACTCCTAAACTAAACAAGATAAAACCGTCGAGTTTGGACTCGTTTGAATAGTATTGACAAGCACTCTTTTTTTAGTCAAGTAAATAAAATATTAATAAAAATATATAATTAAAAGCAAGCTTTTATTTAAATGCTCTAAAACGAAGAAAATACATTTTATATTGCATACAAATAAAAGCTTGTCGCGAGATTTCAAACAACATCGTACCTCTCTACTAAGTAATATTTAATTCCAACAAAAGACTTAGACGCGTTCTTATTATTTGCTTAGAATTAAAGTTAGTTTGTTCTTTTGAAAAAAAAAAAATGTTTGTGTTTTCGCGACAAGCTTTTATTTATATGTATCAATATAAAATACTTAAAACTTAAAAGCGTCTTCTCGTCCAATATACCCCAATCCCTCAAGTCGAAAGTTTACAACCAGTGTGTGTTACCAGTGTCCACTGCTGGACATAGGCCTCTCCCATGGATTTCCAAAAAGACCGATTGGAAGCGGCTTGCATCCAGCGTCTTCCCGCCACTTGTATATAGTCATCTGCCCATCTCGTGGCTGGTCTTCCTACGCTGCGCTTGCCGGTGCGTGTTCTCCACTTGAACTTGGCCTCAAGAATACTTATTTACACTCGGAAACATAACCCTCCTTTTGCGTAGTCGGATAAAAATTGGCGACATTGTACTGTGCATATTAAGTTAAACATCAAAGCTATTAAAACACGTATTTATGGTAACATGTTTATTCATGTTAAAAAATGTAATACAACCAAACTTAGAATTTGCCATAGTTAAAAGTTCCTTGATTACTATCGGTTTTTCTAATATTTTTGTAGCTTCCAAGTTTGTCGTCTTCTTCGAGATCCCGATGTCCCGTCGTGTTGTTCTGTTCTTGAGTCGCAGGCGCATGTTCCAGGTTCCTGTTTACCATTGTGCATTCCGCGTCATTAGCAATGTTGTTAAATCTAAAATTACGGCTGTTTGCCAATTTATCGATTTCGCTTCTGATAAGTAAAATTACATATGCTTGCACCCCTGAAAAAAAAACAAAAATAATTGTTATAAGAGACAAATAAAGACTGAAGTTGGATAGATTATTCAAATTACCACCCCAATCCTTACTAACATTATATAAGGAGTTTTGGCGGGAACGTTTTAGTAACGCTTTGTTTTATTATTCTAAACTTGTGTTATTTTGATCATTAATGCTATAAAAATGGTGGTGTTTTATTAATTAAGTGTTCGATAAAGTGCGTGAGTGTGGGCAAGTGAAATAAAGCAGTAAAACGTGTGATTTTTCGTTGTCGTCTAAACTCCATAGAAGCTTCTAGTAAAGTCGCCACCACTTTACTGAAGCAGGACTCGACTTATAAATTGACTGTATATGTGACTTAGATTGTGACTAGAACATTTACAACTTGTTTTATTCAAGAAACTTGAAAACATCCTAATACTTGACACTGGCAAATGCTTTAATGCGGGTCCAATACAAAAAAGAAGAAGAACATTATATAAAATGGCAAATGTGGAAGCATGATGCCAACATCAAGGAAAAAAAAAAAAAAAACATTATATAAAAAATATGTTCAAATACTAAAACCCGACTATTGAAAAATCACGCTCTAAAAACTATGTTTGTTTAAGAAACAAGAAAATTATTCGATAAAAATTTCAATTTGATCCAATTTTCATACATAAATATCATTTTGCGTAAAAACTGTTTTTTATGTATGAAAATTAACTTGGATCGAATCCAATTTTTTGTCGAATATTTGTAGTTCTTTTCTAGTTTAACGATGATTTTTTTATAAGTTCATTCGGTCATTTTATATCTTAAAAAAATTGGGTATGCGCGAGCGAGACGAACTATGGTCGAACTACGAGGCGGACTCTTAGCATGTTTTATAAGTAAATTCAGTAGTAAAAGTAATCTTCGTTTTGTAGCTCAATCAGTGGTTATTTTATTTCTAAAGTAAGGCTGAAACTCTTCACTTGCATCCAGCGTCTTCCTGCCAGTAGGTATAAGGTCTTCTGACCTTGTGGCTGTCCTTCCTAGGCTGCTCTTGCCGGTTCGTAGTCTCCATTCGAGAAGTTTTCGGCCCCACCGGCAGTCAGTTCTACGTCCTTTGTGCCGCCACTTCAACTTGCTAATCCGCTGTGCTGGGTCGGTGACTTTCGTACGTCTACGTATCTCGTCGTTTTTGATGAGCGCAGGTCTATTAATCATCATCATCATCAACCATTGTCCTTGTCACCCACTGCTGAGTATAGGTCTCCTCTTGAGCGCGCCATTCTTTCCGGTCCTGTGCCACTGTATTTCTCCTGTCTGTCTTCACATTTAAAGAGTTAAGCAAACACCTGGCAAGTATGATCTCTATACACGAGTAAATAAAAATCAATTGCTGGTCGTTTGTCTCCCCAAAACTCGGGAACGGCTGGGCCGATTTAGCTGATTTTGGTTTTGAAATGTTTGTCGTAGTCCAGGGAAGGTTTAAACGTTGAGAAAATATCGGGTCCACTCATTGATAGGTGATACGAAGTACGCCAGGTCAGCTAGTACTAAATAAAAAAGATTTATAACATTACATACCCAGAAAAAATATACCACCGACTACTTTTAAAGTAACCATTGCGCCGTAGCTGAGGATTTCGGTGTGATGACCATAGCGCCTGTATCTGTAGTCGTAATTATCACCTACAGACAGGTCGTATATAGTGGATATGAAGAGAAGGAGTGACATGATACACAGTAACACTATACTGTATACGTAAAATATTTTCAGCAGCTTTGCGGTTTTCTGGAAAAAAATAACAAGACATGTATGTCAAGCCATAATGAAAGTAATTAAAAAAAACGACTTTAAAAATATAAAGGAAGAAATTACAACTGTTACACTGGGCTTTTACCTAAGTAGGTAGATATATTTTTGAGGTCGGTGTCTGTCTAGGATTAAGTTGGTAATAAATTTAAGGCCTGACAAATATGGTTGGGGTACGTACCTTAAATTTAATTAAATTACTATTTTTTAATTATGTATTTTTTTTAAATTAGTTTTATTTACTTGTCCTTAAAGGTATTTATTAGTTTTACGTGAAACTTACTACTATTGTAAGATCAAACTTTTGGAATAAAAAGTATGTCAGATCTTTTTACATAGTATGAGTAATAAAAGTGCCAAATTTCGTTCAAATCCGCCCAGTAGTTTGAATTGCGTTGATGAAACGTTTATATCTTAAAACTTGAAAAATACTGAACCGATTTTGATAAAATTTGGACTGTTTCCTAATCTGGCAGATATTTTCTTGCATTAAGACTTCTAATTTTTGCGTAGGTATAATACGTGGACAAACATACATACATACATACACTTATGAAATTTGGGACAAGTGCTTAGAAGCCCACATAAACTAACATATACCTACTCACTGCGCAATTCTAACAATATTACACACATTCATATCAAATTGATAATCTCCTTTTTTTGAAGTCGATTAAAAAGCAAGTTTTTTTTTTAATTTTCATAACTCTACACCTTTGTTATTTATTTGTGATCAATAATCATGTCATCATCATCATCATCTCAGTCATAAGAAGTCTGCTGGATTGGTGTCAAAAATCAATTCGTATTTGGCGAAGTAATCTCGTACCTAATTAATATTAAAAAATAACATAATGCCTCAAGGCTGCTATTTGAACCATCATTCGTTCGCCACTCGTTGCTACAATTTAGCGACAATTGTGACAAATCGCTAGTCTTAATAAGAAATAAACTAACAAATTGACACAATTGTCACTGAATCGTATCAGCGAGTGGCGAACGAGTGTTAAACACTTTTTTAAACTATCACGGTCATTCATTAAAACACTATTATTAAAATATCCCGTTAATAATAATAGTGTTTTTGAACGAGTGTTAATTCAATAGCAGCCTTGAGGCCCAATACAATTGAGAACCTCCTCCTTTTCGAAGTCGGTTAAAATGATCTTACCCCATGTCCACCGATCAGGAACACGATCGTCATGCCAATATCTACCATGAGGAAGAACAGCATGATGACCCCCACGAACATCATTAACCATCCACCGAACCCCATCATAAAAACAAACTGAAGGTACATTTGCATTATAAGTGCTCCAAATAAAAACACTAGCAGTGTAAGGACCTGAAACGAGATATTTAATAAGAAATAAATTACCCACTTTTTAGCCTCTTTCAATGAAAAATGCTAACGGCAAGTAAAAATAATTATAGTTTAAAAAACTGAGAGCGACTTCAAAATGCGCAATTTTGTTTAAGGCCACGCTTATGCAGCAAAAAACAGCTTTTTGAAAATTTTAAACATATATTTTTACTATTAGTTTAAGCTCATATTTTTAGTATGTTAAATGTTGGTTTAAACTACGATTGCTGGAAAAGGTTTCGATAGCTTTATTTTTTGGAAATATTCCATTTTATTCATATATTCCATTTTTTTTCTTTTAAATTGATCTCCAAGCCACCAACACTAAAGTTACCATTTTAGGTAGCTATTACATATTTTTAGCGTTCTACTAGTATACATTTTTGATACGTTTAGTGCACTATTTTATAGTAATTTATTTTACAATAATTTTGCTTGCGAGGAGCCATCCCGCGGCGCGCCGTGCAGCGGCGTCGTGCGTACTTCTGTAATAAGTACATGATAACACCGCGCTCAAGAAGTGCGGGCTGCGAGTTAGCGTAAAATACCTAAAGTTCTGGGGAGGCCTAGCCTTAAAAAAGTTCAGCGTAACCCCCAGCAGGATTACACTCAACTCTTATAGAGATAGTTTCATAAACTCACGCGGTTAAAAACCGCGTGAGTTTAACCGTAGTGCGGCCTTAGCCTAAGATTTGATTAGAGACATCGACCATGCCAATTAAAACTAAACAAAAGTTGGTAAAAAAAGCTATTTAAATTATCTTTTATTTTATGGTTTCTTTCATTGTGGTGTATTCTACTCATATTTACACTTCATCAGTTCACAAGTGTTTGGAAGGTTCCTTCCTTACTAAGCCAAAATATGTTTAGCTTCTACCTTTTCTGTTAGTCTGCTACTGAATCTTGAATAAAGCCTTTTACGGGTGAATAGGTGTACTTAAATAAAAAAAATATGTTTATACTCTATAAAGTACAAAAGAAAATAAAATAAAAATATTGTGGCAACTGGCGGTCTTATCGCTAAAAGCGATCTCTTCGAGGCAATCGTGGGACGGAGTGAAATTTAAAATAGAAATAAGACGTGGCGTGCAAGAGACGAAAAAGAAAATAAGAAACTAAAAACCGCAGACACTTACATACCTACTAAATAGTATTACATATTAATGCATAAATTACAGAAAGAATAAAATACTAATAAATATGATGAGGTTAAAACTTACCAACTTGATGTACCCCCAAACTAAAAGTCCGTACCGTAGAGGTATGCAAAAGCAGCATATTTTAAACTTTGGTATTTCTACCTTCATGTTGACTTAAGAAATTAACTTTATACCTAAAATAATTGTAATGTACCAACCAGTAACTTCAACAACAATTTAAAATTAACGAATCCAGATAAATATGTTAAAAATAAACTCCTGAATAAAATGAATGTTTGAGTACGACTCTATCAGTACAATAAACAAACGGAAATGATTGAAGCGGATTTTAACCTATCAGTGGGTTGATAAATGGTAAATTATCTCTTTGTACCTACTTACAGCATTCATGGAAGCTGTTAAAAGCAATACTTATTAATCTGCACTAACAGTTGAACATAACAATAATAAACGCCCACTTCCGCTGCTGGGAAATGGGCGTTCCTGTTTTTACGTTTTACTCAACAGGCGGGAAAAATCAGTTGCGTTTCAAACGAGGCAAAAAAGTCATCGGATTACAATCATCCTAAATAAAAAAACAATGGGTTGCACTCCGGGAGTGCCGGCAGAAGTGAAAACTAAAAAAATTAAATAGCAAAAAGACTGACTCGTGAAGGATTTCACCAAAGATATTTCGTTTTACAAACAACCCCTAAGTACTCATCGCTGTACGCAAAGCGTTAGCGTGTTTTAAGACTATACAGTGCCATCTAGTACGTTGGTCTGGAACCAACTTTATTGGACAAACTTGTACATACATACAATAATGAACTTTAATGTTTAAATGCGGAACGTTAGAATAGATTTCTGACTGTCCGTCTTGCGATCGGACGATCTGACGCGAGTTTAACATTTTTACCTATCCCAAAAATGCACAACGCCGCTAAAGAAGTTTTCACTTCAATAAAATAGTTTATAAACATCATAGCGCACACGCATACATACTTAATAATTCAAATATTCGAATTCAATAAGTCGAAGTTTCCGGCAGCTTAGTCAGTAGCCTAGGTTGAATTCGTTTAGTGCCCATGCCTACGCTGCGTTTACGCAGATGAAATGCCAATTTCTTGTTATATTACTAGCTACGCGTCACCACTCTACTCAGCGTTATACATATAACAGGCTACGCACTCTTTGCCTACAAAATTTCGCAAGATTTTAATCAAAAATATAAGTTTAAGATACCTAGTTCACCTCCGCGTCCGACAAAAATATCCATCACAGATAGATGAAAGCTCCGCTACGCTTTGTATTTTATTTACTTAAGGATACATAGGGAATCTATTCCATACCCAGGCATATATCTGCATGTCCTGTCAATGTCGTCAAGACTTTTGTAAGTACGGGACGTCAGAAAAGAATCGTTATATTGATATTTTTAAATTATCTGAAGAAGCGCAGTAGCTTAAAATGAAAATGCGTGTATTTATAAAAATATTATTTAATTTTCTTCTCTACACATTTAATATTAGACGTAAATATATAAAAAATTATGGTACAAAATTATGACAAATTAAAAAAATACATTTTGCCCTGTATAAATATTTAATGCTATAAAAATAAATTATATTCCTTAGAACTGACACTCAAGTTTTTTTTTTAATTAGGTAGATATTCCACCGTGCACATTGGTTCCATTTTCCACGGAACATTCAGCCTCTACGGTGTTATTTACAAACCTGCAGTTGGAGCGATTGTTCAGTTTATTGAACTCACTTTTCAGTAATACAATGATGTATATTATTGTCCCTGCAAACAAACAACAGTAAAAATTTCGTAGACACTAACTTACAAATAACTTACTGGGTGACGTTGGGGAAGCGTCAATCGAGTCGACCAATAAAATTATAAATTAGGCCACCATAATATTACCATTTTAAATATTATTTTTCCCCTTTCCCACAAGGTGGGGTCAGTACAGAACATTTCCTTTAATGTCACTACCGTTAATAATAAAAAGACGAATTTAAGCAAAAACGTTGCTCTGGAACGATACGTTTAAAAACACGTTTTCAATACGAACGGTTCACGCAATAACTAAAGATAGATAAATAATTATAGAGTCTGTTCTGTTCGAAAAGAAAACTAAAGTGGCTTGAGGGCGCTGTTGTTCTTATTTCAGTATATTGTTCTAACAACACAATCGAGACGTCAGTTCTCTTTTTTGCCACGGTAGTTCTTTTTCCATACAGACTACGTCATACCTGCTGTTTCTAACGTTAACCGCAACGATCAACGCAAAAGTCAAATCCTAGTCATTGCTTTTTTAAGTAATGCGTGTACGCATTACCGTCAACCACAATGCGTTTAATGCGTTAAATATCTCATGAAGGAAAGGTGCGCTTATAATAAGATAAGCATATTCAAATAATATTTTGTAATGCGTACGCCGTACACGTCATCCGCAATGCGTTTAACGCGTTGAATATCTCATATAAGAAAGGTACGCTTATAATAAGCTAAGCATATTTAAATAATATTTTGAAATGCTTAAGCCGTACACGTCATCCGCAATGCGTTTAACGCGTTGAATATCTCATAAAGGAAAGGTACGCTTATAATAAGCTAAGCATATTCAAATAATATTTTGAAATGCTTACGCCGTACACGTCATCCACAATGCGTTTAACGCGTTTAATATCTCATAAAGGAAAGGTGCGCTTATAATAAGCTAAGCAAATTCAAATAATATTTACCTAAATATATGATCTCCAGTGACACTATAGTTCGCAGAATGGGCACGAATAATTCTAGTTTGTCATTTATAGTCATGGAGTCTAGTGGTAAGCTCGACAACGAGTAAAACATATTTCCAGTGCTCCATGTGAAAAGTAGTGTATTAACACACAATATCACTATATTGCTGACGTAGGATATATGTAACAACTTTGGAGTTTTCTGAAAAAAGAAACGTTAAACGTTAAGGGCCTTACCGAAAAACGTTACTTAACTTTAACCAACGTATTATTCTCTGTCCTCTTTCCGCAAGTGTCATTACGTGTCAGCGAGAAGTTGACAAAATATGTTAAGCATTGCTTGAAGTTAAGTGTAATTTTTCGGTAGTAGGTCGTAATACATCGTCGCCGTCGCGCCGTCACCGCCGACACCGTCACTTAACATGAGGCGAGTTGGTGGTCAATCGTAGATCTATAATGTATAAAAAGGGTCCAAGTGTCCAAGTGATTTAATATCAACAAAAACAAAACAAAATTCACGAAAAAAGTATTCTGAGTTGATTGTTAGGCACTCGTGTACCTACCAGCGAATATGAAGATTTTGATTTAAACTCTATAACGCCGCGCTAAAGCCTAATTTAGATTGAGAAGTTCAGAGACATCTATTTTGTCTCTTCTAATTATTTTTAAAATTAAAATTATTTTAATCGTGTAAGTGGTTGTCGTTGTAGAACTCTGAGTTCGGACGTTTTTGAGCGCTGACATGAAAGGCCTTACCGAAAAACGTTACTTAACTCTAACCATCGTCTTAAATTCTGTGTCTTCTTTCCGCAAGTGCGTTACGTATCAAACGAAGTTGACAAAATATGTTAAGCAATGGTTAAAGTTAAGTAACGTTTTTCGGTAAGGCCATAAGTCTTAGTCGATAATAATATCGTCGAGAATATTCCATGAATATATTACCATCATCATTATTATAATATTATCATGTATCTACATATTGTTATTATACAATGGTGTCAATAAAGTCTTTTATTTTTTAAACTATAAATTTAATGTAATATTATAACGTAAATTATATTAGATTTATGGCCACTATCTTGAGTTTTTGTCGAAGTTCATACAACCGTTTAAGCTGTCCGGTTTGCCAAAGGCTCACACATACTCTCAAAAAAATTAACCATCCTTCAGCAGTCGGCTAAAAGTCATAGAAAGTGCGTAACCGTCTGCAGATGTGGTTCTAACTTCACACCTACATCTAATAGTTCAAGTGAACAACGGCACAGTTGGGCTATAAATTTGTATTATTAACACCTACATTCACAAAGTAATTTAATTTAAAATTTAGTATTTATTTACTCACCTGATGACCGCCGACTAAATAAACGATGGTAAAGAAGAAATCCGTTATTATAGACAGTAAAAGGACACATGTAATTGTCACACTAAGTGCAGACACATATTCAATATACGTCACAAGTGTAAACATTTCATTTGCAAACATTAGTATCAGCAATATCTGAAAAAAAAAAGAATTATTTATTTTTATTTATTGAATGTTTTAACTTTTTTAATAAACCTTAACTTTTAGGGTTCCGCCCGTACCTCAAAAGGAAAAAACGGAACCCTTATAGGATCACTTTGCTGTCCTTCCGTCCGTCCGTCGGGGTGTCAAGATCTGTATCTCGGGAACCCGTGAAGGTATCATGTTGAAATTAAAAGCATATACGCAGATCCTTAGTCTCTTGCTGCAGAAAGAAAAATCAAATTTCTCAGTTTTCGTAAAAAAAAGTTACAGCCGAATATGTCGTAAAAACGCACATTTCGACACTCACAAGGGAATCAAATCCTATGGGGTACTTCCCGTTGACCTAGAACTATGAAATTTGGCAAGAAGCATTGTGTAGCATTGTGTATAGAGTACCCATATAGGAAAAATCTGAAAACTGGACATTTTTAATTTAATCACAAAAAACGTCTTTACGCGAGGAATGAGGGTCTAAATTTTAAAGTTCTTTAACCGTATCATGTGGGGTATCATATGAAAGAGCTTCATTAGCATAAGCTAAAACAGCTTTTTGAATATTTTTACGATATATATTTTTCGGTTTATGAAGGAAAATATAAAAAAATATATGATTTCCCCCTTTTATCTACTAGTTTGTACGGAACCCTCGGTGGGCGAGTCTGACTCGCACTTGTCCGGTTTTTTTTTAAATTTATTTTTATTGTCCGACTGTGTTGGGCAAAAGTCTCTTCGACTGTTTTCTTTAAGTAACTCATATAAAGTCAACAATTATCCTAAAACAGACAAAATTCGTCTTCACATTTCCAACCTTTCATACAGTAGATCTTTTTCTGTGCAAGCTGTCCTACTGTGGAATGCGCTACCTGTTTATATCATAGGCTAAATCTTTAAAAGAACCTCGTTCATAAGCAATATCTCTCCCTATCCTAAATTAGTATTAGGTAATATATTATTATGTGTATTTTATTTATATTGTATATAATATACGTTATGTATTAGTTTATTGATTTATTAAGTATTTATGTATTAATATTATGTTTTTTTTTTTATTACATATTATAGTGTCATACGCATGTTATTGTTGAATTTGTAATGTTATCACAAACCTTCTTATTCTAAATTATATTACTTCTATCCACCCTAAGGTTGCCTGGAAGAAATCACTCAATGCGATAAGGCCGCATTTGTACTGTCATTTAAGTTTATTGATTATTTTAAGTTTTTACTGTATGGATGTAGAATAAAATTCTATTCTATTAATTATTTGCGTCTCAAAACCCTATTGTGTGTAATATTCAAACTCATTGAAGTTATTTTTTGACATACGTGCTAAGAGCACAACCCACTAGCTTGAATGTCATTTCTATGTGAACACCTAGCATTTTACGCTATTCCTACTGTATAGACAATATTAGCTTAAGTTACATTCATAGATTTATAACAGGGCGTCGCCAGCCCATGGCCCAGGGGGGGGGGGGGGGGGGATATTATAGAGGATGAGAAAAATATGAATTGTAGGTACAGGTACAATTGCACGGCCTTAGCACTTTGATTGCTTTGCAGTTGGCTACATTTTAGGCCCATGATGATATATGATATAAATCAGGATACGGATATTCAAATAGAGTCAAGGCTCCATGTCAGCTGATAGTGGTAACTAACAGTGGGTGGTGGTAAGATAATGGTGAGGATGACGGCCGTGAATTGCACATTGCAAATATGTACTGAAATTAGCATATATTTTATGATTTACCATAACGCCCGGGAAAAGAAGCAGAGTCCGTATTTCGACCATCGTCCGTCTCGCTCGCGCATACCCACATTTTTCAAGATAATATGACTGAATGAAGTTATAAAAAATTCGTCGTGTGTATAACTAGAAAACAATATCACAAATATTCGACAAAAATCAATTTGATCCCATTTAATTTTCACACAAAAAAACAACGGGTTGCACTCCGGGAGTGCCAGCGGTTGTGAAAACTAAAATAGCAAAAATACTGACTCGTGAAGGATTTGAACCTCCGCCCTCCGATTGACAAATTGCAGAACGTTAGAATAGGTTTCTGACTGTCCGTCTTACGATCTGACGATCTCACGCGAGCTTGAATTTTTTTACCCATCCCAAAAATGCACAACGCCGATAAAGAAGTTTTCACTTCAAAAATTACAAACATCCAACGGGACTTGAACCCGCAGGACCCGCATTTATAAGGTGGTGTGTTGCTTTTTTTTTTTTTTTTTTTTTTTTTTTATCAGCCCTGTTTGTACAAACTGTCCCACTGCTGGGAACGGGCCATCTTCTCATTGTGAGAAGGGTTAGGCCATAGTCTGTCACGCTGGCCAAGTGCGGGTTGGCAGACTTCACACATCTTCAAGATCATTGAGAACTCTCAGACATGTAGGTTTCCTCACAATGTTTTCCTTCACCGTTTGAAGTTGGCGGCAATCAACAATACGCACATAACTTCGAAAAGACAGAGGTGCGCGCCGTGGGATTTAAACCCAGGACCTGCGGATCGCAAGTCAGACGGTCTCACCACTAGGCTGCCGGAAACTCCACGTTGCTTTCTTACTTACTTACATTTACTGAAAAATATTAATTTTAATTACATATAAAAATTCAAAAAGTATTATTTTTTATACATTACTCACCAATCTCAGATAACCCCACGTTATGATTCCATATCTTAAGGGTATGCAGAAACAGCAGCGTTTCACTTCTGGTAATTCAAACCTCATCTTTGATAATTAATGAAATTTTCTATCAAATAATATAGCAAATTTATTAAATGAAATTTTAATTGCTTGATAGATAAATTCTGATAGTTAACTAGTACTATGATTTATTCGCTACAAGTCGGCGTCTTTAAAATGTATTTGTTGCCAAATCAGTAGTCATCTGATTAACTTTAGTTAAAATAATTAGATTTTGATATATGTTTTTTTAAATTTCGTCTATTTACATGAACAGTAAACAACTGACTGAGCGAATTGTGACGTTTGTGGCGGAATAATTCTAGTTGCAGAGATAAAAAAACAATATCTACACATATAAAGATCAGCGTGTTTTCCATATTACTCAGACGATATCGTTCACTGAATGTAAAAAATATAATATAGAATGAACGAACAAAATATTTATTTTTTATAACATAGGTTTGCAATTTTGAAAAATTTAACAAACAATAAATAATAATAAATATTGGTGGACATTTCACACACACCATCTAGCCCAAACTAAGCAAAGCTTGTACTATGGAACTCGATGGTTGAAATACATATATACTTTTATTTGTAAATACATACTTATGTATGATACATAGAAACACCCAGACACAGAATAAACATCCATGCTCATCACACAAATTTCCCTAGGTGGGGATCGAACCCTACAGCTCAGGAGGCAGTCGTACTAGCACTGAGCCATGAGGCCTGTCATCAATTAATTAACTTACAATTACAGACTAAGGCCAGGTACAGGAATAGTGAAACGTTACATGAAATTAAGCACTTCGATATTCGTATGATAAGCAAAGCGTTTAGGGCCGAACGAGCGACAATTCAAATAGCAGCCTTGAGACTGCTATGTAATGGCATTTTCCAGTTATTTTGTTACCAAAGTGCTGAATCGAAAATAATAAAATTTATATGGGACTCTCTACTAACTACCAAACGAATAATAATAATGAAAATCAAGTAATAATTGTGGAGTAATCACGGAACAAACATATAAAAAAACATACAGTCGAATTGAGAACCTCCTTCTTTTTGGAAGTCGGTTAAAATACTAAATTAAGTTTATGCATTAAGTGTTTCTTTTACGAGTATACAACATGCTACTATATAGGTCCTGTGTGTGATATTAAGTAGGTAATAATAATTATAGTTTAAAAAACTGAAACTTATACTAAAAACTTATACTAAAACTTCAAAATACACAATTTCGTTTACTTAGATGATATATTTTTCCCAATTATTTATTTTTAAAATCCAAAGTACTGAATACATTTTAATAAAATTTATATGGGACCATCGCTGAAGCATTGACCTACTTTTTTTTTTATTAAAAATCAATTCATAATTGGCGAAATAATCGCGTAACAAAAAGAAGCTTATGTATGCAGTCGAATTGAAAACCTCCTCTTTTATGAAGTCGTTTTTTTTTATACAAGATAGATCTACGATTGACCACCAACTCGCCTGATGTTAAGCGACGGTGTGGCCGAGGATGGAGCTCGTCGATCTAGACGATATCTATTCACTCTAGCCTTGAAAATTCCAAGATTGTAGGTTTCATAAAACAGAGATGGCGGCAAAGAATTCCATTCTTGTGCAGTACGCAACAGGAATGTAGATCGATATCGCTGAGTAGGGATTTTTGGTATTTCGTTTTAGTTTATTTAGTGGATTTAGTTTATTTAAAATTACTTACTTCTTTTTAGACTGAAAATGGAAGATTGAAAGATGGTATGGGTGTGAATGTAGAGATGACGGGGGATGAAAAGGCGAAAGGAAACATACTGTGCCGACTCCACCTAGTGGGGTAAGGGAAAGAAGATTATGAGTTCTTTTTTATAAAAATTAATAAATGAACATAGTTACGTTTTAATAGTTAAAATACTTATTATAATTATTGCTAATTGCATTTTCCTTCGTGCATTATTTTTGTAACGTTTTTTTTGCATAGTTTCGTGTTAGTATGTTCCGTTTTGTAGAGTACATGTAGCTTCGGCAGCTAGATTATCAAATTTACAATTTATATTGTTGTTTAACTTAACAACTTCACTTCGTATTAGAAAGATCATGTACGCTTGTATTCCTGAAAATATAAAACAAAAAATATTATTAAATATCACACATTGTTCGTCGATATAAATCTAGTTTAAAGAAATTAGAAAATTTAATTAATTGATTAATTAATGACTAGTGTGTGAGGATTAAATATCATGCCATTTATATGAGTGCGCAAGGTATATAATATATATTTAGAATATTTAGACATATAATGTATGTAACTTAAGATTAAATAAACTTTTTTGTGAAAAAAACGGACAAGTTCGAGTCAGACTCGCCCACCAAGGGTTCCGTACAAACTAGTAGATAAAAGGGGGAAATTATATATATTTTTTTTTATATTTTCCTTCATAAACCGAAAAATACACATCGTAAAAATATTTAAAAATCTGTTTTAGCTTGTGCTAATAAAGCCCTTTCATATGATACCACACATGATACGGTTAAAGCACTTTAAAATTTAGACCCTCCTTCCTTGCATAAAGACCCTATTTTGTGATTATATTAAAAATATACAGTTTTCGGATTTTTTATTCATATGTACTATATGACAATGCTTCTTGCCAAATTTCAAAGTTGTAGGTCAACGGGAAGTACCCCATAGGTTTTGATTCCCTTGCGAGTGTTTGAAATATGTGTTTTTTTGCGACATATTCAGCTGCAACTTTTTTTTATAAAAACTGAGAAGTTTTATTTTAGCACAGCTCCAAGGGACAGTAGATCTAAGTATTTGGTATGAATTTCATCTTGATACATCTACGCGGTTCCTGAGAAAAAGGGCCTTGACAGACAGACGGACAACAGAGTG
Organism: Lycia hirtaria; assembly: GCA_947563715.1. Lineage (NCBI taxonomy): Eukaryota > Metazoa > Arthropoda > Insecta > Lepidoptera > Geometridae > Lycia > Lycia hirtaria. The sequence continues at coordinate 15,743,284 of OX387375.1, read as the reverse complement.
ATCCTATAAGGGTTCCGTTTTTTCCTTTTGATGTACGGAACCCTAAAATAGAAAATACATATCTATTACAAATTTATGTATTATTCTTACAAAAACAAAACTAAGCCAACGTTACTTCAGGAATGTTTATGGACCTCGAGGTTATGAACACGTGCGCTTGAATGGAAGGAAATTAAATGCTCTAAAACTTAATTTCTTACTTTTCTCTTTGCATGAGCGGTTGTGTCGATATTTGAAACATATGAAAACTTCAAAATATCCATACTTTAGTAAAAATTTCATATGTTTAAACATATGCAATTTTTACAAATCATTTATCTCAAAAATTATTACACATGCCTTTACTTTGGACAAAAAGTAAGCATTGCCATTCAGAGAGGAAATGCGGCAGCATTTTGGGCACTTTGCCTGAAACTGGAGATTGTTTGAAATATCCATAAGCTTTGTTGCCTATGGATATTTTAAATAATTTCCAATCACTCAGCTTTTCAAATATTTATTATTGATTTATTAGTTTTAGTAGAGTTTACAGTACTTTTATGCTTAAATTGTTTGAAATTTAAATCAAGTATTGTCTAAAAACACGTAGTTTTTTAATTAAACTGCAAAACTGAAAAAGTCCGAAAATTTTATAGTTTTTGACTATGCAGCACAATTTTTTTTCTTGCAAAATGTAGTTTTATACTTTTCTAAGGGGTCCAAATAACGTACCAATTTTGCAGCTTTACATCACGCTTTGCGAATTAAAGGTTTTTTTATTTGACTAGCCTAAAATTATCCTTACTAATATAATAAAGCGAAATTAAGTAACAAAGCCTCTCTGTCTGAATATTACCTTTTCACGACAAGACTTGGAATTGTATCATATAAGTATATAATAGGAATGCATTTGTAGGAATTTCTATCCTAATGTATGTAAGTTTAGGTACCATAACTACCTTTGATTCAAGTGAGACTGTTTGTGTAGATTTCAAGGGCGCGTACTAAGAAAGTAATACCAAGTCACACAAATCTTCGAAAACCCTCCTTACTGATTTTCTTTTATATAATTATTTTCACCAATTTGTGCAAGTGTATCTGCAATTCTCCTTCGCATACTAGTGACTACATGTGCAGATGACCGCTGATGACTTCTTTTTTAGAAAAATAAATAAATGAACACAGTTACTGTACGTTTTAATAGTTAAAACAATATTATAATGATTGCTATATTGAATTTTTCTTCCGTTTATTTTTGTAACGTTGTTTTTATGCATAATTTCATGTTATTATGTTCCATTTTGTAGAGTACATGCGGCTTCGGCAGCTAGATTATCAAATTTACAATTTGTGTTGTTGTTTAACTTAACAACTTCACTTCGTATTAGAAAGATCATGTACGCCTGTATTCCTGAAATTATAAAACAAAAATTATTGTTAAATATGATACATTGTTTATCGATACAAATATAGTTGATGGAAATTAGAAAAAATAATTAATTGTTTAATTAATGACTAGTGTGTGAGGATTAAATGCCATGCCATTTATTTGAGCGTGCAAGGTATATAATACTTATATATTTAGAATATTTAGATACCTATATAATGTGTGTAACTTGGGACTAAATAGACTTTTTTATGAAAACATTAGAAAATACATATCTGTTACAAATTTATTTATTATTCTTACAGAAACAAAACTAAGACAACGCTACTTCAGGAATGCTTAGGGACGTCGAGGTTATGAACACGATTTTGCGCTTAAATTAAAGGAAATAAAATGCTCTAAAATTTAGTTTGTCATTACTTTTCTCTTAGCATGAGCGGTTGTGCCGATATTTGACTCAAAACTTATGAAAATTTCAAAATTACAATACTTTTGTACAAATGTCATATGTTTAAAGTCACATATCTCATAAACTATTACACATAGATACAGATTAGTTTTATGCTCAAATTGTTTGAAATTTATAGTCCGGTCAATTTAGACATCCAAGGTTACAAAAATTCCCACTTGGATGAATATTGGTAGGATTGTTCAATACACTATTATAAAGGAAATGTGAAAAGTCCTCATCGATCCGGATGACTATATCGATCGATGAGGACTTTTCACATTTCCTTTATAATAGTGTATTGAACAATCCTACCAATATTCAGCCAAGTGGGAATTTTTGTAACCTCACCCCTATTTTTTAGTCTAATTTGACCGGACTATTAGTATACTTTAAAAATGGTAAAACAAGTATTGTCAAAAAACTCGTAGTTTTTAATTAAACTGCAAAAACTGAAAAAAGGCCGAACATTTTAGTTTTTGACTATGTAGCACAATTTTTATTTGCTTGCAAAATGTAGCTTTATACTCTCCTAAGGGGTCCAAATAACATACCAATAATGCAGCTTTACATCACGCTTTGCAAATTTAAGGTTTTTTTTTATTTGACTAGCCTAAAATTATCCTTACTAATATTATAAAGTAAAATTAAGTAACAAAGCCTCTCTGTCTGAATATTACCTTTTCACGACAAGACTTGGAACAGTCTTTACAAACACACACATTACAAATGAGACGATAACCAAAATTGAAAGTAAAACAAAATGTAAAGATTTGTATGATAATTACCAATAAAAAAAATCGCCATCAAGATGTCACGTTCAAGGATATGCAGAAAATTTGTGTAGCCAAATAATTTGCTGAGATTTTCTATGCGATATAAATCATTTCCGAAAGCCCAGGTGAAAAACAACGTGAATATACATAGTAATACTATGTTATATATGTAGGATATATGTAGCAGCCTTGCGGTTTTCTGAAAACAATAAATCGAAAGGTAAATAAGTAATTAAGAGATTGTATTCACCTTTTGTTACAGACATAACTCAGCATAGGTGTTTATATAGTATAGCAGTAGACTGCAATGATGTATTATAACATAATTCCATCCTGTGTGTTTAGAAAGTGTAACACTAAGATATATTTATACGGTCAAGATATTAAAAGGTCTCAAGGATATTATTTTATCCTCAAAAGTGCTGAGAACTGAGAATTACCATGCTTTTAGACATAGACATATATTTTATTGTGACAAAAACATACAACAGAAATATTAAAACATAACAGAAAATTAAAACATAAGAAGTACAAGAACTCATTGAATTAAAAATAGAAGAGGATTTTTGTCTTTTACTTATATTCAATGGGTATAACCTCTCTATAGGTAAAATCTCATTGGTAGACTGGACTAGTTATAGTTGGGAAGATGTGTTCTGAAGTAAAGATCGTAACGACAAAGACACGTTGGACGACGACATTTATAAGGAACTTGACAATACCGAGACGACACGGAAAACTCAAAATTGGCCTAATGACTTTCAATGGGAGAAATATCTATTCGACAGTGGATTAGAATGAGCTGGCGATTATGATGAAAGAATTGGATATTTTTCATCATTTCAGCCATAAGAAGTCCACTGCTAGACATAGGCCTCCCTCATGGATTTCCAAAAGGATCGATTGGAAGCTGCTGGCATCCAGCGTCTTCCTTCACTCTTCTCTCGGTCGGTTCACTCGGTCATCTGTTCATCTCGTGGCTGGTCTTCCTACGCTGCGCTTGCCGGTGTGTGGTCTCCACTCGAGAACTTTTGGCTCTATCGGCCATCAATAATACGTGCCATGTGCCCTGCCTACTGCCACTTCTACATGCTAATCCGTTGTGCTATGGCAGTGACTTTCGTACGACTAGGGATCTATTTATTTCTGATACGATCTCGCAGAGATACCTTCTTTATAAGGCATTTAGTGAGTGATTTTTTTTAATGTAGTTAAGTTTGTTTCTAATGTATACTTTAAAAAATAGTGATTATAGTAGTAAACGTAAATGATAAAAAAAAATGCTTACTCTATGTCCACCAACCAAGAAAACGATAGTGACGCAAGTGTCCACGACCAATAACAATATAAATAAAGATTTAATCGCTATCAAATCTGGTGATAGAGTCGTGGGGTGAATCACTATCGACCTGATCACTGCTATAAACATGACCACCAGTAATACCTGAAAATAATAACAGGCTTATTAAAATTCACATGCAATAAACGTGATCAAATTCTGTACTCTCAACGTAGGTAACTTTGATTATGTATCAAACATTGTACTATTGTATTGTTGGACCTCAATAATGCCAATTATTACGCAGAGGCTATAACTATAGTAGTCATGCTTAAAAATCGTCTATCTACTGTATTGTTTGCGATAAAAAACAAAATATTCTTTCGCATTTATATTATCCATAGTGATAGAAAGTGTATAAAAATACAATGTATTAGAAATCATAAAATATGTAATAAATGAATTATAGCAAATATTTAAATTAATCAGTAAGAAACAAGTTTCACAACCTTTATCGATACAAAAAAATCGTAAAAAGTACAGTCCTGCTGAAATGAAATATTCATTGCATTTTCCTTTCCTTAACCCGTTGACACTTCAACGGGTTAAGGAAAGAAAAATGCAATGAATACATCTAAAATGGAAATATATCAATAAGAAAGTGAAGGAAGACTAAACTTTATGCAAACATGATGTTCTACCGACAAGACCCTAGATTTTCAATAGCAATGAATGAATTAAATATACAAAGAATGGTAGACAACTACATATATTTTCAATGGTCAGGATTTAATGGTAGGATCTCAAGTCAAGATTTTACCACAACATGTAGGGATAGACTATTCATAATTATGGTGTATGGCAGATAAAATAACGACATATAATTCGGTTAGCAATGTGCTTAACTTATAACTTTAGGACCTATCACATATACTACTATACAAAATATAAAATATCTTACACTAAAACTCATATTTGTACTCAGTCAGATCTATATTGGCTGAAAGAATTTCAGTTGGCAATTAAATTAAACTTAGTATTATAGGTAGCTCAGTTATAACTTGGATTACTTTATTACAAGATAGGAATCTAATATGAAACAGATTGCAAATGGAACGATTTCGTCTCGTTTTGCACGGACTTCAGATAATGATGTTTTCAATATGAGTAAAGTAATAATGAATAAATTGATGCTGTTTCCATGAGAGCGTCCGTGTATGAGGTCACCTGCTGATCCCAACGGTAACGGAAGTACAGCGCTGATTAATTCAACCAGCTAAAGCTGAGTTGGAAGGTTGGAACTGGCCTGTAACAAAAGCAACTGTAGTGTTTGTTTATTTTATGTGTATAAATAGATAAAATAAAAAAGCACTACAGTAGCTTTTGCAAAAAAAATAATAAAAAAATATTATGTCTATAACTATGAATATAAATTTCTTACCAGTCTTAGGTATCCGCAAGTTATAAGTCCATATCTAAGAGGTAAGCAGAAGCAAAATCGCTTCAGTTTCGGAAATTCCACCTTCATCTTCAGATACATTTACTACGTACGTAGACCACCGTGTTATTCTAGAAGACAACTGTATAAACGTGCCTCTAAATTGGCTGTAACGAGTAATATCCGAGCACCGTCTGCTCTCAGTGAGTAGAAGAGATGAACTAATCATATCTACTACTTGAGCCAAAATCATAAGTAGCCATAGTTGACGCAAATGCTGTATCTGTTGTAATGATAAGGGACAGGTTAAGGACATTATCCTCCCCCCTTACCTGTCCTTCTTTCTCCTTTCCCTCACTTCCTACCCGATAAAATAAATCATATTTTAACCGACTTCCAAAAAGAAGCAGGTTCGTCTCAATTCGATTGTATGTTTTTAAATGTTTGTTCAATGGTTACTCCGCCAACTATGGAATTTTTTTATTTTTTTATTACCTCAAAGGTGGTCCCATATAATTTTTATCAAAATCGTTTCAGTATTTTGGTTTCTATAGCAAAATAATTGAAAAATGTCGTCCAAGTAAACGAATTGCGTATTTTGATGTCGGTGTTTTTAGTTTTTTAAGCAGTAATTATTCCTATTTTAAAACTTTTGCAAAATGATTCTAATATTTTTATTTTGTTTGTTTTATTTCTTTACACTAAATTTAGTTTTGTTTTTATTTTCAAAATTACAGATATAGCATAAAAAAATATTCTATTCGATTGTACGAATATGAAAATCCGGCTGAAGACCCAGATATGCCATCACACAGGTTAAACCTAGTTTGGTTACCAAGGTCATCCTATAACAAACAGGACTATAATAATTTTTCTATTAAAAACCGACTTCAAATGCAACTTACTAAATCCTTCATGATTTTAAAATTGTTAATAGACCTCTCTTCACTCGCTTATTTTTCCTTTGTCAAGAATGCGATTTGTAATTGAATGTCAAATGCTTGTCTTCGAAGATTAGAAAATGTGCAGATGTTTATACTGATAATAACTGATTTTTACTGACTTTATACAGATAATCCTCAATGTTTGACACTTTTGCAAAGAAAAACGTGTAGGTGGAACTCTGCGATTCTATAATCTGATGCACTGCACTCAGGAATACAATGAAAATAGGTATTTAAAATTTTATAGATTATTCAAAAAGTAATAAAGCTATGTTTATAAAATAATTATGGGACCAACTTGGAAGCTTTCTCTATACACCAATTTAGGAAACACAAAAATTGGTTCTCGAATAACGGAGTAATTCGTGTACATACTTACATAAAAAAAATATACGCTACGAATTGATAACCTCCTCCTTTTTCGAAGTCGGTTAAAAAGGGGATTATAAGTACTAGATTATCAATGTGGTTTCTAGACGTTTGTTAAAGTTTAATAAACTTATTTTTGTTTCATAACGGCTATAACAAGTCCACTTATCTTGTCCTATTGTCTATAAATTTCTAAAAAAAAAGGTTATATCCAGTGCCATTCTATTTCTACCATTTGTATGTATTCTATGAAGTCTATTTATTTTTTGCCTGGACGATGCATCTGTGTGCTGTCCACTCTAGAAATTTTCTGACCGATCTGGGCACTTGGGCAGTGGGCAGGGCATAATATGTACCCACTGCCATAATATGTTTCGTTATAGGTAGGTATCTACTTTATACATACTTTTCTTGCGGTCATATTACATACATCTTTTACCATACGGATACCTACATATATGATATCGCAACACTATTATAAGTGATATATATAAATGGATATTAAGTGTTATTTATGTAACCTGTTCTTTTGAACTTAAGGTTTCTTTTAGATAATGATTCTATATTATATCGAATTAAATTTTGGTAATATAATTATAATTTGACAGAAACACCATCGCTACCTATTTATAAAATCTTTTAAATGATACTGTTGTATTCAAAATTAAATTCAGAAAGACGTTTTACTGAAGTTTGACTGGCCTCGCAGCTCAGTTTGTAGTATGCCTGCCTGCTAAGCTGTGGGTCGTTAGGTCGTGGGTTTGACCCCCATCCAGGACAAACACTTGTATTATGAGCATGAATGTTTGTTGTCTGGGTGTTTCTATGTGTAATAAGTATTTATTTATAAAAATAATACTAAATGATGTATTATGTCAGCCATCTATTTCGATAGTAGGTACAAGCTAGCTAGATTTATATGGATACTTTGGACTAGCAGAAGTTGAGCGAAATGTCCACAGATATATAAAAAATAATAATAAGTATTACATGTTGTATTAAATATTGTATTTTTAATAATCATAAAATTGATATATTATTTTAGTTTTTATTAATATCGATAATTCCTTCAAATTGATGGTCACTTCCATTTTGTAGAGTAGACTCAGCTACAATACAACTGCAGTCGGGTTACCCAATCTGTATTCTGACTTGTTCTTCAGTTTGCGGATCTCACTTCTTATTAATAATGTTATATAAACTTCAATTCCTGAAATGAAGAAAAATTATAATTAAAGTTATATATTTTATGGCACATCAAGTAAAATAAAATAAAAATGTTTACCATAAACTTGTGTATTTTTTTCATGCATGTAGTGTTAATTTAAAAAAGTATATACATTGGCACGTCCGAAGAGTATGTTTGACACGGAGTCAAAGTTACCCTCGTTGACAGATTCAAACGATATTATCGTATAATCTATGTAATTTCTGTAAAATATCCGCGTATCAGGATACAAAATCTTACAACGGATACATACTCCAATGAACGCGTCACTAGAGATCTCTCGCAAATCGTAGTGACACTAAATTGCAAGCACAAGAAAAACATAAAAAATATACGTAGGTAGGTTTTCCACGGCCCTGCGTGGCGTTTGAACTTGAAGTAAGGTAATCGCCCGACCCGTTTTCAGTCGCGACACTTCAGGCAACGCTGTTACACGCGTTTCGTGATTTGTGAACAGTGACAATACTATCCTGTGTGCTTAGAAAGTGCAACACCAAGGTACTAAAAGGCCTTAAGGACTTATCCTCGAAAGTGCTGAGAACTGAGATTTGCACTGCTTTTACTTCATATTCAATGAGTATAACCTCTCTATAGCTAAATCCCATTGATCAAACACATTATTATCTTACTTACCAATAATAACGACCGTGACTAAAAGCTTTGCTTTAGTAATGTGTATGAATAAAAGAGTTGCTAAGCCGTGAGGCGTATCTTCGACATCTTGCCATATGGCGTTCAGTTCTGTGGCTGCTTCCCAGGTTGATAATAAAGTAAACAAGCACAGTAACACTATGCTGTAAATGTAGCACGAGTACAATAATCTGGCGGATTTCTGAAATGAGAGAAATCAAAATAAACTAAAACATAATCGGCCTTACCGAAAAACGTTACTTAACTTTAACGTCTTAAATTCTCTGTCTTCTTTCCGCAAGTGTCATTACGTGTCAGCGAGAAGTTGACAAAATATGTTAAGCATTGCTTAAAGTTGAGTAACGTTTTTCGGTGAGGCCCAATGTATATTACGAAAACCCCACAGGAAAACTTTCTTGACTCAAGTTTGTATACAATCCCAATAAAAAAAATCATCATAAAAAAAAAAACACTAAAACTATGAATTTTAGACAGTTAGTTTGACTCGAATTAATATTTATAATATTAAGTTGTTTCTTCATTAAGTGGGTAGCGAGTCATCACCTGCCTCAATATATTGATTCCTAAGTCTGTGATTTTTGGATTGTGAGACGAAATGGGCAGGTGCCGTGTTCTAATTCTGATACTCCCAGACAGAAGTACCGCATCTTACTCACTGTGTGGGAGCTTCACTCAATAAACTAGTTTTCTAATGACCGTTCAAAAAAACATACAGTCGAATTGGGAACCTCGTCTTTTTGGAAATTATTAATTATAATCTTAAGTGAATCAAAACTTTTTTACATATGAAGTATACTTAGTCTGGCCATAAATACAATGTTATACATACATATGTTACAGTTAAAAATAAGAAAGATATTACATTTGAATTTGGAATCTGTCATTTTTATACGATTGTTCATTGAGTTTTCTAATTTTGGCGCCAATACATTGTACAATATTTTGCGATATTAAAATGGAGCGAGGTGATAAAAAGAACCGAATCGCTGTGATTGCATTACACAAAGTTGGTATGGAGCCAAATGCAATTTTTAAAACTCTCCATACGCTTGGTATTAGTCAAATGTTTGTGTACCGGGCTATTAATAGGTACAATGAGACCTCCTCTATTTGTGACAGAAAAAGATCTGGCCGTCCACGTAGTGTTTGTACGAAAAAGGTGGTTAAAGCAGTAAGGGAAAGAATTCGAAGAAATCCTGTCCGAAAGCAAAAGATTTTATCTCGGGAGATGAAGATAGCACCCAGAACCATGTCGCGTATTTTAAAAGATGACTTAGGACTTGCAGCCTATAAGAGACGCACTGGTCATTTTTTAACTGATAATTTAAAAAAGAATAGGGTGGTAAAATCGAAACAAATATTGAAGCGGTACGCAAAGGGAGGTCACAGAAAAATTTTGTTTACGGATGAGAAAATCTTTACAATTGAGCAACATTTTAACAAACAAAATGACCGTATTTATGCTCAAAGCTCTAAGGAAGCTTTCCAATTAGTCGACAGAGTGCAACGTGGGCATTATCCGACTTCAGTGATGGTTTGGTGGGGTGTTAGCTATGAAGGAGTGACTGAGCCATATTTTTGTGAAAAAGGTATCAAAACATCGGCACAAGTGTATCAAAATACCATTCTTGAGAAGGTAGTTAAGCCCCTTAACAACACCATGTTCAATAACCAAGTATGGTCCTTCCAACAAGACTCGGCGCCAGGTCATAAAGCTCGGTCCACGCAGTCTTGGTTGGAAGTGAACGTTTCGGACTTCATCAGAGCTGAAGACTGGCCGTCGTCTAGTCCTGATCTTAATCCGCTGGATTATGATTTATGGTCAGTTTTAGAGAGTATGGCTTGCTCTAAACGCCATGATAATTTGGAGTCCCTAAAACAATCCATACGATTGGCAGTGAAGAATTTTCCCATGGAAAGAGTGCGTGCTTCTATTGATAACTGGCCTCAACGTTTAAAGGACTGTATTGCAGCCAATGGAGACCACTTCGAATAAGCTTTTATATTTCAAATTGTTTTATATTTATGTATTAAACTAACACACTGTAAAAGTAATAAATATTATTTACAATAAAAAAAAAATTTTTTTCTTCGTGACAATATTTATGGCAAGACTAGGTAATATACTATTTACCTTGTGTCCACCCACTATAAACACTATTGTGAAACTGATATCAACAAAAATAAGCAGTACAAGTAAACATGTCAGCACTATATCTTCAATAATGTCTTGGATAGTTATACTTGACGACAGTAAATAGTGAAGATTGTCACCAAGAAGGATCGATACTATCACACCTAGCAGCAGTAGGATTGCCTGAAAAAAAAAATTACCATTATGAATAAAATATAATTTAAAAGTAGGGTTCCGTAGTTGTTGAACTTAACTTAAAACAGCGTCTTCTGTTTGATTTGATAATATGATCATACGAGTGAACTTATCTTAGTTTAAATGAAACTTGAATTTTCATTTCTGACGTATTTAAGTACTTCTTTTTAGCTTAATTTATTATTACATTCGTTAACTTTTATACCTGAAAATGTTATATCTCCAAAGTCAACCGTTTGTACAACACAGCAAAAAGGCAGACAGTTCGCCTGATGGTAAGCGATAATCGTCGACATGTCTATGGACAACAATGTCGATCAATTGTCTATGGACAATTATAATATCAGTAGCATCACCGTTGCTTTGCTGACCCGGAGAAATAATAACAATATATAAGTAAAAATAATAATGTCTGTCTCTCGGTCTATTTGTTACATTTTCACGACTAACGGCTGAACCGATTGTTATGAACTATGGCACAGATATAGCTGAGAACCTGGAGACGGACATAGGCTACTTCTTATTACCATCATCATCGAATTTCATCACTACTATAACAAACAGTTGGTATAAATATAAATTCGTAAATAATGCTCACTTACCAATTTTATATACCCCCACATTATAAGCCCGTATCTTAGTGGCAGGCAGAAACAGCATCGTTTCAATTCCGGCAACTCCAATCTCATTTTAGCTTACAAATAATACTGTCAAAGTAAGTTTTATCGAAACCTTTTAGCAACAAACACACACTTAAACTAGCGTGATTTCACACAATTTTAAAGAAAAATCACGGGTCACTCACGTCTGTTTTGAGTCGATTATAGTGTTTTTTTTTGTACTATGTATAATATTTATAATAATAATAAGTTTGAGTTTCAACCGCATTCGACGGTCTACGTCAGTACGAGGCGCGTCACCGACCGCAAATCCTTTGAACAAGACCGCCGAATGCAGTTGAAACTACAGTCGGATATTTCGACACAAAACAGATGTGAGTGACCCGCAGTTTTTTACTTAAAACATACACCTATTCAGTATAATATAGTAAAAAATAGGTGTTATAATATTTATTATATAATTTATTATCTACATATGTACAAACTCATTGAGTATAGGACAAGAACTGGGCATTACCAACGGTCTCCGATCCAGTTTACGAGATATAAGGGTCACGATCTTTATTTGTTTTTGCCTCTATTTATATTGTTATCATCGCTTGTCATTATTTATCATAACCAATTTATATTAACCGTGTTCTTAGAAAATAAGCGGTTTGTTAGGGTTCTGTAGTAACTACGAGGAGCCTTTATAAATTCCCCAAGTATGTCTGACTGTCCGTATGTCACAGTGTTTTAACTAAGAGGCTATCAGTACTATATCGACGGTAAAAAGCGTAACTGCGGTAACCCAAACTATGGAAAATTTTCACCAGAAACAAAAAACTTTTGAGATTTCAGAAAATAATAATTTAATCTCCTTTATTAGTTAGAAGTGCCTTATTTGTCCATGTATTGTACTTTATAATCTCCTATCAAGTGAAATGCTGTAAATCTACTAGAAGTTAATTTTGATATGTGAGTTACAACAATTACACTTTTTTTTTGATACGTGAATATGATAATCAATCGGTAACCAGGAAGTGGATCAAATTTAATTTGCAAGATTTGATGACAAACATCGGGACAGGTGAAACTAAATAAAACCTTGTAAAATACATTACATTGTGACTGTGCTTTATTGTCTTTTTACAACAAATTTATGAAAATGATTATATTTTCGTTTTTAAAATGTGTATGAAAAGTAAATTAAAAAGGAAAAAAGTGTTAAACTTAATAATATATTCTAATTACTTATGTATTTTTATTGTCTTACATTACACATACAACGCTACGAACATTCATACCTATTTATGTACTATTTTATAATTTATGCTTTAACTAATAAATAAATAATAAATATTCATAAAGCTGTGTGATTGGAGATTATTTAAAATATCCACAGGCGACAAAGCTAATGGATAGTTCAAACAATCTCCAGTTTCATGCAAAGTGCCCAAAATACGTTCCTCGCTGAAAGGCAATGCTTACTTTTTTACCAAAGTAAAGGCCAGCATTTTGGGCATGCAAATAAGTATATTAGAATATTGTCAGTATATCAGACTGGCCTTGTGGCTCAGTTGGTAGTAGGTATGTCTGCCTGCTGTGCTGTAGGTCGTGGGTTCAATCCCCACCCAGGGCAAACATTTGTGTGATGAGCACGGATGTTTGTTCTGTGTCTGGGTGTTTCTATGTATCATATGTATATATTTACAAAAAAAAAAAGTATATATGAATTCTATCAGCCATCTAGTTCCATAGTTCAAGCTTTGCTTAGTTTGGACTAGATGGTGTTGTGTGAAATGTCCACAAATATTTATAAATAAAAAAAATAAAAAAAATAAAAAAAAATATATATTACACAGTATTACAATTTATTATAAGTAAAATCTTCGCGTTCCTCTTTCATGTTGTTATTGATAACTCCTTCAAATTGAGTGTCGTTTCCATTTTCTACCGTGGGCTCAGTTGCAACAGTCGGGTTACCAAATCTATATTCAGATCGGTTTCTTAATTTGTTTATCTCGCTTCTTAGGAGCAAGATGATATACGCGTCGGTTCCTGAAAACGAGATAAGTACGATTAATTTTAACAAGTACTTACATAAAATAAAAAAGCCGGACAAGAGCAAGTCAGACTCGCCCACCGAGGGTTCCGTACAAACTAGTAGATAAAAGGGGGAAATTATATTTTTTTTTATATTTTCCTTCATAAAACGAAAAAGATACATCGTAAAAATATTTAAAAACCTGTTTTAGCTTATGCTAATGAAGTTCTTTCATTAGATACCCCACATAATACGGTTTAAAGAACTTTAAAATTTGGACCCTCATTCCTTGCATAAAGACACATTTTTTTTGTGATTAAATTAAAAATGTTCAGTTTTCGGATTTTTTCCTATATTTGTACTCTAACACAATGCTTCTTGCCAAATTTCATAGTTCTAGGTCAACGGGATGTACCCCATAGGTTTTGATTCCCTCGTAAGTGTCGAAATTTGCGTTGTTTACGACCTATTCGGCTGTAACTTTTTTTTCCGAAAACTGAAAAAAAAAAATTATTTTCCGCAGCAAGATACTATAGATCTGCGTATATGGTTTTAATTTCAACTCCACACCTTCACGCGTTCCCGAGATAAAGGTCTTGACACCCGGACAGACGGACAGACGGACAATAAAGTGATCCTATAAGGGTTCCGTTTTTTCTTTTGAGATACGGAACCCTAAAACCTTTTTAAGATAAACGGTTTTATTGAAAAGAAAGATAATGATGTAGGTAATGTATTTACTGTATTTTACTAGAAAAGCCCTTTCATTTGATAGTTTTGATACCCATATTGTGGGGGTTGTATTAAAATATGAAATCCGCCATTTTGTGGCGGCGGTCATCTTGGATTTACAATAATACAGAATATACTAAATTGTATTGTCATCAGGACTAAAGGTGTATACCAAATTTCAGATCGCTTCGTCAACTGCAAGGGGGTAAAATTTCAATTACTAAATTTGACCCAAACAAACAAATAAATAAACAAACGGGTCAAGCTAAAGAAAACCGTTTAAAAAGCCCTCGTGGTGTAGCTTGACTAGGTGTTCTCGAACGATCACCAATGTCAAGCAACGGACGGACCGGTCAGTCTTCAGATGGGTGACCGTGAGTGGCATTTCTTTCTGAGTGCTACCGTGGGTCGGATTGTTGTCAAGCCGGGTCAGAGGCCTTTCGGCGGCTTAATAACTCTGACATTAGGGCTGGCCACTCAGTCTATACGAACTTACTTTTTTAATTTTAAAAACAAAAATCTATCGGCGCGTATGAATGAAAATATATTTTTCACCTCACAAGCTCGGAAAGATTCTATTTGTCATTAGAAATCTGAGTGGAAAAGTACATTTTGTCTGCTAGCGTGGAAAGAGTTTTTAAAATTCGAACCTTTCTATTCCATACTTTTCTATATCGCCACCATAAGTCCACTGAAAATGCATTAAATACTTATTTAATGTCAGTGCGCTAACCTCATTTCTTTGAATAATCGCACTGACCAGCCACAGGTGGCAGCACTGGACTAGCGTTTTCCTCGCTGTAGTGAGGTGAAAAATTTTGTGTTTCACTCGGCAGCAAAGTTATTTTGCATCTCGTACTTTTGGAACCCTCGCTACGCTCAGGTTTCAATACAAGTACTCGCCCCAAAAACCAACTTTGCAGCCTTGCATAACAAATAACTATTTTAATATAAAAATATACCATACCTAATTAATTTTGGACTGCATTTGACTGGGTTTGTAACATTACGACCTATGACCCAGAGTTCAATTTATAATGAACATGGTTATGTACTTTTTTTTCGTAATGGGAAAAAAGTACAGCCAATCTCACAACGACACCTCGCACATCAAAATCGGTCAAGGGCTGTAGGCATACATACATGCCCACATACATACATATATACATACAAACATACATACACTCGAAAAGCTAACCCTCCTTTTTATAATTAATTACTCAAAGAAATATCCTTCTTACACATTCTGGTAAATATTAACTCACCAATGATACAGACGCCGATTAAAATGTGAATTTGTGTGATGAGTACAAAATGTCCGATACCGAAGGCGTATTTTGCTATGTCGATCAGTTGCAAGGTCGTTCCTATGGTGAATAGAATTGTGAATAGACACATTAACACTACACTGTAGATGTAGTATATATATAACAGCCTCGCGGATTTCTGGAATTGAAAAATATATTTTAAAAAACTGAATAATTATAGTTTGAAAAACTGAAACAACCGACTTCAAAATTCGCAATTTTGTTTTAAAAACTAATCCGAAATTATATATTTTCGAACACAGAAAGACTTTTGTCAAATCGGTTCACGAATGACGCAGTTATTAGGTAACAAACATTTAAAAAAACAACCGAAATGAGAACCTCTTCCTTTTTGAAATCGGTTGATAATTTGTATCATCGTCAAAAAAAAAATATACTACACTTTATGTACTGCTAATTTTCGTATATATACAATATACATACATCAATTATAACAAATATTAGATTAGAAAATTCAAAAACCCCCGGCAAACGGCTGAACCGACATTGATGAAACATAGCTAAGAACACTCTCAATAAAATCCTCTTTCAAACAAAAAAAACTAGATTAAAATCGGACTATTCATTTGAGAGCTACGATGATACAGACAGACAGACAGACACACGTCAAAAACATCGCTCTTTTTGTAACATAAATGAAAATAATTAGATAATTAAGTATTATTAAAATTCTTTCTATCAACTTTCCTAACTTTCTTGGGCCCGTATGACCATCGGCCGTATAACGTGAATTTGACGTTGTGCGTCTACAATGAAAAATTGACTTTGGCTTTTTAAACATAAAGGCTAATTTTCATTATCCATGCGCGCTCGTCACGTACGTGAGCGCGGCCGATGGTCATACGGAATAAGGGCCCTGCTTTTTTACTTCATTCCTCATACAGTTTCCACTTTCCACTTAGTCTTAGCTTAGACTTTATTTTAGAACTTTCTAAAGATTAGCCTGATTTTATTGAATTTTTTAGGAGTTGGAAAGGGACAGACTATATTTAATTATCATCATCATCACCACTTTCATCACTAAGCGGGCGAAAACGCTGCGCGTGGCTAGTTATAAATAAAAAAGTTGCGTTTATAGACTCAAAATGTTCATGACTTGTATTAATACACAATATGACCATTTTGAGTATGTAGTACATAATTATTATTCCCTACGAAAATATTAATTTGATTTTTAAGAAGTCATGTAAAAAAATAACATGCTTACCTGATGTCCACCGACTAAAAAGACGATGGTGAAGCAAATATCCATTAATGCTAACAGTAGAAGTAAAAATGCGAATATTATGTCTTCAATATATGTGTAGGGGCTAGATGACAGATACCAGCAAACAATAAAATAAAGACGGAATGATAATGGTACACATATCAGCAGAGTCAATATCTGAAAAAAAAACAACGTTAATTTAAAATAATAACAAACATTTTGTTGCTGACAAGCCAGAATCAACAGTCGTCTAGAGGCTTAAGGAATTCCCTGGGTCGAATATTTAATAGAAAATGGGTCAAGTCAAGAACATAACGGTATGGGTTGAGATTTTGTGAGTCAAATACGGAACAACTCGAAATATGAAATGGCAAAAAGAGCTGGAGAACTATGTTTCTTTTCCTGGCATGAATTTATGCAAAATTGAATTTAATCACGCTCTGTGCCAAGATTTCAGGTTAGTTAATCACGTAAAAGTGATTTTCACACTGTTTTCTTCAATAAATGTGATTTATTTCATATAAAGATTGATTTTAAAACTATTATAAGAACCGATATTGATGGAACATAGCTTAGAAAACTCTCTACAATTATCTCGATTAAATCATCTATCAAACAAAAAAAAAATATGGATCAATCTAGGTCCACCCGTTTGAGAGCTACGATTACACCTATAGAAACACATATATACATACACACCAAACTTTTGTCAGCCCTCTTTTTGAGTCGCGGATTAAAAACACTCATGCAAAAAAACAAAAAAAACTTTGCTATTTCAATATGATTAGATTCATAGTGATAACTTTCTTACTGCTTATTTTAAGTGAAAGAAAATTATTAGTATTAATAATAAAATTTGGTTTTTGTGTAATGTATGAATTTAATAAAAATAAGATTAACTTACCAACTTTATGTACCCCCACGTTATAAGCCCGTATCTCAGAGGCACACAGAAGCAACATCGTTTGAATTCTGGCAGTTCCAGTCTCATCTTTATTTTGGTCGCGGACAAATCTTTATATTTTGCAAGCACTGTTCTTTATTATATCCAAATTATAACTATGTATATAAACGATTTAAAGCAATATTATATTTTAATAAAACGTACTCAGTATATATTGTAAAATTACAATTTCGGTGCCGTCTGGTTCAGTACAAAATGTTAACTGAACTATATTTTGTCGTACAATTTATAGTTAATGTAGCGCAAATGATTATGCGTAAAACGCTTGATATGTGTGGGACTGTCGAAGATAAGAGTTGACAGCAAAACAAATGATTCAGTATTCCCCGGGATAACATGCATTACATAGAAATATTTATCTGTAATAATTATTAATAGTATATGCGCAACAAAATAAACAGTTTGGTTGAGTTACGAAATGGCCTTATATTTTGGTGATATGGTATATTTTTAACCGACTTCCAAAAAGAAGGTTATCAATTCGGTCTGTAGGTTTTTTTATGTTTGTTCACTGATTATACTATGTGAATTACTGAATCAAAACTTTTTTAAATATGAAGAAAATTAAATAAAATGAAATAAAATAGAATATAATATACTATTTACCTTGTGTCCACCCACTTTAAACACTATTGTGAAACAGATATCAACAAAAATAAGCAGTACAAGTAAACATGTCAGCACTATATCTTCAATAATGTTTTGGATGGTTTTATTTGACGACAGTAAATAGTGAAGATTGTCAGTTGTCACCAAGAAGGATCGATACCATCACACCTAGCAGCAGTAGGATTGCCTGAAAAAATATTACCACTATCAATAAAATATAATGCGCTTTTCCTGCGGCTTCACATGCGTAACGATGGTTAACCGGCTAAGTGTGAGTCACATCACGCGCAAAGTAGGGTTCCGTAGTCATTGAACTTAACCTAAAACAGGGTCTTCTGTGTGATACTATGAACATACGAGTGAACTTATCTTAGCTTAAATGAAACTTGAATTTTAATTTCTGACGTATTTAAGTACATTTTTAGCTTAATTGACTATTACAAGTTAACTTCAAGTCAACCAAATAAAAGCCGTTTAGCGGGTAGAGGTGGGGGGGGGGGGGTCACTCACGTCAGTTTTGAGTCGAAATATCCTATAGTTTTAACCGCATTCGGCGGTCTTCGTCAGTGTGAGGCACGTCACCAACCGCAAATCCTTTTAACAACACCGCCGAATGCAGTTGAAACTATAGTCGGATATTTCGACACAAAACAGTGTGAGTGACACGTTGTTTTTTATTAAAAATTTTATTTAATAATATAGTTAATAGGTGTTATAATATTTATTATGTTATTTTATTACATCTGTACAAACTCATTGAGTATAGGAACTGGACATTACCACCGTTTAGAAGTAGTAAATAACACATTATCGGTCTCCGATCCAATTTACGAGATATAAGGGTCACGAACTTTATTTGTTTTTGTCTCTATTTATATTGTTAGCATCGCTTGTCATTATTTATAACCAATTTATATTAACCGTGTTCTTAGAAAATAAGCGGTTTTTAGGGTTCCGTAGTCACTACAAGGAGCCCTTATAAATTCCCCAAGTCTGTCTAACTGTGCGAATGTCACAGTGTTTTAACTAAGAGACTATCAGCACTATATAAAGCTAAAAAGCGTAACTGTTGTAACCCACAGTATGCGAAGTTTTCACCAGAGCTAACCTTTTGAGATTTCAGAAGCAAAATCATATCACCTTTTACTATTAGAAATAAAAATGCCATGTTTGAACATGTATTGTATTTTGTGATCTATTATCAAGTAAAATGATGTAAATCTACTAGAAGTTCACGTAGACTATGTTGTACTTGATATTAGCCAATGGGTTCTGTGGTTAAAATTAACTTTATGATCAGGTTTTCATAACTATAATTTAAATAATCTGCAAAACGATTATGTAGGTAGCTCAATAAATTTATACAAATGATCGATATTTCCCCAAATAAAATATACATTGTAGACGATTGGCATTACCTTAAAATACGGACTTTTAGCAGTTACTTCACAATTAAATTTTCACGCAACTAACAACTGCGACTTCGCGGCAGTGAATGTCGACTACCCTTTTTCAACCGTGGAAAAACACTGACTGCTCGCTCGAGCGGGCCGATATTGTATCTTGGGTATTTTCGTGTTGCCAGTACAAAAGTCTTATTTTCCTCATCGATTCAAGAATATTGCTAACAGCTCGTCCATCCTGCAAAAGCGAGTCCCCTCGCTTTATAACCAAAAGAAAAACCACTTAAGTCTCCTGTTCGTCAACTCATGTGCCTATTTGTCACGTTTATACATTCATTGATAAAATACTATTCTACGCGACAAGTTGATAATATACAATCAGTACCATAACCATTTCTACAAACTTACAATCACTGGTACACGCACGAATAATAAAAGGTATAGCATATAATTGGCAGTACCTCAAATTAAAACGCTTTACACTGAGCAGTTAACTAAAAGAAATGTCAATAGTAAGTCAATAAGCAAAGTCAATGTCACTACAAAGTTTGATCTGTTGGTATTTTAAATTTTAATAAATTTTATAACGCTAAAAACGAGCGGATAAATGTTTTGGTTCATAATATCAATTTTAATTGAACTGCATGAATTTTAGGCTACAGATTCCAATAATTCTGCTGTATTTGGCTAGAACAATTCCACTTTGTGCCCTGAAACTATTATCGTATATATTCCATATATATAATCACTCACCTAAGAGCGTCAACAAACCGCAATCACTCCCACAACGCACATATTACAATGTAACCGAAATTCTTGCAGATACATTATAAATATCATCAGCGTATGCTTTAATACTTAGTACTTTTAAATCTCTAAACTGTCAGTAAAATATATGTATCTGTAATAAGTAAATCATAAGCAATATATTCATAAAATGTTAATTTACACCCCAAATTATGCGAATATAAACTTCATAAAAAAAAACAATGTCGCTTTAAATATTATAACAATTACCCATTTGTTATAGTAAATATAACAAATAAACAAAATCTAATTACTATTGGTATTTGCATACCAAAATATGTCAGCCAACAAAATAATAAACCTATATTTCATTAAAAATAAAAACATTCGGATCATTCAATAATACTCGTACATTTATAAATTCGTCGAAGCTGTAAAATGCTTGGCCAATGAGCCAAGTTTTAAGCTTATTTTTTAATAGTTGTAAGCTTAACGCCACAGTGATAGCCCTTGGTGATTTAGGTATTGTTGACAATCGGACCCATGACATGCGTCAACTTGGATGACATCGCGATAGACCGTGGAATAGCAGTGAGACAGTGAATACTATACATACTGAAATACATTATATTAATAGATATGCTTCATGGTATAGCTATACCAACCAATTAACTTAGATGAAGATAGCTATTGCATACTAAGTTCTTGAAACATCATACTATTTTATCCCATCTAATCGTAACCAGGGGTGTGTTTCACACTAGAACAGCTTGAATACTGAAGACCCTTTAGTACGATGCATTTAGTGTTTTATGTACGAAAAGGCGACAGATTATTATTGTGCTAAAGTTTTACAAATTGCCACGAGAATAGACATTATCATGATCAACGTTTCGATAATTCATTTCCAAATTTGATGTAGATAAACAAGTATACAAATTCTTACTAAATGCAAGTCATGGTTTAAGCCGATTTGCTGGCTGCAACAAGGTTATCGCGACAACCGGCCGGTTTCAAGTCAACGAGTCAAAGAGTATATTCGACCTGTCCTACGGCAAAGTTATAGCCAGTTCTCCTACTTCCTGTTGGTACCTCGCGCCCGTCATTCAAGAATCGCTTCGTCAAAATTGATTTTAAGTGAAAATATATTTCATACTTTAAATATAACAATCTGTCACATATGCACCAATATCGGCTCACAAACCATAGGTTTAATACCGAAGCGAGACAGAAATCAACAAGATATACCTTGAGCAATGGAGAGAAAACGCGATGTTATAGATGTATTCCATAACCCACCTTGACTGTATCAATAACAATAATCAATACATCCTTCCAAATCTGGCATACTATTGGGTCATTGAGTCAGCGTTTGTAATCATCCATTATATCCCGGAGATCGTGCGCCAATATCATCATTTCAATCTTAATTTATGTAAATAAAATCATTATTGTATTAATATTAAAAGTTCATAGAATGAGATTTCACCAATAGCCCGTTAATATAGGAATTTCTCAAAGCCCCATCCTTTAATTTAATTATAAACGATCTATCTTACATGATTCAAAACCAACCAATGTTGAAATGGTGTTGAAATGGTGCCATTTGCAGACGACACCTCACTCTCGTTCAAGACCAAGAGAAGATTGTTAGATTCTTCAATAAATGTAATTCTAAAGAGCCTTTGTAATGTGTCCTACGCAACTTAACTTCAACTGCGCCTGCTATGATAATTAGAAATATATCAGATTTAGCATCTGCGAGGCGTAATTTTGAAAAACCCCCTAATATAATGTTGTACGACATACAATTCATGGGGACTGGCGGTAGATATAAAATCCGTTACAATTATGTAAAATAAGGCAATCCGAACATCCGTAATTTAGGCTCCATGAAGCCAGTAAAACCATGCTTCACACATACTCTCTGCTTCTACGTTGTTTTCTAGCATAAGTGTCCAGCCAATTTTGCGCTTTAAACAAATAAGTGATACGTTCTAAATGGTGCACGTTTTCCAAACATTATTCCAGAACAAAATTAAATGTTAGATCCCCAATAGAAACCATTCCCAGTTGTCATTGACAGACATTCAATAAATAACCCCCATTCTGTGTATTTAGTTTTAAGAGACAGAACACACCGGACCCAAATGGTGTCAGAATCCACAGTACAATAACATGTGATACTATCAAACACTCCCTGCATTTATTATTGACTTTTTTTCACCGTTGATAATCGCATTTTCCAGTTAAATATCGCAACAGCCCCTTTTACAGCCGCATCTGCATGATAAGGCCTTCTTACAGCTGCAACCAGACCCTACTTTTATGTAAAACCATGACAATAATTTAATTAAAATCCCATAATAACATTGTTTCTATACAAGTGACGTCACCAAAGGTACACTTACGGCCAAAAATAATTGAATCAAAAAGTCTTGAAACCAGTTGGCTGCCCCGTCCGCGTAACTCATCATTGGGACAACATTGACCTTGCATTTTTAGCATTTTTAGTTAATATTGTTTGATAATTGTTATTTTGTTTTGCTATAGACAGCTAAAGACTTGTCACTTGAGTTTCAATACGTTCGCGTTAACACTTAATACCCTGTCGATTGATTTCAGCATACAGTGTACATTTAAATGTCTATTTCTGCCACAAGCAGTGAATCTACCCAGAGGTCCACTACATTTGAAAATCCTATGTCCCTTCTCCTCACAGCCCGTTTTTTTTTTTTTTAAATCAGTTTTTGGTCGATAAATGTTACGTTACTCGCACTCGAGGCCTACACCGTCCCTGCCCATCGCCACGAGTATGCGATTCGACTTTCAATCATGATTATCATCAGCTAGTCAACCACCTCTGCTATGACCACGCACACTCACCGTCACATCGTCACATGAATATTGTTATATCTCGAGCCTTGTTGCCGCAGTAACCTGCCTGACCGTATCGATATGATACACTTTGAGCCTTCAATATAATACAATTCTTTAAAATGTAATTTAGAAATAATACGTAATACGTTTCGTATCTTACTCAAAACGACAGCAAAATGAGGGTAGTTTCCACGTTGTTTTGACATAGACATAATTTTATTTTAACAAAAACACACAGAAAATAAAAAATCATACACACAAAATAGGTCACAAAATTATGTTTTTGTCACAATCCGGCCCCAGCTCAGCATAATGCTAGTTGTAAACAACTAGCGCTGGTCTTCGGCTGGAACCGGAAGCTATACCTTTCATTGCTTTCGCATGAATTTTAAAAGACGCAATTACATCAGCTGTATAGGAATCTCGTCAGACATTAGTACTTAATGTACATTAGTACATTAAGTATAAGTACATTAAAAGATGAAATTAACTGTACAGATTATAAAATACATAATCAAGCGAAATAGCAATTCATGTCTTATTAGGTAAATAGTAACTTCCTGCTCGACCGCGACAGCCCGACATGCTGTTACTTTGATGTTACCGTTGGTCTCAAATCATTACTAATGACAAAAACATGTAAATTTGTGAAATGGGGACTTTGAACATCTACCGAATAATATGCTTGGTAGTTTTTTTTCCGTTATTAGCTACCGGATAACAAATAACCATAAGTTATGTTTACCTTTCTTTTGTATAATCTAATATCCATAATGTTTTCTATGAATTACAGAAACTATTTAATCATGTGTATAAATGACATTTCAAAAGAGGATTCTATCTACATAATTGAAGTATAGAAGAACTGTACTTATTTTGCGTTTGTGGACTTGCCCGTTACACCGGCTGGCTTCCTTCCACTGCCTCGCTCTTGTTAAGTATGTTGATGTTGGCGTTTGTGGACTTGCATGTAACTCAGGTTCCCTTCCACTCCCTCGCTCTTATTTAGCGTTTGTGGACTTGCCTGAGTTACATGCTCCCTTCCACTACCTCGCCCTTTTCATCAAATGGTCGTCAACGGTCCTTTCTGCGAGCACCGCCTTCGCGATGCCCGGTCCCAGGGTCGCTTTCAGCCGCAACTCTCGCCGCTGCCTTCGCATCTTTGTCTCGGTTTTGGCTCACCCATTGTCTCTGAAACTTCCAGTTAAATCATTATATTTTGCACAAATAACCGAGTGTAAATATTAACCTCCTAGGCGTATGCTCATTTACAAACGCCTTCAATAAAATTAAGCGAAAATCCATCTAACTTTCCAATAACACTTCCCATTTACAAAAAAAAAGTATATATGTATTCTATCAGCCATCTAGTTCCATAGTACAAGCTTTGCTTAGTTTGGGCTAGATGGTGTTGTGTGAAATGTCCATCAATATTTATTATTATTATATTATTATTATTAGCTTTTTAAATGAGAATACTAGTAAGAGTATATGGCAATACCAAATTTACCAGTAAACAACTCAAGATGCTATCCTGGTCACATTGTTTTCTATCACCACACATTTGCGAAACTAACAATCGATTTTTAACGTCGTGCTCATGTCCGTTTGGAGATGTTTTTGAGAAGCTTTAGTTCACTATGAAACTAATCTCTACATTAGACATTCGAAAATCGAATTAACGAATATAGGCCATAACAGATGGAAAAATCGCTAAATAAATTCATACGCATCTTTAGACTGCCCCTTAACAAAATATGTATCTTTTTTTTTTCGAGAACAGTAAACTGTTCCAGGATACTATCCTGACCAGTTCTATCCTCCATTTCTTATAACAATAAAATAAATTGTAAACACGGCTAACGCAGACACTTTTGACGTGACAAAGTATAATAAATCGATGGACGCCGGCTTGGACGAGAAAAAGATTATATCATTGTCCCGTTACGTCACGCTCTTTATCCTGTTACAACCGCGCGCGGTCGCTGATGAAGCGGGCGGGAGTGTGCCGCGCCCGACCGTCACATCATCTCACTCTAGCTTATTACGTCAACATTCCTCGGATCTTGCGCGCGGACGATATGTTGTTATGACGTTGTCACGTTAAACCATCATCCGCAAACCGACCCCACAAACAACCAATTTTTTTACATCACTTTATCATTACTTTCTTCAGAAAATAGTCAATTGAAAACATATTGTACATCTTGCTTACGTACAAAAGTGGCTAAGGAATCCATCAACCCAACCCATCGCTATTA
Organism: Lycia hirtaria; assembly: GCA_947563715.1. NCBI lineage: Eukaryota > Metazoa > Arthropoda > Insecta > Lepidoptera > Geometridae > Lycia > Lycia hirtaria. Next base: position 15,717,679 of record OX387375.1, on the reverse strand, counting down.
CTTAACCTGATCATAGATTTTATTTTGAAAAGTTAAAATAAAGAAGGGAAAAAAATTACCACGTGGGCGGGATCAACAGACAGTTGGTGGCCAACTTATCTGTCGATCCCACTTCTGAGATATTAGCCAATGGGTTCTGTGGTTAAAATTAACTTTATGATCAGGTTTTCATAACTATAATTTAAATAATCTGCAAAACGATTATGTAGGTAGCTCAATAAATTTATACAAATGATCGATATTTCCCCAAATAAAATATACATTGTAGACGATTGGCATTACCTTAAAATACGGACTTTTAGCAGTTACTTCACAATTAAATTTTCACGCAACTAACAACTGCGACTTCGCGGCAGTGAATGTCGACTACCCTTTTTCAACCGTGGAAAATCACTGACTGCTCGCTCGAGCGGGCCGATATTGTATCTTGGGTATTTTCGTGTTGCCAGTACAAAAGTCTTATTTTCCTTATCGATTCAAGAATATTGCTAACATTACAGAATTGTACGTCGGAATTTTTGAAATAATCTGAAATGTATGTGCCAATTACCTACTTTTATATCGTAAGTATACGTAAGTAACACTAAAGCTAACAAGTGTTAAAGTGTAATAAAATTATAAACCATTTTGCTAGTGCTTATAGGGAAAAGATATTACGATTTATAAACCTCAGATAGATTGGTATAATGGTAAAGGTATAATAGGTTCGTTCTATTCTAAGGTTGCGGGAGTTTATTCGTGAGGCTACGGCGTCTGTCTGTCCTACACTTAAACAGCTATATATTTTGAACGGTAATAGATAAAAGTCTGAAACTTGGCAAGATTGCAGGGTTATATAGTTCCCGTCACGTAAAAAGAACGCTGGTTTGTTCGTAAGCGCGAACAAACCAGCGTTCTTTTTACGTGACGGGAACTATACTTTAACGTAAATCAACAAATACTAAAATCTGGTCAAGTGCTGGCTTTATTTGAGATTTGTAACGTTTGATTTGTAACTTCAAAGAAAACTTTAAGGGCCTTACCGAAAAATGTTACTTAACTTTAACCAACGTCTTAAATTCTCTGTCTTCTTTTCGCAAGTGTCTTTGCGTGTTAGCGAGAAGTTGACAAAATATGTTAAGCACTGCTTAAAGTTAAGTAACGTTTTACGTTAAGGCTGTAATAGTACTACGAACAACTTCAACTTATAAGAAATATACATTGCATTGTAATTGTGTCTTATTATCTTTTTACAACAGATTTCTGAAACTGTGTAAGATTTTCGTAGATTTATGACATAAAACACTGCAGGTAAAATATATGTTTTAGGTGTTTTAAAATGTGTATGTAAATTAAAGAGGAAAAAGTACTAAACTTATTAGATTATAATTGTATTACAATATTATCCATTATTAAAATTTATTATAACTAAAATCTTCGTGTTCAGCTTTGTTATTGATAACTCCTTCAAATTGAGTGTCGCTTCCATTTTCTACCGTGGGCTCAGTTGCAACAGTCGGGTTACCAAATCTATATTCAGATCGGTTTCTTAATTTGTTTATCTCGCTTCTTAGGAGCAAGATGGTATAAGCATTGGTTCCTGAAAACGGGACAAAAACGATTAATTTTAAAAACCCTCTTGGCGTAGCTTGACTAGGTGTTCTCGAACGATCACCAATGTCAAGCAACGGACAGACCGGTCAGTCTTCAGATGGGTGACCGTGAGTGGCAATTCTTTCTTAGTGCTACCATGGGTCGGATGACACGTTAAATTGTAGGTCCCCGTTGTTTGTCAATTGTCAAGCCAGGTCAAAGGCCTTTTGGCGGCTTAATAACTCGGACAGTAGGGCTGGCCACTCAGATTATACGAACTTACTTTTTTAATTTTAAAAACAAATATCTATCGGCGTATTAGAATGAAAATGTATTTTATAAAAAAAAAACTGTCTCACTGTGTATCCTGTCTGTGTATCACTCCTTAATTAATTAATATATTTTGTAATATAATGATATATAACTAATTTTGGCCCGTATTTGACTAGGCCTTGTAACATTACGACCTATGACCCAGAGTTAAATTTATAATGAACATGGTTATGTTTTTTATTGGTCAAGTCGTTTAGTCTGTGATGAACATACATACATAGCCACATACGTACATATATACATACAAACAAACATACATACACTCGAACAGCATAACACTTCTTCTTACGTAGTCGGGTAATTATTAACTCACCAATGATAAAGACGCCGATTAAAATGTGAATTTGTGTGATGAGTACAAAATGTTCGATACCGTAGGCGTATTTTGCTATGGCGATCAGTTGCGAGATCGTTCCTATGGTGAATAAAAGTGTGAATAGACACATTACCACTACACTGTAGATGTAGTATATATGTAACAATCTCCCGGATTTCTGGAATTGAAAAATATATTTTAAAAAACTGTAACAATAGACTCCAAAATCCGCAATTTTGTTTTGAAAACTAAACTACTCGATAGTGATGAAAATTTTATGAGACCAATCTGAAATTATCTATTCAAATAAAAAAAGATATTTGTCAAATCGGTTCACAAATGACGGTTATGAGGTAACAAACATAAAAATAATACAATCGAATTGAGAACCTCTTCCTTTTGAAATCGGTTGATATTTTATCTAAAATTATACGTCTACTAATACTTATGTTGTGGATTTTTCGTATTTCGTATAAAAGTTACAGTCATAGTGATTAATTAGTTATAATGGCTGGTCATATATAATTACTAAATTGTATTCTAAAAATATTAATTTGATTCGTCACGTAAAAAAAAATAACATGCTTACCTGATGTCCACCGACTAAAAAGACGATGGTGAAGCAAATATCCAATAATGATAACAGTAGAAGTAAAGATGCGAATATTATGTCTTCAATAAATATGTAAAGACTAGATGACAGATACAAGCGAACAAAAAGATGAAGACGGATTGATAATGGTGCAATTATCAGCAGGGTCAATATCTGAAAAAAAAAGTATCAATAATTAAAATTAAAAATAATAACAAATAATATGTTGCTGACAAGCCAGACTCAACGGTCGTCTGGCTTGTCAGCAACAAATTATTTAAGGAATTCCCTGGGTCGAATTTGTAATAGAAAATGGGTTGAGTCAAGAAAATAACGGTATGGGTTGAGATTTTGTGTGTCAGATACGGAACAACTCGAAATATGAAGTGGCAAAAAAAATTTTTTTTTGTAAAATTTTAAATTTATGCAAAATTTAAATTAATCACACTTTTTGCCAAGATTTCAGGTTAGTTCATCACGTAAAAGTGATTTTCACACTGTTTTCTTCAATAAATGTGATTTGCGTCCAATAAATACCGATATTAAAACTATTATAAGAGCCGATATTGATGAAACATAGCTAAGAAAACTCTACAATTATTAAATAATCTATTAAACAAATAAACTGGATCAAAATCGGTTCATCCATTTGAAATCTACGATGCCACAGATATATAGTGACCCATACACACGTTAAACTTATAAAACCCCTATTTTTGAGTCGGGGGTTAAAAACAATAACTCTATTGAGAGTTGAGTGAAAGTTAAGTTAAGTGGGTTTAAGCATAAAACAAAAAAAAACTTACATTAATTATTTTAATGTGATTAGATTCTTAAAGATAACTTTCTTACTGCATATTATAGGTGAAAGATACATTTTAGTATTCATATTTTTTTAAGTGGTTTTTGTATGATATACGAATTTATTAAAAATAAGACTTACTTACCAACTTTATGTACCCCCATGTTATAAGCCCGTATCTTAGAGGCATACAGAAGCAACATCGTTTGAATTCTGGTAGTTCCAGCCTCATCTTCGCACACAAATCTTTATATTTTGCAAGCACTATTCTTTATTATATCCAAATTATATCTAAGTAAACTATTCAAAGCAATGTTATTTCTAATAAAACGCACTGTACCGACTGGTTCAGTATAAAATGTTAACTGAACTATATTTTGTCGTAGGTACAATTTATAGTTAATGTAGCGCAAATTATTATGCGTAAAACGCTTCATAAGTGTGGGACTGTCGGAGATAAGAGTTGACAGCAAAACAAATGATTCAGTATTCCCCGGGATAACATGCATTAAGTACATAGAAATATTTATCTGTAATAATTGATAAAAACGCAACAAAATAAACAGTTTAGTTGACTTACGAAATGACCTTTGATGATATGGTATATTTTGACTAATGTGTTTGTCAGATAGATAAGTAATAATTATGACTATATTGATTTCATTTCTTAGATTTTATTTTACATTAATAATTATAGTCAAACGACTTCGAAATACGCAATTCATTTACTTAGATGATATTTTTTCAGTTATTTCGTTGTAAAACTAAAGTATTGAACCTTTTTATATAAAAAAGTAAAAAATAAAAAAAAACATATGGGACTACCTCTGAGGTATTACCTACCAGATAAAAAGAGAATCATCAGAAAAAAAACATAATTGTAATTGGGATATTCGCTGAACAAACATAAAAAACACAGACGAATGGAGAACTTCCTTCTTTTTAGAAGTCGGTTAAAAATATGAAACTTAAATAAATAAGTTATAATTCAGTTCAGTTATTCAAGACCGCTCCGTAGCTGAACCATATGTGAACCGTTTCCCATCGGCCGCCATCTTTTTTTTGATTCAGTCACTTCAAAGTCATACAATTGACACATATGATGAAACGTGACACGTCCTTCGCTCGTTACTAAATCAAAAAATGATAGCAGCCGACAGGAAATGTTTCGCAAAAGGTTCAGTTACGGATCGGTTTTGATTAACTGAATTGTCCCCCAGTTCCATTTTCGCTGAATCCTAGTTTTAGATGACTAGTTCCTTGTTCAGCTCTCACATTTTCTAGGTTAGACTCAGTTGGAATTGGATTACTAAACCTACATTTGGAAGAGTTCTTTAGTTTATTGACTTCACTTCTAATCAGTAAGATGATGTACCTACACATGGATTTCAGAAAAAATAGTTATGGTCAACCCCCAGACATGTGGCCAGAAATCCAAATCTCAAGCAAATTGACTTTGTAGATAGCTTGAGTAACTATATTGTAAGTAATTGTAGTATTTGCGACAACTCAAGATTAATCTTTTCTTATATATACTTTAATTAATCTACTAATAATGCGTCGCGTTGCTTAAATACCCCGAGAAGTTGCTTGAATTAAAAAAAAAAAAACTAGGTTATTGTAACACGATGTGTTATTGGTGAACTGAATTATATGATAATACCAAAAACAATCCTAGCTTAGATTATGTTATATGGGTATATTGTATTATATACATATTATAGTATACATACTTACCAACTTTATATACCCCCAAGCTTGTACGGGCTTATAGCGGGTATAGGTACAAAAGCAACATCTTTTCATCTCAGGAATTTTCATCTTCATTTTTTTAAGTAAAAATCTTTCTATTTACTATGCACTAAACTTTGTCTTATCTAAATTATTTATCTATTGCTACTTCCGTATTGTTCCTCTAAGTTTAAGCAGTCAACTCTGAACTTTATAACTCTCGACAAGACGGACAGTCACTACTTATATGTGTATCATTTACACAGTTAAATCTGGCACAAATGTTGATATTGCATTTTATTTGTGTGGGCTACTGTCAGTGACAATGTCGATAAGCATCACACTCGTAGAGTAAGTAAGTTTCCGGCAGCCTAGTCGGGAGACCGTCTCACTTTCGATCCGCAGGTCCTAGGTTCGAATCCCGCGGCACGCACCTCTGTCTTTTCGAAGCTATGTGCATATTGTTAATTGCCGCTAACTTCAAAACGGTGAAGAAAAACATCGTGAGGAAACCTACATGTCTGAGAGTTCTCAGTGATCTTGAAGATGTGTGAAGTCTGCCAACCCGCACTTGGCCAGCGTGGCAGACTATGGCCTTACCCTTCTCATAATGAGAAGATGGCCCGCGCCTAGCAGTGGGACAGTTTATACAAACAGGATTGATAAAAAAAATACTCGTAGAATGACTATTATTGCCCTGAAAACCATAATCTTATTCAAGCAAGCGTTACTTGAAGTTGGGTTCAAAGCGCGCAGCTATCTCTCTCGTGCATCACAACAATTTTTAAAATGTAAAATCACTCATTAGGAATATTAGGAAAGTGTAACAGATTTGTTTATTTCTCAATAGTGAAAAAAAATATAAAAAATCTTCAGATATAATTTATATTAGCGACGGAGTAGTGAAAAAACATGTTTTCCAACTCGCAAGACAAGTTAAAAGGTATCGAAGTTTTTTTTTAATTTCTCCTGTCTAAATAAACAAATCTAACTCACTTTTGAACCGACTTCCAAAAAGGTTCAACTCAATTCGTCGGAATCTTTTTTAATTTTATTTTATATGTATGTTATTCGATTACTCGAAGAACCCTGGACCGATTCTTCTTCTTCTTCCGTGCCTTATGTCCCATATCGTTTGGGGTCGGCAAGAACCCTGGACCGATTAAAAAATAAAATTTTGTTCATAACTTTTCAGGTGGTCTCATAGTATTTTTATCAAAATCGGTTCAGTATTTTAGTTTTTATAACAAAATAACTGGAAAAATAACAAGTAGGTACTTACTTAAAAAACTTTTTATGTTAAATGGTTTTATGGAAAAGAAAGACAATGATGTAGGTAATGTATTTACTTACTGTATTTTACTAGAAAAGCCCGTTCATTTGATACCCATATTGTGGGGGCTGTGTTAAAATATGAAATCCGTCATTTTGTGGCGGCTGCCATCTTGGATTTAAAATAATACAGAATATACTAAATTGTATTGTTATCAGGACTAAAGGTGTAGGTATACCAAATTTCAGATCGATCCGTCAACTGCAAGGGGGTAAAATTTCAATTACTAAATTTGACCCAAACAAACAAATAAACAAACACGTCAAGCTAAATAAAACCGTTTAATTATGTCATCAAAGTAAACGAATTGCGTATTTTGAAGTCGGTTTTTTAGTTTTTAAAACGATTACTTGTCTATTAATCATCAATCAACACTCAGCGATTTTGTATGTTTAAAAATGTTGTGATGCGCGAGAGCAATTTCACAACACAATTTCATAATAAGGATTATTATGAAATTGTGTTGTTATAAAAGCGAACATTGTTACCTTTTCATGATCAAACGGCTGAACCGATCATTATACAATTTAATACTTACAGTAGTTTTTGGACCGGGAGACACGTGATTACATATCACCAGCATCATCATCGCCCTTTTTCATAACCACGCGAGTCCAACTAGTTTATCAAACAGCAATTATTGTGTCTCTGTATTAAAAAAAAAAAAAAAAAACTTCCCAAAAGGAGGTTCTCAATTCGACAGTTTTTTTTTGTATGTTTGATACGTGATTAATCCGCCAGTTTTGACTTGATTTTGATGGTGGACCGAGGTGGTCCCATATAAATATTATGTTTGGTTTTTATAAACAAAATCCCCGGGAAAATGTCATCCAAGTACCTAAACGAAATTGCGTGTTTTAGAGTGGATCGTTTCAGTTTTATATACTATAATTATTTAGGTTTTTATAGTCGTAGTTCCAAAGAATCCTCTAAGTTTACCCCCTTCCCTAAGGTATCCCCTAACCTTAGGGGATTCTTTGGAAATGGGTTTATTTTGTTTAAACTACAATTGTTATTTCAAGTAACTTGGTGAAAAGATAGGAATATGGGCATTCGTCTAAAACAATTTTATAATTAATGTAAGTTAATGTAGGTTGAAATAAAATAGAGAAATATTTTTTTATTAGTATAGATATATATATTCTAAATAAATACGTACACTTAGAAAATGATTATAAATAATCACTTATTGCTTATTGATACAAACATTTTTACAACATTCTATTCAGTTGTGGAAGTCTAAAACTGATGCTAGATCTCTGCCTTGCCAGCTCTACTTTGTTTCTTTCCTTCAAATGCTGCACTACGCTTCTAACCAGGAGGCTCATGTATATCTGGAGCACTGTAAATAAGAAAATGCTGTGTTAGTTATCATCATCATTTACAGCCTTCTCTATTCCACTGTTGAGTATTTCACTCTCTTTTATCTTGCTATCTTCCTCGGTCCTGCCAATTGAGTTCAGTAGGATAAGACAAATGGCAAATGTTTCTATTTCTACAAACCCTTACGCTTCGAAATGCTAAGAAACTGTGACGTCCGTCACGTGACATTTCATTAGCTAATGTAAATCCCATTTTCTTTCTATTCTACTGGCGTTCACGAAAGTAGAATGCCACTTGTCCTATCCCCTAGGTTTGACCCGTAATTGTTACTATATCGTTACCCAACTTGCAGCTGGACATCCCACGCTCCGCTTGCTTTACCATTACGTTGCCTCAGTCCTTGTTTGACCTATCTACCATTGGTACAATTTCACAGGAGAAGAGATTTTTGCCCTATTTTTTTAAACTATATTTGTAATGCTTGAAAGTCTAAAATCCACGAGGTATATTATATAATCGTGTAAGTATAAAAAAACATTTTCAAGCCTTACAAATATAGATTTTTGAAAAAAATAGAGAAACTCTTCACCTGTGAAATTTTACCAATGGTAGATAGGTCAAACATGCACTAAGGCAACGATTACCATTCTGTCAAAATCTTCCTCCATCTGTGATCACTTCGCCTAGCAACATTTCCAGCCCAATTCCATTTGAATTTCGTTACCGAAATTCCAGCATCTTAAACTTTTGTTCTTCGCCGCATTTCGATATTGCGAATCTCAATCTTGGAGTTTGATATATCATTATTATATATAAAAGTTACCATATTTTAAATTATAAGTATGTTTAGAAAACTTAAAAACGACTAACAAAAAATACTGCTTAATCGATTTCGATAAAACATAGCTAAGCACATTTTCGATCAAAACCTCTTTGAAAGAAAAAAAAATGATCAAAATCAGTTTATCCGTTTGAGAGCTAAGATGCCATAGACAAATACAAAGATACTTTGGGTCGCGGGTTAAAAAGAAAACAAAATACCGGACTGAAAAAACACTTACAAATAATGAAGACTCCTATCCCTATGAACGCATAGAGCCCATAGTCTATGTACCAGGCGTATTGGAATATCATATAGTAGAGGATATTGAAACGTCTCCAATCACAGCAGATCAGGATCACCACCAGGGAATAGACCAACACCATGGTGATGCAGTAGAAATAGTATACTTCAAACAGCTTCACACTTTTCTGGAAAATAAAGTAGGTATATATTTTTTTACCATGATCGATGGGCCAAGGTTATTACACAGTGGGTTTTTCATGGAAGACATTGCACTGGAAGGCATAAGAAACGCTAGAATAAATAAAAACGACGGGTTGCACTCCGGGAGTGCCGGAGAAGTGAACTAAAATATAAAATAGCAAAAAGACTGACTCGTGAAGGATTTGAACCTCCGCCCTCCGATTGACACTTCTTCACTTCTAAAACATTTTGACGCATTTCGGGAAGATTTGCAGGTGACAGCGACGCATCGTGATTTATGGAGAGAAATGGGGGAGAAGAAAAGGAGAAAAATCTCCACCATTTAATAAACCAAAATTGTACCACCAAATTGCTTACCATTATGACAGTCTACCAAAAGAACAATCTTCCTACCTTATGTGCAGCTACGATAAACATCAAACTAAAAATCACGTCCAGTAACTGGGGCACGATAGACGCGACAGCCTTCAGAAAGACGACAGCGTCATCGTACGAGTCCTGCATGCCTTTGAACATCACCACGCTCGTCAGCGTGAAATATGCTATGGTGAGGAGGCATATTGTCTGCAAGGAACATGTGTTGTTAACATGGGTAACTTTGACTCCGACACAAAAAAAAATAATTATACAGACCGGCTAATTAAACACTAGCAATATTCACGGGCATGTTAATTTAGTGGTCACAAGAAACCTATAATATAATAAAACCAAAATAAACTTCAAAAAAAACTAAGAAAACTTCGATTAAACTTCGATTAAAACCCAAGATTGCAGAGGATGTATAGACGCCACGCACCGATCGAGCACAAATCACATAACTTCATGGGTACGTTGTGCAGTGATTGCGCGAATTGCAAGTAGGTACCCTCGGCGCGCGTGGTTTGAGTGTCCGTATTTTTTATTTTTGCTCAGGATAATTCAGTCAAATATTAACTATCTATTTTGTTCGATTATTTGGAACTAGAATCGAGTACTGAAAACCTTGTATCAATATTGCTAGTGTTCAAACAGTCACCTTGTATAGATCCCGTGACGTAAATAGACGCTGAGTGACAGGCAAACGTGAACAAAACAGCGTTTATTTTTAAGTGACGGGATCTATGTATACCTAGCCTTATTCCAAGGTTCTTGATTTTTTTCGCAAAATATTTTAAACTAGGTAAATTGAATTAGCAGTAGTTAAAAGAACTGCTAATTCAATTTCACTATTAATCTTCCAGGAAAAAATCACGACCCTTCAAATAAGAGTAAGTGCAATGTTTAACACGGAGTCAAAGTTACCCACATTGACAATATAGTAAAAATATAACTTGGATTGACAAGTTTGTATAACATATAGATTGTTTATTACAATTTCGTCCACTATCTATGTAAAACCATTTTTATAATAATTATATGATGAAATAAATATAATTTAAATTTAAATTAAAGATCATTATTGTTTACTTACAAAATTTTAACATCTCACTCAGTATTTAGTTAGCATATTTATTGGAAATCGACTAGAATCGATTTAAAACGTCACTACAATAGTCTATGCCCGATTTTGATGTTTTGTCTTTCTTCTTCCGGCAACTAGAAATAGCGTAGGTTTGTAGGATATTTTCGTGTGAAATCTTTACGTTAATAAATATGTATCTCAACTGATTTAGGAGTTTCTCTGTTGATTCTTAATAATATTATATTCTTAAAAAAAAAAAACACGTTAGTTTTCATGTTTTTACGGTCGATATGTAGCACCGAGGGCATCAAATCATAGTTTTTTGGAACAAATCTAGATTGAAATAGGTACTTACCAATCTCAAGTATCCTATACACAGCAAAGTTCTTCTTAAAGGAAGACAGAAACAGCACTTTTTAGGGCCTATTATCCTTCCCATTTTACTAACCATAATAACTTTTACTGATTCCTTTAATTAATTAGGTGGTTTATTTTTAATAATTATTATGGAATGGTTTATTTGCTTCGTGTTTGAACAGCCAGAGATTATTCTAGACTGCTAATGTTCATGTACATAGATAAGAATACAGGATGTTTACAATACTCAGTGGAAAATTCAATAAACATTTATATAATAATATAGATATACCGTCTGACTTATTCCACGTGAAATGGTAAGTTTTCCAAATAAATATTAATAAATGTGGAATGCGCTTCCTGAATGGGTCTTTCCGAATAGATATAATATAAGTGTCTTCAAATCGCGAGTGAATAGGTTTCTTCTAGGCAAGCGCGCTCCATCGTAGACCTTAACTGTCGCTTAACACCAGGTGAGTTGACGGTCAAGCGCAAGCCTATCGACGAATAAAAAAAAATATTAACTAGAAAAATAGTTGAAAACATACGTTTTCATATCATATTCGATAATTTTAAGTGTTTTACACATTAAAGCATCTACAAATTTAGAGACAGTTAAGAAATTACACACGTCCAACGGGACTTGAACCCGCATATCCTGATCCTTAAAAGCATCACTAAAAAGCCGAAAACATCAATAAAGAAATCAAGCTTGTTTTTGTAAAAAATGGGATCAGTTGGTGCTTACAAAATAAAATAAAATTAACAACTTATAAACGAAAAGCTAATTAACTGATAGGATGTGATTACGTTTTATCAGTATTAACCTTTGACATTGACATTAGAGGTCACTGAAGTTGATGTTTTGATTGGGTAAATCTATTCGATAACTAAAGTGGCAAAATACATCAGGAAACAAAAACAAACGAGCAATCTATTTAAAATATAGGTACCTACTTACAAACTGTTTCAAAACAATCATAACAAAAATCTCTCAAATTTTTAAACCATGAAAGTAAACATAACGCTAACAAAGCGAAAGCGAAATTGTTTTAAATGTTAGATTATAAATAAAATCGGACAAGTGCGAGTAAGACTCGCCCACCGAGAGTTCCGTACAAACTAGTAGATAAAAGGGGAAATTATATTTTTTTTTACGAAAACTGAGAACTTTGATTTTTCTTTCTGCTGCAAGAGACTATGGATCTGCGTATATGGTTTTAATTTCAACACGATGCCTTCTCGCCATCCCGAGATACAGGTCTTGAAACCCGGACGGACGGACAGACAGACGGACAGACGGACAACAAAGTGATCCTAAAAGGGCTCCGTTTTTATCTTTTACGGTACGGAACCCTATAAACCCCTTCCTTCGTTCCTTCTTATACCGAAAAATATACATCGTAAAAATATTTCAAAACCTGTTTTAACTTATGTTAATTAAGCTCTTTCATATGATACCCCACATGATACGGTTAATTCACTTTAAAATTTGGACCCTCATTCCTTGCATAAAGACACTATTTTTTTTGTGATTAAATTAAAAATGTCCGGGTTTCGGATTTTTTCCTATACGTGTACTATAAAACAATGCTTCTTGCCAAATTTCATAGTTCTAGGTCAACGGGAAGTACCCCATAGGTTTTGATTCCCTTGTGAGTGTCGAAATGTGCGTTTTTTACGACATATTCGGCTGTGACTTTTTTTACGAAAACTGAGAAATTTGATTTTTCTTTCTGCAGCACGAGACTATGGATCTGCGTATACAGTTTTAATTTCAACACGATACCTTCACGCGTTCCAGAGATAAAGGTCATGACAGCCGGATGGATGGATAGACCGACAGACGGACAACAAAGTGATCCCACAAGGCTTCCGTTTTTATGTTTTGAGGTACGGAACCCTATAAATGGACTTGGGTGTTAGCTACAGCAGTTACGCTATTTACCGTCATTGATATTAAAGAAGTCTGTTTGTATAAAGCAGATTATTATTAACATACGCATTTACAATATATATAACAGCAATTTAAATTAGATTTATGAGATTTTTCTTCTAAACGATACAGAAAATATTGTATTTAGGGTAATTTACACATAAGTAAGAACTTGAGTATTTTTTTCGACTTCTTTTTCATCCTCCAAAAGTTTTCCTTTGAGTTCAATTACTTCACTTCTGACTAGTAGTACAAGATTGGTTTGGAACACTGAAACAAAAATAAATAAGTAATTAAGTATATTTATGAATTGAGGTTCAGCCAATTTATTACCGGCTGAAATTAATTCATTTATTTAACTAAAATGGTATTTACCAATTACATTAGCTAATATAACATACTATTTTATAAATGACAATAAACGTAATAAATAAATAAAAATAAAAAAACGTCTACTAACGTCAAACATTTAAAATATCAAATAAGGTATAAAAACAGAATCAATATAAGAATTCATCATCTTCGTCATTCACTTCCTTCTAAATTAAATCTTAGGATTAAGGTTAATTCATTTAATTAATGAGTTTAATAGTATGCTCAAGTTATTCTAAATTCAATATCACAATCCAACTTTCTGTCATTAAAACTGATTTTTGCGTGGTCCTGTTCGTTTGTCCGTTCAACCGGACTACGGAAAAAGGCAAGGAGCGGAGAAACTAGTATTTTCCTAATAAATATGGCGAATCTAATATTACTTACCTACGAACCTAATGTTACTTAATTTTACTTATCTACGTAGTTATTAGCGTGCCCATTACGAATCCCATTGTAATCATCATTACAAATATTTTTTTACTACGGGCACAACTCAAAATTTGCTGTGACTACTAGGAGCCCTTATTAATTTGTCATCTCCGTCTGTCTGTCCGTATGTTACAGCCATTTTAGACAGAGACTATCAGCCCTAAATAAAGGAAATATGGCAAGTAGATGTGGTTCATAAACCGCTACAACATCTAACATTTTCAAAAAACCGGCCAAGTGCGAGTCAGACTCGCGCACAAAAGGTTCCGTACCATTATCTATAAAACGGCAATAAAAAATCACGTTTGTTGTATGGGAGCCCTCTTTAAATATTAATTTTATTTTAATTTAATTATTTATTTTTAAAGTGAATAATATAACTCAATATTCTGTGTATTTTTCAAGCGTCTACCTGTTGGCGTTATCAATATCGAGCAAAAACGAGCAAAAAAATCATAGTGGCAACAGAAATACATCATCTGTGAAAATGTCAACTGTCTAACTATAACGGTTCATGAGATACAGCCTGGTGACAGACGGACGGACGGACAGCGAAGTCTTAGTAATAGGGTCCCGTTTTTGCCCTTTGGGTATGGAACCCTAATAAGAGATTAATAGGAGTGCCACTAATCCATACATACAAACGAAGGGTTCCTCGTAGTTACTACGGAATCCTAAAAAGTGTATTCAGCAATGGGACAGTTCACACAAACATCTGATTTAATTTAAAGAAGTACTTACACAAGTTGCAAGCTGGCACCAGCCAATCCTCTGCTGAGGGTTCCGGCGACTTTTCCAGTAAAGATATTAAAGGCATCGGAAAGCAGAAATCTCCGACTAGAATGTAGTAATTGAAAAATATCAAAACGTAGAAAATTACCGCTAATATCAACCAGGCTACCATACTGTAGTAGTAGTAAATTTTGAATAGGTTAAATTTTTCCTGAAATAAAAAAGCAAATAAGACGTCATTTTGTCGAAATACATCTTCAAATGGTAAATTGTGACTTGATTTAAATATTTTATCGCGAATATTAAACAAATTTTAACGGATTTATCGAGTATATTTTTCATAATTTTAAAACCTGCGATACCGTAAGCGACTTCTGCGTGCTTATGGAACGTTTTTCGCAAAAAAATAATAGGCGGTAGTAATTAATATTTTCATAACATAAAAAACCGGACAAGTGCGAGTCAGACTCGCCCACCGAGGGTTCCGTACAAACTAGTAGATGAAAGGGGGACATCGTATTTTTTTTCATATTTTCCTTCTTATACCGAAAAATATACATCGTAAAAATATTTAAAAACCTGTTTTAACTTAGCTCTTTCATATGATACGGTTAAAGAACTTTAAAATTTGGACCCTCATTCTTTGCGTAAAGACACTATTTTTTTGTGATTAAATTAAAAATGTCCAGTTTTCGGTTTTTTTCCTATATGTGTAAAGTAATGTGTAACGGAACCCTAAAAACAACTGTCATCCGGTTCCACTTGTAATCACGGATAATGCAAAGTGTTTGAAACGTCAGGTCATAAAATTGTGTAAAATATTCGCCATAAATGCGTTAAAATTGGTTTAATTTCACTGAGTAATCGGAAAACCTTAGAAAACATTACTTAATCATTATCATTGTCTCAGAAAGAATAAGTTCACTCCTACTCATGATCTCATGAAAGCGGCGTCTTCCTGTCACTTGATGTAGTCTGCATGTCCACCTTGTGGCCGGTCTTCTTACGCTGTTTGCTGGTGGCTGATGGCCACTCGAAAACTTTTCGTACATGTATCGTATACGTACACTACAGTATTACTTATTATAAGTCCTTAAATTCCTAAGTGATTTTCTCTAAAAGACTGGACTTGACTCGAGATACTTTGAAGAATATTTTAGATTGTCGCAAACACGGACAAATACATTTAAAATATTAATTTCCCATCGCATATTAGCCGTTAGCCCTTAACATAAGTGCTTTAAGCGTGTAATAAAATATTTAATACCTTATGTGCAGCGACAATAAGCAATATGTCGAACAAAGTATTTACTACAAAGATAAGCATAGCGGCATATAGGGTCCCTAACGATATTCCTTTTGTGCAGGCGATGTACAGAATGGCTAGCAGACTAGTTACCTGAAATAAGAATTGAATTTTTACTGTCATCGTGGTAGCTTTGACTCCATATCTTTTATTAAAATAAGCGGCCAAGTGAGGTACGTGACGTGCCACGCGCAACGTAGGGTTCCGTAGTTTCATCATCTTCATCATCATCATCTCAGCCACAAGAAGTCCACTGCTGGACATAGGCCTCCAAAAAGACCGGTAGGAAGAGACCTGCATCCAGCGTGCACACCATGATTTATGTGAAATTAAAATGGGGACAATGTGATCATACGAGTTAGCATAGGTTAGTATAAATTAAATTTGCACTTTTTTTTTAATTCTGTTAGTACTATTAGTACTCCTAGTGACTCTTCAAAGTCAACCGTTTAGTTGGTAGAGGGGGGGAACACCTTACTCTAACAAAAATTATCACTTCAGTTATAGCTTACTGCTTAGTCATAAGCTTACAGTTTTCTAGTCAAGGTTAAGGAAGAAAAGGACTAAGAAAAGAAGAAACAGGCTGCGTACAACATTTGGAAAGGAGTCAAAGTTACCCACGTAAACAGGAGATAAAATACCAACAAATTAAATGATGATACAGAAGACTTCATTCACATACACTTTTAATAGGGGCCTACTCTCATGATTAACTTAACAGAGACATACAGACAGTTACAGAGTGTATCTCATTCTATAGCTAACAAACAGACAGACAGATTATCGCTTTTTAACGGACTTCAAAAAAGGAGATTCTTAATTTGCTTGTATGAATACATATTTATATGTATACTCTTTTACTTTACTTCATTTATGAAACGATTTCAAATTTTAATTTTTGTTTAAAAGAATTTACTCTCCGATTGAAATTTTGAAGTGATTTAATTTTTTTAAATTATAATTAGTTAAATTATAGTTATTTTAAGATAAAATTTTACAGAGTGTTTTTCTTCTATGCTATGAAATATTTTACTCACCAATTTAAGGTAACCTATTGCCAATAGCCCTATTCTCAAAGGATAGCACATACAACACGACTTTATAATGGGAAGTTTCATTTTCGTTTCTAAAATTAACTAAAAAAAACACGTTAACACGCTTGGAGAGATGTATGAACTAATGAACCCGTTTGTGTAATTAATTAGTTTGACCGAATTATTATTGCTGTTGCAAGTCACTATTACTCGCGGCTTTTAGATGTGTGCGTCTTGTGTACGCGTTACATCCCACAGCGATACTATTTTACATAGAAGTTAGGCTTAGAATGCGCATCGACTGAAGCAACTTTTAAGAAGCCTTTAAAAGGATTAAGCATCATTCTGCCCATCGCTACCTAAGCTCTCTAGCATCTCTTATGCCGGCCATTCACGATCAAGTTCACCGTCAAGTTTGCAGCGGACTTGATGCGGCGTCCAGTAAACTTGACGGTGTATGGCTATAGGTGTGACAAGTTTACTTGAAGCGAAAATAGAATTTCGTTCTGGCGGCTTGATCAAGTTTACAGCGTCATGTAAACTGGAAGATGTGTGTGAGCGTTCAAGTATGCATGACGTTTCTCATGACAGTGTCTTCTTTCTGAGTCACGAATTGGAGTTTTAAATAAGTAATACATTCATCCGTACATAATTCTGATAATCTTATGGAGTAATCCTCAATTATTTTACTAAATTTACATGAGATAAACATTTTCGTTTCAGTAACCAGTTTTTGCAACACACTGATAGATCTTTTCTTTATGTTTTCTTAATTGCGAGTATTAAACCTAAAATGGCAAACGCGTCGTCGTCCGTTACTGGTGACGCCATGGCTTCAACTGGCAGCCATCAAGCAAACTTGCCGGTAAACTTGATCGTGTGTATTATATATGGACGAACTGCAAACTAGACGCGTCTTCAAGTCCGCTGCAAATTTGACGGTGAACTTGATCAAGAATGGCCCGCATTAGCAAATATCACTTCGTACATCTGTGATATTTATGTCTAATCTATGTTGTTCCACAATATATTTCATCATCATCATCATCTCAGCCATAAGAAGTCCACTGCTGGACATAGGCCTCCCCCATGGATTTCCAAAAAGACCGATTGGAAGCGGCTTGCATCCAGCGTCTTGCCGCCACTTGTATGAGGTCATCTGTCCATCTCGTGGCTGGTCTTCCTACGCTGCGCTTGCCGCACAAAACAATATATTTAAAGTTGTTGAAAACCATAAAAATAATACTATAAAGCTGTAAAATATAATAAAAGTTGCTTAGAATCTAATCATCATCATCTCAGCCACAAGAAATCCACTGCTGGATTATTCATTCATCCATTAGACACCGAGTTTTTTGGTTTTTTTCTTATATGTGTACTCTAACACAATGCTTCTTGCCAAATTTCATAGTTCTAGGTTAACGGGAAGTATCCCATAGGTTTTGATTCCCTTGTGAGTGTCGAAATGTGCGTTTTTACGACATATTCGGCTATAACTTTTTTTTACGAAAACTGAGAGATTTTATTTTTCTTTCTGCAGCAAGAGACTGTGGATCTGCGTATATGGTTTTAATTTCAACACGATACCTACACGCGTTCCCGAGATAAAGGTCTTGACACCCGGACAGACGGACAAAAAGACAGACGGACAACAAAGTGATCCTATAAGGGTTCCGTTTTTTTTCCTTTGAGATACAGAACCCTAAAAATTAGATAGAACAGCGAACGAACGACGATATAAGCTCGTGAATTTAATCAGATATTTGTTTAGAAAAAGGTATTTGGTATAGAACTTTGCAGGCTGAGCCTCCTCAAATACCATGGTGTGCACACAGTAGCATGAGAAGAAGTTGTATTGTGGTAGCACATAGACTTCGTTCCGGCCACATTCCTCTGAATAACTGAGTATTTGATGGGCAGAGTTGAATCTCCTGCCTGCCCACTATGCGGAACCCATGAAGATGTCTTCCATCTTTTGGTTGAGTGTGGTTGGAGCGAGTCTATGAGAGAAATTATGTGCGAGAGGTACGGCGTAAATCCCCGAGATGTTGGCATGTTTCAGGCCATCCTGGCCGCACCCACGAGCCGAGCGGCGAAGGAATTATGTGCCTTATTCACCGAGGTACTTCTGCAGCGCATACGGCTTCTTCCCTTGCTATTGTAGTTACTACATTAGTTAAAATTTACATGTGTTGCAGTAGTTGAAATGTTGAGATACATAGTTTCGTGTAAAACGGGGCTGACATAATCGCATAGCGACTTAAACCCCAAAAAAAATACAGATAAAAAAAAAACAATCAGATCAGAAACAAAATTTTTATGACAGCAAATCTTTGCTCCTATGTACATTACTTTTAAAATGGCCCGCTTGCTCTATCCCGTACACACACTAATGTAATAAGCGTGTATACGAATGCTGAACTAATAATACATGTAAAGGCTTATGCGCGCTCTTGAAATGCATTCATGGCATCAAACAGCTATGTAGGATTGCCAAAATGTGCGCAGGGGCGTCCTGGTGCGCCGGAGTGTAAAGAGTATCATCATCATCATTTCAGCCACAAGAAGTCCACTGCTGAACATAGGTCTCCCCATGGATTTACAAAAGACCGGTGGGAAGCGGCCTGGATCCCGAAAAATATACTGTTATATTATATTACAAGTAAGAAAACTAAAAAGCCCCCGACATAAAAAACGACCGAACCGATTTTGATGAAACTCAGCTAAGAACACGCACGATCAAGTCCTCTTTTAAACAAAAAAAAATTAGATCAAAATCAGGCCATCCGTTGAGAGCTACGATGACACACGTCAAACCTAATGAGGGTTAAAAATAGCGTTTTCCTTCAAGCAATTTACATTTTTAAAGATTTTTTAAGCATTTCCTGTGTGTATTTGTCTGCAGTACAAATAGCAGATTTTGGGGAGTCTAACTCCGGCCGCACTGCGTTGATTGACGGTTTGAAATAGCCTTGTCGCCCTTACCTATAAATACTTATGTAAAATTAAATGCGCGACGCGGTTAATAATGAGCGTACACCTAGTTAAATAAACGTCCAACGCAACAAGTTGTAATTAACTAGACGCCGAGCTAAATAACCATCCATAAATAGAAAACTATAGATACAATTGTGCTCCTGCAGGAGTACAGGAGTGCAGGAGTACAGGAGTACAGGAGTCCACAGGATCAGTATTCTGTAAAGACGGAGACGTGGTTTGATATTGTCTGGGCGCGTCGTGGTTCTCTACTTGTTGTCTATATCATCTTCCTCAAGTTAACCTAACGATGTGCAAAGTTGCAAACACTTTATCAAAGTAGTGTTCTGTGTCTGGGTGTTTCTATGTATCGTAATGTAAATATTTACAAAAAAAAAAGAATTATTAAAATCGGACTACTCTGTAAAAAGTTTACCTTGGTAAATAAAAAAAAAAATATACGCGTCGACTTGAGAACCTCCTCCGTTTTTTCGTCGGTTAAATAATTTATATACTTAAGTATGTATTCTTTCAGCCATTTAGTTCCATAGTACAAGCCAACAAGCTTTGCTTAGTTTGGACTAGATGGTATTGTGTGAAATGTCCCCATATTTCTTTATTTACTATCTCGTAGTAGTTAAGTCGGGTTTTAGTTTTAGAACTTATTTTTTATTAGGGTTCCTTACCTCAGTCGGCATTAAAAACGGAACCTTTATAGGATCGCTTTGTTATTCGCTGTCCGTCTGTGTCCGACTCCGACTTGCACGTAATCGGTTTATTTGTCACAATATTTCTCTTCCAAAACTTTTGTTTAGTTATTTGCTGATATTTCTCTTTGGTTGAAACTAGTCACGTACGAGGCCGAAGCGGGTAAGTATATAATAATCAAACATCATGTTTTAATTAATTTATTTAATACATAGATATAAAATTTACAAATATAGGTACAAAGTAGACACACAAACAAAGTTAGCACAGAAATTCCTTACAGTAAATCTTATCTTATCTTAATAGGGGTCCGATACTCAGAAGCACTTCGAGCCATTGGGCCCTTTTGTACTTACCCCAACCTTACTTACACATCCACAACCGGTATTCCAAAGAAGGACTGCATTAACCTCAGAATACTACCTGGTTCGAAGTGCCTATAATCCTCCAGTTCAGGGTAAGCCGATCCAAAGAGGTCTTGTCGCTTGCTTGCCATTGAGTCGCAACTACACAATATGTGTTTTATTGACTCCTCAGTTTCTCCGCAAGCCCTGCATTGTGGGCTTTCCGTAAGTCTCATTTTGAATAGATGACCTTCCTTACAGTAAAAGTTGTAGGTATATCTCTTTAATAGTAAATAGACATTTGATGTCGATAGGTTTTTTTCCATATTTTTTATTTGAGTTATTACGAGCTAAAAGCGTAATTTATTAGCTATTATTGTCAATCTTAAGAGTTTATAGTCCGTCCTATGGTCCTTCTCGCTCTCGCATACCAACATTTGAAGATATAAAAAGACTGAATGAACTTATGGTATAGACCGTACTAGAAAGCAACGTCACAAATTTTCGACAAAACAAAACTTTCATTTCGAGCTACTTAAGTTTATCATACTTACTTACCATACATACATACTTACATACATACATACTACCATACATACTTACATAGAAATGATTTTGCAAATAATTGACGTAAAATTGATTTTTGTGTATAAAATATTATGATTTTTTTGTCGAAAATTTGTGATGTTGCTTTCTAGTGCGGTCTTTTCAGGTCAGTGGATCATCTTCAAAAATGTTTATATGCGCGAGCGAGACGGACGACGATCGAACTAAAGACTCGTTTTGTTTAAATATGATATGACGTCGATAAAATATTATTATTAAATAATTGACAAAGATAAATAGAAGTTTATGAAAAAAATATTCATATAATAATAAGACATAATACGAGTATTATGTAAGCCTTTTCTCATGCAAGCCGAATGCACCCGGTCAGGTGGGCAAAGTTCTACAGTGTGAGAGCGTCGACGCCCACAGCGTTTCTCCCTCTCCCTCCCTCTACACCCCTTTCCCTCCCTCTCCCTTCAAAGTTTTAAAAGGCGCACTTAGCCTATAGAACGATTTAATCAATAAGATAATTTGTAACTTAAGCTATTTAAGCTAAGTCTATAAGAAAAGAAGCAAATAGAGAAGCACTACACGAAACCAATAAAGAAAGTCAGCAACTGGAGAAAACTATTCAAAGGCACATGCAACTCATGAAGCAGAACAATGATGAAATGAAAAAGATAGCAGAAGCCGTGAGTAAAAATATGAAAGTGACAGAAGAAGGCAACAGAGACATCGACAAAATCCTGAGTGAGGTGACTCAAACAAAACAAATCACGGAAGATATTGAAAAAGGAGTGCTTGCCCTAAAGAACCAAGCCGAAGCGAGAACATACGCGAGCACCACGGCAACACCACCCTGCCCAAAAGTACCTAAAGTAACTGCTCTCCACTCGATCCTAGTTACCACCAAGGATGGAAATCAGACCGGGGATGAAATCCTAGACCGGGTCCGAAAAGTAGTCAACGCCAAGGAAGGGGGAGTACAGGTGGACAGAATTAAGAAAGCCAAGGATAGGAAAGTAATAATAGGGTGTAGGACTGAGGAAGGGAGAACTAGATTAAAGGAGAAATTAAAAGGCGCCGGTGAGCTAAATATCGAGGACATAAAAAATAAAGATCCTCTGATAGTGCTGAAGGATGTCCTACAACACAATACCGAAGACGAAATATTGGCAGCCCTAAGAAACCAGAACAAGGTGATATTCCAAGGAATAGGGGCTGACGACAACCGAATCACCGTGGCATACAAGAAACCAGCCAGGAACCCGCACACAGCCAGCATAGTGGTGAGGGTCTCACCAGTATTGTGGCAGCGCCTGGTCCGTGCCGAAGCAGTGCACATAGATTTGCAGCGCATTAGGGTGGAAGACCAATCACCCCTAGTGCAATGTTCGCTTTGTCTCGGCTACGGACACAGCAAAAAACTATGCAAGGAGACAATAGCGAAATGCAGCCACTGTGCAGGCCCTCATATGAAGAGTGAGTGCGTGGACTGGCTGGCCGGTGCCCCACCAATATGCTGCAACTGCACCCGAACAAAAGAAGAAAGGTCAGACCATAATGCTTTCAACACAGAATGTCCAGTGAGGAAGAGATGGGATGCATTGGCACGAGCCTCCGTTGCATATTGCTGAGATGGTGATGGGCATATCCTCTGATCCAAATATGGCAAATCCATACATCGTCATCCAGGCCAATTTGCACAGAATGAAGCTAGCCACTAACGAAATTATGATGGAATCTGCTAAAAGAAAAGTATCCATTGCGCTGCTCCAGGAGCCCTACATCGGTGCAGTGGGAAGGGTCAAGGACTACCAGGGTGTGAGAATCTTTCAGAGTACAAAACCAAGTGACGGACCAATCAAGGCAGCCATAGCAGTATTTGATGACAATCTCGATGTGGTTCAATGTCTAGACTTCACCACGCCAAATATCGTCACAGTAGAAATCAGGGATAGTGAATGGAAGATTTTCTTAGTTTCTTTCTACTTTGAGCCCACCCCACACCCAATAGAGCCATATTTGGAGCAGATTAGCAGACTAGGAAAGCGATTTGCAAGCAAACTCATAATCGGAGGCGATGCTAACGCAAAAAGCCCGTGGTGGGGCAGCCCTGAGGTCGATCAAAGAGGAGAAGAGCTGGCAGGAACTCTCGATGAAACACGATTGCAAGTACTTAACGACAGCTCAACACCAACCTTCTTCACAATCAGGGGGGGGAAGGTGTTTAGCAGTTTTGTCGACATAACGGTGTGCTCCACGGAGCTGCTAGACCTGATAGAAGATTGGCAGATAGATGAAAGCGTAACGAGCTCTGACCATAACACCATCATTTTCAAAATTAAACTAAATAGAACAAAAGAAGTTAATATTAATAGGACAACAAGAGTGTATAACACTAAAAAAGCAAACTGGGCCCAGTTCCACAGTGAACTGGACCAACAATTAATAGCGAATAAAGTAACGACACATGATATAATCCAAATTAAAACTACACAAGATTTAGAAAGTATAACAAATAAATTTATAGAAGCAGTAAAATTAGCAAGTGAAAACAGCATACCTAAAATTAAACCAAACAGTAAAATTAAATTACCTTGGTGGTCAGAAGAGCTCGCCACGCTGAAGAAGCAGACTGCCACCAGAAAGCGGAGAATCCGTTGGGCAGCGCCGGACCGCAGAAGTAAAGTTGTTGATGAGTACCTGAAATCAAAAGAGGAATATGAGAAGGCAGCCAAAAAGGCGCAAGTAGATAGTTGGAAGGAGTTTTGCCGTAAACAAAAGAGAGAAAGCGTTTGGGACGGTATATACCGTGTTATAGGGAGAACCTGCAAACGCAACGAGGATATACCCCTGGTCATAAACGGAAGAACACTGAGTCCCAGAGAATCGGCGAAGCTTCTGGCAGAAACGTTCTACCAACAAGATGTTAGGAGTCAAGACAACAGTGAACACGAGCGCATTAGGGAAGAAGCTGATGCAGTAAATGCGGAGAGCCATGTTGGTATACATGATCCACCATTTACACAGGCAGAATTAAAGCACGTTGTGGACAGCTTCAACCCAAAAAAGGCTCCAGGATCCGACGGCTTTACTGCAGACATCTGCAAGAATGCCATATACAGAGTACCAGAAACTTTCCTAGCATTGGCAAATAAGTGCCTGGAACTCGGACACTTTCCTTCCCCATGGAAAAAGGCAACAGTTGTCATCTTGCGGAAACCAGGGAAGGAAAGCTACACTGTACCGAAATCATACCGACCAATAGGACTCCTGCCAATGCTAGGAAAGATTCTAGAAAAGCTGTTGATTACTCGTCTGAGATGGCACTTAGTACCCAGACTCAGTCCCCGACAGTATGGTTTTATGCCGCAGCGAAGTACTGAGGACTCCCTTTATGTCTTAACGAACCATATAAAAAAGAGGATTGCAGATAAGAAACTTGTAGCTCTAGTATCGTTGGACATAGAGGGGGCCTTCGACAGCGCGTGGTGGCCAGCCATACGGGTGAGACTAGCCGAAGAGGAATGCCCCATAAATCTCAGACGAGTCATGGACAGCTACTTGGAGGGCAGAAGCGTCGTAGTCAAATACATGAGAGAAGAGGTCGAACTGGCAACTACCAAAGGCTGCGTGCAGGGGTCAATAGGAGGACCGATTCTATGGAATCTCCTTCTTGACCCTCTGTTACGCAGTCTCCACCAACAGGGTGTGTATTGCCAGGCCTTTGCAGACGACGTTGTCCTAGTATTTGACGGAGATGGGGCGCTCGAAGTTCAGCGACGGGCAAATGCCGCTCTCGCCCATGTTCTGGAGTGGGGTATCTGTAACAAGCTTAAATTCGCACCACACAAAACAAGCGCGATGGTGATGACGAGGAAGCTGAAGTATGATACACCAGTCCTGAGCATGGGAGGGACCGACATTGCGATCTCCAACGAGATAAAGATACTTGGATTATGGCTCGACAGCAAGCTCACGTTTAATAAGCATGTTAGCTTTATATGTACCAAAGCAGCAAACTTATATAAGCAGCTGTCTAGAGCAGCAAAGATCAGTTGGGGGTTGCATCCCGAAGTCATTCGCCTTATATATACAGCCGTGGTAGAACCCACCATTACGTATGCCGCCAGTGTCTGGGCTCCAGCGACGAAAAAGTTAGGTATCCAAAAGCGACTGAACGCCGTTCAGAGGAGCTTTGCGCAAAAGCTGTGCAAAGCCTACCGTACTGTCTCCCTAAACTCGGCACTGGTACTGGCCGGGATACTTCCCCTCGACCTGAGAATTCAGGAAACAGCAGCGCTGTACGAGATCAGGAGGGGAGGGTCACGGCCAGGATTGGGAGATAGGGAGATAGAGCGGAGAACAGCGTTCACAGAGACGCCTCATCCAGCGGAACATAAAGAGCGGCAATACCGATGCTTGGAAAACCAAGAACAGGTGGACACCCACGTAACAGACGCAGTCAAAATTTACACAGACGGTAGTAAAATTGACGGGAAAGTGGGTGCGGCTTTGTCTCTCTGGAGCAATGCTGCCGAAACTAAAACCCGGAAATTGAAACTACCGTCTTACTGCACAGTTTACCAAGCTGAATTGTTAGCTTTATGTATGGCAACGGAGGAGGCTCTCAAAAGTCATGTGGTCACTATAGGAATACTAACCGATTCCAGGTCCTCGCTGGATGCCATTATCAACGTCCGCTGTCTCCACCCCCTCACAGTCCAAATTAGGCACAACTTAGACCAAAGCCAAAAGATGAACAAACAAGTTCAACTATACTGGATAAAGGCTCACGCAGGACTGGAGGGGAACGAAAGGGCGGACCAACTGGCAAAAGACGCTGCACAAAAATTGAAAACAAGACCACATTATGATAAATGTCCGGTCTCATTCGTCAAGCGGCAAATCCGGAGGGATACCCTTGACGAGTGGAACCGGAGATATGCCGGAGGAAAAACCGCGTCCGTAACAAGAATGTTTCTGCCAGATGTAACCAAAGCATATCAAATAACTAGAGACATCGAAATAACGGGGAAAATTGCGCAAGCACTGACCGGGCACGGTGGTTTTTCAGCATATTTGTACCGGTTTAAGATCCACAATGACCCATCGTGTATTTGCGAACCCGGAGTGGAGGAAACAATTCCACACCTACTCATTAGCTGCCCAGTGTTCGGTAAACACAGATTTGACCTGGAACAGACAATTGAAATGGACATTGTAAAGGAAAATATTCCAAAAATAATGGAAGATAGACTAAAACGTAGGATATTCCTAAAATTCTGTGAATATATAGTAGAAAGGGCAAACAAGAGGAATAAAGATAAATAAATAAATTGTTGTAGATATATAATGATATATAACTCATAACAATTGTGAATATTAAACGCACATAAAATAAGCTAGAAAAATAGAATACAGGAAATTCATACATTTGTAATAAATAAATAAAAACAGCACTGTAATATGTAAATAAAATAAGCGAGGAAAAATTTGTAAATGTAAGTAGTATAAAGTAAGAGAAAGATTTATAATCATGTATGAAAATATTAATAATGTAATTGTAACATGATACCTAGTGCCCCTGTCCTTGACACTGTTAGGGAAAATGGCTCGTGAAAAAGAAAAAAAAAAAAAAAAAAAAAAAAAAGCTAAGTCTATAAACTGTATTTGTTATTATGATAATAAAGTACTTCTTAAATTAAATCAAAATCAATCCTCCCTCTCCCTCCGTCTCCCTCTCCCTCCCTCTCCCTACAAATTAGTTATAAAATGTATGTAATTTACACATTAGGTGTGACTGTGGTGGTATTTCTTTCATTTTCTGGTTCGCCCTCAGAACGATTTTCGAGTCGACTCACTTCGCTTCTGAGAAGAAGTATAAAATACGCTTAGATTATATATTGTCTAGATGCCTAGTAAGCGCTCAGTAAAAACTTCCACTAAAAAGGCACTGATATTGACATCTCCGATCGACCCCCCTCCCGGCCCCCGCCAAATGCCCATCAGTCATTCAGGAGCGCTCGCCGAGTGATGATATTACGAATATAAATGTTTTAATAAAAAAATATCAGTTTGTGCTGTAAAAAAACATCCAGGAAAAAAAGAAAAGTGTGTAAACATCACATTTCTTAAGTAAATATTCAATTTTCTGATGTATTTCATAGCAAAATGACAAACCGAAATTTAAAATGAATTAAAAAATATTGAAATATAGCGCCATAATGCTTGGTGTTGCCAAGGGTATAAAATATATTTACCAATGATACGCTTTGTTTTTGGCCAAAAATGGAAAAGTGACGAAAAAGTTTTATTAGGTACCTATTGACTCTTAGTCTTAAGCACTTTCTGTTTCATATGATGACGAGGATCTGACGAAGGTATCAGATGATTGCCACTGGAACACCCTGATGGAAAGGACTAAGACAGTCCAGTTTGGGCTCGTTTGCTTTGGTTTCTTAAGCACTTTCTGCTTCATATGATGACGAGGGTCTGACGAAGGTATCAGATGATTTTCACTGGAACACCCTGGTGGAAAGGACTAAAACAGTCTAGTTTGGGCTCGTTTGCTTTGGTTTCTTAAGCACTTTCTGCTTCATATGATGACGAGGGTCTGACGAAGGTATCAGATGATTTCCAATGGAACACCCTGATGGAAAGGACTAACACAGTCCAGTTTGGGCTCGTTTGCTTTGGTGTCTCAAGCACTTTCTGCTGCATATGATGACGAGGGTCTGACGAAGGTATCAGATGATTGCCACTGGAACACCCTGGTAGAAAGGACTAAGACAGTCCAGTTTGGGCTGGTTTGTTATGGTGTCTTGAGCACTTTCTGCTACATATGATGACGAGGGTCTGACGAAGGTATCAGATGATTTTCACTGGAACACCCTGGTGGAAAGGACTGAAACAGTCTAGTTTGGGCTCGTTTGCTTTGGTTTCTTAAGCACTTTCTGCTTCATATGGTGACGAGGGTCTGACGAAGGTATCAGATGATTTTCACTGGAACACCCTGGTGGAAAGGACTAAAACAGTCTAGTTTGGGCTCGTTTGCTTTGGTTTCTTAAGCACTTTCTGCTTCATATGATGACGAGGGTCTGACGAAGGTATCAGATGATTTCCAATGGAACACCCTGATGGAAAGGACTAACACAGTCAAGTTTGGGCTCGTTTGCTTTGGTGTCTCAAGCACTTTCTGCTTCATATGATGACGAGGGTCTGACGAAGGTATCAGATGATTGCCACTGGAACACCCTGGTAGAAAGGACTAAGACAGTCCAGTTTGGGCTGGTTTGTTATGGTGTCTTGAGCACTTTCTGCTACATATGATGACGAGGGTCTGACGAAGGTATCAGATGATTTTCACTGGAACACCCTGGTGGAAAGGACTAAAACAGTCTAGTTTGGGCTCTTTTGCTTTGGTTTCTTAAGCACTTTCTGCTTCATATGATGACGAGGGTCTGACGAAGGTATCAGATGATTTCCAATGGAACACCCTGATGGAAAGGACTAACACAGTCCAGTTTGGGCTCGTTTGCTTTGGTGTCTCAAGCACTTTCTGCTTCATATGATGACGAGGGTCTGACGAAGGTATCAGATGATTGCCACTGGAACACCCTGGTAGAAAGGACTAAGACAGTCCAGTTTGGGCTGGTTTGTTATGGTGTCTTGAGCACTTTCTGCTACATATGATGACGAGGGTCTGACGAAGGTATCAGATGATTTTCACTGGAACACCCTGGTGGAAAGGACTAAAACAGTCTAGTTTGGGCTCGTTTGCTTTGGTTTCTTAAGCACTTTCTGCTTCATATGGTGACGAGGGTCTGACGAAGGTATCAGATGATTTTCACTGGAACACCCTGGTGGAAAGGACTAAAACAGTCTAGTTTGGGCTCGTTTGCTTTGGTTTCTTAAGCACTTTCTGCTTCATATGATGACGAGGGTCTGACGAAGGTATCAGATGATTTCCAATGGAACACCCTGATGGAAAGGACTAACACAGTCCAGTTTGGGCTCGTTTGCTTTGGTGTCTCAAGCACTTTCTGCTTCATATGATGACGAGGGTCTGACGAAGGTATCAGATGATTGCCACTGGAACACCCTGGTAGAAAGGACTAAGACAGTCCAGTTTGGGCTGGTTTGTTATGGTGTCTTGAGCACTTTCTGCTACATATGATAACGAGGGTCTGACGAAGGTATCAGATGATTTTCACTGGAACACCCTGGTGGAAAGGACTAAAACAGTCTAGTTTGGGCTCGTTTGCTTTGGTTTCTTAAGCACTTTCTGCTTCATATGATGACGAGGGTCTGACGAAGGTATCAGATGATTGCCAATGGAACACCCTGATGGAAAGGACAAACACAGTCCAGTTTGGGCTCGTTTGCTTTGGTGTCTTAAGCACTTTCTGCTTCATATGATGACGAGGGTCTGACGAAGGTATCAGATGATTGCCACTGGAACACCCTGGTGGAAAGAACTAAGATAGTCCAGTTTGGGCTCGTTTGCTTTGATGTCTTAAGCACCCGCGTTCCGACAGCGTTGACAACGCTGTCGGAACGCTGAAAATAAAATATTCAAATTAAAATCTTGTTTATCTTTTTAGTTCTGCAATGAATTTAATAAAGATGGCAGATATTGACGCAGTCGTTTTTTTTAATATTTTTATTTATTTTAAGTGACTCTCTACCGTCACCTTGACAATATTATTTCCGTGATAGCGGCCATATGCATGTTCAGTTTCATCAAAATTGAATAGTTTTCCAATCAGATTCCTCATTATTTTTAACATAAGAAATTGGTGGTATGCAAGTTCTAATACAAATTCAAATAATTTTATTGCAGTTTGTAGGTACTAGGTACATTAAAGATCTTAATATCGAATTATAACAATTCTAGATTTTCCCTATACAAACTTGCCTCTCCAACAGGCATGCAATACTGGAAGTGGGCTCGCCGAGTAATTTTAAAAATTGTCATTAAAAAAAATCGGCCAAGTGCGAGTCGGACTCGCGCACGAAGGGTTCCGTACTATCATCTATAGTAAAAAATCGTATAAAATAACGAGAAATCAACGAAATTCCAAGTAGTAAATTGCAAACTTATAGGTAGGTTTTCGATACACATCCGGGCAACATGACGACGCTCGCGCTCGGTAGAGTATATTTTTTTCTATGCGCTCGCGCGAATACGCGCGGCTATGGCTCGCTCCGTGATGTTACCTCCCCCGCTACCTGCGCGGCCGTTGCTTAGCAACCGCCTCGCGCTCGCGCCACCACCACACCGCGGCGCGGCGCTCGCACCGCGTTTAGATGCACGGATTATTTTCATTTTGTGAGTTTTTATGAATTAGATTAGGTATTTATTTTTATAGTTAATATATTTCTAAATATTTACTTACAAATATTCAAGTTTCTACCTGTTAATTAAGATCGAGTAAAAATTGCTTAAATTTACGTTTATTGTATGGGAGCCCCCCCTTTAATGTTTACTTTATTGTTATTTAATTACTTATTTGAAAGGTAATATACAAGTAAATATTCTGTGAAAATTTGAAGCGTCTACCTGTTACCGTTTTTAATATTGAGCAAAAAAATACGAAAAAAACACGTTTATTGTATGGGGACCCCCCTTGATATTTTTTTTTTTTAATTTTTATTATTTGTTGTTATAGCGGCAACGGAAATACATCATTTGTGAAAATTTCAGCTTTCTAGCTATCACGCTTTATGAGATACAGCCTGGAGACAGACAGACAGACAGCGAAGTCTTAGTAATAGGGTCCCGTTTTTACCCTTTGGGTACGGAACCCTAAAAAAACTATTATTACAGAAAAATCAAATCAAATATGAAGTTATAATTTTAATTATACAATGTCAAATTACAATATTAAATTTAATCCATGTCAAGTTATAATTACAATGTCAATTTAATCCATGTCAAGTTATAATTTACAATGTTAAATTTAATCCATGTCAAGATTCTCATTACGTCATATTACTATTATGTCAAATTTCAATCAAATGTATACATGTTAAATTACATATGGCAATGTCAATGAAATCTTATATAATCATATAGAATATGATTCTGATATTATTTGTTTTTCTTTCAAATGCCACCGTAAACCTTGTTCTGAAAACCAGCACACTGTAAATACAATATTTGAAGCGTAATTATTTACTTAATAAAAAAAAGTGCTCAAGATACCAAAGCAAACGAGCCCAAACGGGACTGTCTTAGTAATTTCCACCAGGGTGTTCCAGTGCCAATCATCTGATACCTTCGTCAGACCCTCGTCATCATATGAAGCAGAAAGTGCTTAAGCCGCCAAAG
Organism: Lycia hirtaria; assembly: GCA_947563715.1. Taxonomy (NCBI): domain Eukaryota; kingdom Metazoa; phylum Arthropoda; class Insecta; order Lepidoptera; family Geometridae; genus Lycia; species Lycia hirtaria. Next base: position 15,685,884 of record OX387375.1, on the reverse strand, counting down.
CAAACGAGCCCAAACTTGACTGTGTTAGTCCTTTCCAACAGGGTGTTCCATTGGCAATCATCTGATACCTTCGTCAGACCCTCGTCATCATATGAAGCAGAAAGTGCTTAAGAAACCAAAGCAAACGAGCCCAAACTAGACTGTCGTAGTCCTTTCCACCAGGGTGTTCCAGGGAAAATCATCTGATACCTTCGTCAGACCCTCGTCATCATTTGAAGCAGAAAGTGCTTAATACACCAAAGCAAACGAGCCTGAACTGGACTATCTTAGTCCTTTCCACCAGGGTGTTCCAGTGGCAATCATCTGATACCTTCGTCAGACCCTCGTCATCATATGAAGCAGAAAGTGCTTAAGCCACCAAAGCAAACGAGCCCAAACTGGACTGTGTTAGTCCTTTCCATCAGGGTGTTCCATTGGCAATCATCTGATACCTTCGTCAGACCCTGGTCATCATATGAAGCAGAAAGTGCTTAAGAAACCAAAGCAAACGAGCCCAAACTAGACTGTCGTAGTCCTTTCCACCAGGGTGTTCCAGGGGAAATCATCTGATACCTTCGTCAGACCCTCGTCATCATATGTAGCAGAAAGTGCTCAAGACACCATAACAAACCAGCCCAAACTGGTCTGTCTTAGTCCTTTCCACCAGGGTGTTCCAGTGGCAATCATCTGATACCTTCGTCAGACCCTCGTCATCATATGAAGCAGAAAGTGCTTAAGCCACCAAAGCAAACGAGCCCAAACTGGACTGTGTTAGTCCTTTCCATCAGGGTGTTCCATTGGCAATCATCTGATACCTTCGTCAGACCCTCGTCATCATATGAAGCAGAAAGTGCTTAAGAAACCAAAGCAAACGAGCCCAAACTAGACTGTCGTAGTCCTTTCCACCAGGGTGTTCCAGGGGAAATCATCTGATACCTTCGTCAGACCCTCGTCATCATTTGAAGCAGAAAGTGCTTAATACACCAAAGCAAACGAGCCCAAACTGGACTATCTTAGTCCTTTCCACCAGGTTGTTCCAGTGGCAATCATCTGATACCTTCGTCAGACTCTCGTCATCATATGAAGCAGAAAGTGCTTAAGCCACCAAAGCAAACGAGCCCAAACTGGACTGTGTTAGTCCTTTCCATCAGGGTGTTCCATTGGCAATCATCTGATAAATTCGTAAGACCCTGGTCATCATATGAAGCAGAAAGTGCTTAAGCCACCAAAGCAAACGAGCCCAAACTGGACTGTGTTAGTCCTTTCCATCAGGGTGTTCCATTGGCAATCATCTGATAAATTCGTAAGACCCTGGTCATCATATGAAGCAGAAAGTGCTTAAGCCACCAAAGCAAACGAGCCCAAACTAGACTGTTGTAGTCCTTTCCACCAGGGTGTTCCATGGGAAATCATCTGATACCTTCGTCAGACCCTCGTCATCATATGTAGCAGAAAGTGCTCAAGACACCATAAAAAAACCAGCCCAAACTGGACTGTCTTAGTCCTTTCCACCAGGGTGTTCCAGTGGCAATCATCTGATACCTTCGTCAGACCCTCGTCATCATATGAAGCAGAAAGTGCTTAAGCCACCAAAGCAAACGAGCCCAAACTGGACTGTCTTAGTCCTTTCTACCAGGTTGTTCCAGTGCCAATCATCTGATACCTTCGTCAGACCCTCGTCATCATATGAAGCAGAAAGTGCTTAAGACACCAAAGCAAACGAGCCCAAACTGGACTGTGTTAGTCCTTTCCATCAGGGTGTTCCATTGGCAATCATCTGATACCTTCGTCAGACCCTCGTCATCATATGAAGCAGAAAGTGCTTAAGCCACCAAAGCAAACGAGCCCAAACTGGACTGTCTTAGTCCTTTCTACCAGGTTGTTCCAGTGCCAATCATCTGATACCTTCGTCAGACCCTCGTCATCATATGAAGCAGAAAGTGCTTAAGACACCAAAGCAAACGAGCCCAAACTGGACTGTGTTAGTCCTTTCCATCAGGGTGTTCCATTGGCAATCATCTGATACCTTCGTCAGACCCTCGTCATCATATGAAGCAGAAAGTGCTTAAGAAACTAAAGCAAACGAGCCCAAACTGGACTGTCTTAGTCCTTTCCACCAGGGTGTTCCAGTGGCAATCATCTGATACCTTCATCAGACCCTCGTTGTCATATGAAGCAGAAAGTGCTTAAGACACCAAAGCAAACGAGCCCAAACTGGACTGTCTTAGTCCTTTCCACCAGGTTGTTCCAGTGGCAATCATCTGATACCTTCGTCAGACTCTCGTCATCATATGAAGCAGAAAGTGCTTAAGATACCAAAGTAAACGAGCCCAAACTGGACTGTCTTAGTCCTTTCCATCAGGGTGTTCCAGTGGCAATCATCTGATACCTTCGTCAGATATCATCTGAAACAGAAAGTGCTTAAGACACCAAAGCAAACGAGCCTAATTTGGACTTTCATGCTTTAAACAGTAATGTTAGGTTTAAATTTCCGGTTGAATAATATCGACCCCAAATATTTTTTTAAGTCTCTATGTTTTGGGGAAATATCTATGCACTGGTATCACAAGCATCGTGCACACAAATGTAAATGGTGTAAGCAATACACCCTCGATAGGCGGCTCACTCACACACGTAAAACGTTTTTGCTTCAAATTGAACGATGCGCTTAGTATTTGAACACGGAATCTAGAGGTATATAATCTAAGAAAATACGTTTGAAATACTGAAAATGAAAAAGATTGTTCATGTCATAATCCTAATGTTAAATTATACAAAAGACGGTCACAACGATAGAGACCTGGTTTTTCATGATACGGTCAATTTCACGATCGAAATATACAATAAATAACATTTATCATAATCATCATCATCTTCAAGCGCTCTTTTCCCCTCTTTTCGTAATTTCTCATTATTAGATTGTAAACATTCTTTGTTACACGCTACCTACATAATAAGTCAATTATAAAATTTGATTAAATTTTAATTCAATGCGCCATGGCACCCTGAGATAACGTAATTTGAAAAAGTCAAGCCAAGTCAAGTCAAGGATCGACTTTTCAAATTCTCGATTCTCGTTTTTAAAAATTGCTCTTCCCAACGAATCCGATCATTAAATAAATAGTGCTGGATCGTCACGTGCTTAGGCGTATAGCCGTAAGCATCGCAGTCATTTTTAGGGTTCCGTACCTCAAAAGGAAAAAACGGAGCCGCCGCTTCCAACCGGTCTTTTAGGAAATCTATGGGGAGGCCTAAGTGCAGCAGTGGACTTCTTGTGCGGCCTGCATCCAGCGTCTTCCTGCCACTTGAATGATATCCTCTGTCCACCTTGTGGCTAGTCTTCCTAAGTACGCTGCGCTTGCCGGTTCATGATCTCCATTCGAACTTGACTTGTATTATTTTTTTATACACAAAACAACATATACAATAATACCTAAGAAATGAAATTAATAACTCATACTTACTTAAATTACAGGCAGTTGGCAATGACCGAGTATTGTAGTCGATTTGTGTTATTATACTCATGCCATATTCATAATAAATATATGAAAGAGCAGGCGAGAAAGATATAGAAAATAAATATAAGTAATCAAATAGTGACGTTTCAGTTACGAGTAATGCCACCATTATCAACCAGATTACTACGCCGTAGTAGTAACAAACTTTCATTTGTTTCAAGTTTTCCTAAAAAACAGAAAGTATAAGTTTTACTCACTTCAAAAAGACGTTGTTTTTTTTTGTGTTTTTTATATCTGTTAGCTCATAACTTCGTCATTAATAAACAATCTTTATTAAACTACTATATAACATTATTATTATATATTTTATTTTGTTTAGGTACAAAACAATTAACAAATTAAACCTATTCACTTAAAAAACTAATCCTTATAAAAACACTATAAATTTGTTAATCTAAATATTGTACACAGCTTTTAACGATATTATGTTATCAAAATAACAACATGAGACTAAATGGTTATATTATATATTTTGTGAAGTACTATTTTAAAGCTACACAAGTTCAGTTGAAATATATCAATTTCGGAGGAGATTTCGTTTAATTTAATTTTATTGGTTGATATAATAAATCGAATCAAAAATGTTTTTTTTTTTGGTGGAGAGTATAGATTTTCATATTAAATAGAAATTTCATTGAAATCAGTTACATTTACTCACATAAATTATAATCACTTAGTAAGTATTATACATGAGTGAGTACTTATATCTTGAGGTTAATTGGTGCTTTAACCGACTTCAATAAGGAGGAGGATTCTTAATTCGGTTGTATTTTTTTTAAATGATACCGCATAACTCCGTCATAATATAAACCGATTTGGAAAGTTATAAGGTTATACCTATATAAATATACTTTCAGATTGGTCTCACAAAAATTTCATCACAGTCAGTTTTCAACCGACTTCAAAAAAGTAGGAGATTCTCAGTTCAACTGTATTTTTTATTTTTTTTAAGTTTGTTACCTCAGAACTTTCGACTGGGTGAACCGATTTTGATGGTTCTTTTTTTATTTGAAAGCTGGTGCTTCCCGTGTGGTCCCACTTTAATTTGGTCCAGTTCTGACAATAGCATCCATGAGAGGCGGTTGCTTCAGTTTTTTAAAAAATTATTTGGTTTTAACTCAATGTTGAATAAGAAATACGATAATGACCTATGACTTTTCGACCAATTTTTTTTCAACTATATTTTATTTATTAGTTATGATTTAATTAACATGTTGTTTGTACCAAACTGGGACTTCTTGACCTTATATCTTGACAATCTCTTGACCGATAATGGTCATAATTGTTAATTCATCATCATAAATAAATCATATAAGGTCATAAATGTTATTGTGAATTACTTACTAGTAAAAATATAAAATTACCTGTTTGGCAGATGAAACCAGTTTTAAATCCATTACTGCATTCAGTATCAAAATGACTGATATAAACATTCTTAGAAGTAATGGATGATATGTATATGCGTATTCAATTGTCAAAACCAGCACATACGTGGCACTTGTCACCTGAAAAATATAAAATTCTATGAATTAAACTCTTATAGCGAAATATTTTGATGTAATTTAATATTTCTAACTGCGACCCGCAGTTAAACAGTAAATTTTACATTGCATTTTACAAACACTACACTTTTTTTAACTATCACGGTCATTAATTAAAACACTATTATTATTAACGGGATATTTACCGTGGTTTGCGTTAATTTACTATAATTTATTAATTGGATAGAATTTCACAAGCCGGAAATTGTGTCTACTGAACGTCACTACATACCTAGGCTGGTGAAGGAAGCCATTGAAATCTCGAAATGCCCAAAAATCAATCGAGGTGATGGTTTTCAACTAGCCAGTGCATGGAATCCAGTATTAGGTAATCTTAGAAATAAAGATACGCGTCCAAAATGTGTCCAAAAGAAGACATGCAGTGATATTGTGTGTTTTGTCGGGACTATCAATCGAGTTCGAGTGCCAGTGATAACGCTCTTCGCAGTAAAAGACAAAGAAAGAGGGTAGACAGATATGTCTACTCTTAACCGTATCATCCACCTGCATTCTTCAGTCGCCCGTGAACATGGTGCATGTAACTGTGCCGAAATATCGGGAGCTCAAAATTAACGAAAACCACGGTAAATATCCCGTTAATAATAATAGTGTTTTAACACTACACTTGCACTACAATTTTATTATCTGAACTATAAAGATCGTTTCAGCTATAAGAAGTTAACTGCTAGCTGGACATAGGCCATGGGTTTCCAAAAAGACCGGTTGGAACTAATCGTTATTAAATTTAGCACAGGAATTTTTAGGGCCTAGAGAAGGACATAGACTATATTTTATCATCATCATCATCGTCACTGCTTTTCATCACCAAGTGGGTGAAACCGCGGAGCGCAGCTAGTTTTATGTTATATATGCTACTAGTATGATTTTTTCATAACTCCAAAGTCAATCGTTTAGCCGAAATCATTCATTCCCAATTAAGTAAGGTGTACGAGATGTACCCAAAAAACAAATTGTTGTGGCGAAACTATAAGAGTTCCTTGTTTACTACGGAACCCTAAAAAGAAGATTTGCCTAATGGATAACATTAAAACGATAAATAGGCTTCGTACTACATATTTGGAGCAACTGTATTATGAAATATATTATGATAGCTGTTTACGTACCAATCTAAAATAAGCAATTGCCAGTAAACCCTCCTTCAGGGGTACACAAAGACAACACTTTGTTAAAATACATATACCCATGTTGTTCCTAAAATGTCGTTCAAAACTACTTTATCGCACTTCTACAGATGTAAAATTAGTGAATGTCTCTAATAGACAATAATCTATCTGCATTAATATGCGGAAATAGCTAAGTTACCGGAATCAACAGGCTGCCTACGATGAATTATTGATTGGGTGTTCTGTTCAGAAGATGTTTCCCTCTAAACACAGCCGAGCGTTGCAATCGTTTTATGCAGTAAGTGTTGCTAGCAAGAATATTTTTGAGTTTTAAATTAAACACATTTATTTGAATTATTATCTAGTTTCTTGGAAGTCGCACTGGCATCGCATAAACAATGAACAAAATAAATGACCTGGACAATCGGTGACAAATAACAATGACAAAATAAATATTCCTGTGAAATATTGCATATAGAGAAGGCTCAATACTTTCTCTTTCATTCCCCAGTAAAATACTACTTATTGTGAGCTTTTTGAATGTGTCGGTTTCTTTTTACCTACTTCAAAAAGAAGTAATTCAAATTCAAAAACATTTATTTGCTTGAATAAAGGTTAGTACAGATCTTTTCACTTCAGCTGGGAACCAAAACTTTTTAGGCGAATTTTGATTAAGTACAGAGTGGCCGCACAAAGCAACGTTGACAGCCTCAAACGCCGGCGGTTTACTGACTACTACAAAATGAACGGGACGCTCGCTCGGATCCGAGTGGGAGGCGCCGTTACTATAGCCCCGCCTTCTCAGATCCGAGTGGTGAGCAAGGAATGTGTAAATATTTTTATGATGTATATTTTTAGGGACCCTATTACTAAGACTTCGCTGTCTGTCTGTCTGTCTGTCTGTCTGTCTGTCTGTCTCCAGGCTGTATCTCATAAACCGTGATAGCTAGAAAGCTGAAATTTTCACAAATGATGTATTTCCGTTGCCGCTACAACAACAAATACTAAAAATTAAAAAAAAAAATATTAAGGGGGGTCCCCATACAATAAACATGTTTTTTTCGTATTTTTTTTGCTCAATATTAAAAACGGTAACAGGTAGATGCTTCAAATTTTCACAGAATATTTACTTGTATATTACTTTTCAAAATAAATAATTAAATAACAATAAAGTAAATATTAAAGGGGGGCTCCCATACAACAAACGTAATTTTTAAGCAATTTTTACTCGATCTTAATTAACAGGTAGAAACTTGAATATTTTAAAGTAAATATTTAGAAATATATTAACTATAAAAATAAATACCTAATCTAATACATAAAAACTCACAAAATGAAAATAATCCGTGCATCTAAACGCGGTGCGAGCGCCGCGCCGCGGTGTGGTGGTGGCGCGAGCGCGAGGCGGTTGCTAAGCAACGGCCGTGCGGGTAGCGGGGGAGGTAACATCACGGAGCGAGCCATAGCCGCGCGTATTCGCGCGCATAAAGTAACTTATATATATTCGCGCGAGCGTCGTTATGCTGCCCGGATGTGTATCGAAAACCTACCTATAAGTTTGCAATTTACTACTTGGAATTTCGTTGATTTCTCGTTATTTTATAAACAGAACTAAACTTTGTAGTATTATAGATGATAGTACGGAACCCTTCGTGCGCGAGTCCGACTCGCACTTGGCCGATTATTTCGGCTTATGAAGGAAAATATAAAATAAATGTATGATTTCCCCCTTTTATTTAGTTTGTACGGAACCCTCGGTGGGCGAGTCTGACTCACACTTGTCCGGTTTTTATTTTATAGTTCCAGACGCAAAAATAGGATTATAAGAGAGAGAAGAGTGTGGGAGAGAAGTGTGTGGTTTCATGTTTGTCTTTACGTTGCTCATTTGGCAAACAGATGAATAAATTTTAGTTTGAATTTACATAGGAAATGAAATTTATTTGCAAGAATGTAGGTAAATAAGGTCTTAGAAATTAATTACAATTTTCCATTACATTCGATCATTTCTGAAGTACAAATATTTGATAGTGAATCAATATGAAATAAATAATATTAAATTAGAATTGATACTGTCAGCGTGGGTAACTTTATACACACTTTTTCATATTTTTGACGATAACAGAGTATTATTGTATGAGTCTATTATTATTTTACTTATTTAAGCGTGTTCTTTCGTGGTCAATTTTAAAGTAAAGAAGTGACAAGTCCAATAGTATAGAAAATATTTAAGAAAATCACGTTTAAATGGCTTGTCAAAGTTAAACGCGAGTGTGGGTAAAATTGACTCCCATTCATTTCGATGGCGGAAAATCTTCATAAACGGTGATTTACGTTATTTAGGTTGGATTTATTTTACTTTTTTTGATGTAAAAAACATAGATCTATCAAACTAAATCAATTTGTCATGTTAATTTTCATGGGAAATGTCGTTTAAAAACTTTGAACTACCAGCGAGCGAAATAAAAATAAATAAAATAGTTTAATTAAACTTTTTTTTACTAATGAAATAATTTCTTAAAAATCAAATAAAGCCAAAAAATCTACAATTATTTGACTGTTGAATGACATCACTATCAACTATAAGTTCTAAGATTAATAGTGATCAATATCAAATTTAAAAAAGATTCACCCCATTCCATGAACTGCAGACCTATTGTTTTCTTTGTTTCTTGAGTTCACTTTTGTTTGGTTTTTAGAAGATTAGTTTTCGGGTATGTACTAACTAAAAACAATTTAAAAAATTCAGTCAAGTGCATGTCGGGCCACGCGCAATGTAGGGTTTCGTAGTTCCATATCACAATTTATGTCTATGTCAATATTATGCGAACTTAAAATAGAGTTGTTTGATACTAAGTATATTCTAGTTAAGCTAAGTTGATCCACTATTACTCGAATATTTTTCCTTACAATTTCGTTAGGAAAATTAATTGGATTTTTTTCAGTATACCTATTCGACAAAAACCATTTAGCTGGTAGAGGGGAGAGACACTTGACCCTAAGAAAAATTATCATTTTAAAGCCTAATATTTTGCAGAAGAGACGAAGACAAATATGGAATACTAAATTGAATAATATATTTTGGAATTACCTATCCAATTACAGCCAACACCAAGGGGTATACGACAAAAAAATCATCCCTACTTTACGCGTACCTAGAGGAATTACAAGGGTACCTCCCTTGTAATTACTCTATTTCCATAGAAAGTGTTTTCAAGATATATTTTAATTACGCCGATAATGTAGTAAAATTTATGTTGGCACTTGATAACGAGGCCCTAGAAATGTAGAAAGTGCTAAAGTGAAGCAATGTAAGCGCAGTTGGTTGTGTATTCAACTTTCATATTGGAAAGCACCTTTTGAAAAAGAAACTGCGAGCTAATCTTCCGTGTAGGAAAAATATCAATAACAAACTGAATTATAAATAAATAAATAAATATTGGTGGACATTTCACACAACACCATCTAGCCCAAACTAAGCAAAGCTTGTACTATGGAAACTAGATGGTTGATAGAATACATATATACTTTTTTTTTGTAAATACATACTTATGATACATAGAAACACCCAGACACAGAACAAACATCCATGCTCATCACACAAATGCCCTGGGTGGGGATCAAACCAGGATTTTGAGTATTAGTTTTGCAGCCAAGGTGTTTGACTATAGCTTTTCCACTTGAGATTTGTAGTCTCAAGTGGAAAAGCTATCGTCAAACACCTAACGATGCCATGACTATCAATCAACTACCTACTTGAGAGCCAGTTCTTATTCCGTGTTATGTATGCTTTACCATCTTCGACCACATTATGTTGCTTAAAACATCTCTGTCAGACATAGAAGTGAAATAATTCACATTATTAATGCATTTTTAGGTGTATAATTAACTGAAACTCTATTGTCCAATGTTACCCACAATTAAAGAAAATACGTTGACTTTTTTGTTTACAATATTTTTACGTGGTAAAACTAAATAAGACTAAGAAATATTGTTTAAAACGGTAAGATAGATCAATGTTTTATCCTTAGAAAATAAAACTCATGGGATTTAAACAAGTTTTGTATAATTAAATCAGAAATCTTGGACATACATTTTTCAGTCACAAATTCTTGTGTTTAGAAAATGGTGGAAAACTTTTAAAACTTCCATCACATTAGTCAACTTTATGCATAAATTAACATTTATAATGTTTGGCGACTACCTACAACTCACGCATTCATCAATAAATTTAATTACTCATCTTTTGGTAAAAAAAAACAAGAATCTTTAAACCAGGCTATGTCCAAAGTTTAACGCAAAGTCAAAGTTACCCACGCTGACAGTAATAGTAGGTATACTATATATTATGTAAATTAAATCAAACATAAATAACTGTGCTGTCTAAAAGTAGGCACTACAGTAGTAAAAATATAATAACGTGACGAAAATAACACTTTCACGAAAAAGACGTGCAGCATGAGATCGATCTAAAAATCGGTTTTTCCAACTCAAAAAAACAATTTCCGATTAATCGATTAATAATCGACATGTCACATGCCGCTTTCAATCAATGGTACGTTTGGGATGATCAACTGATACCCTATGGAATGGAAATGTCAAAATTATTCGATATCTGGGAAACCTGAATCGCTAATTCCGGAATCCGTGTGAAATCCTTCGAGATCTCTCTCCATATCGAACATCGCATCGAATCGAATAGAATCAGAATAAGGGCGCAGTTCCTTGGCTATGCCTTGTATCAGAGACAAGAAAAAAAGTTAAAGAATGAATAGAAATGACAATGGCATCCATCCCTTCCTCAGAAACCAACGATTGGTTTTTGGCGGAAACGTCTTAGTAACGTGTTGTTGCTTTGTTTTATTTTCCTAAACTTGTGTTATTTTGAACATTAATGCTATAAAAATGGTGGTGTTTTATTAATTAAGTGTTCGATAAAGTGCGTGAGTGTGGGCAAGTGAAATAAAGCAGTAAATCGTGTGATTTCACGTTGTCGGCAAAACTCCATAGAAGCTTCTAGTAAAGTCACCACTTTACTGAAGCAAGACTCGACTTATAAATTGAATGTATACATGACTTAGATTGTGACTAGAACATTTACAACTTGTTTTATTCAAGAAACTTGAAAAAAATCCTAATACTTGACACTGGCAAATGCTTTAATGCGGGTCCAATAAAAAAAAAAGAAGAAGAAGAATCCCTCCCTCAGGAGTTTTGGCGGGAACGCCGGGAACGTCTTAGTAGCATATGTTGCTTTGTTTTATTTTTCTAACCTTGTTAATTTTGAACATTAATGCTATAAGAATGGTGGTGTTTTATTCATTGGGTGTTCGATCAAGTGCGTGAGGGTGGGCAAGTGAAATAAAGCAGTGAAACATGTGATTCTACGTTGTCGGCAAAACTCCATAGAAGATTCTAGTAAAGTCGCCATCACTTTACTAAAGCAGGACTCGACATATAAATTGACTGTATACGTGACTTAGATTGTGACTAGAACATTTACAACTTGTTTTATTCAAGAAACTTGAAAAAATCCTAATACTTGACACTGGCAAATGCTTTAATGCGGGTCCAATACAAAAAAGAAGAAGACGATCCCTCCATCAACCCTCAATACTTTTTTTTTTCGGCATTTCGCTCGCATTACGCATTCACGACCGACCGCCGCGCGCGTGAACGTACGTCGGAGGCCGGAGCATTTTTTTTTTATTGTTTAAGTCTTTTGTGGTGTTTTAGTTGTTTTAATATTGAATTTTTGCAATGGACAGGTGAGTTCTGAACAGATTTATAGTAATATAATATTTATAGACTTTTGTTGTGTGTATATCTAAATATTTGGTCAAATCCGAAGCCGGGTCGCTAACCGCCACGCGTACTAATTATTGTCGGTTTTGTTTCGAAATATATTTTACTAAATTCAGCGAAATAATTCTACTACCATCAATAGTGTATATCTAATTACGAAATACAAGTGTTCAATATATAGTTTTTGGTGATAAATTTCTCGTAATTTGACCCAGAATGCATACGTGCCCGAGCGCGGCCATCTTGTGTCGCGTCGGAATGGAATAGCTACTTTTTGTCAAGGATCGAGCGCCGCTGGATATGGCCTATTTTGTTTTTGTTTTTACTCAGCTATGCAAAGATTGTTATGTTTTTCTAGTGCATACATGTGTGTATGTGTTTGAGCATTTTTTTTATTGTAGGTACACAATAAAAATTAATTAAATTATTATTATTATTTTTAATTTGTTTGTTTTTTGTTTGTTTTGATATAGACTACCGTTTTTTGTATGCAAGTATGTATTTGTTTTTTTTTGTTTTTTATAGAGAATCGAATAGGGGAGTGCGCACCCGTGGAGGGCCTCGTGGACGCGGGAGGAGGCTGCGAACACGAGGCGGAAGGGGTGGGAGGAGAGGCCAAAGCCGGAACATCCCTGTCGACAAGTTGGTTTTATTTGATTTTTAATTATTCTAGAGAATGCCCATTTTTAATCTTTTACAGTGAAAAGCTGCTTTTTGCAGTCGGATATTTTGTTTTGTTTTCTAACATAGTTTAATTATATATATTTAATCATTTACAGTGAACAATTTTGAAATCTTTTATTTGTTTTAGCTCACCGCTGGTGTTAATAGAGGATGTGCCCTTGCGCTCTTCTATCGAGCGCCCTCTGCATGTTAAAAGGAGAAGGACGTGGAGCCCGTAAGTTTTTGTAGACGCTATATTTATTAGTTGTAGATGTTGTTTTATATTGTTAAATCAAATGTCATTGAATTTAAATAGATCGCCACGATCCTCTGTGGTGCCGTCGCCGCAGACCGCTGCAGCATCAACATCTGTTGATGCTGCTTCTGTTGGCGCCGAGGACCAGCCACCTTCTCCAGCATGGTAAATATCACCGTAATGACTAAGTAAAATTTGTAACTTAAAGGGAGTAATATTAACGATGATTCTTTTCTTTTTTTCAGTTTCGTCGAGTGCGAGCCGATTCCAAGCCTGTCGGTATCGACGGGCTCGATGTCGTCCGGCCCGCAGCCATCGACATCGCAGGCGTCCGGCCACGCTCCGCAATTGTAAGTGTCATCGTAATGAATATGCCAACTTTATAACTTTTAGAGGGAATATTAACGATAGTTTTTTTTTTAGATCGCGAAGGGATTTTGCGAGTGGCGCCGAAATAGATGGATTTATGGATTTTGGTAAATTGTCTCATTATTTTCTTTATTTTTTTTTACCCGACTGAGTACAAAGTATATATTGTCTTATCACCGATTACTCCGCCATCCCTGAACCAATTCCTGTGTTTCTTGAATAAAATTATCCCACCAAAAACATTTTATGTAAAATTGGCCATGTCTCGCATTGTCATGCCACTTTTACTGACAAAAAGATATCAGATGAGATCTGACTGAATCTGAAGAGCCAAGCCGCTAACTCTACAAAATCTAACGCTACAATACTTATCTCTGTAAGCCTTCAATCTTGGTCAAAAAGCATGACTTGGCCGTTTTCCGCTGTCAGTTACAAACATATGTCGCATAACATGTCGTACCATCGTCCATACATATATAAGGAATAAATAGAAAGAGAAATTAAAATCTCTGCTCTTCAATACCCCTTCTCTCAGGGCCGTAGCCAGGAATTCATTTCGGGGGGGGGTTCAGCAATGGACATGGGCATAGCTTATAGCCTTCTCATAGCTTGGGGCAGAGTCTGTGGCCATGTCCCATATCTTACGTATAATGTGCGAGCATAAAAAATAACAGCACTTTAATAAAAAGAGCGCTTTAACGTCCCAAATGAATACCAAGTTTGTCATAGCAAAATGTACTATTATGTTTGGGTAGTAATAAAAAAAAATTGCAGTGCTTTTATAGTAATATGCTTTGTTTCTCGTATTAGTGAACCCACGGTACTTCTCTGTTAAAATTGTAATAAAGCGCGTGCGAAGCGAGCGCGAAAATTTTAGTGGTGTTTTATAGTAATATGCTTTATTTCTCGTATTAGTGAATTCATAGTACTTCCATGTCAACATAATATGAATCAGCGAGCACGATTTTTTTTTGTGTAATATGCAAAATTTTCGTATTTGTGAACTCACAGTACTTCTATGTCAAAATAGTAATAAATGCGCGAGCGCGAAAAATGTTGTGGTGTTTTTATAGTAATATGCTTTATTTCTCGTATAGTGAACTCATAGTACTTCCATGTGAAAATAATATAATAATATTAATGCGCGAGCGAAGCGAGCGCGAAAATTGTTTAGTAGTGTTTTATAGTAATATGCAAAATTTCTCGTATTTGTGAACTCACAGTACTTCTATGTCAAATAGTAATAGTGCGCGAGCGCGAAAATTTTAGTGGTGTTTTTATAGTAATATGCTTTATTTCTCGTATTAATGAACCCACAGTACTTCCATGTCAATATAAAAGATTTTTTAAAGGTTTTTAATATTAAATCATGGAAGTGATTTGATTCATTGATCGTGTTAGCGAGTCCTGGATTTTCGTGGACCAGATGAATCAAACAAGTAACTGTGTTAAAAGGAAATACCCGACTGGTAAAGAGCGACTTAACGCTATCAGAAATTATAAATACAACCATTTGAATGCATTGATTGCCAATTTAATAATCGTAAATATAAATATATGACTTTATAGAAAATTACAAACATACCTACAAGAACGCGCAAAATTTTTTGGTTAGTGGCTATTTGCTCGTATTAGAAAGTTCACGGCACTTTAATGATCAATACAAATAAAGATCAATATGAAACAGAAACAATCATGTGCGAGCGAAGCGAGCGCGAAACTTTCTGAAGCATTTTATAAAATTATTGAAGCATGGAAGAATTTTTATAATGGCCAGGATTTCGGGGGGGGGGGGGGGGGGGGGGGGGGGTTTGGACCCACTTTGCATTATTGTTCTTTGAAAAATCTTTACAAGTGTGAATATTTTCATTGGGCGCCTTAGTGAAGTGGTTCACGTTTTTCTTTGCAAAAGTGGCAAGTGTCTTTTTTTTATTTATTTAAAATCTATTGATGTTCAATTTCAAGTTAGGTTAATGTGACTATACGTTTGTTTGATTAGGAAGCGAGCCAGAAAGCAGCGACGACGACGAGGTTCATGAGGTTCTTCTGAGGTCTTGGCAGCTGCAGATTGTAGATGAGATGCTGACGGATGAGCCCCCCGTCGTCGACGACTCCAGCCAAGTCTTCGAGGAACCCGAGTCGCCGCCATCTGCCGCTTACACTCCAGCAGTATACCCCCAAGGAATGTATGAGTTTGAGTGGAAATCTTTTCCGGACTCCCCGATTCCACCTGAGTCGAGGAGGGAAATCTTTTCTCAAAGTAATGTCGGTCCGACACTCCCGGTGGAGGACCCATATGATGCTTTTATAGCCATATGGGATCGTCCTATCGTCGAAATAATTGTCCGGGAAACAAATAAGTACGCGCAACATCTGACGCGTAAAATGATTGAACAAAATTTACTCCAACCTGTTAGTCGCATTGGCGAATGGTACGACACAAGCGTAGACGAAATTTATTTATTTATAGGGTTAATCTTAGCTATGGGCGTTGTTGTTAAGTCTCGCATAGACGAGTATTGGTCTAAGGCAAAATCCGTTGCTTCAACGCCTGGGTTTAATTCAATCATGTCCCACAGGCGTTTTGAGATCTTGTGCAGGTGTTTACATTTCAGCGATAACGAGAGCATGGTTGAATTAAATCTAGACAGAGCTCAGGCAAAACTGTACAAAATACAACCGATCATTGACCACCTGAACAAAAAGTTCCAGGAGCTTTATGTATTGGACAGAAATCTTGCGCTGGACGAATCACTTTTACAGTGGAAGGGTCTGTTAAATATCAACCAACGCATCCCCAACAAAAGGGCTAAAATTGGTATCAAAAGCTATGAGTTATGTGAATCGCAGACAGGATACCTGTGGCGTTTTGAAATCCACGCACACGACAGACTAAACACGCCGGCCTCATCATCTGACCCCGTGAGTGCGCCAATCCCTTCGATTGTGTTGAGGATGGTGCAGGGGCTGGAGCACAAAGGGTACACATTATGGATGGACAATTATTATAATTCTCCGGCTTTAGCTAGGAAGTTGAAAACGATCGGTTTTGATTGCGCAGGGACTTTGAGAACAAAGCGGCGGTTTGTTCCAAAGTCCCTGAACACTTTAACAAAAACAATGATGCAGCCAGGTCAGATCACTGGGAGTACCTCAGGCGATGTAGACCTGTTGGTTTGGAGAGATCAGAACCGGGTTGCCGCGATATCTACATATCACGGCATCTCAGCTTGCCTCGTCCAAGGGAAGCTCAAGCCGGTTCTGATCCAAGATTACAACATCATGATGGGTGGTGTGGACAAAAAGGATCAAATGTTAGCCATGTACCCCATTGAGAGGAAGAGAACAAAAGTGTGGTATAAAAAATTGTTTCGGCGATTACTCAATGTGTCCGTGTTGAATGCATACATTATCAGTAAAGGATCAGGCTCTCGGAAGACGCATCGGGATTTCCGATGGGTTTTGATGAATAGCCTTATTGAGCGTCACACAGTAAGACCCGTCGTCGTGCCTTTTGAGCCACGCACCCGCGTAAATGTATACGACGCCCGAACCCACTATCCAGAAGAATATCCGTTAAACCAGCAAACCAGGAGTCGGCTTCGGCGGCAATGCACGATTTGCAAAAAGAAAGTGGGTACTTACTGTGTGGGCTGCGCAAAGACAGTCTGTATGTCACGATGTTTTGTTTCTTTACATAATTTACATTAATTATGTAAATAAACAATATGTCAGTACATACAGCCTGTCTTGGCGTTCATCATCAAATTTCATCAATATCCGTTCAGTTCCTACAACACTATTCACCAAATTTCATCTACATAAGTTCAGCCATTCAGAGTCAAAAGCCGAAATAATTTTTTATACCTGTTCAAATCCTTTCTCATCGAATTTCATCAAGACCAGTTCAGCCGATCCGTCCTAATGTCCACAGCCTGTTTACCAAATTTCATCTATATCAGTTTAGTTATTACAAAGCTGCATCACCAAATTTCGTCAATATCCGTTCAGTCGTTAAAAACCTACCTACATTACCAAATTTCATCTACATCAGTTCAGCCGTTCAGAATCAAAAGCCAGTCGTTTTCAAACCTATCTAAAGCCTTTCTCATCGAATTTCGTCAAGATCAGTTCAGCCGATCCATCCTAATGTCCACAGCGTGTTTTCCAAATTTCGTCTATATTCGTTCAGTCGTTTAGTTTTCAGTCGTCTATTCGTGGAAGGTAGCCACAAACTACAGTCAAAATTTGCTATTATGACATCGAAGGGGCCACTTACAATTGGTCAGAAAATCTATATTTACATAAATCAGTGATGCTATTTAGATACATTTTTTACATAAGTTTTTGTAGTAAAATTTTTAGTAAAACTTTTAACTTTGTACACGTCAATAAACAACTGAGTGCACGTGATTAACTGTGTATCTTGTTTCTGAGTAATTACAATATACCCTACAATCGGCATTTCATTGATGTTTATTGTTTAACCGTGCCAGATGTGAGTGTTGTTATCTACTTATATTTTTTTATGCGATGTCCTTTTAGAAAGTTTTGACTAAATCACATTGATAAAAACTTAAAACGCCCTTAATTTGTTTTAAAATAAATACTTCTGAATATTTGAAAAAGCCACATTACAAAATTTTCTGTCGAATAAAGCCAAGAACGCCACCGTTTACAATGTTTATTGTTAGAAACGGCCCCAACCGCCTGCGGGCCCTTATTCCACATAAAATCACGTCGTAACTTCTTCTTCCTGAAAACCTCGGGTGTTGTAATTGTTGCTATTTTTACGGATACGACGACATGGTCACAGCGTATCTTGGCAAATTTCATCAAAACCAGTTCAGTTCAGTCATCACATAACTGTAGCATTGTGAAATCACATTTTAGCTCACAGAATTTCATCAATATCAGTTCAGCCTTTACATGTCCATCACATACTCACCGAATTTCATAAAGACCAGTTTAGCCGCTTACATGTCCAATACATTTTAACAGATTTCGTCAAAACCAGTTCAGTCATTACATTTTGCACTTTTTTGCCTGATTTACCCAAATTTCATCAATATCCGTTCAGTCGGCACTCGTCTACGCCGTATCTCGTCCAATTTCATCAATATCCGTTCAGACTTTACTCGTCCACGCCGTATCTCGTCCAATTTCATCAAGGTCAGTTCAGCCGTTACTCGTCCACGTCGTATCTCGTAAAATTTCATCAAAATCCGTTCAGTCGTACATTTTGTTCGTCAGATTTATAAAAAAAAATGCGCGTATTTATTGTGTGTATGTGTGTGTTTGTGTATATATATTTTTTAAATATTCTCGCATTGTGTACAAAAACATGTCAATATATTGTTTATTTTTTCGCATTTAAAAAAAAAAACAAAATTCTTTATTTTTGCTTGTTAATGTGTATACATCATAAGGTCTTACAGCTAAGTTTTATACAACAACATGATGTACCTACGTTTATTTTTTCGCATTTTATACAAAAGCATGATGAGTCATAAAAATACGCACTCAAACATCCTTACCATTTTACTGTACAAAACCAACTACGCTCATCTGTGACCTGGAACCGCAGATGTCACTTCCATTTGATTATTTAGCGAGCGCGCTTGTATTGGTTTTGTATGGCGAATTCGTTCGTATTTCCTAATGATTTGTGAATGTTTTTTGTATCGGGACTGGTATGTTTTTTGTAGTAAGTTTCACTGTTTTTATGAATGTATAAACATATTTTGAAATAAAGCAAGGAATCTTGCTCTATAACGTAATATTTGTCATGCCGTCTTTTGTTTATTCTGTTGTTTAAAATTCTATAGAAATAAAACTAAACATTTGTATTAGCTAAATTGTTGTTTATAATAAGCCAGTGATGTAAAACTATTTAATAAACAAAAGAACAGAGACACTTCTCTTTGAAAGTTTCTCGGTATCGAGCTTGAAATATGACCCTATTTTTTGTTGATGTTCGGGCCGCGTCTCAAGGTGCCTTAAGTTTGTACAGCTCATTGTGTAAAAATATGGCATGGAAAGGTATCTGAATTTATGTTAAGGTGAATATTTGTGTTTTACATTTAAAATAAAACAATAATGTGTTTAAAAAATGGTTTTTATTTCGAATTATACCTACCCATTTATGTACGAGTAGGTATAAAAAAAGTGATCTCTCAACTTTAAGCCTAGATAGTGGATACTTTCATTTAAATAACAAAACATACGCATTTGATATTCAGTTAGCTCTATTCAGTAAGATTACAATGATAATTTACGATTATATATTATATATTGACGATTATAATTTACGTTTTATATAAGTATAGTTTCATACAAATTTTAGGAGATATCGCGGTTTTAGTGGCGCGTGGAAAAAATAAAATAAAATCGAGCTGCGTTCCGCGCACAATGGACAAGGCAAAAAAAAAACGCATCCCAAGGGAAATAATCATAGTGTTCACACGGTGCGCTGCGTCGACGCAACGCACACACGACTGAACTGCAGCCACCGAGACGAAGCGAGCGGGGGTGTACTCATTGCGACGCCGGACCGGAACAGCAGCGCTCAGTTGTTTGTGCGTTGATAGGTAAAGGCGGTTTTCACTTTGATTAGTGCGAGTGCAGGTGAATATTAATGCGACTGATTAGTGCAGGTGTGTAGTGCGAGTAGTATCCAATTCTGTTTAGTAAATTCAGTTATCAGCCGTCGGCCCGCAAGTATGGACGAACGCGGATTCTAACTCTGACGCAGCTAAAGAGTTGTTTGACTGTGTAAGTCATCTCAAGTGATCAATAGTTTAAGAATATACAATGGGACTGTCATGATTATAAATATAATAAAATTCCCAAAAATTAATATGAATAAAACAAAATAAAATTGGTTGTCTGTAAAGTCGGTTTACGAACGATAGTTTACCGTGACAATGTCATAACAAAACATGATGAAATTACGATGATGTCACGGGACAATGAGCGTAACGTAACGGGACAATGAGTCCTACTTTTTCGTGCGTGCAGCTGGCGTTCATCGATTTATTACACGTTGTCACGTCAAAAAAAATATGGACGAACCTCAAGAAACGCGCTTTCAATTGCAAGAAATTGTGAAAGAAAAATTAAAAACTCTACAAAACTACACGCTAAACACTAAACACTGCTGTCCAGATGCGTTTACTGTGTTTAGTGGCAGGCACGCTGCGAGCGAGCGGGAAGGGAGAGCTCGCGGGACGTGGTTACTCGCAGTCTACTCGCAAAAAAATAGAACACGCTGCTAATCAGATGACAACGCAGGTAACGCAGGTTACTCCACACTTGCACTAATCAATCGGTGTCCACACGTGTTTGCTACTAATCACTCAACACCTGCACTAATCACTAATGAAAGTGAAAACCAGCCTTAATACACGCGCAAGCTCATTTCGTTGTGCGATGTTTTTATAAAATGCTCGCCGCAACTGTGCGTCGCCGCTGCGACGACGGAACGTTACGACTGCATCGTAGTAACGCTGCGATGGCGCAGCGCCTGTGTGGCCGTGTATGCGTTAAAATATTTGCGTTACGACGACGCAACGCGCCGTGTAGACCGGCTGTAATATAGACCGCACTAGAAAGCAACGTCACAAATTTTCGATAAAACTTTCATTTCGAGCTAAGTACTTATGTTAATTATCATACTTACATAAAAATTATTTTTTCAAATAATTAACGTAAAATTGTTTTTTTTTGTGTATAAAAATTAACTTGGATCAATATGATTTTTTTGTAGAAAATTTGTGATGTTGCTTTCTAGTGGGGTCTTTTCAGGTCAGTCGATCATCTTCAAAAATGTTTATAAATATGCTCGAGCGAGATGGACGATGGTCGAACTATAGACACGTTTTTTTTTAAATATGATATGACGTCAATAAAATATTATTATTCAATAATTGACAAAGATAAATAGAAGTTTATTAAAAATCTTCTTATTAATAATAAAGTCTTATCTAATAATTATATAAGCCTTTTCTCATGCAAGCCGAATGCACCCGGTCGGTTTTTCATGATACGGTCAATTTCACAATCGAACTATACACACCATCATCATCTCAGCCATAAGAAGTCCACTGCTGGACATAGGCCTCCCCATGGATTTCCAAAAAGACTGATTTCGGGACGACGACAGAATAGACAAAATCATAGTCCTTGTGATATCGACATGTTGCACCACCTCGCAAAGTGGTTCATGTGATCGCGTTCAAGAAAACCGAGTTTTTTTAACATTACGTTCAATGGATTCAATGGATCGAGGGCCTCAAGATACAGGCTTTGGCGAGTTTGAGGTTGTATTTGTATTTTTAATGGAACGTAAACTTCGTCGCGGCGCGGCGCTGTCATGCCAGATTGTATTGTCATTGTCACACTGTCAATTATAGTTGTTTTGTTGACATTTCCATTAATAACTGATGAATTAAAAATACCACGAAACTTTGTGCGCGAAATTTGATGTCTATGGAAAATTTTTCCATAGACATCAAATTTCGCGCACAAAGTTTCGTGGTATTTTTAATTCATCAGTTATTTTCTTCGAATTCGAACTTGCTTTTTTATCATTCCTCGAGAATTCGTGATTATGTCGACCAAAACAATGATCGCGACCTTAAAAAGGAAGAGAGATCCTACCTTTACCAGTAGCGAAAAGGAGTTGCTACTTCAATTAGTGGAAACTCACTTTGCCATTATAGAATCTAAAAAAACCGATGCTGTGAGCATGAAAAATAAAATGGAAGAGTGGCGTAAAATCGCTTTAGAATTTAACGTGTCATCATCTATTTGTCCCAGAGACTCGATAGTTTTAAAAAATTGCTGGGAAAATATGAAGAAAAGAGCCAAGCAGGAACAGACTTCACGGAATCAACATTATTTGGGAACAGGTAAGTAGGTACTTAAACCACGCTTGTACCTATATTTTCAACAAGTAACTAAACCTAACAAATGCTATTCTTTTTTACAAACTGAATAATGAAAGTTTTTTTCGTGTCTAAAGCCATTCTGTAGTGGTAATTTTTCTATGGACTAGGTATTTTATTTCTAAAATAATGCTATAATTATGTACCTATTGTAGGAGGAGGTCCACCCAAAAAAGAACAAGAAGGCCCATTAATAAATAGAGTGTTGGAACTCGTACAGACACGAGTGTCTGGTTTCATCAATACCTTTGACACCGATAACATAAGGATTTTAGGTAATCATTTCTTTTATTCCGATTATTTTGCTGTAATAAATTATCAATGATCATTATGGTACTCAATCACAATCTATTTTTCAGCCTCCGATAGCTTATATTCACTGGTGAAATCGGCCTTTAGTAGTTTAAAACATAATGCTTCCAATTTTAAAAGATCAATTTTGTACTAGCCTAGCCTTATACGCTGTGGCTTTTCTATTTTGAAAGGGTAATGGAAGGTCTATTTTCATTGTTATCTAGTTTTAAAAAAAAGTTAAAAAGGCGGAGCAGGTAGTTAGGGGAGAATGGGGGAATTGGAGCCATGTAAGGAAAAGTTGAAATTAAAGCATATTTTTGTACTCGTTGTCTATATTTTTTGACATCAATCAGTCTTCCAACTATCTGGCTTTATATTACTTATAATGAAACATTAATAAACTAACACTTAAATAGGGAAAAATAACATTTTATAAAAAGTGTATTTCGCTCTCATTGCCCCACACGTCGGGCAATGAGAGCCACTTAAAACCCATAAGTGTAATGAGAGCCACTCATTAAAATTTACCAAATTAACTTTAATTTGATGTACTTATTAGGACTTTAAGTAATTACTGATAAACAAACCAAACCCAGTAATTATTTAAAAATTTGAAATCAACGTTAATAATAGTTTTTGTAATGGCAGCCCCACTAGCTTCCATTACCTGAATGTGAATTGTCTCCAAAGAAAAAAAAACAGTAAAAACACACATTGCAATATCGTCTTCGTTCTGCTTTTATCGTAATATAGACTCAATAAAGCATTAAATAAACTCTAAGCATAATTAAATATTAAAAGTTCAGGTACTTAATTCTGTTGATTTAATTTCATATTTTTTATAATAAAAAGTCATGAAAGTGACATTCATCTGCTGTCGTCATATTGTTGATATTAAGCCAGTTAGCGATGTTCGCGTCCAATAACCGATGACTTCCGAAGCTATTCGTGTGAATTCGGCGCAAATTGTACTTTCCTATACACGAGTATTGATATAGCTCCCATTACCCGCTAGCTCCTAATACCCTGTTCTCCCCTAATAGGTACTCGAAGTTGCTATACTCAATTGTTCAATTGAATTATACCAAGCGTGCATTTTAGATAGATTAAATATTGTTTTGATAGATTTTTCGTCAGAATATGCTTTGAATTAAGTAGTAACTAATGAAATACTGATTTCAGATTTCTTTCAAATTTTTTCAAACTAAATAATAAAAGGGTAGTGTTTGTGATCATTATCTATTATTATATTATATGAACTAAAAGCTTAAATCTAAAAAAAAAAACAAGTAAAACATTACAATAATCTTAATATTATGTTGATGCAAAGTATAGATGTCAAAAATCGAAATTACCGGGATATAAACGGCCGGGATAAGGTCGTTTAAGATAATCGGAAGTTTTAGGCATATAACCGACATTTTGGTTGTGGTGAACACTAAAAACTACTTTACCAAGGGTTAGAAAGATGAACGGGTTGTTAATATGTTGGTGAACTCCACCCTAATTAGTCGTACAGACACTACAGACATGGAATTTTAAGGACGTAGCTTAGAATACAAATCGCCTCAAGATTAGTGAAGTAACTATTAGTAAGCCTTTTAAGGCTTGGTAGGTCACTCCTTCGCTACAAACGCTATGTAAACATTTTTTTTTCTTCAAAATTTCACATCTTATCTCTGTGAATAAAATGTTTACCTACGTGAAACATTATTCAAACGCTAATCTACATGTCAAAGAAATTAATTATGAGGGCACATATTATGATGATGCACATATTTTTATATATTTTTTGACATCACTTATGAACGGAAATTTGAATCAAACTATCACTCTAATTAATCTTTTTTAATAATTCAATACAATTTATACGTACTTAAATAAAACTAAACTAAAATAACCTAAATAAATGAAATAATAAAGATATACAATTTAAATTTATAAAAGAGCTAAAAACGAACTAAAGACAGTCAAATAACCCGCCACTGACTGTTCCTGGTGCAAAGGTACCCATAATACTTGCGGCGTTACCGCGCTGAATGGCGATTGCCAGTCTTTGCACCAGAAACATGCCAGAGCAGGAGTCACCTGTCTTGTCAAATATACGGTGGCCCAACTCACCTATGAGCTGTTTGGCCTCACTACCCCTCACTCACTCTAATTGGCTTCAATATACAAAATTCTGATTCGTGACGGCCCGCTCGTAGTTTACCGTGTCCCGTGTCCGGTCATAGTCCGGTCCGCTCTTAGTGGACCGCAACGTTGTTCAGGCTAGTCGCATCAGGTGACCTGGCACATCAAAGAGTAAAAGAAATAGAAGCTTTTTTCAATTGGTTTATCTATAGGACACACAGTTTATACATCAAGAAGAATAATAGAACTTCTTTCGTCATCTGGTTCATTTGTTAAAAAGTTTTCGAGTCGGTTCACTTCGCTTCTTATCAATAGCAGGAAAATTGTTTGAAATACTGAAACAAAGACATTTAAAAAATAAATAAATATTTATAGACTTGCTACTAAGTAATTTTATTTTGTTTACACAGCAATGAAAGAACTTTACAGCTAGATACTTGTGATGACTAATAATATAAAAGCGAAAGTCACTCTGTCTGTTTGTTACCTTTTCACAACTAAACGGCTGAACCAATCGTTATGAAATTTGGCATAGATTCTTTGAGACCTTGAGTAGGATATAACCTATGTTTTATCATCATCATCATCACCCGTTTTCGACACTACGCGGGTGAAACCGCAGGACGCAGCTAGTTATAGAATGTATGAAAATGCTGTATTTATATATTTTTGATATTATTCATTGATAATAAATAATAATAAATAATAAATATATCTTTATTGTACACCAAACATTACAATTGAAGGACACACGTTTTAACAAGTTTTAACTTATAACATAAATAAAAAGAGGAATACTAAACAGTAAAAAAAAAAATCGGTGGTACAAAGGCGGCCTTATCGCCTTGAGCGATTTCTTCCAGGCAACCTTTTGATAGAAAGGAAATGGAAGAAAAGGTTATGGAAGGTAGTGCACATACAAATATAGATAGTAAATATATTAACAAAATCAATATTAAAAAAAAATAAATAAATAACGATACTATAACAATACATACATTATACAATAAATATTATATATATATATATATTACATATATATATATATATATATATATAAATACACCAAATTAACATAAGGAAAGATAATGATTATAAATGAGTTGTTTGAATATATCAAGGGATCTGGCTTGCCTGACGGAAACAGGCAGAGAGTTCCACAGCAGGACAGCAGGATTGATAGGCTTGAGTTTGACCGCCAGCTTGCCTGATGTTGAGAAAAATTAAAAACAAAATCAAATTTAATATTTGATTGCCTTTTTAATTTTAAAACCGTAAGTATTATATTTTATTTTATGATTGTATTTTATTTTATGATTGTATTTATATACAATGTCTATATATAAAAGCTTAGTTTAATTTACAAGAACTATTCAACGATAACCCACACAAAGGGCCGAAAAAATAAACCTCGTCTTTAAATGTATAGAATGCTACCCCCTTTTTTAGTATCTATGTAATGGCTGTGACATAAATTTAATAATAATAATATTAAATAATTCACACAATATGTAAAGACGAATCTAACGACACCTCGCACATCGAAATCGGTAAAGTCCTTTAGGCAGTACTGGTAATGTAGAAACATACATACATAAGTAACCACATACATAACCCTCCTTCTTGCGCAGTCGAGTAAAAACGTAGTAATGCAAACTACGACACCAAAACAATACACACAACAGAAATAAAGTGAACCTTATGCTGAGTACAGGCTGTTGAGACGTACCATGCATTGCGTGTTACGTACGCAGATTTACCACCACCAAGATTTCCATCACAAAGATTTCCACATTAGCGCAATTTACCATGCAATGTAACAAAATTCCCGTATTCTGGACAAAACAATGCTCATTTCCGGCCTTGCCGAAAAACGTTACTTTGATGTGTCATTACGTGTCAGCGAGATGTTGACAAAATATGTTAAACATTGCTCATATATTTATTTATTTATTCATTTTACAGCTGTCTTTACAGGATTTCATAATACAATAGCACAAGTCATCTTACTTAAAATATGTAACAAATATACAATTATTCAGTCTTATTTCAAAAAAAAAAATAGATTTATCAAATATTATCACCTTATTTATAACAAATAAATTATACATCTTATTTGTAAAAAAAAAAATACATTTGAGTAAGGTTTTTCGGTAAGATTTTAGAAGATCCTTAGAAGTTTAGAAGTTCCTTTCATGTTACTTGCATGTTACGTTTCACCAGTCTATACCCAGCTTTAGAAGTTTAGATACTTACATAAATTACAGATTGGTACTATCGTCAATATCCCGGAAAAATAAGGTAATTCAAGATACTCGTGAAAAGTGTACACAACATCAACCAATGAAACAAAAGGCGCCGGATAGCAAAGTTTGGAAAGAAAAACGTGGTATCTAAAGAATACTAGTGGGAAAATTCCCGCTAGTAAAAACCAGAATATCACGCCATAGTCGAAACATATGACATATAATTGTAATTTCCGTGTCAATTTTATCTGAAAAAAAAAAAAAAAATAAGCCGGTACGCGACGCAAGCGGCGGGAAATAAATAGGGGTTTGGGTAAATTTGTATAGAGCCGTGGCGTCGTTGTTGTTTTATGGAACTACAAACTGATATACTAAAATGTTTTACTTCATCTGTAGGTAGACTGATTTACAAAAACAAAGAAGTCCATTACTTATATCGGAGCTGAGTTATTTTATTTTTAAGTTACGAGCAAGAAGCATAAAAATATCTATCTATGCGATAACGTGGTTTTAAGGTTATAAATATTCTTGCTTACATACGTAAAGGTTTATTTCACATAGAAGTACCAAAAATCTGTACACAACGGCTTCGGTTCACATTTTTGATGCGTACTGCACAAGAATGAAACTCCCTGCAACTTTCTGTGTTTTCAATTTTTTATCTTTATTTATTATTGAGGGTTGTATCTAAAAGGATAATGCCACCCTCGACAGTTCACTCTAAACATTACCTAGTCTTGCCATAAATATTGTCACGAAGAAAAAAAATATTTTTTTATTGCAAATAACATTTATTACTTTTACAGTGTGTTAGTTTAATACATAAATATAAAACAATTTAAAATATAAAAGCTTATTCGAAGTGGTCTCCATTGGCTGCAATACAGTCCTTTAAACGTTGAGGCCAGTTATCAATAGAAGCACGCTCTCTTTCCATGGGAAAATTCTTCACTGCCAATCGTATGGATTGTTTTAGGGACTCCAAATTATCATGGCGCTTAGAGCAAGCCATACTCTCTAAAACTGACCATAAATCATAATCCAGCGGATTAAGATCAGGACTAGACGACGGCCAGTCTTCAGCTCTGATGAAGTCCGAAACGTTCACTTCCAACCAAGACTGCGTGGACCGAGCTTTATGACCTGGCGCCGAGTCTTGTTGGAAGGACCATACTTGGTTATTGAACATGGTGTTGTTAAGGGGCTTAACTACCTTCTCAAGAATGGTATTTTGATACACTTGTGCCGATGTTTTGATACCTTTTTCACAAAAATATGGCTCAGTCACTCCTTCATAGCTAACACCCCACCAAACCATCACTGAAGTCGGATAATGCCCACGTTGCACTCTGTCGACTAATTGGGAAGCTTCCTTAGAGCTTTGAGCATAAATACGGTCATTTTGTTTGTTAAAATGTTGCTTAATTGTAAAGATTTTCTCATCCGTAAACAAAATTTTTCTGTGACCTCCCTTTGCGTACCGCTTCAGTAGTTGTTTCGATTTTACCACCCTATTCTTTTTTAAATTATCAGTTAAAAAATAACCAGTGCGTCTCTTATAGGCTGCAAGTCCTAAGTCATGTTTTAAAATACGCGACATGGTTCTGGGTGCTATCTTCATCTCCCGAGATAAAATCTTTTGCTTTCGGACAGGATTTCTTCGAATTCTTTCCCTTACTGCTTTGACCACCTTTTACGTACGAACACTACGTGGACGGCCAGATCTTTTTCTGTCACAAACAAAGGAGGTCTCATTGTACCTATTAATAGCCCGGTACACAAACATTTGACTAATACCAAGCGTATGGAGAGTTTTAAAAATTGCATTTGGCTCCATACCAACTTTGTGTAATGCAATCACAGCGATTCGGTTCTCTTTATAACCCCACTCCATTTTAATATCGCAAAATATTGTACAATGTATTGGCGCCAAAATTAGAAAACTCAATGAACAATCGTATAAAAATGACAGATTCCAAATTCAAATGTAATATCTTTCTTATTTTTAACTGTAACAGTATTTATGGCCAGACTAAGTATATGTACCTATATTATCTTAAACTACGTTTTATCCCTATCCTTACAATAAAACTTACAATCTTACCGAAAAACGTTACTTAACTTTAAGCAATTCTTAACATATCTTGTCAAGTTTTCGCTTACACGTAATGACACTTACGGAAAGAAGACAGAGAATTTAAGATGATGGTTAAAGTTAAGTAACGTTTTTCGGTAAGGCTCAGAGATACGATCTTCTGTATTATGCCATACGACATAATCCTTGGCCATAGGGCAGCTTACGTCAGACCAGTTGATGGACTAAGGTACCTAGATCTATTTAGTATTAAAATGACAAGAATAAAAGTGAAAAGTCCTTTGTTTGAAGATTGTGTCCCTCGACATTTCGAAAGCATTTGATAGAGCTTGCAATTTGGAACGCAAGCTTCCATCATAGGGTGCCCGCACACGGGCCACTGGCCACAGCCACAAACGCTGCCGCCGTTTGTAGCGAGTGGCGACCACCGGCGTTTACCGTGTGCGGCGAGTCTATAGAAAATGTATGAAAACTACAGGAAATATGCCGGTGGCGACGTTTTGTGGTTGTGGCCAGTGGCCCGTGTGCGGGCACCCTTATGGACTACCTGCCTCCTGGGTTAAAGATTTCTTGAGAAAACGAGGTGGTTGTTGACGCCGCTGACGGCTGTTCGTTCGATCAAATGGCGATCAACGCCGGACTACCTCAAGTGTCTGTACTCTCCGCTATTCATTGCCTTAGGCTACCTATTTTTTTTACTGATTTCAAAAAGAAGGAAGTTAAAAATTCAGTTCTATTTATTTAATGTTTGTACCGCATATCTCGGTCATTTATGAACCAATTTGATTTTTTTAAAAGGATAATACTTTCAGATTGATCTTAGATATAGAAATTTAATCAAAGTCGATATAGTAATTTGGTTTTTAATACAAAATTACGCATTTCAAAGTCGATTTTTCAGTTTTTTAAGCTATGGTATTATCTATCCATCACTAAGGTATTATCTCTCCAAGAAAATACATATTAGGTACCTTATGTCCAGCCTTGATAAGTATTATATCAAATACGGTGTTCAGTGTGAAAATCAGTACAACAAGCAGTAAAGTTGTAGAATCAAACTGAGATATCAAATACAGCATGGCCGCTATGCTGGTCATCTGCAAAATATAAATTATAAACATTTACATCGTATATCAAAATGTATTTTAAATATCACTATGGAAACTAGCATGGTTTCACACATTTTAGATAAAAACTACGTGTCCCTCACGTCCGTTTTGAGTCGAAAAATCTGACTGTAGCAAACAACAACTGTTCAACAGCATTCGGCAAATGGTTCTTCGTAGTTACTACGGAACCCTAAAAATTCAGGGAGGCTGTATGACACAGCTAGTATAATATTGTAACAGTTTACTTACCAATCTAAGGTAACCGATAATCAACAACCCTTGATTTAGTGTTAAATAAAAACAACACGTTTTAAAAATGGCCCCCTTCATGACGTGATTAGAAAATGTACTAAAAATGCGTTCTAACACTTTGGGCGATGTCAAACTAATGAACTCATTAGCTTAATAACTGGGTAGGTCATAATGTAAACAAACAGCAAACGTAAATTGGTTGCAATTAAAAAAATAATGCCGATGAGCTAAATTCAGAAAGTTCTCCACATCCATCATTCACTAGCTAACTTTTTTGATGTAAAATATTCTATGCGCTCGCTTTGGCAGTATAACCAACTCGTATGCCGAGACGAAAAATGGCATGACGCTCTCTCTTGACGTCATTCGCCACGTTACGCTTTCAACTTCAACTTGTGTATCGGGTAATTGATGCATTGATTGCGTGTGGCACTCGGAGACTGCCGCGGTAAAGCTATTGCATAATAGCTTTACGCGCGGTGTGTTAGGTTATTTTCGTTACGGAATTTCTGGATTCGGTCTCCACGCTCAAGGCCCGCGATAGAAGCTATGCAATAGCTTAAAAATATAACCCGACGTATTGTATTAAAATATGGTAACTGAAAAGCAAAAACCAATCATTCTATACCATAAAATAGAAACTGAAAAAGCACTTAAACATATTTTTTTAAAATGTAAGTCAATATTATAGAAGTGATAGTAACTGTCTTTCTGTTTGTCTCACTGACTGATTTTTACCTGTTCACGATCAAAATGGCTGAACCGATTGTTATGAAATTTACTATAGATATACTCGTAGCTGTAGACCTGAAGCCGGACATAAGATAGGTAATTATCATCATCATAATTATCACCGTTTTTTAACTACACGGGTGAAATCGCAGGGCGTAGCCAGTTTATTAATCGGAGATATTAAAAGCAATAATAATTTAAATAATTAGGGAACTAAAATAATAATTTGGATAAAGTATCGTATTTCCCTGTACTGGAAAATGGCGGATTCTTTTTCCAAAGAATCCGCCATTTTCCCGATTTTCAGAATTTATTTTCACTAGACTAGTATGACTTGTTCGAAATAAATAAAAAAATCTAAATATTAATAAAATGAACAGCATTAACAGCAGTCAGACTGTGGAACGAGTTGCCAGTGAATATCAAGCGAGCTCCCTCTATAAATGTTTTTAAAACCCTTGTGAAAGCACACTATTTAAATGAGTAAATAAATTATTTTCCTTTCTTTTTCATATAAATACGAGTATGTATGCATATAATATACTTTTCTGTAGTGTTTTCACTTTTGTATAAGCAAGTTTTTATGGGCCTCATAAGGAAGCTCAAGGTCACGCAACGAGCTATGGAGAGGGCTATGCTCGGAGTCACTCTACGAGATCGAATAAGGAATAAAGAGATACGTAGACGTACGAAAGTCACCGATATAGCACAGAGGATTAGCAAGTTGAAGTGGCAGTGGGCAGGCCACATAGCACGTAGAACTGATGGCCGATGGGGCCGAAAGGTTCTTGAGTGGAGACCACGCACCGGCAAGCGCAGCGTAGGAAGACCAGCCACGAGGTGGGCAGATGACCTCATACAAGTGGCAGGAAGACGCTGGATGCAAGCCGCTTCCAATCGGTCTTTTTGGAAATCCATAGGGGAGGCCTATGTCCAGCAGTGGACTTTTTATGGCTGAGATGATGATGATGAAGTTTTTATGATTTTTATGTTTTAGTTTTAAAGGCCACTATCAGTGCCACCTATCCTACTCCGTACATGGTTGCCTGGAAGAGATCGCTTTAAGCGATAAGGCCGCCTATTGAAAGATTAGCCATAATAATATTGTCTTTTTAATGTGTTTGCACAATGTGGTCTTTTAATAAAGAGTTATCTATCTATCTATCTATGAACTAAAAAAATATATTATGAATTAAACTAGCTGCGCCCGCGATGTTACTAACTGTTTTACATAAATTATATCAAAGGAGATATTATTTTTCGGTATAAAAAATAGCCTATGTATTAATCCAGGGTGTCAGCTACTTCCATAATAAATTTCATTAAAATTGGTTTATCTGTTTGAGCGTGAAGTAACAAACATACAAACACACTCACAAGCTTTTAGCTCTATAATATTAGTGTGATAAATAAATAAAACATATTTCATATTGTATTTCAATCAATATTTATTGCATACAATTTGCAGTAAGCTTAAGTATATATAGTGTGTAAAATAAAATTAAGTTAAATTTAATTAAAACTCATGCATTGACTTATTTCTACGCAAATTTAAAAAAGTATAATAAAATAGTTTGACGCCAAAACTTCAATATTATATTCAGATAGAAAGGATTTATGGATTTTTTTATTTATTTATTTTATACTTACTATTTATTTAAGTTGTTTTTTTTATATATATTATTATCCTCAATTATGTAATAATCAATATTTTGAATGTTATCTACATAAATGTATAATCGATTACACTATCAATGATTAATTTGCTTGATTTGAAAAATATTATTTCAACAAGAATACATGTTTACTTGTCGTAGGAAGAAACAAAATACCGTAAAATATTTTTTTTAACATTAGATACCATTTATGTTGGGCGACAAAAACCCCCTTTTGCTTCAAAATGCGACTCAAATCTAGGATAGTAAGATGTCTATTTGGAGTGTATAGAATTAATTTTTTACCGACTTCAAAGAGATGTAAGTTGACAATTCGGATGTATTTTTTTATATTTGTTTTCGCATAACTCGGTCATTAATAAACAGGTTTGAACATTTTTTTTTGTTTGAAAGGAAAAAACTTTTTTGTTTGTTTTTTTTCAGATTGGTTTGATAGAATTTTAGCAAAATCGGTTCAGTAGTTTGGTTTTTAAATAAAAATTTTGCATTTTAACGTCGATTTTTCGCTTTTTTAAACTTTATATAATTATTAGGCCTTAAACATTAATCCATTTCATCACTAAATTAGCAAACATGATAAAATAAAGAGTTTTTTTCACTGATACAAGAAAGAATTACATAAAAATGTATATATACGAGTACATTTACATCAAAATTTATATATACATGTACAATTTACACATCAGTAACATTATCAGTATTGTTTTCAACTTTTGTTTCATCGGGCGACCAAGAACTGTAGAGTTGAATCATTTGACTTCTGATCAGAAGTAGGAAATACGTCTGGAATACTGAAACAATGTAAATTATATTAGTTAATATGTTAACGACGTAACCGTACCTATTCTTGAAAAGGTCCGTCATTTTATTTACGAAGCAGTTGTTCAAAATGACTGTCAAAAAAAAAACAAAAAAAAAACTTCAAATTGCCTGCCTAATGTTAGTTTTATTATAAAACTGAGTGATGGATGAGTGTGTTGCCTGCCTAATGTTAGTTTTATTATAAAACTGAGTGATGAGACGAGTGTGTTGCCTGCTAATGTTAGTTTTACTATATAAAACTGAGTGATGGGATGAGTGTGTTGCCTGCCTAATGTTAGTTTTATTAAAAAACTGGGTGATGGGATGAGTGTGTTGCCTGCCTAATGTTAGTTTTATTATAAAACTGAATGATGGGATGAGTGTGTTGCCTGCCTAATATTAGTTTTATTATAAAACTGAGTGATGGGATGAGTGTGTTGCTTGCCTAATGTTTACGTTAATGTTGACTGTCCTTCTCAAATTTTATGATTTCGTTTTTTTTTATGTTAGATCTACAATTGACCACCAACTCGCCTGATGATAAGCGATGGTATGGCCGAGGATGGAGCTCGTCGATCTACATAGAAGATATCTATTAACTCTAGCCTTGAAAATTCCAAGATTGTAGTTCTCAGGAAATAGATACGAAGGCAAAGAAGTGCAGTACGAACAAAAAACATGGACCGATAAAGCTGAATATGAATATTTGGCAGTTCAAAAAGAAATGGGTGGTAATGTGCCTAATTTCTGTTAGTGAAATGGAAGAAATGTAATTAAGTCGAGAAGCTCTTGCGCATACTCCCCGAAATGAATCCTATAAAATATAGACAGATATGCTACTTTACGGCGGTGCTAGAGACTAAGTAGCTTTTTGGCAATCAGTTTATTGTCAATAATTAATCTGACAGCTCACCGGTCAACCGACTCTAAAGCTTCCAGCTGACACTTGGCTGATCCATCAAAAAGGTGGCAGCAGTACTCCACATACTATCGGACCTGTGCCTGATACAAATGAAGCGCAGCTGTCCCGATGAGAAGTATTGCCTAACCTTATTGATGGATGCCAAGTTTTTTTAAGGCCAAGCCAGTTTAGCTCTAGGTTCAAAATAGTCCTTAAATTTCAATATTGGGGTTAACGTGATTTCCAACAGTTCAAGATGGCCTAAAAGATGTAAAAAAAACCACATAATATGTCAGAATGAATACTAATCTAAGCCTATCATATCACAGATGATTATGGAAAGAGAGAGGGATTTCCATGGGAATGGGACAAGAAATCCGTAATATAATAAATATTATAGATCATAAATAATAATTATTATATTATTAGTGGACGATATCAGCCCCGGATCTAGGCGGGGGCAAACCGGTGCATCCGCCCCGGGCGGCAGTTCCAGGGGGACGCCAAAATCATAATATATTATGATTATAAATAAAAAACAAATTGCTCCACAAAGCGCCTAGCATATGGATGCCTGGTGGACTTGTAAAAAAAGGCACCACACAGCTGATATATTTGTGAGTTTTTTAAGCAATTTATCTCAAATGCTGGAGAGAGAAGCGCCACTATCAAGTTTCTGCCCCGGTTCGAAAAAATCGTAGATCCGGGGCTGGACGATATTATCTATTGCGGGTTGAACCTGGACTTTATTAGTACAGAATCGCTGCAAATGGCATGATAAGAGAGAGGCCTGTACCCAGCAGTGGGATAGATAGGGCTGTAGATGAATGAATGAATATATCTTATGAGAACATGTCCATAATGTCATAATAATATTATGGTTATCTTGTCCCATTTATTAGACTAAATCTCTCCTCTCTTTCCATATATAATATATCTACGATAAATAAAATATAAATATTCTGATTCTGATGATAATAATCAAAATCTTTGATTTTATTATAAAACTGAGTGATGGGATGAGTGTGTTGCCTGCCTAATGTTATAAAACTGAGTGATGGGATGAGTGTGTTGCCTGCCTAATGTTATAAATCTGAGTGATGGGATGATTGTGTTGCTTGCCTAATGTTAGTTAATGTTTATTTTTTATATTTATTTTTTTAACACGAATAAGTCCGCCTTTGACAACCAACTCGCCTGTTGGAAAGCGAAAATGTGGTCGGAGATGAAGCACGCAGACGTAGAAGATACCTATTCACTCTGACTTTGAAAATATACCAATGTTGTAATTTTCAGGGAACAAAGAAGCCGGCAATTTGTTCCACTCTTACGCTGTACGGATAAGAAGCGTAGAATTAAACCGTATTACGTTTATCCGTAATGCCACCCGGAAATTCTGCGTTAGTCACTCCACTGTACTTACATAAATTGCAAGTTGGTATGATCCAATCCATAGGTAGTATTATAGGCATGAAGTCGATCAATGAAATAAGAGGCATCGGGTGGCAATAATCTACAAGCATACCGTCATCGTCACTTAATAGCTTTGTGATTAGTAGGAAGGCAAGGATCACCCAGAAACCCATGCCGTAGTAATAACACACTTTGAATAGCTTCAACCTTTCCTGAAAAAAAAAAGAAAATGTAAACAGGCACTGAGGTGGCATAGCGTATTATCATACTTTTTTAATTCGAAAATAGGCTTGCGCTTGACCGTCTAAACACCTGGTGTTGCGACATTTACGGTCTACGATGCGCCGCTTGCCTAGGAGAAACCTATTCACTTGCGATTTGAAGACACCTAGATTACATCTATTCGGAAATACGCATTCCACATTTTGGCGGTACGCACAATGAAAATGGAGCCGAAGCGTTTCGTTTTTAGGGTTCCGTAGTAAACAAGGAACCCTTATTGTTTGGCCATATCTGCCTGACTGTATGTTTTTCCGCGGCTTTGCTCAAAGGCTATCAATACTAGAAAGCTGAAATTTTAAAGAAACTAATTTGTTTATTTAGATAGGAATAATATTTAAAAAGTTTTTCTTTGATATCTTTTGAGGAATTGGCTGAGGAATAGTGAAAAAACATATATCAACCAATTTAAAAAAATACTCAAAAACCTCTGACAAACGGCTACACCGACTTTGATAAAACATAGCTAAGAACACTCTCGATGGATCCCCTTTTAAAAAAACTAGATCCAAATTAGTCCATCCGTTTGAAGGGTGCGATGCCACACACATACACACAGATACACAGGTCACACTTATAACACCCTTCTTTTTGTGTCGGGGGTTAAAAAATAACTTTTTTTTTTTTTTTTTTTTTTTTATCAGCCCTGTTTGTACAAACTATCCCACTGCTGGGAACGGGCCATCTTCTCATTGAGAGAATGGTTAGGCCATAGTCTGCCACGTTGGCCAAGTGCGGGTTGGCAGACCTCACACATCTTCAAGATCATTGAGAACTCTCAGACATGTAGGTTTCCTCACGATGTTTTCCTTCACCGTTTGAAGTTGTCTGCAATCAACAATACGCACATAACTTCGAAAAGACAGAGGTGCGTGCCGTGGAATTCGAACCCAGGACCTGCGGATCGCAAGTCAGACGGTCTCACCTACGCTGCCGGAAACTATATAAAACAAATAATTTAACAGAAACAATTAGGACAATGAAACTGTTAATGTTTTACCTTATGTACAGCCACGACGAGTATTATATCGAACAATGTATTCAATACAAATATAGCTGTAACAATAATTACAGTTTCTTTCGTATATCCATATATCGCAGCTGAGAATATCATGATCAGTATAGTACACACCTGGAAAATATTAACAGCAAAATATTAATTAAACTAGTTGCACCCCGCGGTTTCACCCGCGTGGTTATGAAAAGCAGTGACGATGATTATTATGATGATGATAAAATGTTGTATATGTCCTAAAAAAATCTCTGCGCCACACATCTATTGGTTCAACCGTTCAGCAGTGAAAAAGGAAACAAACAGATAGATAGACAGACCAGATTTATTTTTGCTTGTGAACAATAAGCCGCACCTAATAAGCTTCATGGAACAATTGTAGTCAAACTTCACTTAGTAAGTTCGTTTAACCTTCAATGGAACATTAATAGTTTTATTTTCTATCTATATCGATTTTCGCAATATTTTTTATAAACTTCAAACCGATCCAGTACATTCAGCGTAAAACGTGATAATCGAGAATGTTGTTATTATTCGGTATGTCTCACAGGAATCTGTGATTTCCGGGATAAAAAGTATTCCAGATCCTTAAACATGTTATTAGTAATAATTCTTCCTAATTTTGACCAAATCCGACCAGTAGTTTGGGCGTCCATCGGACACACCGTACAGATAGACAAGACAGACAAACATTTTGTAAATTACTGTTTTGGCTTCTTTATCGATAGTAATGCATATTCCAAACAAAAATATCCAATGATTATTTATTTTTTATACAGTTTTTGACCCGTTATATTCTAATTATATGCTTAGATTAGATAGATACAGATAATTCCTTGAGTTTTCAAAAATGTTAACGCTTTTTCACAAGACTTACTTTTAATTTTTGCTAAATGTATCACCTTCGTCGGCCTGAATTTGTGAATCGCGGTCTGTAGACTAAATTTTTTCGTCTATATGACTCAAAGGCCGCGACTGAGGATTTTACTAGATTATAATAATTATTTATAGTTTAAACAAATCCTTCGACAAAAAAACCGATTTTGATGAAACATAAGCAAAACAGCTAAGAGCACTCCCGACTAGTTCACCTTTCAAACAAAATCAAAATTGGTTCATCCGTTCGGGAGCTACGATGCTACAGACAGACACACTCACAGACACGTCAAACGTAGAACACCCCGTCGTTTTTGAGTCGGGGGTTAAAAACTGAAACAACCGACTTCAAAACTTAAATGATTTTTGGGTGACCGCTACCACAACCTTTTTGAGACAGCTGGGTAAGCTGGGTAGCCCCGGCAATTTCTCATTGTCATTGAAATACATTTCGAATTTAGGTGCATTTTAGTGTTATTTATACAAGTCAAATTGAATAGAAAGTATTGAAGAGAATCCGTTTTAGTTGGTGGTTAAAGTTACACACGCATGTGGGTAAAATTGAACATTATTAATTTACATATCCAAATATATTTTCTAGCGTATGATTTATTAACAGTCACTTACCAATTTAAGATAACCAAGGGTGAGTAATCCACTTTTCAATGGAAAACAAAGACAACACGTCTTTAGAACAGGAATCATGTTTGCAATAAACTGTGTATTTTTTTATAAACTGAAAAAAAAAACGTTGTTACACTTCCAGAGGCTTGAAACAAATACATTTTGTCTAATAGTTTCCATAGGCCCGCGGCAAACATACTAATTGCACTAAATTAATGCAAAACTGTGTCACGAATGTGCGTTTGTTTGTAATATTACAGTAGTCCAGTACAGTACAGTAGTGTCCAGCAGTGGGACAGTTTGTACACATTGGGCTGGGAAAAAATATATTTAAAAGTGGAACCAAAACATTTCGTTCGGATTTTTGGAATAGCCACCAAGAAATTATATCGCTTTACGTTGCTTGTATATAGAGAAATATAATCTATATTTAAAGAAAAACAAAATAAAATACCCGACTATAGTCGGGTATTTTGTTTATCGGAAAAGCAGTTTTAGCAGTCTAACTTACGATTTTGTTACGCTTGATATGCTGTTGAGTGTACGTTTTTGTGCGAAAGTATGCGTAATAAAATCGCTGTAAAAGATTATAAATGTGCATTCTTTAGAATAATTCCAGTGAAATTACTTATTTATTACTAAAAAGTTCGTTGGAGTTTGGACGATTTTTTTTTCAATTTTGCAAGAAGAGATATATTATTAGGTATTATTACATAAAATATATTAGCCTATGACACTCAAGGAGTGAAGACGAATCTAACAACACCTCACACATCATAATAGGTTAAACCGTTTGGGCTGTAAGCGATCATAAAGAAACATACATACACTCGAAAAACATAACCCTCTTTCTTACGCAGTCGGGTAAAAATGGAACCAAAACGCTACCGGATACCGGTTAGGATTTTTGAACAGTCACCATGAAATGATATCGCTTTCTATCGAATGGCCTTGTGGCTCAGTTGGTAGTGTGTCTACGTCTACCTGCTGAACTGAAAGGTCGTGGGTTCGATCCCCACCCAGGGCAAACATTTGTGTGATGAGCATGGATGTTTGTTCTGTGTCTGGGTGTTTCTATGTATCATATGTATATATTTACAAAAAAAAGTATATATATGTATTCTATCAGCCACCTAGTTCCATAGTACAAGCTTTGCTTAGTTTGGGCTAGATGGTGTTGTGTGAAATGTCCACAAATATTTATTTATTTATTTATTTTTATTTTCTATTGCTTACAGAGAAACGGAAAAAAATACATTTAATTTGATAAAACGATAAACCATAAAATTTTGTTGGTTCTTAGAAAATGATAGTTATATTATTAAGTAGTTAGTTACAATTAAATAAAATGTATCGTGCCCTGTCGAATGGTTATTTGCAAAGCAAAGCTTTTGTAAGCTAAGCTGCAAAGCTTATTTACAAAAGCTTTGTAAGTTATATACTTAGTTCTTTCTTCCATTTTATTCCGGTATCATTTCTTATTTACATTTTCTGTATTCTTATAATGTTGAATTATATTCCAGTTCAGATAAATTATCGTAAATATTAATGTTAAAGTGAAATGTATTTAACAATAGTTAGTAAAATTGATAAAGGTCACGGACCCCGGTGTCAGTGGACCTAAAAATTAAATTAAATTAAAATATATATATGAAATTGAATGCAATTTGTCTTGTGTTTGTGAAAAAAAAAATTTTTATGAGTATTCTAAATTTAAAAAAAATTGTTGTCTGTAAAGTCAATTTACGGACGCTAATTTTACGTGATAACGATGCGTCACAAGCCGAACGCTTAGGCCGATTGTGTCTCTCTATCGCTTGTTCCGCGCTCTCGCTTGCACGCTTGGCTCAGGCGGAACGGGACAATGAGTCATGCTTTTTCTTGCGTGCAGCCGGCGTTCATCGATTTATATGACGTTATCACGTCAAAAAAACAAAGGGTAGATATAAAAACTTTGCTGCAGAGAATCGGTGTCATAGCGAGTAAGCCCTGGGGCATGGTAATAGGCTTGTGGGCGGAAAGTTAAAACTACAAACGTAATAAGCCCTATATAATGGGGAATTATGTAACAATAACGTTGTAATTACCTGGACATCCTGATAAACTAAATTAGCGCCCATAAAATAAAAACACTGACCTCAAAAGTTTTATTTTAGAACTGGACAGGCTTTTCTTATACACATGACGGCTTATTGGCCCGTTTAACCACGAGGTTGGTTATACAGTGGTTAAAGTTCTACATAGTTAATTTTAGTCCTTAGACATTCAGATCTGCGTTAACATAGAATTCATATCAAATATGTCTTTTTTCTATCATTCTATTTTACGTAAAAACAAAAAAAAACTATTTTTTTTTAAAGTTATGAAACTCATTGAATCAATATACATATTTGTTTACGCGTTGTACAAAAAGGTGGATAAGTTTTAATAGCAATAGATAATGTTGCGACTCAATCATGCTTGAATTTTGAAATAGTTTCCACCTTGGGAGATAGCATAGGTTTTTCCACGCCTGTTTTTCAGCCGAAGGCTATAAGGTGACACATTCTTTGCCCCCCCTGCAGACCCAAACTTCAGCTGGGAACAAGCTTCAGCGGTTTACTGACTACTACAAAATGTACGGAACGCTCGCTCGGATCCGAGTGGGAGGCGTCGCTACTATAGCGCCGCCCCACTCGGATCCGAGTGGTGAGCAATGAATGTGATAAAACGGATTAGTACGTTTTCAACTTGTATCTCACTGACTCCGTGACGGTAACCTATCTACAGTCCGTTTTTTTTTATACATTATAGATCTACGATTGACCACCAACTCGCCTGGTGTTAAGCGACGGTGTGGCCGAGGATGGAGCTCGTCGATCTAGAAGATATCTATTCACTCTAGCCTTGAAAATTCCAAGATTGTAGGTCTCAGGAAACAGAGACGGCGGCAACGAATTCCAATCTTGTGCAGTAGGCAACAGGAATGTGGATCGATATCGCTGAGTACGGATTTATAGCATTTCAACGAGAAATGGGTGGTAATTCGACTTTCTGATAGTCCTGTAGTGAAATGGGGAGGGTGGAATTAGGTCGAGACTTAGTAGCTTCTTGGCAGGTAGTTTATCGTCACCGATAAACTAGCCTACTATACATTACTACTATGTATTAGTCTTACTTGGCCGAATACTTTTCATAGAACTTTCTGATTCCAGATGTTTTCTTGACACGAGATTCTGATTCCATACGTTTGTTAGCTTATTAGCTATGAGTTTTATTTGTCCGAATTATTATTAGGTTAGGTTGGTTATGGTTTTTTTATAATAATATTATCCAGAAATGAATAGTCAAATGAACTTTCCGGTCTTAGAAAAAAATTCTTCTTTTCGGGAAAATGATATTCGATAATTCATAATTCGGATCACAGTTATATAACCCTCCGTGACCTTGTTACGTCCTCACCTGAGACGCCAGTTTTCGCATAAAAGACAATTATCCAATCTACCCACATTAAAAACATCTTCCAGGAACACACTTCAAAACATGTATACCATACGAAGTTCACGACACATACACAACGTCATGTTATGTACTGAGTCAGTAAATAACATAATTGCATGTAAACTCTGCTCTACTCACTTACACTTTTACTACTCTTTCACAATAAAGTGCTGCAGAAACTCTTTCAATATTAAAGCGTTTTGTACACATTTTACTACGATATGGTTCTAAATAACCAATTACGTTAGTCACGGCACTGAGATAGGATAGTTGCTCTTTTCCTACTGCTGGTCATTCGCAACGCGATTGGCACAATCTGATACACGGGTCA
This sequence comes from Lycia hirtaria, assembly GCA_947563715.1. Taxonomy (NCBI): domain Eukaryota; kingdom Metazoa; phylum Arthropoda; class Insecta; order Lepidoptera; family Geometridae; genus Lycia; species Lycia hirtaria. Next base: position 15,643,430 of record OX387375.1, on the reverse strand, counting down.
ATTCTTATCAGAATAAAAATAGTAAACAGAAGTATTTAAATATAGTCCGTAGCGGAACAGTGTTTTGTTATTATAGGAAGCTTTGTGTTGCTAGTACTTAGTGTAGGTACAAAGATGTATTTTGAATTGCCGGATTGTCGACGGTGTTGCCTATGTGTACCTTTACGACATGGGATTTTGATATTTGGATATTTGAATTTGGTAAGAATTTGAGTACCAATTCGGGATTGTGAACATACTGTCAAACTTAGTTCTGTTAAAGCGAACATTTTATTAACCATTGCATAAAATAACATTGGCATATTAAATTACATTCAATTCCATGTGAGCAATGGACAGTGAAAAGATCGGTTTCACTCAATTTTAATAAATTATTGACAACCATTCTCTGATTCTCTGTTTCATAGTTCACAGGCTCATGGCTCAGTGGTAGTACGAGTGCCTCCTGAGCTGTATGTAGGTATGTCGCGGGTTCGATCCCCACCCAGTGCAAAAATTTGTGTGATGAGCATGGATATTTGTTCTGTGTCTGGGTGTTTCTATGTATCATAAGTATGTATTTACAAAAATAAGTATATATGTATTCTATCAACCATCTAGTTTCCATAGTACAAGCTTTGCTTAGTTTGGGCTAGATGGTGTTGTGGGCTTGTGGGAAATGTCCACCAATCTCATTCAGATCAGCGTTACCGTCAAAACACTATTTGCGCATTTACCATGTCACTGGTGTCAGTAGATGTTGACACCGAGCGCTTGAAGCGCTGCTTCATCTTGAAGTACTGATAAACGCGTTGTTGAAAGCGCTGTGGAACCAATATCACTATTAGCGACAACCATAACTTCATTCATAATATCATTCTTATAGGGACGAATTTTTATATGACCCTGTTTAATATATTTGACATTTTACCTATATTTTACCTTATTTTAGTTTTGACGTTTTTATATGACCCTATATTGTATATTTGACTTTTTATCTGATTTATTGACATTGTTTTACGTTTTCATTCTGTTAGTTTCAATGTTTATATTAGTATTATTTTCTGATTTTATGATAATTATTGTCATTTGTAAAATATGTACTTACCTATATTTTTATTAGCTAATGTTAGTGGTAAATACCGTTTTATTTAATTACAAATAAATAAATAAATAGTGTATGCATATAAAAACATAAGCTTTCGTATGTTACTAAGTATAGCTATTGTTAGTGGTAAATACCGTTTTAGTTAATTATAAATAAATGAATAGTGTGTGCATATAAGAACATAAACTTTCGTATGTTAGTAAGTACTTAGCGAGAGTTTGTATGAAGTGTCCGACGTGTGATTATAGTAAAAATGTTGTAATTTAGTATATTTTCAGCTCTCTTAACCTACTGTCTATATCTTTCCAGATGTTCGCTATTTTCTGTTTGAGCATAGATATATGGATAGACGTAAGTCGAACACCTGTGAGCCACGCAGCATTCCTGTATAGAGGAGTGGCGATGCACACGCAGCTCTGGTTTTGCTACTTTCTCTACATATTGGAAGTTATCTTCAATGTAGTGCTGCTTGTTGGTGCTCACACGGTACGTATCTTCAGAATTTAGAGTGAATATATTACATAGTAATTATAAATATTTTCACACAACACTATCTAGCCCCACACCAGAAAGGGAACCAGAGGGTGATTCAATTAAAATTCTTAAACTCCCAAAATTCAAAAAAGGAAGAAAAGTTGTATGAGAATTTCGTTTCTTTTTAGTGTTTCGTACCCAAAGGGTAAATACGGGACCGTTCGTCTATCACCAGGCAGTATCTCATGAACCGTGATAGTTAGATAGATGAAATTTTCACAGATGATGTATTTCTGTTGCCGCTATAACAACAAATACTAAAAAACAGAATAAAATAAATATTTAAGGGGGCTCCCATACAACAAACGTGATTTTTTTGCTCGTTTTTGCTCGATATTGATAACGACAACAGGTAGACGCTTGAAATATTCCTAGAATATTGAGTTATATTATTCACTTGAAAAATAAATAATTAAATTAAAATAAAATTAATTTTTAAGGGGGGCTCCCATACAACAAACGTGATTTTTTTGCTGTTTTTATAGATAATGGTACGGAACCCTTCGTGAACGAGTCCGATTCGCACTTGGCCGGTTTTTTTAATTTAGTTATTTAAACATTTTAATTAGTTAAGTGATGCCTTCAGAATATCTCTTAATATGTATGTATATACAAATAAGGCACCACTAAACTATTTAAATTGTATAAAAATTAAAAAAGGAACGAAATACTCACACTATTTTTCTTTCATTTTTGAATTTTGGGAGCTTAAGAATTTTAATTGAATTAGTGGTGCTTTCAGAATTGACCACAATCTAAGTACATTTATAAGCACCCAGACACAAAACAAGAACAAACATCCATACTCGGCCGAAATTATTGCCCAGAGTGATAGAACCCACAACCTACAGTTCAGAGGTACTATTACTGAACGATAACGCCTGTCAATATCTCTTCTAGATTGACTTGCTCCATTTTCTGCTAAAAAAGTAAGATAGTTCGTATAGACTGAGTGGCCAGCCCTAGTGTCAGAGTTATAAAGCCGCCGAAAGGCCTCTAACCTGGCTTGATGATTAACAACCGGGACCTACAATTTAACGTGTCATCCGAGCCACGGTATTCTTCCTATTTTCTGCTACTATAAATATTTAGGTTATTTATCCTAGCTTATTAAAAAAGCGAAAGTAACTCTGTCTGTTTTTTACCTTTTTTCCGGCTAAACGGCTGAACCAATCACTATGAACTTTACCACAGAGATTCTTTAGGATCTGGAGAAGGATATAGACTATATTTTATCATCATCATCTGCACCGCTTTTAAACAACACGCGGGTGAACTCGACTCTTAAGGATTCGCTCAAAGCTCGCAGCTATCTCTCTCGCGAATCACAGCATTTTTAAACATATACGGCCTTTTTTAAATAAAAACTACGAGTCACTCACGTCTGTTTTGAGCCGAAATATCCGACTATAGTTTCAACCGCATTCGGCGGTCTTTTTCAAAGGAGCAGCAAACACGTCACTCTCGGTCGGTGACCCGTAGTTTTAATTTATAAATGTGTGAAAACCACGTTAATTTCCATAGTAAAATATACGGCCTTACCGAAAAACGTTACTTAACTTTAACCTATGTCTTAAGTTCTCTGTCTTCTTTTCGCAACTGTCATTACGTGTCAGCCAGAAGTTGACAAAATATGTTAAGCGTTGCTCAAAGTTAAGTAACGTTTTTCGGTAAGGCAGATAAAATCATGACCCATTCTTAATGACTTGCCCATGTATTTCTGCGTGATTTTATGTACCTATGTGTTAGCAATATTTTAATAGCCACAATGTTAATTTTCAGAAAAACACGCGATTAATCCGCATTTACTACTTTTATGGGATAGTGACGACACTGGCAAGCTTCCTGACGCAGATTATCGTCATCCAAAACTCGCAGATTGGAAGGAATCCGACCCTCGTCATCGACCCCATCGAGTTTTGCCTCGTTTTCTCAGGATTAGGTGAAAATCTTCTTCTTCTTAGCAATAAGTAAACTCTACACGGGTCTTTATAAATCCAATACCTTTAAACGAGCAATTCTTGTATATATGTAGATATATATATATATATATATATATATAATCTGAATCTCAGAAACGGCTCCAATGATTTTAATGAAATTTGGTTTGTAGGTAGATTAGGGGACGATAAATCGATCTTGCAAGATTTAATTTTTAGTGAATTCTAGTTTGCTCGTATTTTCAGTCATAAAAAATCCGAGTGGATCTCGGTCGCCCAAGTAATTAACCATAAAAACAAGCAACATATCCTATCTACGTAAACTTCTACAAATAAATATATGTAGTTTAAAAAACTTAAGCGACCGAGTTCAAAATCCGCAATTTTGTGTTAAAAACCAAATCACTGAACTGATTTATATGAAGTTTCTATTTTATGTAGTTTTAAAGAAAATCATATTTCTAATCGATTTATAAGTAAATGACGGAGTTATGGGATAACAAACATACAAACAAATACATTTTAGTCGAGTCGATCGCCTCTTCCTTTTTGATGCCGGTTAAAAAAGGTTGCACGTGGCACGCACCTCTGTCTTTTCGAAGTTATGTGCGTATTGTTGATTGCCGCCAACTTCAAATGGCGAAGGAAAACATCGTGAGGAGACCTACATGTCTGAGAGTACTCAATGATCTTGAAGATGTGTGAAGTCTGCCAACCCGTACTTGGCAAGCGTGGCAGACTACGACCTTACCCTTTCCACAATGAGAAGATGGCCTGCGCCCAGCAGTGGGACAGTTTGTACAAACAGGGCTGATAAAAAAAAAGGTTGACAGTCACGGGATTTCCTTCAGGTCCGAAGTAACATTGTCAGATATATAAAATACGTGTACCTATATAATATGTCAAATATAGAGAATATATTTACAAGCATAACAGTATACAAATCGGTAACGAAGTGTATACTGTATAGTATACATACGTGGTTTAATTTTTCTGAGCTTTAGAGGCGAGAGAGAGAGAGGGAGAGAGAGAGAGAGTGAAGACATTGAAGAGATTACTACCCGCTCAGTTTTTTTGTTTTTTTGTTTCCAGCGTTACAGTGCTATCTCCTGCTCCTAATCCGAACAGAGTTGAACAAGCTCCAGTACCAAGGAGGCCAGTTCCGATACGTGAACCACGTCGCTGAAGTGCTGGTGGAGCAACTACCACACGGGTTGGGGAGGGAGGAGAGACACGCTGTCTACTGAAATAAATAAAATGTTGGCAAACATATTTATTTTATTTCCACTGAAACTTTAGGATGGCAATTTTACAATGACACAATAAGGAGTGTTTCCATGGTCATGAATCAATAAATTTAAAAAAATCATACTTTCAGTAGTTAACTGCCTCATGTTAATTTTGTTGAAAGTATTTATTTATAATAAAACATAAAGATTGCATAGTCGGCGATTTCGACTCAAAAATAAATGTGAGAAGATACATCCTTACATATCATATATGTAAAGATGCATATTTAACAAGATGTAAAAACAGAAACATGTATAATAAAAATCGTAATTTATTTCTTAAAACTTGCAAATATCACATACATTCAAATAAATTATTTACAGATGACACTTAAAACTATCACCGTCTTTGGTTTTCTTAACGACTAAAGCTTTAAACTTAAAAAAAAAGTTTTCTTAAACAAAATGCTAATAAAAGAGCACAACAACTGCTACGAAAACTATTTTCGTAGCACGTCGTAGCTTCATCTACGCTATTCATTTACTCGTAATGCTTGCTTATTTAGCACCATAAAATAAAAATAGACTTTCTTTAAATAACTTCAGTTTCTTGGCTTTATCTATAAAACTGAATTTCAAGAATAATTTTATTAGTTGTTCCCCTGTAAACAACATACGTATTATCTAGAATGGCCTGGTAATAGTCCTACCTAGCATAAAAATATTACAATAATTTAAGATGGACAATATGTAATTATTGCAAAATATAAATCGTTTTTAAGATATAATACATATCCGCAATATCTCTTCAAACTACCAAATCTGTAATTTCAAAGTGACTGACATGCAAATTGCACGAACTTCTTGCTAGTTTTACAAAATTTATCTTTTATCTTCTAAAGGTTGTCTAGAAGAGATCGCTATTAGCGATAAGTCCGCTTTTTGTGCCTTTCTTACGCCCTAAGCATGTACTTTTTGTTATTTTACTATAATCTCAATAAAGAATTTTTGTATTGTATAATTACAATATATCTCACTCCCCACTGTCCTAGGTAAGGGATTAAATGTATAGAGATGTGAATTGCACATGAGAATTAAACTGTGTCCGTGGTAACCATTATTTATTTACTCATTGGTAGAACAGTACGTAAGTATGCAAATGTCAAAATCATTACTTTATATCTTTTTTTCGTTACTTTTTTTCTTTACTCACAAGGTAAAATTTATATTATTTAAGTAGGTATGCGTGTGTATTTCACTGTATCTATGACTGCATTTATTTACAGCTTGAGGTAATTTTGCGGTATTATAAGCGATACTTTTGAAACCATATCTCAAATATTATATTTCGGTTATATTTTGCAGTTCGATCAGATATTTTTTATTGTAATAAAGTTATAGTTAATATTATCGCCTAACATCGCTTCGCATTGGCTGTCAGGTGTCTAGGTGGGACAAAAGCTTATCTAGACTAGTTCTTAACATCAGTAGGCGTTGTGAGGTTATTATAAACACCGTTGGTCTCCACTTTCAGTTCTCCGGTCACAATCTGGTTAAGAGGATTGTCGTAAACATGAGAACCGTCTATTTCCAACTTCTTCACCAAACTTCTCACAATGGTGACTAGGTATATCTGCATACCTGTAAAAAAGAACATCTTATAATTTGACAATGACAAAATAATAAGCGATTCCCTAGATTATAGAGAAAACCATCCACGCATCGCAAAATTCTGTCTCGGTCATAAAGAACAAGACATTATGATTCATTGATGTTTTTGCAGCAACGAAAATTTCATTCTACCATTCCCGTAAAAAAAAAAAAAAAAAAACGTAAAAACAAATTACCAAATTAAATAACTTATAAGTTTTAATTTTAAAAATATACCGTAAACGAATAGCCATTAATGGTTCCAGTATATGTATATTATGTGTATGTTACAGCCATACAAAAAAATCAGGCAATATTCAGGGGTAGAAAACACTTTTCTATTGTATGAAAAAAACGCGTACCTAACGCAGTGGCGAAAATTGATGCGGCAACTCTCTTAACAAGCCTACATTACCATTACTGAGCCATAATTTGCCTCTCCGGCACTTGAGTCATCTTCACAGTTAGTATGATATCATGCTATTTTTATAAACAGAGTTTTATGTTCACAGTAATAAGCTTAGAATCCGACAGAGTGAAGCCACTTATAACAAGCCTTTTAAGGCTTGTAACGTAACTCTGGCCGACATTACACACGACAGGTAAGTTAATTTTGGCAAAATTTTATTTTGCTCCTTAACTCTGTGACAAATACGTCTACTCAGTTGTTTGTACGCCCATGTGCATATCAAATACAGTAAATACGTGATGGACACTCATTTTGATAAATTTCTGGCTTCATTCATGGACGGAATTTTGAATGAATCTATCACTCTAAGCGCCAATAGTCTGAGGTTTACAGCTTTTATCAAAGTCATCAAATTTTTAAAAGTAAAACGAAAATTTGAGAAAGAGAATTGTTTTTTCTTGTTAAAAGGTTACAAACAAGCAGACATTTGCTTGTGCGCATAACGACTAAAAATAATTTAGCAATATTAGCAAGATAAAAAGTTTCATTCTTTCAACTTATAGCTTATTTGACGTAGTTATTATTATAGCCCGTGCTACGAGTATTTACGCAGAATTTATTATGATGTCTAACTGGTATTAAATTGAATCGACCGGAAGTTAGACGAGAAATATCAGTTAATATATAAAAAAGTGGGTGGAAACTACTACCGGTCAAGTTAAATAACGTCACGGGTTTGTTTTGTTATTTTATTGTATTCCACAAACAAAATAACAAACTAGTATATATTTAAAAAAGAAAACTAAATACCCGACTGCATATGAACGATTTCTATTTCTAAGTACATTCGACTATTACTCGGTAATTTGTAAAGCTTATTTAACCTTAATAGTTTTCCTGTTAATTTCATCATACATAATATATGCTACTAGCATAAATTTTTTCAATCTCCAAAGTCAACCGTTTGGCCAGTAGGGGGTAGGCCGTGGACAATTTACTCTAAAAAATTATCAATTCAAAGCTTAATATTTCGCAAACGAATCCCTAAATTGAAAAATGGTCTCCGCAATATCGCAATATTTTTGATTTGCCTATTTAACAATACCCCACTATGACAGGTAGATGAGAAAAAAATATTCATCCTCACTTTACGTGTAAGGGAGTTACCCCAAAAAATCTTTTTTAAGATTTATCAACGTCTTTTTTGGCATAATTAATATATTTTCATTCCAAATTACAGCTTTCTTTATTGTGCAAAGCCGCGGACAGAAGGGTTCCTTGTTGACTACGGAAACCTAAGAAAAATAAGTTTTTTTTTTTTTTTATACACTATAGATCTACGATTGACCACCAACTCGCCTGATGTTAAGCGACGGTGTGGCCGAGGATAGAGCTCGTCGATCTAGAAGATATCTATTCACTAAGTAAACTTACAAAGGCCAGCAAAAATGAAGACGAGCAGCTCGAGGATCATGCCGACGTAGAACCTCTCTCCAGTCATGTAGAGTATCTCCAGAACCACCAGCGCCACCATCGATACTAGAGCGAAGTAGTAGTACGCCTTCACATACAACACTGATTTCTGGAAGCAAATATCAAATATACTGTAGTCTTAAATCAATTCAATAACAAGTATAAGTTTAGGTAAATCAAAAACCCCTGACAAAAAAAAAAACGGTTAAACCGATTTTGATGAAACAAAGCTAAGAACACTCGGCAAGATAATAGAATAATCCTAAAAAATGCGTATTAATTATATTTTACATCCATTTTACACATACTTTCTCACAAAAAAAGCGCAATGAAATCGTAAGTTACGACTGCAAAAACTGCTTTTCTGCAGTTGGGTATTTTGTTTTTCTTTTAATATACATACTTGTTAGGTGTCGGGATCTGTATCAAAAGGAATTAAATGCACGTAAAATACATCTTCTGGCTGGCCTTCTACGCTGCGCTTGTCATAATATCACAATAAATCACCATATTATAATATATATCCTGTACCATATTATATATCTAATGGAGCTCTAAAATAATCGCTTGGCTGTTTCATGGTCAATTACTTGGAAGCGCATTAATAAAACAAGTTATTTTAGATTCATATATTATAAAGGAAGCAGAGCTGACAATGCGTTGATAACTTCATAAGCAGATATAACTTTATATATGAATTTTTACACTTCCGCAAAGCCCATGTCCCTATCCAGGGTAGGTAAGTAACAGAGCTAATACATGATTACGAACCTTCAAAAATATTCGGAGCCAACTTAAATCTGATAATATAAACGTCATCATCATCATCATCTCAGCCACAAGAATTCTACTGGTGGGCATAGGCTTCCTCCATGGATCACCAAATAGACCTGATAGTAGCGGCTTGCAACCAGCATCTTTCTGCCATTTGAATGTGGACGTAGGTACATCCAATTTGTGGCTGATCTTTCTACGCTGCTCTTGCCGGTGCGTGGTCTCCATCTGAGAACTTTCAGCTCCATTGCAATCAGTTTTACGTGCTATGTGCCCTACTCTCTTCCACTTCAATATGCCAATCCACTTTAATATTTCAGTGATTTCCATACGTCTACGGATCTATTCATTTCCGATTCGATCTCGCAGAGACTTCGAAAATAGCTCACTCCATAGCTCGCTGCTTGACTTTGGTTCTATAGATGTGTTCGCCAAACTTGACAAATTTGGTTGAATGTTCGCTGTTATCTCACAACGAACAATTGTGAAGATTCACTTTGTCAAATAGGATCGTCTGTTACAATTAGAGTGTTTATTTAAATAGTTCTATCGTGGCAAAAAAGGGGAACTAACGTCTCGAAGTATTCTGTGGTCGCGACTGACCAAAATATTGAAATAAGGACAACAGCGCCATCAATGCCAATCATTAGTTCGTCAGCTGAACAGATTGTATAACTTTTAACTACATATCCGCTTCTTAAAATAATAACAAACAAATTTGGATTCAGCGGAATAAGCTCTGGGGCTAGGCTGACTTTCAAAATATAAATTGCTGTTTTTTTACAAAGTTTCAAAAATCATAGAACAAATTGAAAGTTGATCTATTACGTCCAGCATTAAAGAAAAGAAAGAGCCAACAAGAGACGCCTAGTCGATTAAAAGGAATTATTCGATAATAAAGTAGACGCCCTTTTTAAACGATCTTTGTTGAAGGCGGCGGGAAAACCTGTCCCGTGGCTCTTTGTCTGCGTTACGAAGGAGTGGATGTACCTGACTGTATGGGATTTCCGGTTGTATAGAAAAGTAAAATATGTTATACTTAGTCGTATTCGAACTTTAGCTTTTCTACCTATAGTTATGTTTCTTACCATATGAGCTCCATATATAAGTGCCACACTGAAAAGCACTTCAGCGCAGTAGATGGTGACGGAAAGTTCTGCTGGGAAGTTCAGTATTCGGCTGTATATTAATAACGTGGGTGTATCGTTGTGGTGGATGGTATAACTGAGAAGTCCGATCATAAAAGCGCAGAAAATCTGAAAAAAAAGAGGTAAAAAGAGGGTTAAATCTGCCTTAAAATTAAGCATAATATAACTTGTATACACACATAAAACAGTTAACAGCTCTTGGCAACTAGTTTATCATCAGTACCTATAGCTCGCCCGATCAACTGACTCTAAATCATACAGCTGCGATATTTAAATGTCCCTTAAATCAAGTGGTAGCAATAGTACACACGATTGGAATTATGAATATAAACAAAACATCGAAAATCACCGATATAACACAGTGGACTAGCATGTTGAAATGGCAATGGGTATGACCCATAGCAAGTGGAACTGATGGCCGAGGGAGTTAAAAGTTCTTGAGTGGAGACCACGCACCCGCTAGCGCAGCGTAGGAAGACCAGCCACAAGGTGGACAAACGACGTCATACAAGCGGCATGAAAACGCTGGTTCTAAGCCGTTTCCATCAGAGCAGTTATAATGACGCATAAGCATGCTAGCTAGCATGATCGCTATCAACTACATATTTGTGGGTTTGAGCATTTGGATCATCTTATGACCTTTAGTCTGGGGTTAATCTATTTACTTGTTCTAATAGTAGGTATGTGGAAATTGTAGTAATATTATTTTGTTGTAGTTAATAAAGATACTTCAACATTCATCATCATCACCTCAGCTACGAAAAGTCCATTGCTGGACATAGACCTACCCTATGGATTTCCAAAAACACCAATTGGAAACGGCTTGTATCCAGCGTCTTTTTGCCATTTATAAGAGGACTTGGACAAAAAAAGTTCAAAATAATGAATTTTCCTTCCTTATCAGAGATTTAGAGCTGAATCGAGATTTCCAACAGTAAAATTATGACGTAAGTAATAAAAACTTACAATGTTAATGTAAGCAAAGATAATGATCCCTTTCCGCAGGGGCAGACAGAAGCAGCATCTTCCTAGCTCTGGCCAATCACAATACATTTTGGAACTTCTGACACTGAACTGACTGACACAAATACACAAATGACTATCTTCCCAGAGTGCTCCGGTTGGACTGGCAGTGGAGTGTTTGCTGCGATCGTTTATTGTGACCATTATCTCTCAATGACCGGAGGTGGACCTCAGCTCGCGCAGCAGATGAGACAACAGTTTGTATAGATAACAAGTTCGCTGTACAATCTGGGTTTCAAGAGAAACTTTTAGTGCGCGTTAAAAGGAGAAAACTGATTTCTTTACATAAACGTTATGCGATTATGATGATTATTTTTTATCTGATCGGAACCCTATACAATTACGCTGTTTTTTTTTTTTTTTTTTTTTTTTTTCTTTAATAAATAAATAAACTAAAACAGAATAGAAACTTAGCCACTTTATGTTCCAGCTATTCTAAAAAATCATCGAAATCGGTTAATATTTAGATTATAAATAAGGTAGAATAAGTTTTCTGTTAAATGGAGAAATACATAAATACTGGTGAATATTAAAATATCAATATAATTCTGTTGGATTTTAGGTTTATTTGTAGACCGCTGTTATCAGGCGAGTTGGCGGTCAAATAGAAGTATTATATAAAAAGAAATTCATTAATTACTAGAAATCTAGAATATCTGTGAGCGGTAAACTCCATCAGTCATGGGCAAATAATAATTTAATAGCTTAAGGAGCTCGGACGTCTATAAATCCACATGTACGATTAACAAAATCATGGGATAATCACAAATCCAGCCACGCTCCTTCCAGGGGAGTTTTGACAAGGGCGTGTAATAAATCTTGTAACTGTTCTGCTCAACATTTCGGATATTAACTGTGTCAAATAGGATTCGCGGCTTTGTTGGCATATGCATGCACTCTTTTGTCAAATTCTTCCCTGATCATTTCGCATAAAACGTGTTTGACTTTTAAAATTGTATTGGAGGCCGTCTGGCCATGTGCTCTTCCATAAACTTAATTTATTTTATGATTCAATAAAATAAATAACGATTTGAAGACAAATAATTATAGTTTAAAAAAAAGACTTCAAAATACGCAATATAATACATACATACGAGTATGTACGCGACTTGCTGTTCACTTTTCTGCAGGAATTTGGATGATATTTTACCAGTTAGTATGTTATAAAAACCAAAATTAATCGATGAAAACATAGAGACCGAATTTATTACCTCCTTCTTTTTAGAAGTCGGTTAAAAATTATGTTTCATTAAAATCTCGCACAATTTTGGAATACCCATTATAAGAACTAACAAACATAATATTTACAAATACTTACTTATTGGTGGGATATAAATTGCTCATGCTATTATCAGTTGTGTCGCAATTTAACTACCGTTTAGTCAGAAACGTATGTTTACTGGATTTTATCAGATGGAGCTTTGAATAGTTTGTTTTGATGTTTTCATCGGAAATGGTTCTGGGTTTTCTTCTGATATTTACGCCTACTTTTGAGAAATGTTGAAGATTATAATATATACTTATATAAATATAATAATTTAATATATTATAGCCGCAGAGACAGGTTCGTGGCAAGCCGTCGGTGAGTAGCGAAACCGATTAGCCCGATGTTTCCCTGGGGCTAAATGAGACCGCTAAACTCTAATGCAATTGTTGGCTGGCTGGATGTTGAAAACTGCAAGAGCTAAGCACCTAAAGCTCCAGGGTTGAAATGCATAATGCCACTAGTAGCTCTTAGTGAACGCGCAGCACACCTCTCGACACCCTTAGCCGACACCAATGTTCCTTATCTAGCGCCAACATGAGGCGACCCATTATGTGGGATACCCATGGGAGACCCATTTAGTGGGTGGCGAGTCATCACCTGCCGAAATATTTTGTGTATGATGATACGAAACTGGCAAGTGCAGTTTCTCATTCTGATGCTCCCGCACAGACTGTATCTTGCTTACCATCAGTGTGGAAGCACCAAGCCATACCCTAGTTTTGTGAGTCATAACCACTTCAAAACAGTATTAATAGGTATAACTCACAGCTTAAAAATAGTATTGTAATATAAACAGACTAATACAAATACAAAATATTTTATTTTCAAAAGATTACAATGTTTACCTTACGACTTAAAATTTAGAGATATGTACAATATTGTTATGGTAAAATATCCTTGTTAATATTCTTGTAATTTAACACAATGTTTGTAACACATTATGATAATTAATTTGTGCCTATAGATTACGAAGAATAAGAGATAAAAATGTCAACGGGTAACCCGACTTATCTGACTAGCGATAAGCTTAAACTTACATATTTACATATTTTAGTCATACATTCAATTAATAGCATTCTAGAAAATATAAAAATAATAATCTACACATACGATTTATGTTTTTATTTTATTAGATATGAGTAATTATAGTTATAGCTATAATTATAGTTTCCAATCGGTATTTTTGGAAATCTATGGGGGAGGCCTATGTCCAGCGGTGGAATTCTTATGGCTGAGATGATGATGATGATGAATTATAGATTAAAAAACTGAAAACCCGACTTCGAAATTCGCAATACAACACATACGCAACTTGCTGTTCACTTTTCTACAGGCACTTGGATGATATTTTACCAGTTATTTTGTTATAAAAACCAAAGTACCTACTGCATTTATTTTGATAACATTTATATGGGACCACCTCTGAAGTATGCCCTACCAAATTCAGAAAGAAACATCAAAATCAATGCACTATTAGCTGAGTAATCGGTGAACAAACATAAATTACATCTAAGGAGAAAACCATAATATGTATATTTATTTTAATAGATCTATGGTACGATAACGAATTTATAAGGGTTTTTGTAGTTACCATAAGTTACTCTATGGTACTTACTACGGAAACCTAAAAATCGTTATTACAGTCCGCTGAAGAAAGAATTTCTAAAAGGACTTTTTGACCTTAGCGTTGACACTATGGACCAAAGAAAATTTTAATAATCGACTTTGACAAGACATTGACTGCGCCATTTATATTTTACATTTTAGTTCACTATTGAGTAGTTATTTTATTTGCAGGTTTCTAAATTGCCTAGATTGAATCGTTATCGCAAAAATATTGGAAAAATATTTAAAAGTTAAGCTTATTCCATAAATTCAGATACATTTTTTATTTCACACGATTTGTGTTGTATAAATGTTGAAGAGATGTGTATTCACGTGAATGTATATTTCCCTACTTTAAACAAGTTTTTAATGTTATATTCGTTGAGAGCCGGAACTTTATTTCTCTTATTTTGGTATATAGTAAGTTATGAAGCTACTTAATGAATGTTTTATAAAACATGTAAATAAAAGCTACGCTGCCACAGGCAGACTCCGCTAAAGCCGTAAGGCGTGTCGCCCACACGAGCTGGAGTCGAGGCGACGTCGAGGCACGGGCGCACAAGTGGCGCGCCGCTTCTACGTTTCCTTCAGGCAAAGACTTACAAGACTCCTAATGCGATACAAAATATTGTTCCAAAAACTTAACACCAAAATCAGGTGTTTGCTAATGACAGGTCACAAACGTCATTTAATCTTAAACGTCATCTCATCGCAATCACTTCTCAATTCTTACGGTGCCAAGATGGTGAACTGTGTTAAACAATCTTGTAAAAATTACAAACTTCTTTAAAAAACTATGGAAAACATTATCACCTTCCATCTCTAAGTAGCAAAAATATATTTCTAACAGTATAAAAAGCGAAATGAAACAAATTTTTACGTATTTGTAGCGTATGTTCGGTCTCACCTATGACCACGGATGCTCTAGTGTTTGAAAAATCGGGTCTTAAATTATGTGAAATATACACGATGAAATTGTTGAAATTTATTTCATTTCAATAAATAACATTCGAGAATATTAGTATAAAAAGCATATATGCATTTCATTTCATAAATTGTTTTTATTATTTATACAAATTACTGCAAAGAATTAGAGATGGGTCGATGTAATATAAGTTATCGATAACAATTATTATTTTTACGGACTTCAAAAACGAGATTATCAGTTAGCTTATATTTTTCTTATATGTTACCCGCATGATTTCGTCATTTAAATTGATTTAAAATTCCTTTTAAATCTCAAAATCGGTCAGTAGTTTGGTTTTTAAAACAAAATTGCGAATTTTGAAGTCGGTTATTCTAGTTTTGTAAACTATAATAATTATGATATATATGTGAATCATCATCAACATCTCAGTCATAAGAAGTCCACTGCTGGACATAGGTCTCCCCCATGGATTTCTATAAAAGCCGATTGGAAGCGGCTTGCATCCAGCATCTTCCTGCCACTTGTATAAGTTCATCTGTCCATTTCGTGGCTGGTCTTCGCTACGCTTGCCAGGGCGTGGTGTCCACTCGAGAACTTTTCAGCCCCATTGGCCATCAGTTCTACGTTCACTGCCACTTCAACTTGCTAATCAGCTGTGCTATGTCGGTGACCTTTGTACGTGAAACATGGTATTTGATTTTACGATAAATGTTTATTTTTTTTTATTCTTAAACTAACACAGCACCATGCTAACTATTATGTTTAGATTTTCTAGTTGATGCTGTACAAGCAGAACATTGGGCAGATATAGTAAGGCGAAGTCAAAATAATCCTTGGTGGAAACCGAATTCTCGCTTAACAATTTGTTCAGTGAATTTCCACAATAAATGTAAATACATAACAAAAACAGGGCGCCAGCGTTTACAACATTGAGCAATACCTTCAAAAAATAATCCAGTCTTAATTGTATATATGAAAAACCGAATCTCTATTTTTAATTTTTTTTAAAATTTTACTACGGCATTTTGTAGCGGCTCACAAAACACTATTATGTATAAAAAATTGTTTTATAGGGTTAATAGTCTCCGAGTAAAATGACTGTGACATACGGACAGACAGACAGACGGACATGACGGAATTATAAGGGTTCCCCGTAGTTACTACGGAACCCTAATAAAACGATGTTTCTTGAAACTTTACAAAAAAAAAACAAAAGAAAAAATTGGTACCTATAATTGCTTATCGATATCGATACTTGTGATAAATCCATTAGATTTCGAGAGGCAGTGATGTGTTAATGAATACGGAGGACAAAAAATAGTGCTACGTTAACCACAATGTAGGATGCTATAATAAAATAAACATTTGCTGTTTTATCCTATTTTCAAAAATGAAGTTCCGAATGCAATAGCTGGGCGTGGACCGTTGCATTCCAACAAAAAAAACGTAATATATGTTTACCTGACTGTCAACTGATGCGAAAGCAAAAAGAACCTTCGTGATCTTAACCTACATTATGTACACATTTATCACGCACACACACACACACGTATGTTCCGCCGTAGCATAAAAATATAGTCTTTCCAGTCACAATTACTTTGACTCTTATTCTTCTCAACAGATCGTGCAACTCAAAGTCCGTGTTAAGGCCGGCTTAAAATTTACTAAAATAAAAATACATTAGATTCTTTTATAAAGTGATGAAAGTGGCGCCACTGCCTGTTTCGCTCGCACGCGGCACCCATAGATATAAAATTATTTAAATTACTGATTTCAGATTGTCTTTCAGAGTCATAAGAACACTATTACAATGTATTAACACACACAATACAACATACAATAATACATTGTATTACAATGTATTATTGTATTAGTAGCTGTTATTTTATATGTGATATTTTGACCGTGATAAACGTGTAACCGACAAAATTTTCACGTTTATACCTAAATATCGGTCAAAATAACAAATACAATAATTTTATAGTTTAAAAAACTGAAACAACAGACTTCAAAGTTACTATTATTTCAGTTATATGATTGTATGAATCTCCCATGGACCATTCTGACTTTAATCATGAATACCCGATCAAATCGGGAGATATCCTTTTCAAAGGCAACTTTGTAGATAAATTTGGCAAATGGACGTGTATCTACGGTTAAAAATAAATTTATAAAAAATGAAGTGTCAAATTGAAAAAATAAAATTGGCCCGAATTTAAAAGGCGGTTTGTATGGAGATTATCCTTCTGGGTCCTATGTAATAGGGCGAATTCTGTGCCTTCAGGTTCAAATGGCAGTGCGCCCACACACTAGAGTCGCGTCGGCGCGTAGAGTCGAGGCGCGGTCGCGGCGGCGTCGCGGCAGGGTGCAGTGCGCGACCGCGCCGCGACTCCACCGCCATTTTGTTATTTTGTTTCGTGCGTAGACGTGTTTACACTGTAATGTGTGAAGGAAGCCTAGCCTCGACTCTAACATAAACACCACGCCTCGACTGTGCCGCGACGCCGCCGCGACCTAGCCTCGACTTACCAGTGAGCGACGCGCCTAATGTAGCTTTGATGTATACAGTCCTGGATTTGTCAACAGGCCGTATTTATTTTTTATTTTTTATTTTTTTTGAGATAAAAGGGTTGGAGGGGTGGTGGGAGAGGTTTGGTCCAAGCAGCAGAAGTTCTCTCTGCAGGCCGTATAGGCCGCGGCCTAGGGGCGGCAGATTGAACTAGAGTATCGATTTTCAAGATCAGTAGGGGCGGCAAAAATGCCTACTGGCGGCAAAAGTGTAAGTCCGCCACTGGATGTATACATAGCGCTATGGCACGGCATGGCTTGTCAAAATACAGTAAATTCGTATTAACCTATATTACAATTTTAAAAAGTTTACTTTTTTATTTATTCTCTAATGCATCTATCTAATTTAATCACGCCAATTTACGCCAAATAAAGTACAAGTTTATAAGAAAAAAAACGAATAACCAGCCCTCAGCCGTTCCTGGCTCAAATGTGCCCAATGCCCTGGCCGCATTGCCTCACTGAATAGCAATGGCCAATCTTTGTGCCAGGAACGTGCCTGAGCGGGAGTCACCAACTTCAAACGGAATAATGATTTATATATATTTTATATTTTGATTACACTATTTGGACATTTAGTTACATAACAAGTAAGTATACGTTTGGAAAACTTAAAAACCCCTGATAAAAATATGCCTGAACCGATTTCAATGAAATATAGCTAAGAACTCTTGACGAAATCCAAACAAAAATAAACTAGATTAAAAACGGTCCCCCCGTTTGAGAGCTACGATACCACAGACAAACACACAGATAGGTGGTCCCCTAAAAATTTTATCAAAATCAGTACAGTACCCTGGCTTTCCAGTTATGAATTGTTTTTGATGATTCTTTATTTATTTAGTAGGCAATACTTCAGGGGTGGTCCCACATTAATTTTATCAAAATCGGTTCATAACTTTGGTTTATACACAAAAAAATATAACCGAAAAAATATCATCAAAGTAAACAAATTGCGTATCATAAAATCGTTTTTTCAGTTTTTTTAACTATAATTGAAGGGTTGTAAGTCTAAAGGGTCTAAGTGCCAATTTATTTTTTTCCATTTGCATATTATTAGGCTTGGCACATAGATCGTATATTTGTAATAATATTGTTTTTTTTTAGCACTTGGACCCTTTAGAATTAAAACCCTTCAATAAATAAGGAATTATAAAATACCTACTTGTTACTAGATCCGCTCCTGTGTATGTATGGCTTACCCTATACTAGCGATCCCTGAACTGTTTCTTGGCGGGAAGGATGCGTTCAAAAACTTCATCCTAACTACTACGTCAACCAGTCCTGAGGAAGTACACGAAGTGCACTATTTTGTATACGCAATGCTTATTGTATTCCTGATGGCCGAAACTGTCCTGTTTGTTCATTCTTGTTACTTGATAGTCGGAGTCTCATGTGATGTAAGTACCTAATGTACCCACATATAATTTTTTACCCGACTGCGTAAGAAGGAGTACTGGCGCACGCTGCACAGTCATTTTGTTTTATCAAAGTCTGCTAAATTGCGTTTTTATCAATATTTTCTTTAGATGTGCCTACCGTTTCAAAACTTTTAGAATATTTCTACTGTATAGAAAATATGTAAAATTCTTAGATATATATATATAAGAATATATATATATACATATATATATATATATATATTCTTAGATTTATAGCACAGTTTCCTAGTTATAATTAGGACATAAACAGGACTATAGTCCTGTTTCCTGTGTTAATATTATGTTGCATGGGAGTAGGTACGGATGACTCAGTGTGTGAGTAAAACTCGTACTTTGCCGAATGTATTTTATGGTAGGTTTGCGCACTCAAACTAAGTTGCATATTAATATTATTGTCTGGCAACTGCTAATTGAAGACGATTCTTAAAAATTATTAAAAATAGAAGAAACAGATCCTCTATTCCTCTATTTCTCTGTTTTCCCCTTTGTTTCAATATAATACCTAAAATGTGTTTGCTCAAATGATGTATACATGCTTTGGAGTATAGTCTGGTTCTGATCGATTGTCACATGTTATTGTTAGGTTAAATTATATTTATATTGACTTCATTTGACTTTAGCAAGTTGTTTCTAAAATTATGACTATTTCCAGCGGTAGTGTTTGATTAAATTGCCTTCATTTGACTTTTGCGAGTAGTTTATAAAAATATGATTGTCATGGCGGGTGGGATGCGGGAGCGAGCTAGACATTCTGTTCTGAGCGGCGGTGCGATGAGCACCTATTAATAGTCTAAGTCGAAAAAGTAAAGTGATGGCCTTGAGTTTTCTTGTCCACATTCTTTCTCAAGTGTCTAGGGATTGTGAATGTGGAGTTAGAATCTTTGCAAAGGCATGGAGTACCCTCTCGGGGTCCATGAAGGATGAGTGCGAAATAAAGTGGTGTTTTCCATATAAAGGAGTTTTATTACATATCAGAAGTGGTAAGTACCTACTTTTTGGATAAATTATACGTGTATGCTCGAAAAATTTCTGAAATTAGCTAGAGTAAAGTGTGTTATTTTCTACCCTCATTTTAACCGCGAAATCTAAGAAATTGGTAAATCAAAGTCAATCCAATCACAACCTTTTAATATGCCAATGCAATTATCGGGTATAAACAAGTAATCAAAAATTTTACTAATTATATTAATGGAGATAGATAAACTCTTTATTGTACACACCTTAGAAACTTACAATCAAAATAAGATATTTAAAATCTAGTGTAACAACTGGCGGCCTTATCGCTAATAGCGATCTCTTCCAGGCAACCTTAGGATGGAGAGGAGTGAAACGAAAGTAATATGGAGTAGTATGGAGCCTGTTGACTATGTCCTATCAACATGTATTAATATTGTACAGTTTTTTTACCTATACTAGATATCGACTACATAAATGTGTGTGTACTTTTAACTCATTTATTGGATAGATTTGAACAAGTTGAGAACTTTAGAACGTGTACAGTTATATATATTATGTTGATGATTATCGTGGTATTTTAATGGATTTTGAGTATTCGAAATCTCTCATTGTTTTCTAGCGAACAAATAAATAAGATTTAAATAAGCACTAACACAGTTTCTTTTTCTGTTTCGAGCCACATATAAATGGAAGACAATGCTGAACCACCTCCACGGCACTTGAAGACTCCCAATAGGATGTCTTCACAGTGAGTGTAAGATACACGGCGCAGCTGCAGCCGTGTACAGTGTGTCGGTAGCCAGCATCGCTGCCGTAGTCGCAGCCAGTTCGACGCCGCAGTTCTACGTGTAAACGGGAGCGGTTACGAGAATGTGAGCAACACCTTCACCGAAAAAGGAAGCGTCTACGGAAACCTGTAGCCGAAGTACATCGGAAGTGAAGCCACCTGCGCACGGCTGAGTTTCGCGAACGAGAATGCAGTCGCTATGGTTCCCAGCTTCGCGAAGCAAGCAGAAGTGACTGCGAGGAAGAACCGCGACGTCCAGCGACATCGGGCAGGTTGCAGGCAACTACGCAGCATTCAAATATGTTAGGTAGCGGTAATATATTTTAATGCGGCTAGCAACTGTTACCTGGAGCCGGGTTACGATTGTCGCTGATAATATGGGGTATAACTCGATCCAGGTCGGGGTAGTTGTTGATGGGCAGGTTTTCCTTTCTCTTTGCGTAAGAATATTTTCCCGATGTGGACTCAGTAGAATTGGAATTAGGAGCCCTTTGGTGGTATTCTGGCTTCATGAAATAACAGCCTACTTTGTTTTGAGAGATGTTCATTTACATAAATCTTGCGAGGCGGGCCAGGTAGACTCAGATCGTCGGATATAAGAGTGTGCCAACGGACTTTTCCCGCTTCTAGCACTTCGTCTCTTTTAATCTTCTGGTGAACTTGACGAAGATTGACCTACCAGGCATTGAGTCCTTTCCATTGTTTTTGGGTGTTTTGGGCCGGCTCTGGTCACAGAGTCTATTTCAGTCTCAAGTAAATTCACACCTATTTTTGTGGATGTCACCATCGTAATGTGCTTAAGGTTTTCATTAGGAGCCTTATTAATGCCTATAATCTCCAGTTCCTCGTTAAAGCTAGATTGCACTTGAAAGTTTAGTTGTTCCCTTAGCTGTTGGATTTCTTCCTGTAGGGATAAGATAATTGTATCTCTTTCCTCTAGTGATTGAATTCTTGAGCCAAAGCTATCCAACCTTACTTAAGGCATGATTTAATTTCGGCCATATCATGGCGTACACATCGAAGCTCTGTCGCGATGTCGGGCAGAGTGTCATCTTCCACTTCCCCAGACAAGTCCATGATCTAAGGCAGGTCTTATTTGCTCGCCATAACAGAGTATTAAAGTTCGAACTGTCGTCGAGACGGTCGCTTGAAAGGGCCGGTGTATTCTAATTACACATTTTGAGCTCACCGGCTCGGCAAGTCGGACATTTCCACTCTTTAATTTTTGATGCATCCGAAGAGAGTGCCTATAGAGTAATATGAAGCCTGGCAGTCGTCTCAATTAAAACAAGTGTTCGATGTAATGCATTGCTTGCAGCGGGCGAGTGACAGAGACAGCTACATGACACAGGAACGTGGCTGCTAATGAGTCATGCACACGAGTCTCCGGCACCTACTTGTATCATCAGCTGATAATAGTTGAAATACGAGATATATATCTTTTAGTTAAAAGCGTTTAAGTATATCTTGTAGAAAGGTTTAATTTGTATTCGTACCTTGTGATGTAGGTTATGATATCTGCAACGTAACGTTCCCTTCACAACAGACACTTTCCACACATTTAGATTTTTGAAACGGAGTATTGCGTACGCACGCCAGTGCGACCCGTGCGCGAGAATAATCAAAGTAGTTGGGGTTGTCACGTAACTCCGAGGCCACTGCTTACATTGATGATGTTTAATTTATGGCAAAGGTGTCGAAGAATGCTTAGCAAGATTAGAGCATGTTTTACAGCTCATAGACAAGGCTAATTTCACACTAAATCTGTCCAAATGCGAGTTTTTTTTGCAGGACAAGATAAACTACCTTGGTTACGAGATTAGTACAGCAGATGTATGGCCTGGTACAAAAAAATAAATAAAAACAAAGTTTGTGTGTGCTTGACTTTCTTCAGCCATCCAACCGGCACTGTGTTCGTCAGTTTTTTTGGTTGGTTGGTTGGATATTTTCGCAGGTTCATTCAAAACTTTGCAATTGCAGAACTGCTTAAAAGGGATGTTTCCTGGGTCTGAGCTCAAGAACAAGCCTTCAATACGTTGAAAGAAACAAACTTACCGATCGCCCAATTCTTGCGATCTATGATCCAGCGGTTGAAGCGGAATTTCATACCGACGCTAGTAAAGTTGGTATCGGGGGCATCCTGTTGTAGCGTTTGAGCAAAAACGAGCCATTCCGAGTAGCAGTCTTTTACAGCAGACAGACGTCTCCAGAAGAAAAGAATTTTCATTCATATGAATTGGAGGCACTGGCTGATATTTGTTCACTAAAGATATTTCGTATTTATCAATTGGGACAGAGCTTCAAAATGGTGACAGATTGCGGCACCTTGCGGTGTAGCTACTTTCTCGAAACGTGAGTTCGTGAATACAAGAGTTTCCACTTTCTATCTGTTCCATGTACGTTGATGCTCTGTCTTTTAGATCCCAAACGACGGCTCAAGGGATTTAAATGAACAGCATCCATTAGTATTGACAAATTCTAATTAGGACTGGCTCCACACCCTTCAGCTGGGAGATCCGGAGTTACAACGTATCAGAGACATTCTTGTGTCTGACGTTGATACTCGTGGTCTCCAGTACATTAAAGATAACTACATTATGAAAGACAACAAGTTGTATCGATTTGTTAAAGGCGACAAATCGAACATTCGTTGGGTTGAAAAAGGTGCAAGATGGCAACTGTGCTGCATTAACCACGATGATATCGGGCATTTTGGTATAGAGGAAACTACGGAGCGCATTAAGAACTCTTATTGGTTTCTCAAAAAGTCCCGATTCATAAAAATATGGTAATGCGTGTATTGAGTGTGAAAAGAAAACTGTAAGATTGCAGGAAGGGCAACTGCGTACCATTGAAAGGGTTGAAATGCCATTCCACACGATCAATGTTGACCACCTTGGACCTTTTGTGAACTCAAAACGAGGGAACACTCACCTTCTAGTTATTGTCGATGGTTTTACTAAAATTAAGTTTATAAAACCGGTCCGTAACACAAACTCAGAACACGGTAAAAGTACTGCAAGATATCTTCTATATTTTCCGAAGTCTTGATAGAATTATTAGCAAACTAGTTTTACATCACACACATTCAAAAGATTTTATTCAGTCAAAGGTATAAAACATATCTTAAATGCTGTAGCTAGTCCACGATCTAACGGGCAGGTAGACTTCTTTCATTATTGATGGCAAGAGTAAGAAGCTCCTTCCACCATATGTATGTTGGTCCCTATAGGGTTACGCAAATTTTGGATAATGATAGGTACAGAATCACTGCCGTTCCAGGTTTAACTGGTACTAGAAATAAACGTAACACGATCATCGCTTCTGATGGGATGTTGCCTTGGGTTCATGTAGCCGCCTTAGAATTAAATGAATCTGACAATAAGACTAGTAGTACGTTTGTTTCGCTATGTTATGTCGCTGTGTATTAAGTTAATTGCATAATAATATATGATTGCATAGAAACAAACACATGTGCGTGTAAATTGAACACACACAGTTCAATGTTTCATAGTACAGCTTACTTTATTTACTCCATTGTTTAGAAGAATATAAAATTGTAATTGTACAGTAGTAATACAATCCGGTTTGTCTGTAAAGCAAGAATTGATTGGTTTGCAATACAGACTGGGTATTTCTTCCGTAAGAATTGATTGGTTTACGGCTAGAAATAAGTTAATATGACTTTGTGGCGAGAATTGATTGGTTCGTCACAATAGTCTCGAGTTGGTTCTACCCGTAAGAATTGATTGGTTTGCGGGTGGACCAAACCTGTGAGAATTGATTGGTTCACAGGTGGAATAAACATTTTTAGGAATTATAAGAAGTTAATTTGTCTGTAAAGCAAGAATTGATTGGTTTGCAATACATACTGGGTATTTCTTCCGTAAGAATTGATTGGTTTACGGCTAGAAATAAGTTAGTATGACTTTGTGGCGAGAATTGATTGGTTCGTCACAATAGTCTTAAGTTGGTTCTACCCGTAAGAATTGATTGGTTTACGGGTGGACCAAATCTGTGAGAATTGATTGGTTCACAGATAGTAGGTTATTGTGAGAAATCGAACAAATTGAGCTCATATGTTAGAATTGATTGGTTCACAGTTAGTTAGAATAAGTATTTTGATAAATTGTATAAGATTAATTTGATGAGTGAGAATTGATTGGTTCACAGATAGAAGTATTTTTAGGAATTATGTAAAGTTAATTTGACCTGTGAGAACTGATTGATTCACAGATAGTTATAATAGGTACCTAATTGTGACAAATTAAAGAAATTAAACTCACTTGTGAGGATTGATCGGTTTATGAATATTTAGACTATGTATTGTGACAGATTGTAATTAAGTCGATTTGTAATGGTTAAATTTAAATAATACTGATTAATTGATATGTCACAAAATGTATAAATTTAAGTATGAATAACTCTAATGAGTACAAAATTTTGATTTTTGAAACTAGTTAAGCTACTTATTGTGATGGTAATTAGCTCTATCTTTCTCTCACTCCAACTGGCCATGTGTTAGGTTCACCTGGCAGCGTGCATGGGGACATGCACGAGGTCAGGACGGACGAGTGTTAGGTTAAATTATATTTATATTGACTTCATTTGACTTTAGCAAGTTGTTTCTAAAATTATGACTATTTCCAGCGGTAGTGTTTGATTAAATTGCCTTCATTTGACTTTTGCGAGTAGTTTATAAAAATATGATTGTCATGGCGGGTGGGATGCGGGAGCGAGCTAGACATTCTGTTCTGAGCGGCGGTGCGATGAGCACCTATTAATAGTCTAAGTCGAAAAAGTAAAGTGATGGCCTTGAGTTTTCTTGTCCACATTCTTTCTCAAGTGTCTAGGGATTGTGAATGTGGAGTTAGAATCTTTGCAAAGGCATGGAGTACCCTCTCGGGGTCCATGAAGGATGAGTGCGAAATAAAGTGGTGTTTTCCATATAAAGGAGTTTTATTACATTATCTTATATTATGTTAGGCTATATTCTGTTTTGTATACTTAAATAAATAAATAAATAAATAAAATACATTTGTCCGAACGAACGTGTTTTAGCGTTCCGTAGTAAACTAAGGAACCCTTATGGTTTCACAATGTCTGTAGAGACCGTCTGTCTGTCTACTTTGAGTAGGTAGGTTTCATAGGATCTAAGAATAATTATGTTTATTTCGAAACTAGTTACGAAACTATAGTAATAGAAAACTGTAATTTGTCACAGATATACATACTTAATTAATCACGCCAAAACATTAGTAAAATTTTTTTTTTTCAGAACCGGCTTGGTCACGTCAGAAGCTTCCTACTCGGCCGGATGTACTCGTGGACTATGGAGCTAATTACAGTGATCGTACTCTGTTTCATACACAAAGTAGTGCTGGGATGGTATCTAGTCATGTTGATGATTATCAGTAAGTCTGACCCTATTTTTTTTACCGACTTCCTAAAGGAGGTTATCAATTCGGTCTGTATGGCTTTTTTGCATGTTTGTTCACAGATTACTCAGCCAATTGAGCATTGATTTTCATAATTATTTTTGAATTTGGTAGTACTTCAGAGGTGGTTCCATATAAATTTTATCAAAATCGATGCAGTAATTTAGCTTTTTTATCAAAATAACTGGTAAACTATCAATCATCCAAACAACTGTAGAAAAGTGAGTAGCAATAAAGTTGCGTATAAGCGTGCATTCACTTTTCTACAGGGGTTATACATATTGTATATTTGCAGTGGACTTCTTATGGCTGAGATGATGATGATGATGATATTTGAAGTAGATTTATTTAGTTTTTTAAATTATTTTTTGCGATAGAGGTGAAAAGCAAGGATTTCGCCAAAACTGTGCGATGTAACTAAATGTCAGTTTTAACGCAACTGCGCAAGAAGTTTGTAATGTGTATATGTATATTAATTTTTCATTGAAATGCCTAATAAATTTCGATCCATATTCTTTATACGTACTGCGCAAGAGTGGAATCCAGCCCCGTTGAATTTTTCCTGACTGCAACAACCTTAAAATGTATAAAGATAGAGTGGATAGACATCTTCTAGACGTATTCCATCCTCGCTCTTACTGTTGCATACTTTTATGTGGTGCATTCTGCAGGGACCACTAAATTACCTGAAGTTGGTTCTTAAAATAACGAAACTCAATCGTTGAGGCCTTTATAACTGACTGAAATGTGTAGGTATTTATATATACCTACCTGCTTTGTTAGTACAAAAGCCTCAGTCTACCAAGCTTTCGTATTCTAGGCGCTTTGTGGAGCAAGTTATTTTATTTTTTATCATATTAATTATGATTTTTGCGCCCCCTGAAAATGCCCCCCCGGGGCGGGTGCCCCGGTTCGCCCCCGGGTGCGGTTCCGGCCCCGGGTTCGGGTGCCGTACAGCACTCAGCCCCCTTCCCTAGATCCGGGGCTGAGTGCTGTACGACGCAGACTCGTATACTACTTAACTTACTACTAATAAACTTAACTACTTTCTTTTCTTATTAGAAATTGCAGAGCAATCAAACATAATGTATCATTGTTTCAGTCTTGGAGTTGTACAGCTGTGCTATAATATTTAGTTATTATAGAAAAAGGCAAGCATTCAGTATACGCCCGAAAAATTGTTGTTGTGATAAGGCATTGTCAGTAGACTAAGCCTAGCCTTACGTAAGTAATTATTAATTAAACTGACGTAGCCAAGTCTGTTTATTTATAAAAATGAAAGTATCTCTGTGTCTGCCTCTCTGTCTATTTGTTACCTTTTCACGACTGAAACGTGTGAATTAATCGTTATAAATTTGGCACAATGATTCTTTAGAACCTTCTTTACGATAAGAGATAGGTTATATTTTAAATTTGCCGCCCTAGGCTCCAGCCTCCTCAGCCTATTGGTAAATCCGCCACTGATTTTGAAGTAGGTTGTTTCCGTTTTTTAAACAATATTTAATTATTATCTTTTTTCCTTTGAGACTTCTCTCTGTCACAAAAAGTTCGTTGGTTACCGTTCTTATCAAGGCCCGTCCTATCAGATAATGATTACAACGTCTATCGACTATGCACTTACAATAACCAGCCTACATAATATAGCGGCGCCACTGTAACGTTTACTCAGAAAAAGAGTGACAGCCACCGTTTAATATTGTTATTTCTATCTTTGATCACCTGCATAAATAATTTGGTTATACAAACCCATGTTTTGGTCACACTCCGATTGTATTTTGGGACACATTTGTCATCAGTATGTATCAATTCTTTGTATTTGACAGTCTACTAAGTATTTTCCTTTCAGGTCATTGAGGAAAGTTGATAGAAAAATTGCGAAAATTGAAGAGTGTGCAACAGAATGGCGTTTGAATTTCCACGAGTGACTAGATGTTGTTTTTGTGTGCCGTTGAGAATAGCCTCCTTGCTGATTGGATACATTTCTATTGTAAGTTTTGTTTACAATCTTCCATAACACTATTTTAACTATGATTTAACAGTTTTTTTTTATATCTGTCATTTTTCACAAGTAATCGGCTAGACGCGGTCATGAAAAACTTTAGCAAGCAATGCGCGTGCGAGGTTTTTCTCAGAAATTGTGGGAAAGTAGGAATGTGGCGAATAGTCGTGTGCGTGATGCAACCATTTAGATATAATTTGTTAGACCCAACTTGGACAGTTCAAAAGAAGTTTAAGAAGTCTACTGCTGGACATAGCAGACCTCCGCTATGGATTTCCAAATAGACCGGTGGAAGCGGCTTGCCTCCAGCGTATTCCTACCAATTGTACGAGGTCTTCTGTCCGTCTTGTGGCTGGTCTTTCTACACTGCGCTTCTCGGTGCGTGGTGTCCACTCGAGAACTTTTCGGCCCCATCGGCCATCAGTTCTAAGTGATATGTGCCCTGCCCACTGCCACTTTAACTTGCTAATTCGCTGTGCTTTAACACCGACATAACATAGACTTTTATATGTCTACGGATCTCTTCATTTCTGATTCGATCTCGTAGGGAGACTCCGAGCATAGCCCTCTCCATAGCTCGTTGTGTGATCTTGAGCTTCCATAAAAGGTCCATAGTGAGTAACCACGTTTCACGGCTCTGAGGTATATTAGACGAAAATACGTTTTTGAATTTCTCGAACGCTGCCCAGCCGAATTGGATTCGACGATTAACCTCTCTCGTAAAGTTGGACATACCTAATCGGACTATCAGATATACATAGGTATATAGGATATAAATATTAATAAAACTCTTTTCCTATTCCAGCTAGCATCATGCCTCACACTTTCAACAATATCTTACTACACATACAGGGTGGCAACATATGTGAAGAACAACGATGCTAGCCCAAACCCAGAACACCCTGTAGAGGAAGTGCATAGGATGTCCATCAGCCTTTATATATCGTTCGCGTATTACATGCTGGTTTTCCTGTATAATTTGGTTATCAATTTGCTGCTTGTAATTGGTGTTCATAGGGTAAGTAAAGAAACGGATCCACTGCTGGGCGTAGACTTGATACTCTTTTTCTTTTTTTATACAAGATAGATCTACGATTGACCACCAACTCGCTTGATGTTAAGCGACGGTGTGGCCGAGCATGGAGCTCGTCGATCTAGAAGATATCTAATCACTCTAGCCTTGAAAATTCCAAGATTGTAGGTCTCAGGAAACAGAGATGGCGGCAAAGAATTCCATTCTAGTGCAGTACGCAACAGGAATGTGGATCGATATCGCTAAGTACGGATTTTTGGCATTTAAACGAGAAATGGGTGGTAATTCGCCGACTTTCTGCTAGTCCTGTGGTGAAATGGGGAGGGTGGAATTAGGTCGTGAAGCTCTTGCGCACATTCCCCGAAATGAACCCTGTAGAAAATAAACAGACATGCTACTTTACTTTATTTATTCATTCATTCTCATTCACTCATATTAATTTATTTATATTAATTCATTCATATTCATTTTATTTCATAAATATTATTTAAATGTCAACCAAAGTACATTCATGTATATTATATAAACGACATCGCCAAGCGTACAATTAGGTATTAGGTATACCCAAGGCCCGAAATAAATTAATTTAATTGAATTTAATTCAAATAATTATTAATCCACAATAATAAATAATACCTATTGATTATATAGGTATTATGTATTATTGTGGATTATTACTATTTTAATACAATTACGGTTCAAGCCCGATCTTTTGGTAGGCATCAGTGGAGACGAAGCCAACACTCACAGTCCCTTTACATAATTTTATAAAATACAGAAACTTTTTTTTTGGATGGTTGGTGAAACTATTTACATTAAGGAGTTAGAAAAATCTTGGCTATTGTGATGAAATGGTTGTGACTGGACTTTGAAAACTACTTTATTGGCTGAAGCTTCTAACAGTGAGTAAGATGTAAGTGAGAACGCGGCAACTGCCCTTTTTGTCTCATTATCCAAAAATATTGAGGCAGGTGATGACTCGACACCCATTAAATGGGCCCCCATAGAGGCGCCCCGCACCCATCACTTTACATGCCCCCTCTTCGTACTACAGAGAAAACTTTCAACGCACTGAGAAACGCTACCCGCGCTTCTAGACTTTAGACTTTATTGCGTTCACTTTGGATGAAGTCATCAGATACTTTCACCAACAGCTGATTTATTGCTAAAATCAATTTAAAAAAATAAACAATTAAAAAGTATAGTTCCCGTCACGTAAAAAGAACGCTGGTTTGTTCGTAAACGCGAACAGACCAGCGTTCTTTTTACGTGACGGGAACTATATAAATGTTGATTTCCCCAGAACAAGCCCCAGTACCTGAAGTACTACATAAACACGGCGTATTTCCTGCTGGCGCTCGCCATAACCCTGGTCATACTCGTGTGTGTCTTCATGGGTTTCCTTGCGGCAATTCCCATGCTCAAGTGGGCTGGTAAGTATTACCATAATCCTTTATAATGAACATGGTACACAAATAGACATATTATAAGAAAACAAAATACCCAACTGCAGAAGAGCGATTTTTGCAGTCTACAACTTACGATGTCATCACGCTTGATGTTCTGTTGAGAGTATGTTTTTTGTGAGAAATTATGCGTAAAGTCGTTTTTTAAGGTTATAAAAGCCCATTCTTCAGAATAATACTAGTAAAATCACCTATTTATTACGAAATAGTTTGTTGGAGGTTACGAAAAAGCTCTTTTTGTATATTTACGAAAGTTTTATTATTATTATTACAAAAATGGAGCCTATGACACTCAGGGAGTGAAGAGAATCAAACGATATCACATCACATCAAAATCAGTCAAGCCGTTTAGGCTGTAGATGATCAATACAAACATAGATACATACATACATGCATCATACATACATACACTCGACAAACATAACCCTCCTTCTTGCGCAGTCGGGTAAAATATTCTAACCCTATCCCGTATTACACATTTTAATCAACCTTTGATACGTTTTGTTTGTTGACCCCTGACAAAACCTATGACACACTGACCTTATAACGAAAAGCTTACATTGCCAGAAGTCTTTTAGTCATCATTTAGAAGCATATATAACTAAATATAAATCTTATTGCTAATTATTAGTATAAAAACGAAATTAAATTCTGTCTGTCGTCTGTCTGTCACTCTGTCTGTTCACATTTTGCATGGCAAATTGGCTGAAATAATCGTTACGAAATTTAGCAAAGATTCTTTAGGTCCTGTAGATAGAGAGTATCCATATAGAATGACAGAGACGGAGATATAGATTCCGAATCCGAATGAGTTCTGAATACGGAGGCTAGAGAAGGTCTTAGAGTCTATATTTTATCATCATCATCACCGTTTTTCATCACTACGCGGATATTATTCACAGAGCGCATCTAGTATTAGATAAAGGCATGTTACGCTAATAAAGTTGCGATACTTTAATTTAGTCAGATAACCGAATAAGTTATTATTTCAAAAACTGAAGATTAATTTTACTTTAGAGTGAAGCAAAGAGTTAATTTATGAACACTTAGTAAGAAAAAGAACGGAAAAGTTAAATTTTAAGTAAAGTTATGTATATTGATGACAAGGTTTCTTCATTTCTTCAAAATTTTAACTTTTTAACCACTTTTCATATCTTTGAACGGGGACGCCTTAAGTTTTTAACCCAAACATAATATAATTATAGATGCATAAGCACTTCGGTAATTATATTGCTGAAAGTTTCAGCTTTACATCTTTAAAAGATATTGAGAAAATGATCTTCATTTCCATACATTTGAAATATTCATATTTAATTTTCATTCATTTAAGTAATTTTTAAACAGTTTTATTCAGCTTGGCCTGTTTATTTGTTTGGGTCAAATTTAGTAATTGAAATTTTACCCCCTTGTAGTTGACGGATCAATCTGAAATTTGGTATACACCTTTAGTCCTGATGACAATACAATTTAGTATATTCTGTATTATTGTAAATCCAAGATGGCCGCCGCTACAAAATGGCGGAATTCATATTTTAACACAACCCCTACAATATGGGTATCAAATGAAAGGGCTTTTCTAGTAAAATACAGTAAATCCTACCATAAAACCATACCATATAGTACCTACATCATTATCTTTCTTTTCAATAAAACCGTTTAACTGAAGTTTTTTTAAGTAGGTACTTGTTTACATTGCTAAGCAAAATAAAAGATTTTTAACACGAAATTATGGAATTAAACGTTAGTTTACACAATATTACGTAAATTAAACAACCAAAATCCGAATTTTAGAAAAACAAACCCTATGAAAGGGAGCGTCGTATTCCCGATCACTGTGTGGCCGGCCGCTTGACTCCCATAAACACTAAACACAAATACGCTGGTGCGCTGCCAAAAAAATGAGCGCGATGAATTTTTTATTATACTAGCATGTAGATACGTATGTGTTGGAATCGAGCACTAGGGGCGCAACGGGAACTTATCAGGAGCAAACCGAAAAAATAATAGTCCTGGCTGGTCTGGCCATTCTTGCGCCCCCCAGAGTCTACGCCCTATGCCTGGGCACCGGTGGCACCACCCTATTTGCGGCACTGTTTATTGATTGATTGATTGATAAATATTATAGAAATGTTGTAGAATATCAAACGTGTTGTGGAATCAAAACGCTTAGGCGTTATGATTCTAGGTATAAACGCAGTGGCCAGGATAGGTATAAGGGCTTATAACACTTAGAAATAAGTCTTACCCACATCGTCTCAATAACAAATAAATACTTAGCATAGGGGAAAGTGGGGGAAATACGAACACCTAAGGGAAAACTTAAATAAAGCAGTGGAATTTGATAACAGATTTTTTTTTTTTTTTTTAATTATAAAGTTTACTTATCTGTCTAACTAATTCACTAATCAACATTTATATTTTTTCAATGAATTGCAACAATATAAAAGAAAAACAAAACCCTTTGTGTTCGGCTTTGCCCGACATTAGTCCGGTAAATACGAACACCAAGTGGGGTGATTACGAACTAACATTATTAACGACAGAGATCACATTTAAAACCCAACGATGTTGACTGTCTATCAGTACAAATCTCGTGAGCTCATTGTTTTTTGGAACATTATAAGTTTCTGCTACTTTGCTAACTCATTGTTTTTGGAACATAAGTTTCTGCTGCTTTGCCGAGGGTGAGTTTTTTGGTTTTAACATCGTCTATAGCCTTTTTTGAGATCTTCTAAACTGTACTTCAGTTCGGTTTTTCTTATGTAAGTACGAGGCATCTGTAACAATAATAATAAAAAGTTGAACGGGAAGCCAACAAACAGGAGTGAAGTAATACCAAATGTTCGAGATTGCCCGACATTGAGTGTTCGTCTTTACCCCGCGGGATCGAAAATAATAAAATGTCAAAAAACAAATAAGTTATATTTCTTTTGCCAACTACGTCATTGCCATTTAGCTGATAATTATGTGATTATTCCACTATGTTAAAGCTGAATTACTATTGTAGATAGAAATAAAGCTACACCAACTTGAGTTTACCAAAAATTACATCTAAAACATACAAAATATTGAAAAATGCATACCTTGATAAGTACGTGCGTCCGCGTCTCCCGTGTTGTTGACTGGCACTAGTAGTGGCGTGATCTCCGAAATGGCGGAAAGTAAAATATGGCTATCTCTTTCTAACATATTAGAACCATTGAATTCGGCTTTACCCCGCGTTCGCGTTTCCCCCACTTTCCCCTACTATACCTAATTTAAAAAAAGCCTTTTTTTATTATTTGATTTTTCACGATATATTTTGCGCATCGTAATTGTTGTCTTAAATCACCATCATCATTTTGTACAGTTAAAAACTTCCGCTTATTTATTTTCAGTGACCATTGTATTCTGTATTATCATAGTACGGAGTACATATTTGGAGATGGAAGAACAAAACAGACCAAAGAGCTTCGAAATGCAACATCTGTACATGACGCCGCAGGCGCCGTTAAACGTTTGAATTAAAATAAAATTATATTGTAAAAATATTACTTACTTGGTTTATTTTTATTGCAGTTCCAATATGATAATTAGGTATTTTTATTCACTGAAGCTTGGTTTCTTCCAAACAATGTTATAATAATATGTTTTTATACTATTTATGTTTTTTTAGAATATATTTATTGTAAAAAACATAAAATATTAAGAAATAATATAGGTGATTATAATATTTATTAAGGGCCAAGGATCGGATACAGAAGGCAGTCATCCTAGAATGGCACGCATTAATAACGAGAATACTCTCATTATTATATTAAAATTTCTGTAGATACATATCAGGTTCACAACTTGTCTGATTCAGAATCAGGTCGGAAACTATATCTCCGTCTCTGTCATTTACATGCAAAATAACAGAGATGGAGATATAGTTCAGTATTCGTAACAGTGCCGGATTATACTACTTGATGCCCTAATAAGCCCTAAGCAATCCACGCCTGTGCCCCCTACCTATAGGTAAGTAAACTGGTATCAGTCTTTAAACAAAAATAACATATTTATAGTTCAGTCAAAATAGACACGTTAAATAAACCATTAATAATGAAATGTCAAAAATCCCCTTCGATCCTACTTCTGCAAAAAATTCGGCTGCAACTTTTTTTACGAAAACTGAGAAATTTGATTTTTCTTTCTACAGCAAGAGATTAAGGATCTGCGTACATGGTTTTAATTTCAACACGATACCTTCACGCGTTCCCGAGATACAGGTCTTAACACCTGGACGGACGAATGGATGGACGGACGGATGGACGGACAGACGGACCGATGATGAACAACAAGTGATCTCGTAACGTCTATAACAAATTTCAGCTCTATGCGAAATATGGCTAACTTATAATTTTTTTTTGTCTATTTTGACTGGACAATTGGGTTTTTTCAATACTTTCAGACAATTGGGGGTTTTTTTTGGGCTTCGGCTAATATAGAAAACGTAGAAAAAGAAGATCGGTAACAATCGTGTCATTTATAATACAATAAAAATATATTGACAAGTTGTCAATGTCATATTTTACGGACAACTGCAACATCAGTGCAGAAATACGTAATTTCCGGCTAGGATTTAATGGGAGACAAGCTGCAACCAGCTGTGTCACCCGCGTCGCGTAGTGATGAAAAACGGCGATGATGATGATGATGAAATATACCCTATGCCCATATCCAGGTCCTAAAGAATCTATGTGCGATTACTATATCATAACGATTGGTCCAGCCGCGTATACCTACCATTGAAGAGGTAACAAAACTCCATCGTGTTTCATCTAACGTCAAAAAGATGGATGTGTAATTTTTTAAATAATTTTTACCGATTACTCTGCCATTATAAATCGCTTCGGTTATTGAATTGTGTTACGTAAAAAAATAAATCTCCACGGTTATTTACTATTCTTTCAAAAAGGAATAATCGAGTGAGCGTGGACAAGTCAAATAAAGCGGTGAAATGTATCTTTTTCATAGAGAGAGTGCTTGATCTTTTCATGTTGTCTGTAAATCTCCATGGAAGATTCCAGTAAAGTCACCACAATTTTACTGTAACGTGACGTGATCTTGGGCGTGACTTATTTGACTTGACTTTTACTATGACTAGGACTCTATTGACGAAAATAAGAGAACAAAAATTAAGAAGACAACAACTACAGATGATGTCTGCGTGGGCTTCGTTCCCTTTGCTTTTCCTCACAAAAAAAAACGAAATATCAAAATCGAAAATAAAGTTAATGTTAACTGTCAAACCAAATGTCAGTGTCAGTCGCCATTGCCGTATGTTCAATGTTCATGCGGTTGTTCGTTGAATGTTATTTCTATAATTTCGTGGAAATTACTTAATTTTATTCATGCGAACAATGCATCGTCGTTAATTTTACATCGAAGCCCGATAATATATTGAAGATGTCTAATAAATACATGCCAAGTTCTAATACGACTACTCAAAACCAGGTTCGTTAGCAACTTGGACGCGCGAAGTTTTTTCTTCAAATTTTTATAAAATATTAGGGATATTGTTTTTTAAATATTGCGAAATTAAATTATTTTCATTTATCGAGATGTTTTATTTCTTTTTTATTACTTTCAGCTAATACAATGGATAAACGAGGCTGGCATGTCAGAGGGTCCCAAAAAGGTGAACCTTTTGCGAAAAATCATAGAAATTTTGCTGCACCAGGGCTCTCAGTACATTCCGCTATTTTTAGAAAGTATATTAAGCCACGGTAGCGATAAATCAAATGACGTGAAGAAGCAAGTCATTGCCTTCATTGAAGAATTAAGGTGAGGACAAACTGAAACAGGTGTTTTATATCACTGGAAACCTAGTATATTAGGCACTAAGAAATAAGAGTATACTTACATCATACCTTACTAACCTTTGCAAGATTAGATAACTATTGTACTTAAGCAAGCTTATCTTGCTTGCTAAATAAAATTTGATAATATCTAAGTTTCATATTTAACATACTTGGATATCAAATGTTACTATTTTATTTATAGTACATTTATAGCACATATTCTTTCACAATATTGTGAAAGCAGTATTGTATAAAGTAGTGAACTATTTAGGACATCGTGGATATCTTTGTATCTTCTGCTACATTTCAAACAAGCTCTGAAGAACTTTTCTGTTATACATTGTCACAGCCTTGTCATAAATTTGATTAATCTATAATTTGAACATGATAATATAAGAGCGAGATAGAGAACTCTCTTTGAATATACCCTACACATCTACCATCAGACTTAACAACCAGCTGCAGTATAGATAGGGTTCTGTAGTGTCAAAATGTTCGGGAGAAATTTTTTCTTCATATATAGTAAATGTTACATATAAACACTCAGACACAGAACAAACATCCATGCTCAGCAGAAATGTATGTCCTGGGTGGGGATTAAACCCATGACCTACAGCTCAGAAGGCAGACATACCACAACTGAGCCATGAAGCCTGTCCAATAAATAAATATTTGTAGACATTTCACACAACACCATTTAGCCTAAACTAAGCAAAGCTTGTATTAAGGAAGAAACGGCTGATAGAATACATATATACTTATTTTTGTAAATACATACATACGTTACATAGAAACACCCAGACACAGAACAAACATCCATGCTCATCACACAATTGTTTGCCCTGGGTGGGGATCGAACCCACGACCTACAGCCCAGCAAGCAGACATACTACCAACTTAGCCACAAGGCCACTCAAAACCAGCCAAATAGAAGATTGATACTCATACTTTTATTGTCTAAAAGACTGATCAAAAAGTTCAACTAGTTCTATCAATGGAACAACTCAATAGAACTAGTGGGAACAGACCAATACTCTTAAAACGCTGAACATGATCTAACATATATTATCTATTTACAGTAAACTTCACCCGGAGCATCTTCCAAAGTCAATAGTCCAGCTGCAGGGTCTCATCCTTGACTCTGTCATCTCTGTCCAGAAGCGGGCTATACAGGCTGCTAACTTTGTGTACCGGAACACATTGCAGTGGATATGTGAGAGTGAAGTGCCGATGAGTGAGAAGCAGTACGCTTGGGACTGTCTTACCAAGTTGAAAGTATGTAGTATTTTGTATTTGAGAAGGTATGACATACATACAAGTGGCACAAAAGCTGCTGGATGTAGCCCACTTTCAACCAGTTTTTTAAGTCCATTGAGGAGGCCTATGGGCTATATTTCACCGGAACACCACGGTGGCGCAACCAGTCGCGCCACCGTGGTGTCCGTAAGCTACCAAACTACACACCATACAGACACCAGAGTCGCCAAACCACACTGAGACAGTATCAAAATGGACCTCGAAGAGATAGCACTACTGCTGTATGTACGTAGGAAAAGAGATGCAATGTGGTCACTGGCAGCCGGAGTGACGGCCGAGTGAGTGAGATACCATACAGCGCTATAGTAATTAGTGGTGGCGCGACCAGCGTGGCAGCGCGACCAGTAACATTCTGTGCTGTGCACTCGTCCGGGCTGGTCGCGCCGCCAAATTGGTTGCGCAACCAAACGTACACCAGGTGAGTAGCTCTCTATAGAGCTGTATACACTTTGTTGGTAGCGGCGACTGGTTGCGCCGCCATGGTGTCTTGGTGAAATATAGCCCTATGTCTAAAACAGAACTTCTTGTGGCTGAAATGATGATGATGAAATTGCATTACGAGTATACGTCTTAAGGCGATACCTTGTTGCGAAAATGATAAAAAGTGGGCGGGGTCTAATATGCAAGCGAGCGCATTACGTACAACAAAATTTGAAATCCGCGCGCAAGGAAGTAGCGATTTAGAACAGAGAAGTAGTGGAGTAGATTTACGCTTATGTTTATTTTATTATATGTGTGGAATTGTGATTATTTTATTAAATATTTATCTTCTTTATTCGTTACTCACAAAATTAACAATCTTATATTTTTTTTAAGTATTTGGTAATTAGTATAATTTTTATATAACATGAAACACATGTTGGGTTATTGATACATTTTTAAATAAATAATATGAGAGATTTTTTTTTATCCGCGAGCGGAATACGAACCCGCGACCTCCGACAAATCGTGTCATTGCTCTTTTACCAACATATTTCATGTTAAATAAAAATTATACTAATAACTTTATTATAAGGAATTATTACAAGACAAACATTCTAATTGAAAAATTAGATTTGTCGGGTACCAAAGCTATAAAGCTATGATAATCAGATGTTTCCTACCGTCCTATAAGACGTAAAATTATACATAGTAGTATGAGAAAGAATTTCGAAGCGAGCGGTTAGACCGCGATAGCTCAGTTGGTAAAAGAGCAACACGGTTTGATGGAGGTCGCGGGTTCGACTCCCGCTAGCGGTTTTTTTCTCTCATATTATTTATTTAAAAAAATTAGTATTTGGTAATATGGTAAAAGGACCGGAAAGTATGTTGTATTTTGAAATTAAACTTTTGCGCACAGTTGCATTCGAAGGGAACTCGTACTCATTAGGCTAGCCTATGCGTCTATCTAGGTTAGGTATAAACTATAGAATACCAAAATATCATCCAAATCAGTTGAGCTATTTAAGCTAAATATTAAGCTTTGAAGTGATTATTTTTTGTTAGAATTACGTGCCTAAAGCTTAACTTAAAAGAACATACTAGTATAATATAATGATTAAATTAAAATAAAACTATCACGGCTAAGTAGGCTTTACAAGTTATAATTGTTCCCGTGTAAGTATAACCATGTAAACAAGTATCTATGTTAAATAAATACCCGACTGCAGAAAAGCAGTTTTTGCAGTCTAACTTACGATTTCGTTACGCTTGATATGCTGTTGGTTTCCGAGATGTAGCCGTGTCAAGTTTGACAGCTGTCATTTGAAATAAAGTTCTCGACGAGATCTATCACCTTTGTAAAGAAACTAATAGTCTAGGATCGATAGTTTCCGAGATGTAGCCGTGTCATGTTTGACAGCTGTCATTAGAAATGAAGTTCTCGACGAGATCTATCACTTTTGTAAAGAAACTAATAGTCTAAGATCTATAGTATCCAAGATGTAGCCGTCTCGAGTTTGACAGCTGTCAAACTGATAGCTTGACAGGTAACAGCTGTCACTTTGAAATATGTGGCGAGCTTTTTATTGCAAGGACGTAAAAATAATTTTATATAAAAACTAAAAAATGTGTAATCGGTTGTATGTTCTTGTGTATGTACTAGTGAAGCAAAGAGGTTACAAATACAGAAGGACATATTTTATCGAAACGTCCAGTTTCGTACAAAGAATAATTACGTTTACTACGTAACCAGTTACGTAACAAACGCCGTGATTACGTATATGGAAAAAACTTCTTCGTACGATACTAGTATAATTATGTTTCGTACGTAACTAGTTACAGAACAATAGTTACGTACGCGGCCGAAGCGCTTATTAATACTTAATTGATTTTCAACCAACGAATTATCGCCAAATAAAAAAAGTGCGAAAACTTCCCTTTTATTAAAGTCGGTTAAAACAATTTATTTCAAAATGCAGTATACTTTTGATTATAACAGTAGTACAAAATAACAACTTTATCTTTTCAAGTTTCAACACTTTAAAACTTTTAGTTGTGGTTGCGACTCCACAGTCTCGAAGAAATAAAACTATCCGAAATCAATATGGCCTAAACACTGAATAAAAGAAGTAAATAATCGTAATTCGTAAAGCTCGTCAAGCGTCAACCGACACAGAACCGTCGCGCACGATGTTCACGGGCGAACTGGGTAAATGGTTGAGAAGGATAGAACTAAGCGATAGCAACGTAAATAGATAGAGAGAGGAAACATGCAACCTGCTCCAAAAAAATAACGTAAGCGCCATACCAAATAAAAATTAACTAAAAATTCGTTTTTACGTTTCTTTAAAAACTGACTTTGTATTAATGTTTAATAAGATATTATCTACATTTTTCATTATTTTAATGTAACAGAAAGTACATGACTACGACATAAAATTCATAAAATGTTATTTTTAGAGGTAAGTTCTGATTTTTTTTCTATCGAGGAAAGTTACTTGTTTTATGTTTCTGTCTTTGTATTAATCGAAATAAGATAATCAACACACACATATATGAAAAATTAATTATTCCAGCAAGTATTCTTGAAATAAAGTTAACATAAAAATGTTGTTTAATTACCAGGAATCATCTTAAGGCGTTCCGCACACGGAGGTACTCGGAAGGCGACTCGAGTTTCGAAAGCGTATCGTTCGCGTCGCTCTTAACGTCCGTCGCCACCATACAATTTCTTTTTGTTCGCTTATGGTGCAATGATTCGAAATGGTAAAATGTATGAAATACGTCTCAGTTGTTTATCCATGTAACTGGAGTCGCATTCGAGTAGTCCCGTGTGCGGAAGGCCCAAACACGTAGATAGATAGATAAACTCCTTATTGTACACACCTTAAAACTAATAACAAAGGACTTAAATACACTAAGTGCAACAACAGGTGGCCTTATCGCTAAAAGCGATCTCTTCCAGGCAATCATGACCAAGGCACGTACCGACTCTGTAAAATACTGTAGACGCTTTATGCGCATTAACCATTTCATAGATCAGTGTGTCGACTCGGAGGAGGCACACTGCGAGACGGATTTATATATTGTGCCTTTTTCCCTACTTCGGTCTGTGTAAATCTCCCCACCGACTACACCGACGCACAAAAGTTTTTAATATTACTCTGAAGGCTATAAAACAGTGGCGGACCTGTGCCATGTCAGAGGAACTAATAGGTTTGATCAATTTCAACTTATATGATAAATAAACTCTTGTAGTTCAAATAACTGAAACAACCGACTTTAAAATGCAAAATGCGCAGTTTTGTTTCTGCACTGCTTTTACTATTTCATTATTTCCAGCTCCTCGTATTAAACATGATAGACAGCGACAATGAAGGCATTCGCACCCACTCCATCAAGTTCCTCGAGACAGTGGTGCTGATACAGAGCCCTGGGGATGGCTCTGATGGGGACTTCAGCCTGGACAGTCTGCCGTACGACATACCATTCATACAGAGAAAGACACTGGAGGAGGAATCCGAGTATGTGATTTACATTTCACACTTCTACTATTTTTATCCGACTGTGCAAGAAGGAGGGTTGTGTTTTTCGAGATTATGTATGTTTATAAGTATGTATGCATGTATGTACATATATATATTTACCTCCTACCGCCTAAACGGCTTGACCGATTCTGATGTGCGAGATGTAGCTAGGTTATATCTTCACTCCCCGAGTGTCAGGCTATATTTTTAGGGTTCCATACCTCAAACCGAAAAAACGGAACCCTTTTAGAATCAATTTGTTGTCCTCCTGTCCGTCTGTCTGTCAGCCGAATATGTCGTAAAATACGCACATTTCGACACTCACAAGGGAATCAAAACCTATGGGGTACTTCCCGTTGACCTAGAACTATAAAGGCAAGAGGCATTGTGTTAGAGTACACATAGGAAACAATCCGAAAACTGGACATTTTTAATAGTGTCTTTATGCAAGGAATGATGGCCAAATTTTAAAGTTCTTTAACCATATCATGTATCATCATATGAAAGAGCTTCATTAGCATAAGCTAAAACAAGTATTAAAATACATATTTTTACGATGTACCTATATTTTTCGGTTTATAAATATTGTGTGTGAAATGTCCACAAATATTTATTAAGTATTTATTTTATTGTTTTTACGATGTACCTATACTTTTCGGTCGGTTTTATTCCTAATAATAATAGAATTCGACAGGCCTCATGGCTCAGTGGTAAAACAACTGTCTCCTGAGCTGTAGGTCATGAATTCGATCCCTGGGCAAACATTTGTGTGATGAGCATGGATGTTTGTTCTGTGTCTGGATGTTTCTATGTATTATAAGTATGTATTAAAATCATCTAGTTTCCTTAGTACAAGCTTTGGTTAGTTTGGGCTAGATGGTGTTGTGTGAAATATCTACCAATATTTATTATAATAATGTAAGTCATGCAAAAATAAAAAGTGTTTTTCTTCACCTCCAAAGAATTTTTCGTAATAAATAAGTGATTTTACAAAAAAAAACCGAAGAATGTGCATTTCAATAAATTATATATATTATAATAACTTTGCACATACTTTCTCACAAAAACATTCACTCAACAGCATATGAAGCGTAACGCTACCGTAAATTGCATTACAAAAATCGCTCTTATGCAGTTGGGTATTTTATTCTTTTAATATATATGTTTGATATATTGACAACCTCTTGACTGATTTTGTTCATCTTCAAAATTCTTGTGAACTTTTCTGGCTAAATATTTTCCA
This sequence comes from Lycia hirtaria, assembly GCA_947563715.1. Lineage (NCBI taxonomy): Eukaryota > Metazoa > Arthropoda > Insecta > Lepidoptera > Geometridae > Lycia > Lycia hirtaria. The sequence goes on along the minus strand of OX387375.1, from coordinate 15,600,344 downwards.
GATCTTCTGATAAATGGCCTCATAGCAAACTTCTTGGTTGTTCATCATCATCATCATAACCTCACCCACAAGAAGTCCACTGCTGGACATAGGCCTTCCCCCATTGATTTCCAGAAAGACCGGTTGGAAGCGGCCTGCATCCAGCGTCTTCCTGCCACTTGTATGATATCTTCTGTCCACCTTGTGGCTGGACCTTGTTACCGGGATCATATTTAATTTTAAAATACATGTGATAACATACACATGTCATGTATCATATACATGTGATATCAGTGCATTGTCATATGTTTTTTTTTAGAAAAATGTATATCTGACAACAGCACAATTTGTGTTCAATATTTGTTGTTCCAACAGTATCACATAATAAGTGAAATTTCCAAATCTAAGGATAGCATTATCATATTTATTCCTTAAAAAATGAAACTAGCGCTAACACTGATTTTTTATTCTTTTCAGCCAAATCTTCACTCTACTAATTCAATTCCACAACTCTCAACACATCTCCAGCGTAAATCTAATGGCTTGTATGACAACACTGTGTATCCTAGCCAAAGTCAGACCGAAAAAATACATGTCCCGAGTGATACAGGCTTTAGAAGATCTACACACTACACTGCCACCCACACTGTCACAATTCCAAGTAAATTCTGTCAGGAAACACTTAAAAATGTTACTACTCAAACTAATTAAACATCCTGCATCAAATGATAATCTACCACATTTGACTCAATTATTAATAGACATTGGCATGACTACACAAGAGATAAATAAAGCCCTACCTAAAGAAAAGAGAAACAAAAGGTTGGGAGAGGTCCGACAGAGTGAAATGCCGTCGAAAAGGTTTAGAGTTGATTCCCCGCAAAGCAACAGTCAGGGTTCTGACAGCAACAGTCGCGGAGAATTCACGGCTTTCGCCGATGAAGATAGTAATCAATCTGTTGTGATACAATCTATCGTATCAAAATCTAATGTGACAGAAGATACTATCGTAGAAGGTTTGAATAATATAGACAATGTAGTCGGCCTCGTTATGTCGACGTTAACGAATTGCTTACCAAATGTCATGCCGGCTACTTTTTCCAATATTTACAAACCTATACCGAATTCCGGTTCAAAAGCGCAGAAGAGAAGCCTGGCCAAGATGATTTTGGCAATGATTAAAAATGAGTCGACTGCTGAAGATGTGGAGGTAGCTCAAAAAGTGCCATCGCCTCCTCCACAACCGACCTTAACTGATTTAGCTGCGAAAATTCCTTTATTAAAAGAGGCAGAGGAAGAAAAAATTACGCTAAAGAACGCTGTAGCGAAACTACAAGAATCAACCAAAGCCGAAAGGCAAATCGAGAACGCTGTCTCCAAACTGATGGAAGAAACTAGACAGGAGCATCTGAAAGCGGAAGAAAGAAGGGATAAAGATGCAGAAAAATTGATACCGCCCCAAACGCCGACCGTACCTAGATTGAAGCAAAAGGTCAAATTACTGAAACTTCAAGAAATAACGCGTCCAATACCAAAAGAGATAAAAGAAAAGCTCATAATACAAGCAGTGGATAGGATTCTTAGAGCCGAAAAAGAAAGTATTATAGGAGGCGCAGCGCAAATAAGAGCTAAATTCATTACAATATTTGCATCAAGTTACACGCCAGAAATTCGCGAATTAGTTCTTGCTTACATATTAGATGATCCATCAAACAGAATAGATTTGGCTTTGTCTTGGCTGTATGAGGAATACGCATTCATGCAGGGTTTTAATCGTCATCCAGTGACTTTACAGCCAAAGTTACACGAAAAACATGATCAAAATTATAACCAGCTACTTTGCGCTTTGATCACTCAAATTTGCGAGCAAGGAGATCCTAATACCGACTCTTCTAAAGAGGTCTTATTGAGGAAGATTTATTCTGAATGCCCTTTAGTGACTGATGAGGCAGTGGATTATTTGAAACATTTAGTTCAGGAGGAAAAATTAGCGGTTGTGGCTCTAGAAATATTGGAGGAAATTTGTATTATTAGGCCACCTAGGGCTCATAAGTACGTGCCGTCGTTGGTTTGTCATGTTTGTAAGTATATTTTTTGCCCTTTTCTAAATATAAAACTAAATATTTACAGAGAATGTACACACATACCAGGAGGGTTACGCTCATCTCTTATAGCGATGCATCGTTGTAAGAGATGACCGTAACCCCTATCAGATTGTGATGCGCGAGAGAGATAGCTGCGCGCGTTGATCTCTATCTTAATACTTCCACTCTGGAGCTTCGTACTATTATTATTATAATATGAAAAATAAACGGCAGACGTCTGTGATTAGCCCTCAATAAACAACTATCCCATTCCTTCCAGTGAGTTACAACGAAGAGATCCGGGAGTTGGCTCTTAAATCTTCCCTGAAGATCTTCCAACGGTCGACGGACGCCTGTCGCAAGATAATCTCGAAGCTGGCGATGCTGTATCTCGGGTTCATCTCCCTGTCCTCGCCACCCAGCGAGATCCTCGGCCTGCGGGCAGGTTCCTACAGGGTGCCCTGGACTGATAACCATTATAAACTATGCCTCAATCTGATCATGACACTGTTCCCGGAAGATGAAGGTAATCCGTTTTGTCTTTTTTTTAACAATTCGACTGTATTTTTTTTTATTTGTGGTATAAAACTACATTAGGTATACAAAAAAAGCACTCTCGATCACTAACATCATCATCTCAGCCACAAGAAGTCTACTGCTGAATATAGGTCTCCCTTATGGATTTCCAAAAAGACCGGTAGGAAGCGGCCTGTATCTTGCGTCTTCCCGCCACTTACATAGATAGATAGATAACTCTTTATTAAAAGACCACACATACAGAAAAATAAATACAGAGAAAGCATAAATATAGCTAGGCTTTTAATTGGCGGCCTTATCGCTTAGAGCGATCTCTTCCAGGCAACCATGCACGGATAAGTAAGATGTTACAGATAGTGGCCTTTAAAAGTAACTAAAAACTATATTATACACTAAAAAAATATACAGTAGGTACCTATTTATGTTACAGGAAAAAAGAGTAATAATAATTAATCATAATAGATACATAATTATATGAGGTCTTCTAATCTGTGCACCTTGTGGCTGATCTTCCTACGCTGCGCTTGCTGGTTCGTAGTCACTAGTTGTCAGTTATCCACTCTCGAAGTTGTCGACGAATACGACTATCTAGGGCATTCTAGGGCAAACGTCTCCAACTTTGATATCAACTGTATTCTGTTTTGACATATATATAATTTTATTGTAACAAAAACACACAGAAAATAAAAAAATCATACACACAAAATAGGTCACAAAATTATGTTTTTGTCACAAAAAAAAAAATGTCAAAATTGTGTTTTTTTTTTTTTGTTTTTGTTTGTGTTTTGTTTTGTCTACTAAATAAATAAAATATAGAGGAATTTATAGAGCGAATTTATATGGACCGTCTTTGAAATAATATTACCTACCAAACAAAAAATAATCATTAAAATCAATGCATAATTGTCGAAGTAATCGCTCAAACACAAAAAACACACATTTAAATTGAGAACCATACAAAAAAAAACACATTCGAAAAAGGAGGACTTTTTTGGAATTCGGTTAAATATAACGAGTACGTGCTTAATTCCCCAGAGTTGATAATCGAGGTGGCCCGCGTGTACGGGTGCGCGGGGGCGGAGGCGAAGCGCGTAGTACTGCGCGCCGTGGAAGGTCCGGTGCGTGCGGCGGCGGGACGCGGGGAGCCCGGCGCGCTCCGCCCCGCCTTCCTCGCGTTGCTGGACGAGTGCCCGCGCGGCGCCGAGACGCTGCTCACGCGCATCGTACACATACTCACCGAGAGAGGTACACTGCTTTACACAAAGAAGATATTATTTTTCGGGATAAAAAGTAACCTATGTTTAATCCAGGGTGTCAGCTAACTCCATACTAAATTTGATCAAAATCGGTTTAGCCGTTTGAGCGTGAAGAAGTAACAGACATACAAACACACTCACAAATTTCGCCTTATTTTTTTTTTTTTTTTTTTAATTTGAACTTTTATATTGTCAGCGCCGCCGTCCGAGGAGCTTGTGTCGAAGGTGCGCGACCTGTACGCGACGCGCGTCTCCGACGTACGCTTCTTGATTCCTGTTCTCACCGGACTCACCAAGAAAGAGGTGACAAACTAAATCACTTTACTGTACATCCATACAGAACAACTTAAGAATTCGCTCAACGGCCGCAGCTCTTGCGCATCGCAACAATTTTATACATGTTAAATCATTGAGTACTGTAGGGGTATTAGAAAAGAGAGAAACGAATAAATATGTTGGTATAAATAGTGAGCACACGTGCGTGACGTCACCTGCCGGTAAGGGCGTTGCCAAGGGGGGGCAAGGGGGGCAGCTTCCCCCCCTTGGCAACTGCAAAGCAATCAAAGTCCTAAGACCGTGCAATTGTACCTGTACCTACAATTAATATTTTTCTCATCCTCCATAATATTAACTTGCCTCCCCCTGGGCCATGGGCTGGCGACGCCCTTGCCTGCCGGTCCCAAAAGATCGCGCTACAACGTTTCTCTTACATTATATGTCTAAACTTTCAATCTAAATGAAACTTCAGCGTGGCGACATAGAGTTTAAATCAAAATCTTTTAGTTCATCATTGTTGTATCATCATGTTGAGTATCGGCCAACTCAGAACACTTTGTTCGTGAATTTGTGTCCATGTGATAATAACGTAACAAATAAGCTTTTTTTCAATAAATAAATATTGGTGGACTTTTCAACTAACGCCATCTAGCCAGAAATAAGCAGAGCTTGTAAAATGGAAACTAGATGGTTGATAGAATACATATATACTATTTTTGTAAATACATACTTAAGATACATACAAACACACCCAGACACAAACATCCATGATCATCACACAATTTTTTGTTCTGGGTGAGGATCGAACCCACGACCTACAGCTTAGTAGGCAGACATACTACCAACTGAGCTGTGAGGACAGTCATTATCGATTCTGAAAATATAATTATGAATTAATTGTTAGTGGATTAATTTTTATTTCTATCTTTTTTTTTCCAGATAATGGCAGCTCTACCAAAGTTTATAAAACTGAATCCGGTGGTTGTGAAAGAAGTCTTTAACAAATTGCTCGGCTTGCAGAACCCTCAAGAAGACTCACCGGGTAAACTTCACTTTACCAACTTAGTATCTGCCCATTGTGACCGGCTGCATCTTATTTTAGCCGCGACAGCCGCGACAACACTTGAGCTTAACCAAATGCTTCTAGCTATATTTAGTTGTAGCCAGTTAAAATTGATGAAACTGCATTTCGCCTATTTTTCGCATATAAAACTGACATTGCTTGTCAAAATAATTCTACTAATCGAAATTGCGCAACTCATCTTGAAGATATCAACTTATTTTCTCTTAAAAAAACAACATAATTGCAGGGTTAACATGGAATATAGACAAATAGTCTTTCCACCGTTTTGTCCACATTTCAGAGATAATAAATGATGTAGGTACTGACATTGACAATTGACATAACGATGTGGGAATAATCTACTAGATCAACTAGAATATTAACAATAATATTTATAGATTTTATCAAATATGTAAGCATTTCTATTTTTTTTTATCAGCCCTGTTTGTACAAACTGACCCACTAGCATAAGCATTTCTATATCTTATATTTTAATTCCTTATTTTATTATTTTCAGTATATTCAGTCATGATTTGTAAGTAACTTTTGGAGAAATTGTGAAATTCTAACCGTGTTTTTTCTTGGGTTATTAGTTATTTATTGCGTGTTTTCTCTCCATTACAAGTATGAATCGGGCAATTGAGTACCCTAAACTAGTTTTTTACTAAGCTAACATGACGACCCCGAAACGAGTCTTGGTTCCGGCAGATAAACACTTTTTTTTTGTATGGGCAACAGTTTTCAAGATTAGCTTTTAATAATTAATATTACAACGCTTTCCGCCAGGTTATTCGGAAAGGGCATGCTGGAATAAAAATAAAATGGTACAGTTTTTTCGTAATGTCGTTATTAATGATAAGTATAGTTACCTCCTCTCGGCTTAGTGCACCCTTTCCGCGTAATCCTGTCTGTATACGGTGCAATTTGGAAAGTACGTGAACTAACATTGGACAATATATAATTTGTTTGTTTTATGTAAAAAAAAAAACAACTATTTTAAAATGGTGGTAGCTCTAGATATGGTGGTGAAAGTATTAGATTCTGTTCGAAAAGAAAACTGTCGAGGCAAAAAATGAGAACTGACGTTTCGATTGTGTTGCTAGCAGAATAAAATAATGAAATAAGGACACCAGCGCCCTTACTACCGCATTAGTCCTCTTTCCGAACACTCTAATATGTGAAATCTATGTTTTTACCCTTTTTCTTTTACTAAAATAACCAGCCTAGCATGGAGCGTAGACAAATTATCTTTCCATAGTTTTGTCCACCTGTCGGTGGAAATAAAGTACTACTACATTGAAAAGTCACATACTCGTACTTCAGTGTATAAAAGAGGTATCCTAGCTTCCGTGCTAGGTCTGCAGGGGATTTTGTTTGGTAATTTATAAATTACTAAATTTTCTTGTATAATTATATTATTCCAGTTACCCCGGCGGAGTTGCTAGTTGCCCTACATTTGATAGATCCCGCTAAAGCTGATCTCAAATACATCATAAAGGCTACGGCGCTGTGTTTCGGTGAAAAACAAACATATACACAAGACGTGAGTACCTACCTCATGCTACAATCTATACTTTAATCACAGAATACAGGCACAGAGACTCACTTTGCTTACACATTTAATTTGTAGCGACTATTGCTATGACGTAATAAAGTGCAAGTCAGATTTTCTCGCGCGCGGCAACTCATAAAAAGGATCCGGTCAATGTATGCCGTGTCTTTATTGTTCTTAAAACATTATGTTATAGTTCCAAATAAAGAATATTTCATTTCATTTTATGTGTATTTGTACGTAACTCGTTCGAGACGCTTTGGCTCCACTTTTGTTGTGCGTAACACCAAAATGTAGAATACGCTGTACAATTCTTTCTGAATGAATGTAATTTATGCTTCTTCAAATTGCGAATGAATTAAAATAGGTTATTTCTAGGTGCGTTCCATCGTAGACCGCAAAAGTCGCCCAACTTCTGGCGAGTTAGCGCAATTCAATAAATTAAAAAAATGTGTACGAACGGTTACAGTTTTTTTTATTTTTCATTCCGCATAGAAGATGTCCTAAAACCGTGGTGGTATTTTACAGGTTACATAATGAAGCACTTGCATATTTTTTAACTGTTATGCAGATTTGTAGCGATTGATAAATCATTTCTGTGAAAAAAAATGACAAAATTGGATGAAAAATTACGAAGATACCGCGATATCAGTGTACCATAAGCAAACACGAGAAAGAGACGGCAATCATTTGGCTTGTGACGTATTCATCCTCTCGATCACCCGTACACACCGTTAATGCACTCTACACTCACACACGCACACTTAGTTACGTAGTGGATGAGTGTGCTGTAACGTTCGTGACATCATTGATTTAATTTAATTATTTATTTTTAAAGTGAATAATATAACTCAATATTCTGTGAATATTTCAAGCGTCTACCTGTTGCCGTTATTAATATCGAGCAAAAACGAGCAGAAAAATCACGTTTGTTGTATGAGAGCCCCCTTAAATACTTATTTTATTCTGTATTTGTTGTTATAGCGGCAACAGAAATACATCATCTGTGAAAATTTCAACTTTCTAACTATCACGGTTCATGAGATACAGCCTGGTGTCAGACGGACGGACGAACAGCAGAGTCTTAGTAATAGGGTCCCGTTTTTACCCTTTGGGTAGGGAACCCTATTTAGTCTACAAATCCCAGTGCACAGGCCTATATATTTAGAGTTAAAATCTCTAGCGTGCATGAACATTATTCATAATCTGTCTTACTTATACACGCTCAATAAGCGCATGTTAGGCTTAGGCCGCACTACGGTTTTTTCCCGCAAGCGGTCAACCGCTATGACCGCGAAACCGCTCAAGACGGTACTAAATCAGTCGCGGGGAAAAACCGCAAGTGCGGCCGTTCGTTTTCCTGTTTCATAAACTCACGCGGTTAAAAACCGCTGCGGTTTAACCGTAGTGCGGCCTAGGCCTTAGGTAAACATTGTTTTGTTCCGTTTTCGCATGTGACAGTTCCCGTCTGATAGAATGTGACAAGTCCTTATTCAGTGAATAAGATTTTAACATGTATTTGTAACTCTGATTGTGTTTACATTTCCAGGTGGTATCAGCCGTACTCCAGAGGCTGACCGAGGAGCCGGAGATACCAGTGCTGATGATGAGGAGCGTCCTGCAAGCTCTCACCCTGTATCCCGGCATGGCCTCGCTCACTCTCAACATACTGCAGCTGTTGCTTGAAAGAGAGGCAAGTTGTGCTTACGTTTTAGTTTTGTAGCTCGTTAATAGATGGTGCCGCTTTGTATGCCGGTGAAGTAAAAGCGTTGAATGAGATAATCTGCACTCATATGCACTTTGCTTTTGTTACCGTTAAGAGCGATGTTATTTTTTTATCCAATTCCACAAAAGTTATTAATAGTATTACATACGGACCGATTAATTTTTTTTTTGTAATAAACAAGTGATTTTACTAGAAAGTGAGATAATATTGAGTGACACTTGAATTACAGGTATATAAACCACGTGCAATAATTTATATGTACAGCACATTTATGTACTTAAAGCAAAACTGAATTATTACTTAATAGAACTTACAAAAAAAATATACAAATAATTTTGGACCATTTGAAATTAATTCCTGCCACTTGTATGATATCTTCCGTCCACCTTGTGGCTGGTCTTCCTATACTGCGCTTGCCGGTTCGTGGTCTCCATTCAAGAACTTTTCGACCCCATCGGCCGTCAGTAATTTGACTTCAGAGTTTTAATTTTAATTTTTAATATATAGAAATAAGATTGCTATTAAATTTGTGATAATCCCTCAGGTCTGGTCAAACAAGGTGGCGTGGGAGGGTTGGCTGAAGTGCTGCTCCCGGCTGATCCCCGCCTCCACGTTCCTGCTGCTCTCTCTGCCCGAGGAGCCGCTGCAGGGCGCGATGGCGGTGCCTCGGGTGGCGGCGGCCCTGCACGACCACGTGACCGCCATGCCGCCTGACGCGCGCGCCACGCTGCCGCACCACGTGCTCACCGCCGCCATGCAACTGCAGGTATGATTACGATCAGGTCGCCCTCTTCCCTAACATATGGTTGAGGAGGTCGATGGCTGGCACATGCGACATACTCGTGATCGGGTGCTGCTTGCGGGTCGATGGTTTGCTCGTGGTATGCACGCAACATAGTAATAAGTTACTTAAATTAAAACTAAATAATCTTCCCGTAACGATAAGTAGGAAATAATTAGTTTGTAGTTATGACAAAGGTCACGGTTAAGGCCACAGACACCAGGGTGGTGTCCATGGTGTATCACACCATGCCCACTATTTACTGTCAAAAATACATAAAAGCCTCCTATATTTCTGACAGCAGTTATGTAAAATGTCGACATATTTTTTGTACGTGCGTTTTAGTATGTCACTAGTTAGGTGGCGTAAAACAATGCATTAAATTAACATAAATTAAAAATAGAATCATCAAAATCCGATAATAGGGGTAGATAGTTTAGTAAAAATAAATCTATTTGTATGGAGCAGATCACAGTATTTGCAACTGGGGGGATTCTTTGAAACTATGATAGGAAAATAACAAAAAATCATAGATCAACAATAATCCCCGATTTATAGACTAGCTGCATTCCGCGGTTTCACTTGCATAGTTATGAAAAACAGTGATGATTATGATGAGTAGCTTATGTCCGTCTCCAGGTCCAATGCTATCTCTATACTAATTTTCATAACGATCGGTTGAGCCGTTTGAGGGTGTAAAGGTAACAAAATTAGCTTTTTTATTATCATTACTAAATTGTGTCAAATGTATTTCAAAACACCAGTACATTCATTTAAATAACAATATACTTTGTTGTATTTTATGTTGTCACAAATCTTATTTTTACTAGACTAAGAAATCAGTTTTATCCTTTTTGTATAGACGAGTGCGTGGTAAACATTTTGTTTTTAATAATTTCGTCAGAAGAATATTGTATGTATCGTCTTTAGACTGAAATATTTAGTTCATTGTTAACAATAAATGTATGTTTTTTTCAGCCGGAACCGCAGCCACAGTATGGTGCTCCGGCGCCTGTGCCTCCCCCCGTCATCAACCCCCTGGAGCCCCTTCCCCCGGGGATGGAGTGACATCATCCAACGTACTAACAGAATTATCGCGTAAAATTAATTCAGTAATAGTTTTTGTTTCATATATATTGGGAGACCCGTTTGGGTCACATACTTGTGACTTTGGCAGTTATTTTAAGATTCAAGATTCAAGATTTATTTATTTGTCAGAACATGATAGTACACACACATACAAAGTGGTATAGAGATCTTAACATATACTTGGAACACATGTTCTTGCCAACTCATGGCGTACAAATGTAATTAAACTATACAATTAAAATCATAGAAATAATTATAAACGTCACAAAGATAAAACAATAATTCATAATTGTCAAAATTACCTTCAATAAAAAATATTAAATTATATATGTCACATCTATGTCGCTAAAAAAAATAAGAGAGGCAATAATGTACGATACCAATATAGTATTGCACGATGTCGCATATATTACAATAATTCTTGTAACGTCAGATTAATGTTCGAACTAGACACACACTCGAATTTCGGGCTCTCGATAAGAGTGACCTTGCTGTTTCCGACCGTGTAGACATCTATTTGCCTGACCTTTGAACGTCCTTTGTAAGCGGGCGTGCGTTTACGACGGCGTCTGGTCGCCTCTTGTCGCCGACCGTGTAGACGCTTGTCAGAAATCGCGCGAACACTGATGCCAGATGATAGATTTTCTCCGCAAATTAGGGTGATTTCTGAACAATATTATCACTATAGGAACAGACTAAATTGCCGTTTTTATTACTAAAAATTACAATTAGGTAAACTGGATTTCTGGTTACCAACAATCTTAATTTTGTGGTTAGAACCTCAAATGAAAATAACTGTATACGTGACTTAGATTATGACTAGAACATTTATAACTTGTTCTAGTCAAGAAACTTGAAGAACTCTTAATACATGATACTGGCACATGCTGTAAACAGATCCAATTCGTTCCGGTTTTCGTAATACCGGAATACTAGAATGACACCATTTTGTCTTTTCGTATGAATGGACATGTTAAAAGTTAATTTTGATTTTGCTCGGTATATAATATTTCCTGTGCGTTACTGTGGATGCATTTTTACTGGGTTTTTCACTTGCTGACCAATATTTTTTTTATTTTACCTACTTAATAAATATTGGCATTGCTGTTGTTTTATGAGACAGAGAAAGTGCTTTAGAAAAGAAATAAATAAATATACGTTTCTTTGTGCCAGGCGTTGCGCGATGGCTTTTTTTTTATAAACACTAGTTAAACAGTACAGTACCATCCAATAAAATCGAACGTATTATGTTAATAAATATCGTGCTGTACATTATCGATACCCTTAGTTTAGGTTTCCTTTTATAGCAATAATAAATATAGTAAATCTGGGTTTTTACTTCAAGAGGACTTGTGACTTTAAGATACGGCAGGAAATGTACATTTCAAACAGTTTTTTTACCCTTGTCGCTATCTCGGATAACTATATTGTAAGCGATTACAATGTTTGCGACAATCTAATATTATTTTTTATATCATGACGTCTGTTTAACAATCAATAATGCGCCTCGTTGCTTACATATCCCGAGAAGTTGTTTAAATTATTATATAAATAAATAAATATTTGTGTACATTTCACACAACACCATCTAGCCCAAACTAAGCAAAGCTTGTACTATGGAACTAGATGGCTGATAGAATACATATATACTTTTTTTTTGTAAATATATATATATGATACATAGAAACACCCAGACACAGAACAAACATCCGTGCTCATCACACAAATGTTTGCCCTGGGTGGGGATCGAACCCACGACCTTTCAGTTCAGCAGGTAGACGTAGACACACTACCAACTGAGCCACAAGGCCAGTATATGAATTATTATTTCTAGTTTAAAATAACACGACCGTTAACGGTTAACGGTCACGGTTGTTAAGAGTCAGTAGTTCGACCATCGTCCGTCTCACTCGCACTTACCCACATTTTGGATGATATAAAATGCGCATTATTGCGTTAATAATTTCAAAGAATGATTTTTATGTATGAAATTAAAATGGAACAAATCATTTTTTTTGTCGAATATTTGTGATGTTGTTTAGTTTATAACGACGATTTTTTTATGAATTCATTCAGTCATTCATTTATATCTTCCAAAATGTGGGTTTGCGCGAGTGAGCCGAACGATGGTTAAACTACGGGCGTTTAAGTAACACGATCTATAATTGGTAAACTGAATGCAATGATATAAAGAAATAATCTTAGATTGTCGCAAACATGATCAATTACAACAGATAACTGGCCTGGCTACACGGACAAAAAACTTTTTGAAAATTTAATTTCCTGCCGCATGCGTGGCGAACCACCTTAAGTTAACCGTATGTTATTTCGGTTGTAAATAAGCATTAAATATCAAGAAAAAATTATAAATACGTATAGTCTGTTTTTTTTTTAAATAAATGAACAGTGAACGGTGATCAATGAAACCTCCGGTTTTCTAAACGACGAGCAGTCATTGGTCGTCAGTACCGTTCATTGTTCATTCATTTTCAGACAGGAATGAGACAGACTATAAATTAGAAATGAATTGTGAATTTAAGTTGTAATACTTACTCAATAAAATTGTTAGTAAACATGTTGGTTTCCATTATGTATCATCAGTGTAAATATCAAGAGTTGATCAATATTTTCTTCAAATAAATATAAGGCACTTCTGGGCTTGCCCATACAGTAGAAGAAAATTTTAGTACATTCTCACACAGGCTTTTGAATGGATCTTGGACAGAAGACACTAATATAGTATTACATTAATATTACATACAAAACGGATACTCCCCGCCTCCCGCCAATCTCAAGTTCTTCATCCGCCCCCAGTTCGTCCTGTCGTTGGTCGGACTTTGGCGGCACGGCGCTCTCTTTTGTGTGTTATATAAGTACAGACGTCAACTTACGTATGTGTGACTAAATATCGCGCCGTTGTATGGAGTCTGACGTGTTGTTCTGGGCAAGCGTGACGCTTAACGTCAGTCACGCTTCTTGCTCATCTTGTCACAGTTGTACTTTAAAACTGTTTACAATTCTTTTATTCTTAAATCTGAACTTAGATTTGAAAAAAATCAAAAGTAGCCTAGCCCCTTCCTAGGTTTTAAAAATAAATCAAAATCAAATGATAGTAGAGATGAGTTTTCTCCTAGTTTATGAAAATATGTATAATATACTTGTCGTAAATTGCGATCTCAATGACGTTCTTAGGTCTAGCGAAGCTGCGACAAGACACGTGGATGAGAACTATTTTAAATTTAATAATACTACAACTTTACTGAAACTAATAGGTTTGGAAAAATATATGGATATAAATAAATAAATATTGGAGGACATTTCACACAACGCCATCTAGCCCAAACTAAGCAAAGCTAGTAGTGAGAAATAATACTAGAATGTTATGAAATATTACTTGTGATTATATTCGAATATCGTTTATTAACTGGGTATAAACTTAAAGACTAACCGTGTTACTTATAAACGCATGTTAAAATCATATTCACTGATTAGGGACTTGTCACTTTCTGTCAGACGGGAATAGTCACCCGCGAAAACAGAACAAAATACTGATTAATTAAAATTCAGCGGGTAGTAAGACGGTAATTGTATAAATTATTGTAACTTATAATAGTCGTGCTTCGGTGCTATTGCTTTCAGGATATTTTCCACATTACATGGTGAATCTGTAAAAAAAAATAGAGCTTGGGTGTGGACTATACATTTTCCTTTTCCCCTTATAAACTAAACCTACCTACTTTTTTACTTTCTCTTTCGAATTTCAGCAGGCTTAGATAAGGGCCTTACGTTTCTATTTCTAACTAGTATAAGTTTAGAAAACTCAAAGAACCCCGATAAAAAACGGCTGAACCGATTTTGATAAAACATAGATGTGAACACTCGATAAAATGCTTTTTTTTTTAAACTAGATCAAAATCGGTCCATCCGTTTGAGAGCTACGATGCCACAGACGAAAACAGACACAGATACACACGTCAAACTTATAAGACCCCTATTTTCGAGTCGGGGGCTAAAATTGACGCTTGAAATGATAAATAAATGTGACGATGTTATGTGACATTTCGTAAGCTATTCCACACATTTGCTTTTCTAATTTCTATTCTACTGGCATTTACGAGAATAGAATGCCACTTCTCTAAACCCCGTTCCATACAGTAACTTTTATATACGGAAATGAACGGATGCCCCGTTCTAATAGATGCAAACTTACCAACATGAACCCAATCCGTGTCGTTATAGCCGAACTCTTTCCTCGCTTCCAAGACGGCGTCGTGTAGTGCGAACGCTACTGCTACAGCTAGTACCAACGCTGGTTCTCCCGTTGCTGGAATTTACAGAAGAATCGTTTCTAGATATGCCTATACCTCACAAGGAATATTCCTATAAACCAAATTTCATTTCTATGGACCCAGTGTCTTGGGTTGTACAATGTACATCGATAGTTAGTGAATCGGTCAAAATTTTGAATTATGCATAAATCACTGTTAGCTCAAAATTACACAACGAGCTATGGAGTAGACTTTGTTCGGGATCTGCGAGATCGAATTAGAAAATAATAGCCCCGTAGAGGCGTAGACGTACAAAAGTGGCATCGACATAGCGGATTAGCAAGTTGAAGTGGCAGTGGGCATGGCACATAGCAGTGGTAGAACTAATAGCCGATGGGATCGAAAAATTCTCGAATGGAAACCACGCAGCGACAAGCACAGTCACAACGCAGGAAAACCAATCACAAGGTGGACAGAAGATCTCATACAAGTGACAGGAAGACACTGGATGCAAGCCGTTTCAAACCGTTTTTTTTTTTGGAAATGCATGGGTCATAATGCATCCAGCAGTGGATTTCTTGTGGCCGAGATGATGAAATCATTGTCTTTTATTACCTGATACCAGAAAAGAAGAGAAAAACATCTCAAATATTTATAAGGGCTTTATAAAGTTTGTAAACGTACCTTTAGATCTCAATACACCAGCAGGATTAGGCGAGTTTCTCCTGAAACTGACGTTGAACTCGGCTGGGATGTCCTTAGCACCAGGCGGCTTATACGTCCACGTGCGGTCAGTGAGGAGCCTGCCCGTTTGCTTGTCGTAGATCAGGTGTTCTGACGTCCATAGACCCACACCCATCACAAACGCTCCTTCAATCTAGAGATAGAATGATTTTAAGATAAAAATCAGCAACCTACATGCCTGTAACTGGTCAATCAGTAGGCCTTCAACAGACCTACTGATTTTCTACAGTTGAGAAAGTGAAACAAATTACGTCACACTCGCTTATAGATTCTCATTATCAACAATAAGAAAATACCGACGATCTTCAGTAAAAAAATATCAAAAGTGCGTACTATTTCACAGACCTCCAAAAAGAAGGAGGTTATCAATTCGCGTCTGTATGTATTTTTTTGTAGGTATGTTTATTCAGCGATTACCTACTCCGCCAATTATGTTTTTTTTGATGATTATTTTATTATGGATTTGGTTTGATAGGTAATACAGAGAGGTGGTCCCATATAAATTTTATCAAAATCGGTCCAGTAGGTATACTAGTACTATAGTTTTTATAAAAAAATAACTGAAAATATCATCAAACAAGTAAGTAAACGAGTTACGTATTTTGAAGTCTTTTTGTCAGTTTTTTAAAACTATAATTATGTGTAACTACACAGTGAAACCATCTCGCTCGATGGATTTTAAATTTCTGCTATAGTCAAATGCGCATCGAACAAGTAAAAGTATCTTGTTCAATTGTTTCTGTTCTTTGCTGGCCGGCCTGGAACAATGGGAGAGCCTCCGGTGGTTAACGTACCTGTCCTACATCAATGTCAGGACTGATGCTGATTCCAGTGTCCTCCAGCAAGTCCACTCGTCTCAGAAGGTGGTTGCCAGTGAGGACATCCAGCTCCACCTCGGCAGCACAGGTGCCGTACACCGTGTAGTCTTGTAGGGAGTCCTGCGGGGACATCATGTACGACGCTTGGAGGTTGATGCCTTGACGAATAAAACGAGACTTAAAGTTAACATAACTTCAAAGAACATTAAATATGGTCCTAACTAGTTTTAGTGTACCTCACTAGTTTTTTAAAGTACCTAAATAGTTTTGAATAGCGATACTTCTGATTACGTCACTATTATTGGAACGTTTGTATGGTAAAGTGGGATGACGATAATGAAATACATTGTTTTTTTTCCAGGGTTTTAGATATCTCTTTAATAAATAGAAAGATCCTGTCCCCGAACAGTCCCAAGACGACACGGCTGTTGGAGAACGGTTACAGACTCGAAGTTAATATGGTCCGCAAGCCAAGCACAAATTTCGTCAGTCTTAACCTCCCAGACGATAACTTGTATAATGACTTAATCAAAGACAGAATTTAATAAAAATAGCAAAAAGTACAAGTAAATTTAGTTACAAAATAAATTTAAGATACGAATTGATAATTTATTTTGTAACTACATTTACTTGTAACTTTTTGCTATTTTTTTTAAATTCTGTCTGACACTAAATATTTGACTAACTAAAAATATTTGACATGAACCTAACAAACATATTGGAAATTCCAAATAACCAACATTTTTGGTATAAAGTTTGCAGGATTTTTCAAAATCACGTAGGTACTTCTTATCTATTCTGTAAGTACTAACCTTTATTGAAAGCAGCTTTGATGACCTCTTCCCAGGAAGGTTCAGTGAGTTCTGCGCGGACAGGCTGTAGCCGGGACAGCAGTTCCTCGCAAGCCTTCACCGTCGCAAGCGCGAGGCAGTCGCTGGTGATACTTCCGTTGCTGGCCATCGAGTTAGGAGACGTGAAATTGTCGCTGGCTCTCACTGTTATCTTTAATTCGAAATATTTCAACCGTTATACCATGTTTATGAGAATCGTTGTCGTTGTGATCTTTTGCCAGCAAATTACGCGTTTTTCATACAACAGATGAGAATTGTTCTACCTCTTCTTTGTTTTGAGTTTGGAACCATTAATAGCTATAAGCCTCTACGGTTTGCCTTTATCAACGCTTTTAATTTTTGAACTTCGGAGCTATAATGAAGGTTGAAAAAAGCAAACCGTAAAGGCGCAGACATTTGTGATCAAGGGCGTCGCCAAGGGGGGGCAGAGGGGGCAGCTGCCCCCCACCTCCCCTAGAGATTTAAAAAATGTTGCCAACTGCAAAGCAACCAAAATCCTAAGGTCGTGCAATTGTACCTGTACCTACAATTCATATTTTTCTCATCCTCCATAATATTAACTTGCGCCCCCCCCCTTGGCCATGGGCTGGCGACGCACTTGTTTGTGATTTTAATCAAATAAAAATCGGTTAATGTTTTGAGGTAGAAAACAGTTTATTCCTATTTGTATGGAAGATCACGCGACAACAGACTCATAAATGTAGAAATGAAATGAAATTTATTTGCAAGAATGTAGGTAAACAATGATGAATGATGATGTACCTATGTGTGAAATTATAGGGAAATATTCACGATATTAATCGGTCAAAAACGATGTCTTCCAACAAAATTATATAAATGGATACATACGGAAGTTAGTGATTGTAATTAAATTTATAAAATAAAGATATATATAGAATTTACTTCTATTTTTTTACACGCGTCAAACTTATAATACGCCTCTTTTTGGGTAATAAAATTAGTATTAATAAATATACATTATTTATATTTTAACGTAAAAAAATAATAATATAATAAATATATTAATTTTAAATTAATAGTTTAGAAAACTGACCAAAAACACAACCTTTAAAATACGCTATTTCGTTTACTTGGTTAGCTTTTTTCTAGTAATTAAAACCAAATTACTAAACCGATTTTGATGAAATTTTTATGCGACATCTGAGGCTAATGGGAGCTCTTAATCCAAAAAATCAGAGCTGTCATTGGTCATCCCTCCGTCTTGTTCATTGATTTTGTCTCAAGATACCACTACCTACTTACTGTGCCTCAAGTTGACCTCAGACTTTATGTTATTTATTATATAAAATTTTCTTCTTTTGCTTACCTTTTCCAGCGGAACGTTGAGTGTGTAGGCACAAACTTGAGCCACTTTAGTGTTGATGCCCTGCCCCATCTCGATCCCGCCGTGTGACATCGTGATTGTCCCGTCGCCGTGGTAGATTGAAATTGTAGAGGAAAAATTCCACGAATAAGCTGCAACAGATAAGGATTTTATCGTGCATCATAACTATTATTACCAATGTGCTCGTCATATCGAACATCACAAATAAGATCTTTTTTTTTTTATCAGCCCTGTTTGTACAAACTGTCCCACTGCTGGGAACGGGCCATCTTCTCATTGTGAGAAGGGTCAGGCCATAGTCTGCCACGCTGGCCAAGTGCGGGTTGGCAGACTTCACACATCTTCAAGATCATTGAGAACTCTCAGACATGTAGGTTTCCTCACGATGTTTTCCTTCACCGTTTGAAGTTGGCGACAATCAACAATACGCACATAACTTCGAAAAGACAGAGGTGCGTGCCGTGGGATTCGAACCCAGGACCTGCGGATGGCAAGTTTCATTTCATCTTAACTAAATATATAAACTACCTGTATTATTATCTACTTTTATGTTGAGTTTATTAAGTAACAATTATAAAGAAAAACAAAATACCCGACTGCATAAAAGTTTATTGCAGTCTAAGTTACGATTTCGTTATGCTTGATAGTACGTTGAGCTGTTGAGTGTACGTTTTTTGTGAGAAAGTATGTGTAAAATCGCTATAAAAGATTATAAATGCGCATTATTTAGAAGAATTGTAGCAAAATCACTTGTTTATTAATAAAAAGTACGTTCGTTCGGTTACAACAAACGCAAGTAACACACACTCTCTCTCTCTCTCTCTCCCTCTGTATGTTTGTTACCTTTTCACGATTAAACGGCTGATCCGATTGTTATGAAATTCAGCACAGAGATAGATAGGAGAGATCCTAAAAACGGATATAGGCTATATTTTCCCATCACCATAGCTCAACATTACCATAATTTTTAATCACTACTATAATTCGCGGGTGAAACCGCAAGACGTAGCTAGTGAATTTTCTCCTTACCAATTGGATAAGCCATCATTGACAACTTTATCGCTTTCTTCTTCCAAGCGTTTTCCTGATTAAACTTCCCGATATCTGCCCTCCGTTGTTCAAAGTTACACTCCATTTTGAAAGTGCCGACAATATCTTTCATTGCGTTGTTCGTCTCAGATAGGTTCAGCAGTCTAATATCTGTCGGGTCTTTTTTGACTGCATGGGCTATTCTTTCCATTATATGCTCTACTATGGCTGTTGCTTCTGTTGTGCCTGGCAAATAGTCAAAATTAGTTTACAAACTAGGTACTTATACGTATAGCGGTAAACATCTTGAGCCGGTTTCATCATGTCCTGTCTTTTGTTTTCAACAATAATTTTATAGTTTAAAAAACTGAAAAAATCTACTTCAAAATACGCAATACAATACATATGTACTTATACGGCTTCCTGTTAACTTTTCTACACGCACTTGGATGATATTTTACCAGTTATTTTGTGATAAAAACCAAACCTACTGCATAGATTTTGATAAAAAATTATATGAAACCAAATACAAAAAGAATCATCAAAATCAATGCACAATTGACTGAGTAATCAGTGATCAAACATACAGACCGAATTAATAAACTTCTTTCTTTTTGGAAGTCGGTTAAAAACAAAATAGAGGGCATGATGAATTTTTACACGATTAAATAATACAAGTTTAGGGAAATAAAACAAAGCGGCAATATGTTTCCATGGTGTTCCCACCAAGACTATTAAAAATGTAACACATCAATTTTATTTCCCTTTTCAAAATACTTCAGGGTATATTTTTTTTACTGGAAGCTACTAACCTGGTGCCCTGCACCAAGTGTTGCTAGCCTTATCCGTGATGACGCTGTACCCTTCCATGTTCCACCTCGAGGTATCGTAGAGAGTGGCGAGAGGTCCGCTTAGGTCTCCGGCGGTGTCGCTAAATGTACAGCCAACGTCGCTATACGAGGTTAGGTTTAGGTATTGGATTAGACCTTCGTTGTTGACCCCTATCTGGAACGAGATGTGATTTTTAACCGACTTCAAAAAAGGAGGAGCTTCTATGATTCGACTGTTTGTGCTGTTTGACCGACTTCAAAAAGAAGAAGGTTAACAATTCAGGTGTATTTTTTTTTGTTTTATTTTCTTTACCGCATAACTCCGTAATTTATAAACCGATTTCAAATACATGTTTATTTTTTTAAAGTAAAATATCTGGAATCTGGATAGGTTACGCAAGCGTACCAAAATAATATCAACTTGAACCAATATTGTTTTCTACATTTTGACATACACTATTCACCTCAATGATCTGATCATTCCCCGGATCTGCATGGCGAGCTTCAAGTAAGGTAATTGCCCGACTTGTCTTTAGTCGTGACACGTCAGGCAACGCTGTCAGACGCGTGTTGTGATTTGTGAACAGTGACAATGCCATCCTGTGTGTTTAGGAAGTGCAACACCAAGTTATATAAGGCCAAGATGCTAAAAGACTCACTTTTATCCTCGAAAGTGCTGAGAACAGAGATTTGCCACTTCATATTCAATGAGTATAACCTCTATATCAAAGACTTACTGTATAGGGCGAATTCTGTGCTCTATATATATAGAATCTCATTGATTCACCTGTCTAAATATCGCATCAAAGTAAATAGAGCTTGTAGTAAAAAAAAAACGTTGTTCGTTGCATATTATTAAAAAATATATAAATAAGAGTTATTATAAAACAGTTAAATCTGTCAAAATGATCTCATCTACTCTAGATTACCTATCTATTCATTATACCTAAGATTTACGTACATAATTAGCTATGCATGAATTGGTTAAAAACAGTGTAATTATGAATAATTCATAGAACCGCAGCTTAGAGGCTATACCTATACGGTCTAAAATCTTTCTTTTATATAAGTGTCATTTATAAAACTAATAAAGTATGCAAATAAGCGTATCTAAGTAATACTCTATACCTAAATGCCTATTCGGTTATCATTAGTCATTTAGGTATACAAAACAACGTCAATTCTAAGTCGAAATCATTAGGTCAATTCCATTTTAACTTTCATCATCATTATTTCAGCCATAAGAAGCCCATTGCTGGACATAGGACATTGATTTCCAAAAAGATCGGTTGAAAGTGGCTTGCCAGCATTATTTCATTTTAGCTTTACGTAATAAGTAAGTTCGTATAGACTGAGTGACCAGCCAGAGTGTCAGAGTTATTAAGCCGCCGAAAGGCCTTTGACCTGGCTTGACGATTGACAATCAACCAGGACCTACAATTTAACGTGTCATCCGACCCACGGTAGCACTCAGAAAGAATTGCCACTCACGGTCACCCATCCGAAGACTGACCGATCCGTCCGTTGCTTGACATTAGTGATCGTTCGATAACATCTAGTCAAGCTACGCCACGAGCGCTACATCATTACGTAATGGTAATATGATATCTAATGCAATCGATTCACAAATAAAATTGAACTAATACCAGGGCCTGATTTAGGGCAGAGCAGGTGGGGCTATTCCCCCCGGGGCCTTCTCAAGAGAGAGGCCCCACAATAGAGAATAAAAATCAGGATTTCGACGGGTCAGCAACTTTAACGTTTTTTTTTTACGAGCTAATAATGAATTTCGTATCGCAGGGCCCAAAACAGGACGCAGTTGCTGAGAAGGCATTGACAGCGCAGCTATTTTTGCTTATCTATGATAAATAATTCTAAAAATGAATGATTAAGTGCGAAGGGAGGAAGAGGTGTGAGTGTATGAAACTTCATCTTTATTTTTGGTTCACAAATGTCTTTTACATTTGTAATGATTTGCTATGCGCTACAAATGGAAATTTACCTCGTAATCGACATCACATTGCTGCCGCTTGCCGATTGCAGCCATGTTGTCAGTGAGTGGCATGACCAGTGTTGCTGTCCTGTTTAGTTTGTACGCAACAAGTGCGCATGCACACGCTACCAGCGCTGATCGCGACGCTTTCCCTCCGTAGGCACCACCCACTCTAGGAACGATTACTTCTACACTGGAAAACGTTATATTAAACTTAAACTGTTAAAACATGCCTTATTTTAAAATATAACTACCTATTACAGCAACATAGTAATAGCTAGTAATATCCTCGGTCACACCGTCGCTTAACATCAGGCGAGTTGGTGGTCAATTGTATACATTGAGATCTCAATGATTGTATAACATATACCTAATATAACATATAAAAAAAGAACTTATTCTGACAATACAATGCATTGATCAGAATCACTGTCTTCTGTATCCGACCTTTGACCCAACCATCAAGCGATGGCCTGTTGAGATGTTGATCAAGATTCTTCGCTAAATCTTCACCGAAACAACTATCGGGACAATGATAATCGAATATTGAATAGGGAACATTTTTATTATTTTTCTGTTTCTATTTAGTCCGCAAAGTACTCACCAATCACTCAGTCAGTCTCACCAGTAGTGGGCAGGGCACAAATGCCAAACCATAGAACTAATGGCTTATGGGACCGAAAAGTTTTCGAGTGGGGGCTTTGTCCAGCAGTGGACTTTTGTGGCTGAGATGATGATGAAAGTACTCACCAGTTCTGGTCAATAGCCAACGCTTCTCCAACGGCTACATTTATAAGATCCATCCATTGCGTAGCAGATCTAATTCTAATTCCTCTGGAAGTATTGGTGACGGTACAACTCTGCGTTTCCATATGGTAGTGGTATTGGGACGGAACGGTGAAACTGCCTTTAACGATTTGGGCTACGTCAGTTCCCTTTTCTGTAGCTTTGACGTTATATTCTTGGCGAACCTTCAAATTACAAATAATTTTATTGATAAAAAAAAATATCCAATCTTATACTCGTAATATATAGGTATCACTAATTTGATTACTTACCCTTCGATCTTTGTCAGCTGCTTTCAAAGCTTCTCTTATGTCTAATATTGGTTTGTCTTCAGACTTCTTATATTTTACCCTCACAAGACCAGCCGCGGTTAAGGCTAATCTTTTTGTCGAAGCCGCAATCAGTGCTACGGGTTGACCATAGTATAGTATTTTGGTAGCCAGTATTTCTTCATCGCCATCTTGCCAAGGCACGCTATTGGGTGTGAAGCTATTTTTGCCAGGGATATCGGCAGCTGTAAATAATGCTATAACTCCGGGTAATTTCTGAAATTTGTGTTACTTTGATCACACCTTTAGATTACACGTTACGAAATAAATTTAATCAATTTAGGGATATAGAAACGATAATTTTAGAAGTGTTTCGTACCAAAGCTTTCGCAGCATCAAAGCTTATGATCTCTCCTCTACATATTTCAGAAAGTACAAATGCAACATGGACTGCTCGTGGTTCCATTGTAACGTCACACGAGTATTTGACTTCTCCTGAACACTGCAAATTGAAAAAAGCCTTAGTTATATAGGTCAGTGAAGATAAAATGAATACTTAAGTGGTTATAAGTCGGATTGGAAATAAATATGAACACCATTGTTTGAATAAAACTTCTAAAGAGAATCCTTTTGGAGTATCGTAAGAGAAACTTTGTCGCGAACTCTTCCATACAAATGGGAGAAAACTGTTTTCTAACCCTGAACATTATTGGAGTTCGATAAGTATTTGTTATCTGATTGGATAATAAAAGGCTATTCAACGGTTTGGTTTTTTAAAATTAGAAAATAAATTAGAAAGAAATATCGCTCATGAAACAGAGAAGGCGGCAAGGAATTACAATCCTGTGTAGTACGCATCAAGAACGAGGACCGGAATTGTTAAGTACAAGGAATTTTGGATGGCAATGACTTTCTACTAATTTTGTAATGGAAGGGTGGAATAAGATCGTGAACCTCGGTGCAATGAGACTTATTAATTTTAAAACCTATTAGTGTAAAATAACCGATAGAAAATGTACTGTTTCATGGAAAGAAAATATCATACCTGTGTCAGACCTTCCAGTTTTGGCACTGGCTTGTTTAGTGGCCATAATGACTTGTCAGTGTCAAAGATTTGGGTTCCTTTAGATACTGGGCGTTCTAATAACTTACCGCCTGACTTATAACGAGGGTTCGATGACGGTGCAAGAGAAAGAATACTCTGGAAAGAATTATAGTTTAAGAAATTTAAACAACCCAGTTCAATATGCGTAATTTCTTTTACTTGGATAACAGAAGATTCTGTGAGAAACATTTTGTTTGACTATCTATTTAATAATATTAACATTTAAGTTAAGGAGTTGACATTGACTAAGTTAACGCTAATTAATAATTATACTTTAAGTAATTTGATATCTAATAATTGTAATTGGCTGTAAGCCGTTTTTATTATAATAAATAAATAAATAAAATAAACATATTTTTCCAGTTATTTTATTGGTTATTTGGTTTTTAACCAAAGTAATAAACCGATTTTGATAAAGTTTTATGGGACCCTCTCTGAAGTACCTACCAAACAAAAAGAATCATCAAAATCAATTCATAATTGGCGAAGTAAACATGTAACAAACATACAAAAAAAACAGTCCAATTGAGAACCTCCTTCTGTTTGTAGTCGGTTAGTAAAATGTTTAATTGTCACCTGTTATCAACTAAGCCTCTGGAACAACTAGGCTGAAATAAATTAAGGGATAAGTGTTTTCGGCGCTATAACGTTCTCAATCATACACATTGTCACAATGTTCCGGTCTAGTTAAATTACAATAATGTGTAGTAAATTACACTACCACATGTTATTATTTTCTGGTAACAACTTAGACTAGGAATGATGATCTATTTATTTATAAAGTTCACCTACACTGTTTACATCTATACATTGACATTGAAAATTATACAAAGAAAATATAGCTTAATGTCAGAATAATTACAGGTGAAGTTAGCATCATGCATTAATATTAAATTTAAATAATTATATTTTAAATCATGCAAATGTAAAACTGTATTATGCAATATTATATTGGTGGACATTTCACACAACACAATAATATGTTACTTATTTATTATATTTTATTAACTTACCTTATAAAACAAACCCAATGCTATTGCTTTTCTACATTCAGGAGACGGTTCAGGTGGTATATCTACAGGTGTTAGTTCTCCGTCTAAAATATCCAGAGTTTTTTGCAATGTCCTATCAGAAAACAGCTCTTTCCCTATTAAATAATTCACTGTTTTTGTAGCTGTTATGAAATTTGGATCTATATTGCCAAAGACTATGTTAGATGACTCCACATGGTTCTTTGAATCCACTTTGTATAGAAATCCAGCGTTAACAATCGCATGTGCGTTCTGCGCTCTGGGCATTATCTGAAAAAATATTCCATTGGGCATAGTTAAATATATAGGTAGTAATATTTTATTTGTGCTCTATCAAATTGTAATTTTATTTATTTATATTATTTTTAAGCCAGAAAGAGGAGTGTTATTAGTTTAACGTGTTTATCTGTATGTGTCTGTGGCTCTCAAACGGATGGACCGAAATTGATAGATAGATAGATAACACTTTATTAAAAGACCACAATACAGAAACGTTAGATACAGAATAATATTACAACTAGGTGTTTTAATTGGCGGCCTTATCGCTTATTGATCTAGTTTTTTTGTTTGAAAGAGAATTTCATCGAAAGTTCAAGAAAGTTCTTAGCTACGTTTCATCAAAATCGGTTCAGCCGCTTTTTTTTGTTGGGGTTATTTTAAGTTATCTAAACTTATACTTTTAATATTAAGTAATTACTATAAACAAAAATTTATTAGATGATTATGATCAGAATTTAGGACTGATGCGTTTAGAAATTAATTGTAATCATTTTCATGCGTCTTATTTTATAATTGCTGAAAATCACAGGTTTCTTTACCTTGTATGTTCTTAATAGGTTTGATTCCGACAGCGGTGGCAATTTCACTTCCAATATTAGCTTATTTGTAAGACTTGTCGTCAAGAATTCTTTCATCATCATGTACTTCTTGCATAAATTGTTACTCACTGTTGAAGATAAATTTGCATGATTAGAAAATAGTTTAATTAATTGCTGTTAAAAGCTTTAAAATAAATTTCGAATGTATTTTTATAACTTACATATTGTAGTAACTGCACCGACAGTTGCTAATAATAGAAAAATATCTGATGGGAAGTCATGGTGCATATTTTTCATTGCCAAATTGCCACCAATTGTTCCAATCTGAAAACCAGCCATTATTTACTAAAGTTCCACTAACATTTTACCCTACTCAAGAAATAGGATAAAGATTTAGGAGTGTCCAATTTTTGTAAGCGAGGAATCTTCTCTGAAAACTCTCTCTCCTTCTTTTCTCTTCTTGAAGGAGGAGAAAGAGGTGGTGTCGTTCTAGTGTCATAGAGTTAGTTGAAGTGAAAATTT
The DNA here is from genome assembly GCA_947563715.1 of Lycia hirtaria. Lineage (NCBI taxonomy): Eukaryota > Metazoa > Arthropoda > Insecta > Lepidoptera > Geometridae > Lycia > Lycia hirtaria. The sequence goes on along the minus strand of OX387375.1, from coordinate 15,573,592 downwards.
CCTTGGCGTTGTGCATTTTATGGATGGGTAAAAAATGTTAAACTCTTTATTTATTTTATTTTTTAGTTTTCACTTCTGCCGACACTCCCGGAGTGCAACCCGTTGTTTTTTTAATACCTTGTAAATATCTTACGTGTTTTTTAATTAGTAACCATAATTATATTTATTTATTTATTTTAATTAACTAATATAAACTAAACTAAAAACTAAATGTGTAAAACTGAGTAATTGGAGACTATTTAAAATATCCATAGGCATCAAAAGCCTATGCATAGTTCAAATAATACATGATATCGAAGTTTGGAATTGGTTTCGTGATATATTTTTTACTATTTTGAATATATTTTTTTACATCTTGATGATTACTTACATTTCTAACTGGCACATGTGCTACCAGATCCAAATGATTATAAAACTCTGTCAAATAGCTAAAATCACTCTTTTTCGACCATCTCTGAAAGATTCCCATCAGTTCCGTGAGAGACGTTCCAGATCCTATGATTAGGTTTTCATCTGACAAGGAGTCCTTCAGGGCCTCAATGGAAGATATATCAATCAGGACTTTTGGCTGAGAGTTTAATGGGTAGACACCTTGACCGGTGTTACCAGCTACCAGTATATAGCTGTCCATGCCTTCGCGAGCTAATACCTAAAAAAATAACTATGCAGTAAATATCTATCTAAATAATTGTATCTAAGTAATTACTAGCTTATTAATGTTTTATGAAGTTTCCGGCAGCCTAGTCGGGAGACCGACTGACTTGCGATCCGCAGGTCCTGGGTTCGAATCCCGCAGCATGCACCTCTGTCTTTTCGAAGTTATGTGCGTATTGTTAATTGCCGCCAACTTCAAACGGCGAACGAAAACAACGTGAGGAAACCTACATGTCTGAGAGTTCTCAATGATCTTGAAGATGTGTGAAGTCTGCCAACCCGCACTTGGCCAGCGTGGCAGACTATGGCCTAACCCTTCTCACAATGTGAAGATGGCCCGTTCCCATCAGTGGGTCAGTTTGTACAAACAGGGCTGATTAAACAAAAAAAAATAGCTTATGTTCAACACTTTTTAACTTAAACTATCATGGTTATTCACTACATTGTATCATTATTGACGGAATATTTACTGTGGTTTGTATTTATGTTGAGTTTCCGATATTTCGGCGCAGGAGAATGCAAACACAAAGGCCGAAGCCAGTAGGCAGTCGCGCAAAAATAATAGGAAATAATCAGGCGCGAGCGAAGCGAGCGCGAACATTTCTGAAACTTTTTATCAAATTTTAGGTAATGATATGCTAATATGCTGTAAATGTTGTCAGAGTACTGACAAGGTTCAAAAACACAAACGACCCAGCCCAGGGGGGTCATGACCCCCATGACCCTCATGACTCCCCCCTCCCTGTTTCCGCCCTTGACTAGAACATTGTTTAACCGAAATTATACAAGAAACTTGAAGATATCTCAAAACTTGACACTAACAAATCGCTAATCGCGTATGCCCAATACATATATAAGTTAGGATCCCTTTTCACCATGAAGATCCCTTTTAAGCAGTTCAGTATCTTGTTTTCTTTTAATATTGCGCTGTCGCGTGGTTTGAAACTGAAATCGATTTTACGCAACAAAACTATTTTATTCGTTTATAATGGCTAATATTAGCGTGACTGTTCATAAACCAATTTATGGTCCAATTTACTAGTTTCTCTTTTCTCGCGAGACTAAAATAAAGGTAGGGTTTATTTTTTATTTGAGAACGAAAAGTTACCTTTTCCGCATTCTATTTCCTTTATTTAAGTTTTTTATAATTTCGAATGTGGAACCTTTTTTTTCTTTTTGGCAACTGGTTTCGAAAATCAGTTGTTAATGTAGTCGAAGGAGTCTTTAGTAAAAATGTAGATATCTCACTTTGAAAACATCCTGCACAGTGTATGCCTTGTACCATCTGCCTCCACCTACAGCGACGTCTTTTAAGGATCGCTTCTCATTTTCTAAGATACACCAATCGTCTTCATCGTCGGAGCATTGCTTGGCACAATCCTTGAGACATTTGAGCTTGTGAAGATCTTCGACATCCTGTGAATTTAGTATTTTGTTACAGTTACTTTTACATTTTACCTATCGTGTTTTTTTTTCATGGCATGATTTTGCAAATATAAATTTAACATCACTATTAGTTCAGTTCAGTTCATTTTATTTCAATTAGGTACAATATATGTATATACATTTTTGATACGCCAGGCTTCTAAAGTAGGTACAATCCAATTTACTTATATACTCGTAGCAAGGCACTGCTCTTACTGATGTTAATTGATAAACATTTTACAAGGTTATTAACTAACACAAACAAATGACACACAACATAAAACAGCTGGTGTTGTCATTTAAATATTTAACATTAAAATAGGTGTTAACGTCATCGGGCAACCGTTCTGCACCTGAAGTTAAGAAAACCTGTAGTCAGCTTTTTTATTCGACTGCGTAGAGCATAACCCTCCATGGGATATGTTTTTCGAGTGTATGTGACAATGTAAATGTATGTTTGTGTATGCTTCCATATGATCGCCTACAGCCAAAACCGCTTGACCGATTTTGATCTGTGAGGACTGAGGTGTCGTAAGATTAATTTTCACTCCCTGAGTGTCATAGGCTATATATTTTTTTAATAATAATATAGGAGGGTCGAAAGTGCTCTGAATGGCTTCGAGAAAAGGATGGTATGGCGTGGCTTTGCTGCTCGACGGGCCACTGCCGTGCCCAGCTAAAGCATCTTTCGCTAAAATAAAAAAATATCGTGCTTCCGTAACACCCAACGATTTTTTTCGTAATAAACATAAATAAGATTTATTCTAAAGAATGCGCATTTATAATCTTTTACAGAGTTTTACGCATAAGTTCTCACAAAAAACGTACATTCAACAGCGTAACAAAATCGTAAATTAGGCTGCAAAAACTTCTTTTCTGCAGTCGGGTATTTTGTATACTTGTTCTTTCCTATACCGTCCCATCTAGTCCAATTATTACAAGGTTTTCATTAACTTGAAATGTTTCTCAATTCTCAACCAATTGAGATGATTTTAGTTTTTATTTTTTGAAGACTTTTAGCTTGGATGACAATGCATATACATAATTATGCATAACTAAGCGACGTAATTTTAAATTCAATATGGCGGACGGCCCATGATGATGGATTGCTTATTATTTTGTACTATGAGAAAAATACTTCACTTTAAATCCAATATGGTGGTGGATTTTAATTCTCTTTATTAACTACAACACAACAATATACAGACTCAACTAACTAAACTACAACACAAAAAGCACATCGATCACCCCAGACCGATAAAGGTCTAAAGATAATCCAAATGCTCAAACCCACTACCAGTGCCCTACCGCATTGCCACGTTGAATGGCAATGCTTATGCGTTGGGCCAGATACGCGCCAGCATTTTGGTCACGCGTCGCATCGATCAGGCGCTCAGATAAATTTTTGAAAATGAGATGAGCTCCCGGTCCCCACGGACCCAAAGTTTCGACACCAAACGGCTCAAATATGTAACCTCTACCTAACCTAATTTTCTTTGCATGTAAAGAAAAGTTTGTATACATATGTATCTTACAATTAATTTATTATTGAGTAGGTACCTACCTACATGCCATCAGATTAATTACAGCTAAATTGACATTAAATAATGGTGTGATTGAAATTTAAGCTGAAAAGGGAGCTGCACCAGCTATAGCAGCTTCATAATTTCCATTAAGATAATTCTACTGAACCATTACAGTTCAGAGTATTTATAAATAAAACATTACCAAGAAATTAATCTGTCATTCTATAATTATTAAAAAGAAGAAAATTATTTTCTCCAATTACCTCCTTATCTCCAATTTACTTTTAAGCCCAGGGTACAGGTCGTTAGCAAAAGTGTCTAGTATGGGCTTGTACCCTGCGTAGCGACAGATGTTTTGAGCTATCATAAGGCGATTATTATGGAGTAGATCATTATTTACCCCCATGTCCCAAAGATTATGTAGGTAACGTACCTCCAATTTACTTTTAAGTCCAGGATCCAGGTCGTTAGCAAAGCTCTTGAAAGCGTCCAGTATAGGCCTGTACCCGGTGCAGCGACAGATGTTGCCCCCGAAAGAGTTCTCCACTTGCTGCATAGTCAACTTGGTGTTGCTTTTTTCCAAACTGAGAAATACAAGAATAAATTGTAAGTTGCTGTCTATACTTTCCTCTCCTAAATCTCCTGAAGCTCTGTGCTCTTCTTTGTCCCACAAATATTGGTACCTGAGAAAATATACGTATTTCAATTCTCAATTATGGTTTCTGCCATTTACGTTACTTCTTCATTTATCCAGCATGCGTCTGCTGTCCTACTGCATGAATTGATTGGCACACAAACATGACAATGCTAATGTTAAACCATCTTCTTCTAAGGATCGTTTAGATTCTATGTATAAAAGTAATAGTCGACAGTTTCAAGTGTTTTGGATATACAGCCTGTTGATATAAAGGGCCCGGGTTAATAAAATAAAAAGGGTTAAAGCAAAAAAACTGTTCGAAGCTTCGATCACCCCACGTGACACTCCTGCATCCTGTTTCCAAAATAATAAAGGCTCCCAAGTACAGATTTTGGCGGGCTCAAGTGCCGTCGGGTGTGGAATTTTGGAACTGTCTATAAATTTATAGAAGCTATAGGCTTAGAATGCGAGTCGCCTCTAACAAAGTGAAGCAACTTTTAGCAAGCCTTTCAAAGCTGGGTACGTCACCCTGGCCGTTGCTACATAGGACATGTAAACAAAATCTGGTACAATTTCACTTCCTAACACTGCGACAAACAAAAGGTCTACTCGAAACATGTGTCTTCAATGCTCATGTGTCTGTCAAAGTCATGTACTCATTTTTCTAGATTTTTGGCGTGGTTGTTATGTGTATGGGTGTGTTCTATTAGTTACCTGTACATGTTCATAACCATCCCCGGCGAGCAGTACCCACATTGGGTCCCGTTGAACGAAGCCAGCCGGTGCTGCACGGCGTGGTACCCTGCGCGCCGGCTGCCCACTCCCTCCACTGTTGTGATATCCCATTGGTGGCAGGAGAGAATGTGGACTAGGCACTGACAATGTCAAAAAAATGGTTTATCGGCGATTATTGTATTAATAATTAAAACTCAAGGTTGCCTGGAAGAGATCGCTATTTTCGGTAAGGGTGCCTTGTTTCGCTAGTGCGAAAATGTTTTCTTATTAATCAATGTTTTATTTATGATATAAGCAATAAACTGCCTTACCGAAAAACGTTACTTTACTTTAACCATCGTCTTAAATTCTCTGTTTTCTTTCCGCATGTGTCATTACGTGTCAGCGAGACGATGACAAAATATGTTAAGCATTGCTTAGAGTTAAGTAACGTTTTTCGGTTCGGCTCAAAGTGTTTACCTATTCTTAGCCCTTCCCATCTCAGTGGGACAGTTCAAAGGCCAGGAGCCGCGGCGGAGGCCGCAAAAGATGCCAAGCGGCGCAAATACGTATCTCTATCTATCAAATGCATTTTTGTGTCACTTGGTGTCAAAACTTTTGGTCCATAAAGTATAGAAAAACAATACCACCTCGATTAGTTGACGCCACTGGTGAAAAAAGAGCTGCCTCATTCCTCGCGCAAAGAATTAGTTAGCCATTCAGCGTGGGAATGCAGACACACAGCGTGGGAATGCAGACAGCGTTCATTGTTCATATTTTAGCTATCTCATCAGCAGGCTTACACAAGTGGCAAATGTTTCTATTTCTACAAACTACCTACGCTTCCTACCAACCTAAAGCTTACGCTTAAGTTAAGCTTTGGTTTTACGCTTCGCTTCGCTTTTTTTTGCACTTGTTGTTTAAAATCCTCGTGTTGTATGCAAATAAATTATCTTTATCTTATCTTCGAATTGCTAAGAAACTGTGACGTGCCGTCACGTGACATTTGTCAATCCCATACGTTTACTTTTTGATTATATTGGCATTCACGAAATTAGAATGCCACTTGTATAACACCCCTGAATAATTGTCGTTATCCTTGTCGTTAGTTACGACAGCGAACTTTACCTCGCCGAATCTATTCAGAAAATTCCAGTCCTAACTTTCCAACTTTCAGAGTAGCTTTAACATATTAACATTGTCATTTAAGTTATATACATCCTTACTTCCTTACTAATTTGTGTTATAAAAAAAAGTAACTGTCTGTCTCTCTGTCCGTTTGTTACCTTTTCACGGCTAAACGGCGGAACCAGACTAAGGTCCCTGACTATGTTGGGGGAGAATATTGGAGGAGGAGGACAACAAAAAAAATAAAAAAAAAACGGCGGAACCAATTGTATGAAATATGAAAGAGATTAATTAAGACCCGGAGAATGACACAGGCTATATTTTATCATCGTCATCATCACTGCTTTTCATCATTACGTGAGTAAAACTGCGAAGCGCAGCTAGTATGTATATAAAATCTTAGAAGATTTTGTATACTTACTGTATTGTCACTGTGGCAACCTTACGTTTCTAAGATTGTACCTTAGCCAGCATAAATATAGCGAGTAAACTCAAACAGATCAGTGGTTGACTTCGAATCGACATTTTTTTATTGTTACTAATAGCGCGTTTACCATTGGCCCTTACGAAATTGTCGGTACAAGAAAAGCAGGTCAGTCTGGCGATCCAGTGGCCTTTCACAACAATGCCACCATTTATCTTGTTACTCGTATCTTTATATGCTGGTGATTTCGCTAGTTGTACCAAGTGAAATACACTCTATATTTCTCTGGTGCACGTGCACGGAAAAGGAATAAGTGTCGCCATTCGTTCAAATTCTCAATACGTTTCTGTTTTATTAGCAGTAACCTAAAGGTGCAGTGAAGTTCCAAACGGTTTATTGACCCAATATGTCTAATGTCTGAAATTCAGTGGTAAGTCAAAGTCGGATAAGTTTGGGGTGTTGCGGGCTTAAGTCCCGTCGGATTTTGAACATTTTTGTACTGATTGGACATTGCTAAGATAAGATAAGATAAATATATATTTCAGGTAAAATCTTACAAAGAATTTGACAGAATTAACACTCAGTACAAACAAAATTTCAATGTAAGGCTTGTATCAAATTAGTCTAGGAACCCCAAACTAAGCACTAGGCTTGTGTCTTGGGGTTCAATCACGAAGTTTACCAATACAAAAAAGAAATACTTAAGTAAGCGAAAAACACAAAATAATAATGAAAATAAAGTATAATTTACAGAGAGAGTGATAACAATTTAACATTGAAACAATAGCTATGCTAAAATACCATGGATAGTGATAAAACAAATAAAAGGTCGTGCCTAGCGTTGCCAATTCACTAAAAGAATACATTTAAATATATATATGTAATACGGGATAATATTAGTATTAATTTGGTATGGATGGGAGTGTGTTACAGTGTTACAGCTACTTGGTAAAACGTAGCTCCTTTTATATGTACCCCACAAAATATGACTGCTCTGCCAGGTCTATGGTCAAGACTGTTTGATGGAAGAAAGACTATGGATTCTTACCGAGTTAACAGCAAAAGTGTGTTTCTCTTTGGTCGCTGGGTGGGGGGTGGTGACTGAGACGATGCAAGAGCCGCATCCCCCCTCGTGGCACATCGCCTTCGTGCCGTGGAGCTGAAGGTAGTTCCGGAGATAGTCATTCAGGGATGTGGACGAACTCACTTCTGGACCAGCTGGGAAAACAAAATTTAAAAAAACTTAACAAATGAGTACCTGTATATCAGTTTATTGAACCATTGATGTTTATAATTTTGAATCAACGGGATAAGAAAAGTCACGTCTGAAGCATAGTTTTTCATTCTAATTCTAATTTGAACTGGGGGCGAAAAGACCTGCAATGACGATCCGCCATTGTACATTTCCCCCTATCTTACTTAATATTCCAAGACCTTGCTCATGTGCGTTCATAGACTTCTATAGATACCCCAAGTATGTACCTAGCGTGTCAAAACGAGCGTGTCAAGTACGATAATAAAACGCAGTTGACGACCAAGATTTATTTAATTTCAGATGATATATGATTTGATATTTTGCGCGCGAATGCATTGAGTTGAATAAATTTCGCGTGGATGGAACATTCCATCACAAAATCGTTTATGTGACTTCAGAGTCGGTGCCAAAAATGTGGCACGCAAGGTTTTCATATAAATGAAGTCACATGCTCCATCTACTATGTCTGTGTACGCGTTCAATAATCTCTACCACGCCACAGAATGGAGGCCCAGTCACGGTGTGCCGGCAGATGTTTAAAAAACAATACCATACCTCGTTATGCCATCGGACCCTGTGGTTATACATCGCGTATAAACATAGGACCGCTGACTTAGCGTTGGCCGCCCGGCGTCGTGGACGCATTCCTTAAGATAAGAGCGCCGATCGAGGCAGTAGGTTAAGTAGTTTTACTCACTCTAATTTTAACGACAGTGCATCGCGCACGTTAATTATAATTCATTTTAATTTGTATTTTAAATAAATTAGTTTTTAAAAACATAAATCGAGCTTCATTAAATTTAACTGGCGCAGCCGGTAGGATCTCGTGCGCGTTATAGGCTGTGCCATTCCGTAAAAATCCTCAGATTCGCGGAAAACCGGAGGTTCCAGCCAACGCAGCGCCGCCAGCGCCGAGCACGAGACGACCACCAAAAAAAAAAAAAAATTGTTAAAGAAGATCAAGCCCGGAGTCGACCTAGACTGGAGGATGGGAATGGCGGTAATGTGAGTAGACCTTTTCACATTTTCCTCACCATTTTATCTATTCCGGTTGTCGGCATAGTTGCGTAAATTAAGTTATTTGATTTCCTTAGCGGACAACTAAATCGTGTCTATTAAGTAGTTTAATTCGTAGCGGACAACTAAAATTGTGTCTATTAAATATCTTGTTTAAGTAAGTGTAACTAGCAATTTAATTTAGGTAACTCGATATTTAAGTAATTAAGTAAGTAAGAAAAATGGAACAAATTCGAATGATCCCAAAGGACCTCCTTTGTTTAATACCTAAATTCGACGGAGATGAGGGGCTATTGAATCTGTTCCTTAAAAAGGCGACATACATAGTAAAGTCTTACGCGTCCCCTGCATGTCCGCCTGCACAGCAACAATATGTGTTCCATGCTGTTACCAGCCGGCTCGGCGGAAGAGCCGCAAACTTGTTGAGCGAGCGAGAGGATATAGTCACATTCGAAAGCCTTAAAGAAATTCTTATACAGCATTTCGGCGATCCTAGGTCGGAGGAGTGTATAGCGATTGAGTTAGAGCAATTAAAAATCAAACAAAACGAATCTTACATTGACTTCTGTCACCGTATCCAACACACGCGATCAACCTTATTTGCCAAGGTTAACTTAATACCAGACGAGGGAGTCAAAGCGGCCAAAATGATTGTCTATAACAATTTGTGTCTAAATGTCTTCTTATATAATTTACCAGAGGACCTCATACGTATAGTCCGTCTGAAAGGCTGTACCAACCTTGAATTAGCCCTAGCGATCGTTACAGAAGAAGTCAACTTCTTGAACCAATATAACTTAAGAAAACAGACGCGCTCCAGCGCCCCATCACAGCCGCGCCCCGCGTTGCCCCAAATAAATACACCAAATACGAACTTTAAATTTGGCATACCCCATGGTCAAGGTTACAGACCATACACCATGCCCAGCCAGCCACATAGGTTTGGCGCTCCAACCCAACAAGGTTTTAGACCAAGTTTTTCGCCCATGCAGCAAGGTTTTAGACCGAATTTACCAGTCCAGCAGCCCACCGGATTTCGATTTAACTCGCCGCAACCAAATTTCAAATATGGAATGCCCCAAGGACAAAACTTTAAATTCGGAATACCACAGCAAGGCTTTAGGCCCCAATTAATGCCACCGCAGCCCCAGCAGCCGCAGCAACAATTTAAATTCGGTATCCCACAACAGTCAAGGCCATCCCCGTTCACAAGAAGAGAACCGTTTGAGAACACGGACGTATCAATGCGCACAGCGCGCCCGCTACGACAGAACGCGCTAGAAGTACCCGAGACGTATGACGCAGACTACTACTACCCAGAAGAGAACATCGAATCTACTGACGACTACCAATATTACGACTACGAATACAATGCTTACCAAGAAGAGGACAATGTATTGTGTAATTACATCGAATCTGACCAAAATTTTACGACACAGGCCTCGACGCCACCAGAGAAATAGTACAAATAAATTGTAACGCGCTATATAAATTACCGCACATATATATACCGGAGATAGACAGCTACTTTATGATAGACACTGGCAGTATGAGATCATTTGTCAGTACCGCACTGGTCGAAAGGTTCTTCACGAACTATCTATGCTATGAACCGTTTGAGGTCGTAAGCACGCACGCCCGTAGCCAGCACAACGAGACGATTCTGATACCCATGCTTGATATATTCAGGTGTGGCGGCCAACACAAGTTCTACGTCTATGACGTCGACAGAAGATATGACGGCCTTATAGGTTCAGACCTATTAAAACAATTAAGGGCAAAAGTTGATATGGGCAACCAAGTCCTCATTACGCCGCATACAGAAATACCCATTATGTACAGCCCTCCACATGAAATAACTTTGGAGCCAAGGACGGAGACACGAGTAGCAGTACCCACCAACATGCAAGATGGAGAAGCAGTACTGGACTACATCGATTTTGGTCCAGATGTAAGAATGCCAAGCGCATTAGTAACCTGCTACAACTCTTACGCTCACACAGTGATCCAGAATGCTTCGGATCAACAAGTAACCGTAACATTCGAAGAGCCAATAGAAGTAGTCCCCTATGAGAAAGAAGAAGTTCCAGTCAACACGATGAACGGCAAGCACGACATCGACAAGCTGCTGAAGAAGAACTTGCAGAAGTTGAGACTAGAACATATGAACGGAGAAGAAAGGAAGAGTGTAGAAGAGTTGTGCTATGGATATAGAGATATATTCCACTGCGAAGAAATCCCGCTCTCCTTTTCAAGTGGAGTGAAGCACGAAATAAGAACCAAAAATGAGGACCCTATCTACATTAGACCGTACCGACAACCACCGGTCTATAATGCGGAGATACAGAAACAAGTCGAAAAGCTGATAAAGAACGATGTCATTAGGGAATCACATTCCCCCTGGAGCGCACCGGTCCACCTGGTGCCAAAGAAGGCCGACGCCTCAGGCGAAGTAAAATACAGAATGGTCATTGACTACCGAAGGCTAAATGAGATAACCACTGATGATAAATACCCACTTCCGAACATCACGGAACTATTCGACAAGCTGGGTAAGGCTACTTACTTCAGCACAATCGACCTCGCCAGCGGGTATCACCAGCTAGAGGTGAGAGAAGAAGACCGGCAAAAGACAGCATTTTCAACCCAATCAGGACATTACGAGTTTACCCGAATGCCATTTGGATTGAAGACTGCTCCTGCCACGTTCCAGAGGACGATGGATAATGTATTGAGAGGCTTACAGGGCATTCATTGTCTTGTTTATCTTGATGATATAATAATCTATTCGTCCAGCCTACAGGAACATATAGACAAGCTGCGAAAGGTGTTTGACCGCCTCAGGGCCACCAATCTAAAAGTGACCCTGGATAAGTGCGAATTCTTCAGAAAAGAAGTTTTGTACTTAGGCCACATGATAACCAAAGATGGCCTAAAACCAAACGATGACAAGATCCACACAGTGCTGAACTTCCCCATTCCAAGGACAGCAACCGAGATCAAGAGCTTTCTCGGTCTGGTCGGATACTACAGAAAATTCATCAAGGACTTTGCAAAAATCACGCGTCCGCTCACCAGTTGCTTGAAGAAACGACAAAAGATTGAATTAACCGACGAGTACATAGCAGCTTTCGAGAGGTGCAAAGAACTACTAGTAAATGCCCCGATCCTACAATTCCCGGACTTTGAAAAACCGTTTATACTCACCACGGACGCCTCGGACTTTGCAATAGGAGCCGTACTATCACAAGGCACTTTAGGAAACGACAAACCAATCGCATACGCCAGCCGAACGCTGAACGATGCCGAAACAAGATATAGTACTGTGGAAAAAGAACTACTAGCCATAGTCTGGGCTGTGAAACACTTCAGACCCTATCTCTACGGTAGACGGTTCACCATCTATACCGACCATCGCCCCTTAGCTTGGCTGAACAGTATGAAAGAACCGAACAGCAAGTTAACACGCTGGAAACTCAGACTAGCAGAGTTCGACTATGACATCGTATACAAGAACGGAAAACAAAACGTTGTCGCTGACGCTTTATCTAGAATAAAGGTAAATGCATTAAGCGAAGACGAATCTATGATAGTGAACGTAGGAAAAGACCAGTCGCAAGAAGATATAGACGAGGTCATGAAAAACATACGGCTGTTGAAAGAAGACCTAGCTGCACGTAATATTGAGGACGAAAGTACTGTAACTATATCGTCGGGAACCGACAGTATAATTTCGATACCATCGTCACGGGAACCGAAATCTCCCTACTCAATACCATCACCGAGCAGTGATACACTGACAGCCTCTCTAGGCTCGACCGAACATTCTACTTATGAGACTGACACATCAGGAATACCCATCTTAAATGAAGCAATAGATACAAAGCCAAATCAAATATTGGTTCATACCTGGTTCAGAAATGAAATCTCTACTAAAGATATCTCAAGATCGAAACAGAAGATCCGTGAAGTACACTTACCGGTAGACAGACCAGACCTAGTCAAGAAATTCTTAAAAGAATATATAAATCCGAAAACGAAGTATTTCATATACTTTGAAGACAAGGCTCACCGGAAACAATTCGCGGAAGCAACAATCGCCCTTTTTAAGAAAGACACAGTTAAAATACTAGAATGCACGGAAAGAGTCGTATACGTGGAGAAAGAAGACGAACAGAAGGACATAGTCCAGAAGCACCATGAAGGAAAAACTTGCCACCGAGGTCAAAAGGAAACACTGATGAGAATCAGGCGTACTTACTACTGGCCCAACATGGAAATTACGGTAGCAACAGTAATAAACAGCTGCGACAGCTGCAAGGCCATGAAATATGATCGGAACCCACTAAAACCGGAATTACAATTGACCCAGACGCAGACCAAACCTTTCGAAGAACTATTCATCGATATATTTAGTATCGATAGCAAAACTTATTTGACCATCATAGATGCTTTTAGTAAGATCGGACAGGCAATTGAAATTAAATCTAAAACAACTCCCGAGGTGATCAGAGCGTTAATCAAATACTTCGCTATATACGGAGTACCACATAGAATAAGCGCCGACGCTGGCGCTGAGTTCAATAACACGCTACTGAAGGAAACCTTACAGCTTTACAAAATTAACTTGCACATAGGAACCCCGCACAACCCAAATTCGATGGGAATAGTCGAGCGATTCCACTCGACACTAATCGAAATATATAGATTGGCCAAATATGAACATAAGGTCACTGATGCCGCGTCAGTAATGACGTACGCACTTATGGCTTACAACCACACGATCCATAGTACCACAGGTATGGCCCCGTTTGAAATAGTTTTCGGTCATACAGACGCAAACAACCCGTTCAACGTGGATTATCAAAAAGATTATACTCAAAAAATGGTCCAAGACCACAGAAAACGTACAAAACATCTATATGAATATTTGACGAACAAAATAATAGGCGTTAAAGAAAAGGTTAGACAAAAGCGTGGAGGTGAAAGGAAGTTTGACATAGAACAAGACGACAAGGTATTTATAAAAGGAGTCAACGTAAGAAGGAGTAAAGATAAACCTCGATACCAAAAGGCAGAGGTGATAGGAGAAATAAGTAGAAATACTGTCCCAATCAATGTAAGAGGACGAGAGACTAGAACGGCAGTAAAAGACATTAAACGTCCTTCACAGGTACCTGGGCGTGCTCATGGCGATGACAACATGCCAGGGTCTAGTACTTCAAAGGATCACTCACAACCCAGGGATCCTCCCGATAAAAGAAGGTCAAGCGAAGATCAGCACCAACCAATGGACCCTAATAAAAATTCTAGACCTTAGCTTAATTCGGCAAGATTTGGAGTTTAATACAAATAGGTACATGAACTTGAACAAATACATGAGAGAACATTCGGAAAAGGAAGAAGTCTTCAATGCAGTAATTCAGATTAAAACGCAAACCGATTTTATTAAAGATCTGGCTACAGAAAAACTGAGCGAAATATTGCCTCCCAAAAGACACAAACGCGGCCTTATTGACCCTCTCGGCTCGATCATAAAGTTGATTACGGGAAATTTGGACAGTGACGATGCTTTAAGATACGACGCGCTTATTAATAACGTAAAAACGCAGCAAAATGCTATCACTCAAAGATTCACGGTTATCGCTGAAATGTTGGAAACGTTAGTCGACACTACTAATAATACCCAATTAAATTTTATTCAAATCGATAAGGCTATTACTAGCATTAGGCAAAGACTAAATGAAACTTACAGAGAACAAGGATTGTTAAAAATATATAACATTTATACACTGTTTCTACATAATTTTCAAACGCTGTACACTAAGATAAGTGAACTTGAAAATGTAATTGCATTCAGTAAACTAGGAATGCTTCACCAATCGGTTATAAATACCGATGAATTATTAACGATTTTAGAAAATATTGAAAGGCAAAATTATAACCTTGTATTTTCGGCTAGCCTAGAGAACTTAGTTAAAATAGAACATAGTATAAAGCCTAAAATATATGTAAAAGGAAATCAGATAACATTCATTTTAGAAATACCCCTTGTAGATGATAACACTTATACATACTATAAAGTTTTGCCGTTGCCGACAACCAACACCTTAAACCAAATCTCCATCATCTTACCAAAATTCCCATTCCTCCTTGTGAAAGGGTCGAAAACAGTATCGTTGCATGCCCCCTGCAAGGAAGCAGACGAACTCCTATTCCTGTGTGAAGAAGAAGACACGTCGCCCTTCGTCAGAGACGAGTGCGTGGTCAACCTAGTCACGTTCACCCGAAACACATCGAGCTGTACGCCTATCGTCGTCGACATTCAAAACGTCAAAGTCGAGAACATACAACGCGACAGATGGATGTTGTACACCAAATCCAGCACCATCTTGACACAAACTTGCGACGGAGACAGCACTCACCGCACCGTACAGGGCACATACGTGGTTACGTTAGACGACGAATGCGAGCTACAAGTAGAAGGCAGGAAGCTCAGGAGACATTTGGGAATAGCTCGAGATCTACACCTGCCGGCCCTGCCGGTCATCGACCTGCCGGAAATAACACCAAGGACAACCTTCCCAGAGACGAACCTAGTGATCCTGGACAATGTGGAATTGACGAATCTTCAACATTTGACAACCATGTTAAAACAAAGTGAAAGTGACGTGAATAATGAAGGTGTCATCGTTTTGGACAGACTAAGTGTGGGCACAGTCGTATTATTTGCGATACTCGGTATCGCAGTTATTACAGTCTTAGTAAAGAAGTATTACCCGATTCGAAGTTTTCGGATCCGAAATAATCCAACCGAAAACTTCGAAGTTAGGGAGGAAGGCGTTATGCCATCGGACCCTGTGGTTATACATCGCGTATAAACATAGGACCGCTGACTTAGCGTTGGCCGCCCGGCGTCGTGGACGCATTCCTTAAGATAAGAGCGCCGATCGAGGCAGTAGGTTAAGTAGTTTTACTCACTCTAATTTTAACGACAGTGCATCGCGCACGTTAATTATAATTCATTTTAATTTGTATTTTAAATAAATTAGTTTTTAAAAACATAAATCGAGCTTCATTAAATTTAACTACCTTACCTAACCCATTGTTAACTTTTTTGTTTATCAACATTGTGGAAAAAACAATGAAGTTCAAATTCGTAAAAAATATCAAGATATGTCCGTCGTATTATTGTATCTGAAGATATAGTTATACACGGAGTTTTCATGACATCCTGTACTAAACCAATAAAAGGTCATGTATTGTTCATAATTTTGGTATAAGTATTACCCAAAATTTGCGACAAAATTAAACTATACCTTAAAAATTGTTCGATGACCCCGGCAAAATGTATCTAGTTTATGTATCTAGCGCCTGTTTTTAGGGTTCCGTAGTAAACAAGGAACCCTTATAGTTTTGTCATTTCAACATCACAACATGCAACGTCACAATTTTTCAACAAAAATTTCAATTTTATCCAAGTATATTTTCATACATAAAAAAATATTTTTAAGTGTAAAAATTAACTTAGATCAACATGAAAAAAGTGAACATTTTATTTCAACTAACATAAATTAACTCGTAGGTAGTATTATTATTTATTCTGTGCTCGTAGATTATAAATCATAATGTCAAACAATAGAACCCGTTTTTTTTTACGTGGCATTTCTCGCCTTCGCATACCGTACTGCCACGGGGAGACAGTGCGGTTATGTGGGACTTGAACCCACTAAAACTCCACGGTGTCCTTGGCCGCGCTCAGGGCGGGTCATGGGTACCGTTTCTGATTCCATCCATGACCCCCTCGCAGCCGTCCGTTTCCGGACCCTCCTCGGGGGGTAACTGGTGTAAACACCCAAACAATAGAACCTGTATTAAGTTCACACTACGGAACCCTACTTTGCGCGTGGCACGATACGCACTTAGCCAGTTTTTTTTGTTTTTTTTTTATACATTATAGATCTACGATTGACCACCAACTCGCCTGATGTTAAACGACGGTGTGGCCGAGGATGGAGCTCGTCGATCTAGAATATATCTATTCACTCTAGCCTTGAAAATTCCAAGATTTCCCAAACCCAAAGTAACCCAAAGTAAAAGTAGTAGTAGATAGGTATGCCGCTTACATAATTATATCCACTTGTTATGTAATTTTTCAATGCCACTGCATAATTTGTTTCCACCGATAAGAAGAGAAAACAATTGCAAGACAGTTTGTCCACATTCCGTGCTAAGCTTGCTGGGTTCGTTAAGACAGGTTATCAGACTGAAGTCCGACCAGACGCCTCTTTTCACCCGACTTCAAATGGAGGAAGTTCTCAATTTATTGTTTCTCTGTTCAGTTCTCGGAACTAAGGGGTAATAATTACTTACAAACCGATTTGAACAAATATTTTTTCCCTTTAAAAGCAATGATGATGCATATGTAGATAAGTGTTCCCCGGCTCTGCGAGGCAAGCCTCAAGTGAGGTACACATTTTCAGATTGATCTTATAAACATTTTATCAAAATCGGTTTAGTTGTTAGATTTCCAAAACAAAATAATAAGTCATAATGAGAATATGTTATCAATGTAAAAGAAATTGCCAAGACATAGGTATCTTGAATTTGTTGTAATATTATACCTAGTTCGAAAACAGAAACAACTTCTGCTGTTACGACCAGCATCAATTTACGATAGGCAAAGTGGGTATCATCATCACCTCAGCCACAAGAAGTCCACTGCTGGAATAGGGCTCCCCCATGGATTCCCAAAAAGACCGGTTGGAAGTAGCCTGCATCCAGCGTCTTTCTGCCACTTGTAAGATATCTTCTGTCCACCTTGTGGCTGATCTTCCTACGCTGCACTTGCCGGTTCGTGGTCTCCATTAGAGAACTTTTCGGCCCCATCGGATGTCAGTTCTATGTGCTATGTGCCCTGCTCACTGCCATTTCAACTTGCTAATCCACTGTGGTATGACTTTTGTATCTCTTTAAGGATCTCTTCGATTCTGATACGATCTTGCAGAGAGACCCCGAGCATAGCCCTCTCCATAGCTCGTTAGCACAAAGCTAAGGTAAGTAGATAAACTAAAAACAGTATTATACCGGTCACACCGTCGCTTAACATCACGCGAGTTGGTGGTCAACCGTAGATCTATCGCGCTAAAAAATTATATACCAAGCTCAAGGACTCACCGGTGTTATAAATGACTACTAACCATTATTACCCAGAATACATATTTTGCCTTATATCTACTTGGTGCTAATTATACAATTTGCGTCGCAGTTTAATCTCGTTCTGATCTGTTGTGACCTAGACTCCAGGCCAGGGGCTCCCAAAGTGCCAAGCTAGAGTTTTAAGTTTTTACTCGACTGCGCAAAAAGGAGAGTTATGTTTTTCGAGTATATGTATACGTATGTATGCATATGTGTGTGTTTCTATATGAACTCCTACAGGCATAGACATAGGAGACGACGCGTGCGACTTCATTTATATGAAATCCTCAACACACATTCAAATCACACAAACGATTTAGTGATGGAATGTTCCATGCGCGCGAAATCGATTCTACTCGATGCATCCGCGCGCTTGTAACTAATCAACAAACGGATCGAAACTATAGATCATCTGAAACTAAATAAATCTTAGGGAGTCAACTGTGTTTTTTGACGTGATAACGTCTTATAAATCGATGAACGCCGGCTGCACGCATGAATAAGTGTCACATTCCGCCTGAGCCGAGCGTGCAAGCGAGAGCGCGTAACAAGCGATAGAGAGACACGATCGGCCTAAGCTACGTTCGGCTTGTGATGCATTGTTATCATGTAAAGTTACCGTCCGTAAGCCAACTTTACAGACAACCATTTTTTTAACTTCCTGTTGACACGCTAGGTACATAAACTTGGGGTATCTATAGAAGTCTATGCCTACAGCCGAAGCCGATGGTCTGGATGGATGGAATTGAAATGCTTTCTAACTTTCTTATTTTCGAAGATGTTTTAATTTTGTGGTATGGATTTATTTGTGATTAGCTTTTTTATGAGTAAATAAAAAAATCGTGCACACCAGGCGAGTTGGCGGTCAAGCTTAAACCGATTTGTACATTTAAAAAAAAACATTCCCAGTGACGCCGGTGTACCGTTTTAATTTTGGTGCCTACCTACCTACACTATCATTATTTGAATAGCTAGGGTGCCGAAATAAAAAACAGCCAGTAAATGCGGCGCGAACCGAAAAAGTTTGGGAGCCCTTGCCCTACGCTAAAAATTCAAAAACAATAAATATTTAGGTAGATGTATGGGTATTTATCTATTCAATATTATGTATGTACGAATAAGTACGATATAGTATACTTCTATACCTGCCTACCAAGTGGGTATTTCCGCCGAGAAGAACTTGATATTTGCCCACGTTTTTATTTACTCAGTAGCAAAAAATAGCACATTCCGTATTTAACTGTTGTATTGGATAAATAGATAGATAAACTCTTTATTGTACACACCTTAGAAATTTACAATCAATATAAGTTTTTTTATAAACTAGTGTAACACCTTATCACTAATAGCGATCTCTTCCAGGCAACCTTAGGATGGAGAGGAGTGTAATATGACGGGGCGTGCAGTAATAGAGAGGGGAGAAAATTATCTAAATATATGATTCTGAATATGTATATTATGTATGTATACATATTTATATATAATTCGTATTATGATTGGATTAATGAGTAGGAACACCAAAATTAGATATTGAATACGTATTTAGTACGTATACCGGTACGTGCTCTGTACATGAGCTAATTAAGAAGGAGTGGGGGGATGCGACATAAAAAAACAACAAACTTTTAAATTAACAAGAAAAAAATGTTTTATATAAGTAAATAAGATTTTATTAAAAAAAAAGAACTGGATAATAATGATAATAATTAGCGTAATTTGTTTTCGCAGTGTAACTATCCCTGTTACGTATGAGTGTACGTTGAATGTTCGTATGTTTAATGTTCTCCTTCTTTGTGGAAGTCGGTAAAAAATTTGAATTGCATTTTGTACATCCTTAAGATCTGTTTGTATATTTATGTTTATTTGCAAATAATATTAGGATAATTAGGAAGATGTAAAAATAGGTAAGTAGAATACATACATGACATGCGTGGATATGATGGATATCAATAGTTCAATCTCGTCATTTTGACCCCTCTATACTATCTTTGGCCGTGGGGTACCGGCTTAGAATAGTACCTCCCCCTCTCTTCCCGTGGGTGCCGTAAGAACCGGCTAAGGGAAATACTACCAGAGATGGGCAGCAGCATCCTCTGCGGAAAACGCAATCTACTGCGCTCGCCAACCCGCATGCCAAACGTGGCGAGTAATGGCAAAACCCCCCCTAATGAAGATGAACAAAACAACCAGGCCCCCAGTCCCCGGCAGCTCCGCTATT
Source organism: Lycia hirtaria (assembly GCA_947563715.1). Lineage (NCBI taxonomy): Eukaryota > Metazoa > Arthropoda > Insecta > Lepidoptera > Geometridae > Lycia > Lycia hirtaria. The sequence continues at coordinate 15,553,396 of OX387375.1, read as the reverse complement.
CCGGGCTACGATAGCGGTCCTGGTCACGGCGGAGCAAGGGGTGCTAAGAATCTCCGGAAGAGATCCGGCTACCACCCCCTGTATAAACGACGACTGGCCCTGGTAACACACAATATTCGCACGATGAGGACAGACGAAAAGCTAGCTGAGCTGGAAGAAGAAATGAGTAGGTTACATTGGGATATCCTGGGGTTATCAGAAGTCCGACGAGAGGGTGAGGACACGATAACCCTGAAATCCGGCAACCTACTCTACTACCGGGAGGGCGACCAACCGTCCCAAGGTGGTGTCGGGTTTCTCGTCCACAAGTCCCTTGTTAACAGCATTCTTGCCATCGACAGTGTATCGAGCAGGGTTGCGTACCTGATACTCAGAGTATCCAAGAGATATTCGTTGAAGGTCATCCAGGTATACGCACCGACCTCGGCACACTCGGATGATGAGGTGGAGGTGATGTATGAGGACATTAGTAGGGCCATACACACTTCTGAGACCTATTTTAATGTTGTTATGGGGGACTTCAATGCGAAGTTGGGCAGGAAATGCGAAAGTGAGTTGAGAGTGGGACAATTTGGATATGGACAACGGAACCCCAGGGGACAGAGGTTGGCCGACTTTCTGGAGAAAGAGGGACTCTTCATGATGAACTCTTTCTTCCAGAAGCCACCTCATAGGAAATGGACCTGGTTGAGTCCCGATGGTTCTACAAGAAATGAGATAGACTTCATCCTGACCACCAAGAAACAAATATTCAATGATGTCTCTGTGATCAACATGGTTAAAACCGGAAGTGATCACCGAATGGCTCGTACCATGAATATTAATGTTAAACTTGAGAGGTCCCGTATGATGAAGTCTACACTCCGACCCACTCACGCCCATATCCAAAACCCCGAGAGCTTTCAGCTCGAACTATCAAATCGCTTCGAATGCCTGGAGAGCTGCGCATCAGTGGATGAGATCAATAACAGGTTTGTGGAAACTGTCCGTACGGTGGGCGCGAAGTTTTATAAACCCCACCGTACAAATAGACCGCAAAAGCTCTCGAGCCATACCCTCGACCTCATGGCTGAACGACGCTCATTGCAACTGCAGTCTTCCGGTGACGCAGAGTAATATGGGCGGCTCAATAGACTCATATCAAAGTCTATGCGACACGACATCCGTACCTTTAATACTAATCGTATTAAAGAGACGATAGAGCGGAATAAAGGCTCCAAAGTGTTCGCAATTGACATGTCTATTGGGCAGAGCCAGTTGACGAAGCTGAAGATGGAAGATGGCAGTCTAGCGTCGACCAAAGCAGAAGTCTTGAGGGAAATCGAGAGGTTCTATGGACAGTTATACACATCGGTCGCAAAACCTGTTAGCAGTTTGGGCAAAGATCCAAGAGCCAAACTAACTCGACATTATACCGAAGATATCCCGGACATCAGCCTGTATGAGATTAGGATGGCCTTGAAACAGCTCAAGAACAACAAGGAACCGGGCGACGACGGAATTACATCAGAGCTACTGAAAGCGGGTGGAACACCGATACTAAAAGTCCTTCAGAGGCTCTTCAATTCCGTCGTGCTTGAAGGTACAACGCCAGAAGCATGGAACAGAAGCGTGGTAGCGCTGTTCTTCAAAAAAGGAGACAACACTTTGCTGAAGAACTACAGACCCATCTCGCTTCTGAGCCATGTCTTTAAGCTGTTTTCAAGGGTCATCACGAATCGTCTTGAACGCAGGTTCGATGACTTCCAGCCTCCCGAACAAGCCGGTTTCCGAAAAGGTTATAGTACCATAGACCAAATCCACACGCTGCGGCAAGTGATACAGAAGACCGAAGAGTATAACTTGCCCCTTTGCTTAGCGTTTGTGGACTATGAGAAAGCCTTTGATTCGATCGAGACCTGGGCGGTGCTTGAGGCTCTCCAGCGATGCCGTATTGACTATCGGTATGTCGAAGTGCTGAAGTGTCAACAACGCCACCATGTCAGTCCGAGTACAAGACCAGAACTCAGAGGCAATTCCATTGAAGAGAGGCGTGAGGCAGGGAGACGTTGGCTCTCCGAAACTGTTTACCGCCGGTTTGGAAGATGCCTATAAGCTTCTGGAATGGAAAGGGCTCGGCATCAATATTAACGGCGAGTACATCACTCACCTTCGGTTTGCCGACGATATAGTAGTCATGGCAAAGTCGATGGAAGAGCTCAGTACGATGCTCGAAGACCTCAATAGAGTTTCCCAACGGGTGGGCCTCAAAATGAACATGGACAAAACGAAGGTTATGTCGAACGCCCATGTAGTGCCCACCCCAATATCTGTGGGGAACTTCACTCTTGAAGTTGTTAACGAATACGTCTACCTAGGACAAACGGTCCGATTAGGCAAGTCCAACTTTACGAGGGAGGTCAATCGTCGTATCCAACTCGGCTGGGCAGCGTTCGGGAAACTTAAAAGCGTCTTCTCGTCCAATATTCCCCAGTCCCTCAAGTCGAAAGTTTACAACCAGTGTGTGTTACCAGTGATGACATACGGCACTGAAACGTGGTCCCTAACTATGGGCCTTATAAGGAAACTCAAGGTCACGCAACGAGCTATGGAGAGGGCTATGCTCGGAGTCTCTCTACGAGATCGAATCAGAAATGAAGAGATACGTAGACGTACAAAAGTCACCGATATAGCACAGCGGATTAGCAAGTTGAAGTGGCAGTGGGCAGGACACATAGCACGTAGAACTGATGGCCGATGGGGCCGAAAGGTTCTCGAGTGGAGACCACGTACCGGCAAGCGCAGCGTAGGAAGACCAGCCACGAGATGGACAGATGATCTCATACAAGTGGCGGGAAGACGCTGGATGCAAGCCGCTTCCAATCGGTCTTTTTGGAAATCCATGGAGGAGGCCTATGTCCAGCAGTGGACTTCTTATGGCTGAGATGATGATGATGATGATGATGATACTATCTTTGGTAAAATTGATCCTACTCCATAAGGGGCAATACAGTTGAAAGTAAAATTTAACCGTTTAAAATTAAATTAAATTTAAATTTATGTAATTCTGATGAAAAAAAATATAGTTTGGCTTCATCTAGCTGATTTGATTATGAATGCTGGAGGTGGACAGTGGATTTTTCTTGACTGAGTGAGCGAAGCCAAAGCGAAGTCTTTGTATCCAGTAGCAAGATTTTCGTTCTTCTGCGGGGACATTTGCTGGTACTCGCGTATATTTTATCTTATTCTAATAATAATATATGGTATATTTTATTCTGCCCCTTTATCGCTACGTCGACAGCAGAGCTGATCCGATGTATTGGTTAAAATAAACTAAGTATACTTGCTTATTAAGAGTTATTTAATATCAATTACATAATCTACACTAAAACAATCTCAAACAAAACAAACATTTTATCGTCACAACCTAAAACAAGGTATCTCCCCGCCCAAACGTGCCCATTAGGCTGCCGGCATTTGTTGTTGTATGGCCAGAGATATATTTTGGGCTACATAGTGGCCAGACCATAAAGTAACTTATATAATATAGGCCAGACCGCGGATCACGCCATCTCCAAACGCCGGCCCAGTTCCAAAACAAACGCTTATTATACTTAGTCAAAGTGCGCATTTTCTGCGCAAAAAATCCGTAATAAAACATGTTTAATAACCGATATTTCATTCTAACAGATTCAAAATTCGAATTCACAACTACGAAACAAACAACAAAATAAATCATACTGTCACCAAACCAGAATCAGCTTAACAGAATAATGACCCCTGCTCGAGCATTGTTTGAACGTTTGCCGATATATCGTGACAAAACTAATTTTAACAAAAATATAATTATTTTAAAGAACTTACATATTGAATAGCTGTCACCGTTAACTGTGAAATGTATTTTATCCATTTTTAAAAACAATCTTGTTTGCACATTTGCGAGAGATCGGGCTAGCGAAACGGTCGCTCGTTTGCAACGGTATAAAACGACTGCCGATGGACTTGCTGTTACTTACTTACTTTTTTAGGCGTGAAATACACTGATGCGATTTAAGGCGAAGGCACGGTACAGGCGACGTGCCGATTCAAAAACTTGTTCATAAACAGGTCTACATTAAGAATATCAAATACCCGACTGTAGAAAAGGGGTTTTTGCAGTCTAACTTATGGTTTCGTTAAGCTTGATACGCTGTTGAGTGTACTTTTTTTGTGTAGAAGTATGTAAAATCTCTGTAAAAGGTTATAAATGCGCATTCCTTAGAATAATCCTACTTGAATTACTTATCTATTTTATTACGACAAAGTGGATTAGAGGTTACGATAAACCGTATTTTTTGCGAGAATTGTATTATTTATCAATAATTTAATACAAAAAAAAATTATGACATGGGCGTGAAGACGAATCTAACGACACTCGTACATAAAAGTCGATCATTCATTCATATAGAATCCTCGGAATCATATATTATAGCATTCCCACATACATATATTATATACAAATATACGTACCAACATACACACAGTCAAACATAACTCTCATTCTTACGCAGTCGGAAAGTAACACGTCTTGAAAGCGATGCGTTGTAGGCGTAGGTAGGTAGGTACTGCGTATCGCGTCCTGCCTGCGCCTTTCCTTCGCCTGACTTCGTCGCCTGTGTAAACCAGGCCTTATTGGTTGCCTCGTTGTACTTTCTTTAAAAACTATATTTTTATGGTCCCGATTCTCAAAAGGAAAAAGAACGCTCAAGTAAACACTTCTGTGTCACATAAGGGTTCAAGGAATAGGGGAAGCCTATCATTTAAAAGTTAAGTCCATCGTAGAGCTACGTATCCAATACACGGGCCAGTGGATTTGAAATCCAGTCTCAGTCTTGGTTCTCATGATAGTAGAATCCTATAACTTAATATTATAAGTAATAATTATAAAAACTAAAAAAAAACAGACTTCAAAATACGCAGTACAATACATATGTACGCGACTTGCTGTTCACTTTTCTACAGGCACTTGGATGATATTTTACCAGCTATTTTGTTATAAAAACCAAAGTACTGCATCGATTTTGACAAAATTTACATGGGACCACTTCTGAAGTATGACCTACCAAATACAAAAATAATCATCAAACATCAATGTACAATCGGTGAACAAACATACAAATAAAACCATACAGACCGAATTGATAACCTCCTTTTTGGAAGTAGGTTAAAAAGTAAAAATAACTCTGTCTATTTACCTATATGTGTTTTCTTTAACCTTTTCACAATCAAATGACAGAACCGATAGACATGAAAATTGGCCAACTGAGAACCTAGAAGTGAACATAGATTATTTCATCACCCTTTTTATCACTACGCATTGAAACCGCACGGCAGTCTAGTTATTAATTAATATACTTGTTGTTTTTTTTTATTGATTGATGCGTTTGTATTAAAATTAAACAAATGTCAACGATCGCGTAAATTTTACATGATTTTTAAAAGGAATATTATTTTTTGGTGTTAAGATTATGCAAATATCGATAAACCCATTAAAACTTGTTTAATTTTAATGCACGCTTGCATTGAAATAATCATTATACAAAAACTCCACTCCGATTTGCGTCTTGCGCCGATACGGAAAAATTGCATTGATATTTGATATGGAACGATTGCTCGAATCGCTCCGTATAGCAAACAAATACTTTTTGCTATCCGCAAAAACATATGGAACCATGATGGACCTGCTTTGAATTGCGCTTGACCACTAGCTAAAAACCAAAACACAACCGCGAAAATGTTGAGATGAATGTTCCCGCTTTGAGAGATAGACATCTAGGCGCAGAAGAGAAACAAGTATATTTAATAAAAGAAAAACAAAATACCCGACTGCAGAAAAGGGGGTATTAGCAGTCTATTTCGTTACGCTTGATACGTTGTTGAGTGTACGTGCGTTTTTTATGAGAAAGTATGCGTAAAATCGCCGTAAAAGATTATAAATGCGCATTCTTTAGAATAATTCTAGTAAAATGACTTGTTTATTATGTTCTTCTTCTTTTTTGTATTGGACCCGCATTAAAGCATTTGCCAGTGTCAAGTATTAGGATTTTTTCAAGTTTCTTGAATAAAACAAGTTGTAAATGTTCTAGTCACAATCTAAATCACGTATACAGTCATTTTATAAGTCGAGTCCTGCTTCAGTAAAGTGGTGGCGACTTTACTAGAAGCTTCTATGGAGTTTTACCGACAACGAAAAATCACACGTTTTACTGCTTTATTTCACTTGCCCACACTCACGCACCTTATCGAACACTTAATGAATAAAACACCACCATTTTTATAGCATTAATGTTCAAATAACACAAGTTTAAGAAAATAAAACAAAGCAACAACACGTTACTTAGACGTTCCCGCCAAAACTCCTGTTTATTATGTTGAGCTGTACGTACCTACTTAAATACACCTTAATGGTTTATTACGAAAAATTTCGCTAGAAGTTTCGAGAAGACGACTTTTTTATTTTTGTGAGAAATGTATTATTATTATAGCAAAAAAACATAGCATATGACACTCAGGGAGCGAAGACGAGTTTAACTACACCTCGCACATCAAAATCGGTCAAGACGTTTAGGCTGTAAGCGCTTATATAGAAAAATACATACATACCCACATACACTCGAAAAACATAACCCTCCTTCACGATTTTTCCTTGAGCAAGAGCTCAGTCAGGTAAAAAAACATTTTTTAGGGTTCCGTACCTCAAAAGAAAAAAACTTAACCCTTATAGGATCACTTTTTTGTCCGTCTATCTGTCTGTCTGTCTGCCCGTCTGTCCGGGTGTCAAGACCTTTATCTCGGGAGCGTGTGAAGGTATCGTGTTGAAATTAAAACCATTACGCAGATCCATAGTCGTAAAAACGCAAATTTCAACACTCACACGGAAATCAAAACCTATGGGGTACTTCCCATTGACCTATAACTGAAATTTGGCATGAAGCATAGAGTACACATAAAGGAAAAATCCGAAAACTGTACATTTTTAATTTAATCACAAAAAATAGGGTCTTTATGCAAAGAAGGAGGGTCCAAATTTTAGAGTGCTTTAACCGTATCATGTGGGGTATCATACAAAAGAGCTTAATTAGAATAAGCTAGAACAGGTTTTTAAATATTTTTACGATGTATATTTTTCGATTTACGAAGGAAAATATAAAAAAAATATGATTTCCCCCTTATATCTACTAGTTTGTACGGAACCCTCGGTGGGCGAGTCTGACTCGCACTTGTCCGGTTTTATTTTATAAAAAGAGCAACACAACATACGTTGTCCCTCTAAGCAATTACTTTAGAGTCGTTAATTATGATCGACTTGTAGAGTACTTATGTAGAGCATTCGTAGAGATTTCTTTTTTTTATTTATCTCCACGCTCGCTTCGGGATTCATCTCATATAAAGATTAATAATACAGTATGATACATTTTTATACTCGTTTAGACATATGATTAAATATTACTGACTGTATTATTACAATTAGCTAGCTATCTATGACAAAGCCCCTTTACAGCTGCTTTTGACTGACAATGCCTTCTTTCAGCTGCAAACAATTTTTGTTTTTATATAAAATCAGTATGTTTAATTTTTATTATGATATTATTGTGATTATGATTTATGATGTAAATGACGTCGCCAAGCGTCTATTATGTATACCCAAGGCCCGAAATAAATGAATTGAATTGAATATACATATAGATTTTATTACGACATACTTAAATACAAATTAACAACATATAATTTATTCAATTGTCGACTTGAAATCCGCAGGTCATGGGTTCGAATCCCGCGGCACGCACCTCTGTCTTTTCGAAGTTATGTGCGTATTGTTGATTGCTGCCAACTTCAAACAGTGAAGGAAAGCATCGTGAGGAAACCTACATGTCTGAGAGTTCTAAATGATCTTGAAGATGTGTGAAGTCTGCCAACCCGCACTTGGCCAGCGTGGCAGACTATGGCCTTACCCTTCTCACAATGAGAAAATGGACCGCGCCCAGCAGTGGGACAGTTTGAACAAACAGGGCTGATAAAGAAAAAAAACGTTTTGACCTGACTGCGTAAGGAGGGTTATGTTTTTTGAGTGTATGTATATTTGTATGTATGTTTCTATATAGCCTAAACGGCTTGACCGATTTTGATGTGCGAGGTGTCGTTAGATTCGTCTGTAGACTCAAAAATACCTACTAGCACAGAACATAACATATACTGCTACTGGTTTCATTTTTTTTTTTATTTCATGGCAAAAAAATTACCGACATAATGCATCATTTTCGGAAAAATACAATCTTGCCTATTTTGAACATAATACATCACAATTGAGTTTGCGAACCGACTTGATGGAACGCGCTTGCCTAAAAGAAATAACTTTTATAAACTAACACGGTCATTCATTACAGCTTACAGCACTATTATTCATCATCATCATTATCTCAGCCATAAGAAGACCACTGCTGGACATAGGCCTCCCCCATGGCTTTCCAAAAAGACCGATTGGAAGCGGCTTGCATCCAGCGTCTTCCCGCCACTTGTTTGAGGTCATCTGTCCATCTCTGGCTGGTCTTCCTACGCTGCGCTTGCCGGTGCGTGGTCTCCACTCGAGAATCTTTCGGCCCCATCGGCCATCAGTTCTACGTGCTATGTGCCCTTACTGCACACTGCACTGCACACGGCACTATAATTATATACGGTATATTTACCGTAGTTTGCGTTAATTTTGAGCTCCCGATATTTCGGCACAGTTACATGCACCATGTTCACGGAGGACTGAAGAATGAATATCTAGAGCTCAAAATATTAACGCGAACCACGGTAAATAAAAGAAATCATTCCACTTGCGTTACAATTTGAAGATATCCAGGATCCAGGTCACCCATCATTGGGATGTTTGTATTAAAGACGTAACTAATGACTGGGTGCCTTCTGACTGCAGTAAGACGACAATCCTGCTGGATAGTTATAAATGACTAGCTCTGCCCCACGGTTTCATCTGTGCATTGATGAAAAACAGTGATGATGGTGAAATGGGGTCTACGTCCCCCTACAGGTTCTCAGCTGTGTAGGTACCAAATTTCATAAAAATCGGTTAAGGCGTTTATTTTGAAAAGGTAACAAATACAAAAGCATCTTCCAAGGATCGTAGCGTCATGAAAATTGGCAGCTTTATGTAGTTCTGATGACAATACAATAATATGGTACTGTCGAACTGATCTGGTGATGGAGCCGGAAGATATGAACTAGAACTTCATGATGGAACATCGTATCATAGCTGTGTTTGGATTTGTTAGAAAAGTCTTGTAATGAACGTGCTTTTTAGTTTTTTAAACTGTAATCTATTTCATTATTATGTTCGGAACTTCGGATATAACAATAGAGGCGTCAGTTGCAATTTTTTGCCACGATAGCTATCTTTCCGAACAGACTACATCGACATCACACACTGAGGATGGCTCGTCATAGAAGTAAAACAACATACTACAATGATATTTTATCTATAGAGAGGACTCATTGAATATGAAGTAAAAGCATGGCAAATCTCAGTTCTCAGCACTATCGAGGATAATAAGACATATCCTTAGGGCCTTTTAATATCTTGGTGTTGCACTTTCTAAATACAGGTGACATTGTCACTGTTAAAGTCACGACATGCGTCTAACAGCGTTGTCCGCCGCGTCGTGACTAAAGATGACTTGGGCGATTACCTTACTTGATGCTTGCCACGCAGAGCCGGGGAAAACCTATCTACGTATAATACATTATTGACTTACTATGTTTTGTTCAATAAAATATGAACTTTTTTTATTTGATAAATACATAATGGTGTATTTACCAAACAAAAAAAAGTAGTCAAGCGGGAGCGTTGGAATTGAGTATATTGAACTGTAAAGGGCAATATAAAATCATTTTATTGAATTCACTTAATACTAGGATACAAGTAATAATTGTCTTTTGTAGAAAGACACCAAAATCAGTCTTATTTTTGAAAGGGATTAGATTACATCCACAGTCGCACCAAAAGTCGCACTTATACACTGGAGAATGGACATTGTTTGAAATAGCACGAAAACAAACCACTTTTCGTTCAATAAACTACAAAACTGGCGATTCTTTTTTGTTGTAGTTACACATAAATACTTTCAAGCATTTACTGTCATGGACGAGATAGAGGAAGAGATGGCTCTTAGCGATAAGGCCGCCAATTAAAACCTTAGCCTTAAGTACTTAATGTTATCTTTTTGTAATTTTGTTATCATGTGGTTCTGACGTGACAACGTCTAATAATTCTATGAACGCCGGCTGCACGCACGAAAAAGTGTCCCGTTACGCTCATTGTCGAGCTCAATTTTATTCATAAAAGTATGCAATCATTTCATCAATATTTTGTTATGACGTTGTCATAACAAAATATTGTCATTATTGTCATTTGTTGTTGTTGTTATCACGTTAAACTATCGTCCGTAAACCGACTTTACAGACAACCATTTTTTTTTTTTAATAAAGTTTTATCTATCTACTTATCTACCGTCTTCTTATAAACGCTCAATAAGCGCATGTTAGTTAAACAGTGTTTTGTTCCGTTTTCGCGTGGGACAGTTCCCGTCTGGCAGAACGTGACAAAGCCTTATTCAGTAAAGATAACATGCGTTTATAAGTAAGACGGTTAAACAACCGAAAATTTCGAATTTTGTTTCAAAAAACAAACTGTTAAACCGCTTTTAATGAAATATGTCAGATGCTCTGACAAACTAGGGTCAGATGAGTAATGTGCGAGATACTTTAACTCGACATGTGTGCCACTCCCTCGTGCATTTCTTATTTATACTAGAAATTCAAAATTAACCATGTTATGAGACCATATCAAAAACTTGCGATAAAAAATATTCTGATAAACTTCATTACAGCGTTTCGATCATAGAAAAGGGAAAGGTTTCGATATTACATAAAAATACGACAAACTTTGATAAAGTACTTAAAACGACATTCACTTGTTTATATAATGCCAGTTTCGATTATTCCATTCAATATTTTAATAAATAAGTTCAAATGTGTGCTATCGCAAAAAATGTACCTTTAATAATGTTGACACGCGAGATAAATGGATTTAATAAAATTCTTGGCGATATCAACTTTATGCACTTGTGCATAAATTTACTTATATTAATGAAAAATTGAATCTGCTTAATTTGGCATAAATATAATAATTGGCCAAGTGCGTGTCGGGCCACGCGTATAGTCTAGGGTTCCGTAGTTGCACTTCACTTTATGCGGACTAAGAATAGAGCTAGGTACTTGTTTGTTACTATGAACATATTTTGATTGAAATGATAGTATTTGTTAGAGTCGAGTGTCTCCACTCATCCCTTGCCAGCTAAATGGTTGGCTTTGGGGATGTGGAAAAACTCATACTAGTTGCATATACTTATAATGAAATTAAAAGTAAAACTATCTTATAAGTAGACTTTAGAAGTTAACGAGTTATAGACAACCAACTCATATCGGAGAGGCAAATTTTATACAAATTCCATTTAAATCGCGTAATCAAACAATATGTTTCTAGTATCAAACAAATAGCTCTATTCAAAGTCCGCATAAAGTAAAATGCAACTACGGAACCTTACTTGTAAACTATACTTTTCGAGCAACTGTTGTTTTTTTTTTTTATAATTTTATTTATTATTCTGCGCCCAAATTGCTAAATACTGTTAGTTATAATAAATACAAAATTCAATAAAAAAAAAACATATTTTGTAGGCGGCATTTTTGGACAATTGTAAGAATTTATACGATAATGGAAATGCTAAAACTATATTAGCAATGGTTAGTATTACTCAGAGTAATACTAACCATTTACCACCATTTTATCTAACCATTTACGTGTGAGCTGTAGTCGAATGACAAGCTTGTAATCCATACACTAGAGTAGTAAATGACTTTACTTATGATCCAAGTTGGTAAGCATGGCTAGGTATTCCTAATGGCTTAATATCAAAGTGTTAGTTGTTTGGTGACCGAATTTCAATTCTGGACATCAGAACCATAACGTTGGGTGTCCCATTTTTATGTCTGGGACATTCGACCTCGACCTTATAGTCTACCTCTTATCTAATTACCAGAATTTAGACGTGGAAACTATGAACTAAATCACCAGGCACTATCTTTCCACTATAAGTAAATTTATAATTTTATCAGGTTAAAATACTTATAAACTAAACTCCAATTCCTTTCGTGTTTTGATTTTGAGCCAGACCAGTATGCGTACCATTAAGGCCCAAATAATAATTTCGTATGATGAAGTATGTCAAGATGTCCAAAACTGAAACAATAGAAACATAATTAATTTTACTAATATCATAAAAACGAGATTAGATTAAAACAAGGTATACTGCATAGAATAAAATATCATTTGTAGTATCCCTATTAATAAATATAATTATTTATATGTAATTACTAATTCGACGTTTTGTTAGGGATACCGGGCACGGGCATGGGGTACATAAAGTTTTTTTTTTTTTTTTAATATATTTTTATTTGATAGATTGGATCATTTACAAGAACTTATTTCAATACTTTTTCATTCTGTTCAGTACTTATTTTTTAATATTTTTTAAAGATAAAATCGTGATGACGTCACAATTACTGCTGAATAAAATGTTGTGATAGCCTACATGAACTAAAAAATATATATATATATACGTCTAACTTGACGTTGACAGTGATATGTATTCTACAATTCTATAGAAAATTATTTTGCTATGACAGTTGTCTTATAGATATTGTCTATGCTTGATATTCAATGCCAATGCTGTCAGCATCAACTTTTTTTTAGTAACTGTGACGTCATTTTAAAGGTCGACTGAAGGTCAAATATTTTGTATATTTTCGCAAAAATTTTAGTCATCTCATCATTTTATGAGCCCAAAATAAAAATATATGTTTTATAGACATACAATCTCGAAATGGTTTTGGAGTCAGCATATTATGTTACATTTTTCATTACATACCCCAACGGGGTAAATATCTAGATCATTCTAATCATCATCATCATCATATGAATGATCATTCATATCTAGATTAGTTTCTTTATCTAGTCATTTTACCTAATTGTTCTTCTTCTTTTAGCATTTTAGCAGGATTCGGCCACATTTAATAACCTAGAAGTAAGTAAAGCAGTTTATAAAATATCAAAATATGCTGTCAGAATATAATTGAAATTTCCCTAAAAATTTGCCAAATTTTATTATTAGTTATAATTGAATATATTGTAACATGTCGAGGTGTGCAATTGCAAAGCAAAGCTTTGTAAGCTAACCTTTGCAAATCACTACCTTCTCCCATCCTGCTCGGTATGTATTATTTGGATTTTCTGTATAAACATATTTTTCACTTCTATTGCTTAAAAAGTCCGTCGTTGTAGCGTACTAGAGCGAGGAAAAAATAGCATATTTCGCTCTAGGGGGAAAAGTTTTTTTTTTAATTTTTATCTGTTACCAAAGAGCCTACATAAACAAAACAGTCTTTATTCAAAAGTAGAATAATCTCTTTGGAGTATATTTACATTCTTTTTGCAAACATCTCGTTAAATATTGTACATTTCATTTTTAGGGTTCCGTACGTCAAAAGGAAAAAACGGAACCCTTATAGGATCACTTTGTTGTCCGTCTGTCCGACTGTCCGTCTGTTCGGGTTTTTAAATATTTTTACGATGCATATTTTTCGATTTATGAAGGAAAATATAAATAAATATATAATTTCCCCCTTTTATCTACCAGTTTGTATGGAACCCTCGGTGGGCGAGTCTGACTAGCACTTGTCCGGTTTTTTAATAAAATAAACTTTGAATTATTGTATTGGATTATTTTATTTTCTCGCAATCGTAGTGAAAAGTAAAGTGTAGAAACACGGCGCTAAAAACCCATTGTAACTTGGTTTCTGTGTACTCCCGAGCTTTTACATCTTCCTCGTTACAATGGGATTTTGTATTTTTAGCCCCTTGTATATCAATCTACTATTGAATTATATTCCAGTTCATACCTTACAGTAAATATTATAGATAAAATGAAATTGAATATAATTTGTATTGTGTTTATGAAATAAATAAAAATATTAATACAAATACTTACGAATAAGAAAAATGCCGGAGAGAAATCTCGAGAGTCCGAATCTAGAAGGCTGAGTGAATATGTTAAATAAAATACCGATCACAAATAGGATGATCACTACCATTTCGAATACCAGGAACACTTGTATGAAGAGGCGGTTGTTCTGAAAATACATAATACCAAAAGGATTAGAATAAATCAAGTTACCAAGAGCGTGTCGAGACACGTAGGGTTTTGTAGGTACGATGGAACGATTTATATGTTCTGTACGATGACATAATTTTTTCACCTTTAGCGTTCTTTATATCTCGCTCTTATCACATAAGTGAATAAAATGACTGAAACCTCGGCCTTATTTTTTAAGATCTTATTTTTGATAGAGTGAATTTGAAAAAAAAAACAACTTTTGTTTATAAATTTTCACTGTTTTGAAAATTTTACTGCAGTATTTCTTATCGGTCAATTTCTACCTGCCAATTAAATTTCGTGTATGTAGTGCTAATAATCTCTATGTAAAATGGTTGTGACATACGGACAGGCAGAGGCACGTCTGTCTGGTCTAGTATATTTAGTAGTTCAATTTTTATTTTGTATAGTTAGTCTTAATATTGTTATTTGTATAGTTTACTCTCCAGTAGATTATATAAAGTCTAAACAAACTGTGGTTACTTACTTTTAATATGCCCACAAGCAACAAAACAGAGAATCCGATGGCAGCCAGTATGAAGATAACAGTGAAAGGAATAGCCCCAGCCGGAGCAGTGTGCAGTTGCGCCTTCACAGACGCCGGTGGGGCGATTATTGCGAGTATGGCCGCTGCCCAGATTATCTGGAATAGAAGGGGAACGTTGAAGGAGCCAATTCTTTATTACTGAGACTCCGCTGTCTGTCCGTCCGTCCGTCTGTCACCAGGCTGTATCTCATGAACCGTGACAGTTAGACAGTTGAAATTTTCACAGATGATGTATTTCTATTGTCGCTATAACAACAAATACAAAAAAAATAGAATAAAATAAATATTTAAGGGGCTCCCATACAACAAACGTGATTTTTTTGCCGTTTTTATAGATAATGGTACGGAACCCTTCGTGCGCGAGTCTGACTCGTGTGAGTGCACTTGGCCGGTTTCTTTTGAAAGAGATTTTATTGATTGCTATCTGTATAATTAAGGGGTACCATTTCAAATTTTGAGAAGTCCTGACAAAAGCCGGACATTTCAAAAAAAGTCCGGACATTTTATGTACTTAGTCGTCAAAATATATAAATAAATAATAATAATTTAATTTATTTAAGCCAAGTAAAAAAAATTACATGTTGGAAACTTTAACATTTCGTTAAAAATATTTTTAACTTAGAACTATGTCATGAAGTTATACATAAGAATAAGTTCTGCTCTCATTTAAGTCACTAGTCACCGCGGTAGGATACCCTGTGTTGCGATGACTAGGGCTCTTCGTATGAATCAAATTTTAAAGAGACAAAATCTAGCTATTTGACACAGTACTTAAGAAATTATTTCAAATTTTATTTCAAATTATTTCAAACAGGCGAAGCGGGAATATGGCAGAAGTTGGACAGGGGTGGAGTGGGAGCAGGTGATAGCTAAACGGGAGTGCTACGGGAGCAAGGTGGACGTGGAAAAGATGTGAGGCAGGAGTGGAGTAGAAGCGAGGTGGGATCGAGACAGGAGCTGAACTTGAGCAGGGCTGGAGCGAGCGAAGAAAAAGAGGACGGCGGTTTATTCTTCATTTAAATACATCTACGTTTGAGCACATACTCGACACAAATAAATTGAGTCGGCCGTTACGAGTAGGTTGGAGCGCGACAGATGTATTTTCTTACGCGTATGAAGTCGCGGGTACAGCTAGTACATAATATATGTCTACTAGAAATAACAGAATATCAATAAGAACTAATGCAAGTATACAATTTTCTACTTCTATGTCAGGTGTGGTTTCACACACGTTTGTCGATACAGAAACTTCGATCTGTAT
This sequence comes from Lycia hirtaria, assembly GCA_947563715.1. Classification (NCBI taxonomy): domain Eukaryota; kingdom Metazoa; phylum Arthropoda; class Insecta; order Lepidoptera; family Geometridae; genus Lycia; species Lycia hirtaria. Next base: position 15,537,300 of record OX387375.1, on the reverse strand, counting down.
TCTGTACCCTTATTCGCAATCCAACGGATTCGAATCACGTTCTTGATGCGTACGCATAGGAATGGAATTCTTAGCCGCCATCTCTTTTGCAATTGTGATGTTATCGAATTTGAGAATTAAAGTGGCTTCTTCATACTTTTATCCCTTTCTTTATAAAACTTCTATGTCCGCGCCTGTACCTACAGGGATCAAATAGAATAATCGAGAAACAAAAAAATGTATATTGATTGAATTTCTTCATTTCTGCAAAATATCTAGAGGGGCCTTATCCTAAAATTGACATTTGAAATGAATTTTAAATAGTTAATAGATAATCAACAAAAAATCTTTAAAAAAAATATGTTACAAACACATTTTTGTTTTAGTAATAACCAAAGTTCAAAACACGATATATTGTACTTTGCTTGATCATACTAAAGTTCGAAAGAAGGTTGATTTAACATCATTTCTTTATTACCAGTTGTATGACTGCTACTAAAACTGCGACGAACTTTTGTGACAGTAACTTAGCAAGACTGCTGTCGGGTTGGAGGTCCAAGCAGTAGCACATGTTGTGTCTGAAAAATAAAAAATAGTATTTCATACACTCGCTGCACGGAAGCACGGTATTGAGTATCAATATATGTTGTGCAATAAGTTGTGCAATGTTACTACATTGCACAACTTTCACTCGCCGACAGCACACAGCGAACAAGTAATACGCAGGTAAAACACTCACCGACGTCGACAGCACACATTGAAACCGAGAATCAGGCGAACCTCTTCACTACATATATTATGAACTTCTATTGTTTTAATTTATTATTTTCGTAAAACTGGGGGGCCATTCAGTTAATCAAAACCGATCCGTAACTGAACCTTTTGCGAAGCATTTCCAGTTGGCTGCTATAATTTTTTGATGTAGTAACGAGCGAAGGACGTGTCACGTTTCATCAATGTGTCGATTGTATGACATAAAAGTGACTGAATTAAAAGAAAAACCGGACAAGTGCGAGCCAGACTCGCCCACCGAGGGTTCCGTACAAACTAGTTGATAAAAGGGGGAATCCTTATATTTCTTTATATTTTCATTCATAAACCGAAAAATATACATCCTAAAAATATTTAAAACCCTGTTTTAGCTTATACTAATAAAGTTCTTTAATATGATACCCCACATGATACGGTTAATTCACTTTAAAATTTGGACCCTCATTCCTTGCATAAAGACACTATTTTTTCGTGATTAAATTGAAAACGTCCACTTTTCGGATTTTTTCCTATATGTGTACTATAACACAATGCTTCTTGCCAAATTTCTTCTTTCACAGTTCTAGGTCAATGGGAAGTACCCCATAGGTTTTGATTCCTTTGTGAGTGTCGAAATGTGCGTTTCGTACGACATATTCGGCTGTAACTTTGTTTTTACGAAAACTGAGAAATTTATTTTTCTTTCTGCAGCAAGATATTATAGATCTACGTATATGGTTTTAATTTCAACTCGATACCTTCACGCGTTCCCGAGATAAAGGTCTTGACACCCGGACGGACGGGCAGACGGACAGACGGACAACAAAGTGATCCTATAAGGGTTCCGTTTTTTCTTTTGAGGTACGGAACCCTAAAAATGGATGCCGATTGGAAACGGTTCACGTATGGTTCAGCTACGGAGCGGTCTTGAATAACAGAATTGCCCTGTTGTTGTGGATTAGTTAGATACGTCTGTCTTGTGCAGTGTCCGAGGGGAGAAGCGATAAATGGCTTAATACTTACAAAGTTTATATTGAAAACTTCACAAATAAACTCAACAATAAATCACGAAAACAAAACCGGCAGCTCCGAACTTACTAAACGTGATTTTAGTACAAAAACATAATTTTACTGATAATAGGAGTTAAAACTAAGAGGTAGATACCTAAGTTTTTTATCTTAGGGAAAACCCAAGAGATATTCGAAGTTTACAATTTTGACACGCAACGCGTATATCTATTTTGGGCTACAGGTGTTGACTGAACGAGTTAATTCGTACTTCGTGCATTCACTTCACTCACTATTTATTAATCTGACGCCAGTGTTGCCAGTTCGAAATTGTGAAAATACAGTAGACGTAACGGTTAAAATACAGTATTTACAAGAAAAATACAGCAGATCTAAAGATAAAACCGGACAAGTGCGAGTCAGACTCGCCCACCGAGGGTACCGTACAAACTAGTAGATAAAAGGGGGAAATCATATAATTTTTATATTTTCCTTCATAAACCGAAAAATAATTATACATCGTAAAAATATTTAAAACCCTGTTTTATCTTATGCTAATTAGAAGCTCTTTCATATGATACCCCACATGATACGGTTAAAGAACTTTAATTTCGTTTTTTTTCCTATATGTGTACTCTAACACAATGCTTCTTGCCAAATTTCATAGTTATTTGGTCAACGGGAAGTACCCATAGGTTTTGATTCCCTTGTGAGTGTCGAAATTTGCATTTTTTACGACATATTCGGCTGTAACTTTTTATTACGAAAACTGAGAAATTTTATTTTTCTTTTTCGCAGCATGAGATTATGGATCTGCGTATATGGTTTTAATTTCACTATGATACCTTCACGCGTTCCCGAGATAAAGGTCTTAACACCGGGACAGACGGACAGACAGACAGACAGACGGACAGACGGACAACAAAGTAATTCTATAAGGGTTCCGTTTTTTTATTTTGAGGTACGGAACCCTAAAAAAGAAGAAAAAACAAGTAATTTTTTCAAAAGAAAAACAAAATAACCGACTGCAGAAAAGTAGTTTTGCAGTCTAACTGACGAATACGAGTGCATGTGTTTTATGAGAATGTATTCCGATAAATTTGGGGCGATTTTATAAATAAATATAAATATTGTTGGACATATCATTTCACACTACACCATCTAGCCCAAACTAAGCAAAGCTTTTACTAAGTATAGAAACTAGATGGTTGATAGAATACTTACATACATACGTTTTTTTGTTAATACATATGTACTTATGATATATAGAAACTCCCAGACACAGAACAAAGATCCATATGCTCATCTTATAAAAAAGATATTGACGATAACATCTGATTAACAACATTACCTTCGTAACGCAATCGTTTAAAAATATTATTATGTGGGCAGCTAGTACCTACGCGTAAGAAGATCGTTCATGTCACGCTCCTACCCGCACTCAATGCACCCCCGCCAAGCTAATGCTTCAGTACCACATCTACCCTGCTCGTGTTCCGCTCCTAGCTCAATTCTTCTGACCCAATATCAGTGGTCACGCGGTAGCGTGTCAAGCCAGGTTCAAGCTAACAGACCTGGCGTGCAAGCGCGAGCGCCGTCTTGCTGACTGGTTGTCTCTCGATTCAAATTAGTATAAACAGAAAATGCATAAAAAAATCTGGATACAAAATGGGCTATGCACTAGATGACTAGAACATTTCAAAGATAACAGATAATATAGGAAAAAAGACAATTATACCCCGTAAACGAAGGAAAATACTATAGATTAACAAAAATCATTTGATATTAATTTTATTCCGTCTTACTTATAAATGCTGAATAAACGCATTTTAGTTAAACAGTGTTTTGTTCCGTTTTCGCGCGTTACAGTTCCCGTCTGATAGAAAGTGACAAGTCCATGTTCAGTAAATAAGATTTTAACATGCGTTTATAAGTAAGACGGATTATGAATAAGTATAGTACGTTCCATTTCGATTGGCAATAAAGTTCGTTGACCCCACGTCAGCCACTAAGAGCAAATTAGCGTTACTTCAAATTTTACCAAAATTGATCACAAAAATATTAATATTCATCGATTTTTTATTATAACTCTACATAGTACTAGAACACACTTGACTTATTTATTTGTCATATTTTCATGATCTCTATACTTATTGTCAGTTATTATTGTAAAAAGGGTGTTTAACGCACTAAAAGTGTTGTATGTTATACTTTATTTTAATGATTTAGTTAGATTTAGAACATCTCTTTTTGTAATTATTAATATCAAGTTAATAATATGGAGTATGAGAAAAATATGAATTGTAGGTACAGGTACAATTGCACGGCCTTAGGACTTTGGTTGCTTTGCAGTTGGCTACATTTTTTTGATCTCTCTACAGCTGCCCCCCTTGCCGCCCCTTGGTGACGCCCTTGGCTCTGCCCCACGGTTTCATCCGTGCAGTGATGAAAAACAGTGATGATGGTGAAATGTAGTCTACATCCACCTTCAGGTACTCAGCAGTGTACCAAATTTCATAAAAATCGGTTAAGGCGTTTGATTGTGAAAAGGTAACAAATAGAAAAGCAGAGTACGGGTTTCGCTTTTATAATAATAAGGGATAAGTAACATTGAAATACATTACAAAAACTTTATTTACATCACGAAAATTATATTACTAGGATTTAAAGTACATTGCAGCCTACATAGAAGGCACAAAAAGCAGTAGTATCACTAAAGCTCTCTTCCATAATCTTTGAAAGATACTCGTACATTACAGTCTGTTCGGAAAGAGAACCAGCGTGAAATTGAGGGCGTTGGTGTCCTTATTTCATTATTATGTTCGGACATAACAATAGAGGCGTCAGTTGCCATTTTTTGCCACGATAGCCATCTTTCCGAACAGACTCTACATCGACATCACACACTGAGGGAGGATGGCTCGTCATAGAAGTAAAACAACATACTACAATGATATTTTATCTATAGAGATGACTCATTGAATATGAAGTAAAAGCATGGCTAATCTCAGTTCTCAGCACTATCGAGGATAATAAGACCATATCCTTAGGGCCTTTTAATATCTTGGTGTTGCACTTTCTAAACACACAGGATGACATTGTCACTGTTAAAGTCACGACATGCTTCTAACAGCGCGATGCCCGACGTGTCGTGACTAAAGATGAGCTGGGCGATTACCTTACTTGGGGCTTGCCAAGCAGAGCCGGGGAAAACCTATCTACGTAATACGTATATAATACATTATTGACTTCCTATGTTTTGTTCAATAAAATATGAAAAAAATATGATAAATACATAATCATAGACTTCTATTCTATGTCTGTGCACTTGGTGTATTTACCAAACAAGAAAACGCAGACAAGTAGACAAGCGGGAGCGTTAGAATTGACACAAGTAAAGTGGATACAAGTCCTCGACAGAGGTCTTTTACTTGTATCCCTAGTAATATGTCTTTCTACAGAAAGACACAAAAATCAGTCTTACTACTAAAGTCGATCTCTTCCATAATTTTTGATAGGGGTTTTATTGCATCGACACTTCACCAAAAGTCGCACTCATACGCTGAGGAATGCTTCAAATAGCACGAAAACAAATAAACAACGTTTCGTTAAATAAACTACAGAACTGACTTTTCTTTTTTGGTACTCGTAGATACAAATTAATAAATTATAGTTTTAAGGAACCGACAATTTCGAAATTTGTTTTAATAACCAAACTGTTGAAACGCTTTCAATGAAATATGTCAGATGTGTTATGTGCGAGATACATATATACTTGACTAAAGACAAGTGTTATAAGCTTAGAAAACTCAAAAATACCTGTCAAAAAAAAAAAGGCTGAACTGTCATTGCAGCGTTTCAATATTAAGGGATAAATACGTACAACCTTTGTTAAAGTACTTACAACTATTAATATTTCCTGTATCTTAATTTCCATGTATTTGTTTAAATAATGCTGGTTTCAATTATTACATTCATTATTTTAATATTATAATAAATAAGTTCAAAAGTTTCAAAAGTTTCAAAAGTCAAATCGCAGAAAAATTTACAATAATGTTGACACGTGAGATAAATAGATTTCATCAAATTCTTGACGATATCGACTATAGGTATCCACTTGTGCAATAAATTGACTTATATTAATGAAAACTTGAATCTGCTTAGTTTGGCATAAATTTAATAATTGACCAAGTGCGTGTCGGGCCACGCGTAGTTGCACTTCACTTTATGCGGACTTAGAATAGAGCTACTTGTTTGGTACTATGAATGTTCATAGTAAACCAAACAAGTAGCTCTATTCTAAATCCGCATAAAGTGATTTTGATTGATATGATAATATTTGTTAGAGTCGAGTGTCTCCACTCATCCCTTGCCAGCTAAATGGTTGGCTTTGGGAATGTGGAAAAACTCATACTAGTTGCATATACTCTAATGAAATTAAAAGCAAAACTATCACAACTAAGTAGACTTTAGAAGTTAACGAGTTATAGACAACCAACTCATATCGGAGAGGCAAATTTTATACAAATTCCATTTAAATCGCGTAATCAAACAATATGTTTCTAGTATCAAACAAATAGCTCTATTCAAAGTTCGCATAAAGTAAAATGAACCTTACTACTCTGCGCGACCCGAGACTTCGTAAACTATACTTTTCGAGCAACTGTTCTTATTTTTTTATAATTTTATTTTTTATTCTTCGGACAAATTTGTCGTGACGGGCGTTTTACGCCAGCACGATGGTAATTATTTTAAATATTATATTTTTGTACAATTGTATGAATTTGTACATTATGGAAATGCTAGAACTATATTAGCAATAGTTAGTATTACTCCAGTATATGGATTACAAGCTTGGAATTCGACTACAGCTTTTACGTAAGTGACTGTGTGGTCCAAGTTGGTAATGGCTAAGTATTCTTAATGGCTTAATATCAAACTGTTAGTTGCTTGGTGACCGAATTTCAATTCTGGACATTACAAACCATAACGTTAGGTGTCCTATTTTTATGTCTGGGACATTCGACCTCGACCTTATAGTCTACCTCTTATCTAATTACCAGAATTTAGACGTGGAAACTATGAACTAATTCACCAGGCACTATCTTTCCACTATAAGTACATTTATAATTTTATCAGGTTAAAATACTTATAAACTAAACTCCAATTCCTTTCGTGTTTTGATTTTGAGCCACACCAGTACGCGTACTATTAAGCCCCAAATAATAATTTCGTATGATGAAGTATGTCAAGATGTCCAAAACTGAAACAATTAAACATAATTAATTTTACTAATAGGTATCATAAAAACGAAATTAGATTAAAACAAGGAATACTACAAAGAATAAAATATTCTTTGTAGTTTCCATATATAATAACAAATATATTTATTTATAATTACTAATCGACGTTTTGTTAGGGATACCGGGCACGATCATTTGCAATTGTCAATAAATATCTAGATTGAGCAGTCATTTTAACAAGTACTTGCGTTTTTGCAGGGTTCTGCCACATTTAATGTCCTAGAAGTAAGTGAAGCAGCTTAAAAAATATCAAAATATGCTGTCAGAATATAATAAAATAGTATTTTACACCTAGAAATTTATACTTTTTTTGAATGGACAATGTTTTAATCGTGATTTAGTATCAGGTAAGCGTCTTAATTGTCTTATCACTTACTTGTACAATAATGATTAAAAAACTGTAACAATCTACTTCAAAATACGCAATTTCGTTTACTTATATTATTGATAAAATGAAATTGAATATTTTTTTTATTGTGTTTATGAAATAAATAAAAAATACAAATACTTACGAATATGAAAAATGCTGGAGAGAAATCCCGAGAGTCCGAATCGAGAAGGATTAGTGCATATGTTATATAAAATACCGATCACAAATAGGACGATCACTACCATTTCGAATACCAGGAACACTTGGATGAAGAGGCGGTTGTCCTGAAAATACATAATACCAAAAGGAATTAGAATAAATAAAGTTATCAAGAGTGTGTCGAGACACGTAATAGGGGTTTGTAGGTAGGATGCAACAATTTATACTTATGTTCTGTACGATGACACAATTTTTTCACCTTTGGCGTTCTTCATATGTCGCTCATATCATATAAGTGAATAAAATGACTGAAACCTCGGCCTTATTTTTAAAGATCTTACTTTTTGATAGAGTGAAGTTGAAAAAAAAAACAACTTTTGTTTATAAATGTTCACTGTTTTGAAAATTTTACTGCAGTATTTTGTAACGGTCCATTTCTACCTGCCAATTAAATTTCGTTTATGTAGTGCTAGTATGTCACAACCATTTTACCTAGTCTCTAGGTAAAATGGGTGTGACATACGAACGGACAGGCAGAGGCACGTCTGTCTGGTCAAGGCAAATTTGTAAGGGTCTTTAAAAACATGGCTAAGAAAACTCTCGATCAATTCTCATTTCGAAAAAAAAAACAAGTTAAAAATCGGTTCATCAGTTTGAGTCTGTGTATTTTTCTATCTGTGGCTTAGTAGCTATGACACAGATACACAGACACAAATTCTGACATTTGTGAGGATTACACACGTCAAACTTTAGATTCTTTAGGTTCTTTATTTATAGGGTGGATATTAAAAAAAAAACTTAATTCTAAACTGACGTTGCAGTCGACCAGCTCAGTCATCACGGGCTTTCCTGCCAGAAAACTGCTGGTAGGATTCCCTGCCAGCCTTAATAACGTCATTCGCCAGTTTACCGCTAACTGCGCGGCCGTTCTGGAACCGGTCTGGTATACCACAGTAGACTCTCGATAATTAAAGTGAAAGTGTACACGATTGAGGCTATTTGATTTGATTGGAGATTGATAAAACTACCTTAACCAGGGCCCTTCCGTATGACCATCGGCCACGTTACGTTAACGTAACATGGGTGCATTGACAATGAAAATTAGCCTTTAAGTAGAAGCCAAATCTAATTTTCACTATAGACGCACCCACGTCAAATTCACGTAACGCGTCCGATAGTCATAGGTACGGAATAAGGACCCTTGGTCAATTCCCTCCCAAACCAAAATCCTGAATCCGCCACAGAGAATAAGTATTGTTATTAAACGTGGCAATGCGGTCATCATTTTGGTCACAACGCCTATTACTGGTAGTGATTTGTTAGGCTAGTTTTAGTTTAGTATAGTAGTTCAATGTTTATTTTGTTTAGACTTTATATTGTTATTTGTGTAGTTTACTCTCCAGTAGATTCATCATCATCATTATCATCTCAGCCACAAGAAGTCCACTGCTGGACATATAACTCCCCCATGGATTTCCAAAAAGATCGGTTGGAAGCGGCCTGCATCCAGCGTCTTCCTGCCTCCAGTAGATTATAAATATAGTCTAAACAAACTGTGGTTACTTACTTTTAATATGCCCAGAAGCAACAAAACAGAGAATCCGATCCCAGCCAGTATGAGGATAACAGTGAAAGCGATAGTACCAGCCGGAGAACTCTGCAGTTGCGCCTTCACAGACGCCGGTGGAGCGATCATTGTGAGTATGGCCGCTGCCCAAATTATCTGGAATAATTTAGGGTTACCATTTCAAATTTTGAGAAGTCCTGACACAAAACCGGACATTTCAAAAAAATCCGGACATATTAGTCGTCAAAATGAAATAGTGAATTTCACGCATTGACGCTAGAGCAAATTTGCGCGGAAGTCTTAGTTCGCTTGAACATGTCACACATACATAGCAGACTGATTTGTTTTGTTTGTAATAAAGATTGAAGAAAGATCTAATACATTTTTATTTTATTTTAGTAAGTGAGCGAGAAAATAAAACATTTTTTCCCACCGACATCAAAAAGCCGGACAAATTACAAATCCGAAGTCCGGACAGAAGCCCAAAAGTCCGGACATGTCCGTACAAATCCGGACGAATGGTAACCCTAGGAATAATAACAGCTTATTTTAGTATTATGACGTCACTAGCCAACAGGGTTACTAAGTTATCTGTATAAATACGTCTGGAGTTTTACCTTGGACATTGGACGGATATTGTTCTGATAACCATCAATCTTACTAATATTATAAGTAAAATAAGAGAACTTTAAAAACCCCTGGCACACTGCTTATGATGAAACATAGCTAAGAACATTCTCGATCAAATTCTCTATAAACAAAGAAAACTAGATAAAAATAGAACCATCCGTTTGAGAGCTACGATGCCACAGCAGACACACAGATACACCGGTACACACCTCTAACTTATAACACCCCTATTTTTTGGTCAGAGGTTAGTAAAAGCGACAGTAACTCTGTCTCTCTGTCTGTATGTTACCTTTTCAAGTGCAAACTGCTGAACCGATCGTTGCGTTGGTGCATAAATAGCTGAAAATTTGGAGACGGATACGTAGGCTATAATAATATATTATAAATTTCATCATCATCACCGTTTTACATCACTACGCGGATTATATGACACCGCGGGGTACGGCTCGTAATAATATTAAATAGAATAGATATGCTAAATAATATAGTAATATGCTAAACACAAACACACACCCACACCCCCACATGCACACATTCACCACATACACTTGCATCAAGCACACGTTGAGTTTAAGCAGGGCTTACTTTTCTAATTGATGTAAAGGTATCTTCTTTTACCTTATGACTGTAATTGCATAAGATTAAATATAAAATGTAAATCTATTATTGGCCTTAATGCCTTATATAAGTTATTTATTGTAAGTTATAAAGGGCTGTCGATTTTGTTGAATAAATAAAAAAAAAACTAGTAAATCTGAAAGAGTTTTTTTTATGTCAGATCTACGGCTGACCACCAACTCGACTGATGGTGTGACCGAGGATGGAGCTCATTGAAATAGAAGATATTTATTCACTCGTCTTGAAAATTTCAAGATTATAGTTCTCAGAAAACAGAAATTCCAGCACAAACATTCCTGTGCAGTATGCATCAAGAACGTGGACCGATTTCAAAAAAGTCTGTCTGTCCGATATTGTGAACTGTTCTACACTTAAACGGCTGTATCTTTTGAACGGTAATAGATACAAATCCCAATTGGCCAGACTGTAGGGTTTACTTTGATGTATATCAACAAACACTAAAAACTGGTCAAGTGCGAGACAAGCTTGCGTAAATAATATTAGAAAAAAAAGGTGCAATTAATTAAAAAAAAGGTGAAATTAATGTGCGAGATAAAACTTATTTGTTGATTCCACAAAACCGAAACGAAAAATGACAAGTGACAACCTTATTTTTTTATTTATTTAAAACCCGTGCGAACCAGAATGTTAGTACTGAAACCCAGCATTGTAGCTGAGAACTAACCTTTTTGTCGCACTGGGACAAAAAGGTTAGTTATTTTAAGTGTTGTTTTTGTTGTTATATTTTATTATTGCTGTATTGTATGTGTGTGCCAAATAAATATTTCTTTCTTTCATTATAATATTAAACCTGTTAGCCTTGTCTCAAGAAGGGCATTCGACATTTTGCTTATTTATCTGCGGGAGGAACGACCGGGAGAGTCTGACGGTATGGGATTTCCAGTTTCGATAATGTGGAGGTGTGCTATTTTTGTCGATGTCGTAAAGTCCGATAGAATCTGCGTCTGTATGTATATACTAATATAGTATTGACTGGCCTTGTGGCTCAGTTGGTAGTATGTCTACCTGCTAAGCTGTAGGTCGTGGGTTCGATCCCCACCCAGCGCAAACATTTGTGTGATAAGCATGGATGTTTGTTCTGTCTGGGTGTTTATATGTATCATATATCATAATGTATATTTACAAAAAAAAAGTATATATCTATTCTATCAGCCATCTAGTTCCATAGTACAAGCTTTGCTTAGTTTGGGATAGATGTGATGTTTGTGTGAAATGTCCAAAATTGTTTGTTTGGGTCAAATTTAGTAATTGAAATTTCACTCCCTTGCAGTTGACGGATCGATCTGAAATTTGGTATACACTTTTAGTCCTGATGACAATACAATTTAGTTTATTCTGTGTGATTGATTGTTATTTTAAATCCAAGATGGCCGCCGCCACAAAATGGCGGATTTCACATTTTAACACAACCCCCACAATATGGGTATCAAATGAAAGGGTTTTTCTAGTAAAATACAGTAAATACATTACCTACATCATCATCTTTCTTTTCAATAAAACCGTTTAACTTATAAAGTTTTTTTAAGTAATTACTTGTTTTAATAAATTTTCCTATATAGTCCATATAGTCCTATATAAAATGTTACAATTACAAACACATTTTTGTTTTAGTAATAACCAAAGTTCAAAACACGATATATTGTACATTGCTTGATCCTAATAAAGTTCGAAAGAAGGTCGATTTAACATCATTTCTTTATTACCAGTTGTATGACTGCTATTAAAACTGCGACGAACTTTTGTGACAGAAACTTGGCAAGACTGCTGTCGGGTCGGAGGTCCAAGCAGTAACACATGTTGTGTCTGAAAAATAAAAAATATATCGTGACATTACAGTCACAGAATACTTGATAGTGATGAGGTAAATATAGTCTAAATATGCATGACGTAATTATGATAATTATGTTCTGATACGTTAAATAAATTATCATACGTGACATTACAGTCACATAATACTATTGATAGTGAAGAGGTAAACCTAGAGTCTAAATATTCATGACATAATTATGTTCTGATACCTACATTAAATATATCATAACTGACATTACAGTCACATAATACTTGATAGTGATGAGGTAAACCTAGTCTAAATATTCATGACATAATTATGTTCTGATACATTAAAACCGGTTTTAAATTGGAAGGTGAGAACTTTGAAAAACTATTGGTTTATAAGAATGATGTATTATACGTAAATAGGTTTCCCAGGCTTTGCGTGGCAAGCCTCAAGTAAGGTAATCGCCCGAATCGTCTTCAGTTGCGACACGTCGCTCGTGCGACGCTCTGTTAAACGCGTGTCTGGTTTGTGAACAGTTACAATGCCAGCCTGTGTGTTTAGAAAGTGCAACACCAAGATATAATAAGGACAAGATACTAAAGGGCCTTAAGAATGTGGTCTTATCCTCGAAAGTGTTAAGAACTCAGATTGGTCATACTTTTACTTCATATTCAATGAGTATAACCTCTTTATAGATAAAATCTCATTGGTTCATAATCACACACTCACTATACCTTACAGTATAAGTATTAGTTATAAGGAAAAATATTCTTGTATTTTCTGGCTTTGCATTCCTTTTTTATATGTTTAAATCTGCTACAATAGTGGATATCATTAAAATTCATGGAAGTAATAAATTTGGATTGGCCAAGAACGTAACGTACATAATATGTTAGGGTTTCGTAGTCTATCATAGATTAAAGAAGCCTAGCTGTAAAGCATTGTTTTCCAAGAAGGAACTTTGAGACACACGGCGTGTGCTTACACATATTTTACCGATCTTTTTACAAATTTTCAAAATAAATTTCATTCAAACTTTTTACTAATAGTCTAGTAAAAATAAATCCGTTTGTATGGAGCAGATCACAGTATTTGCAACTGGGGGGATTCTTTCAAATTATGATAGGAAAATAACAAAAAATCATAGATCAACAATAATCCCCGATTTATAGACTAGCTGCTTTCATAATATAATTATGAAATTTTGACAATTTTGTAGGTATATCAAAACACCAGTACATTCATTTAAATAACAATATACTTAGTTGTCTTTTATGTTGTCACAAAAATAATTTTTACTAGACTATAAGGTCTGATTCAATGTTTATTATAAAAATATTATTATTTCTAAAATATCTCGCTCGTACTAAATATGTCATAATAAAAATTACTATCATTTAAAAATACGCATTTTACGTTATGGGTATCAAATTATCAATCAAAATAATCTTAGTATTAGTATTTGTATGACCCTTTTTTTTCGACTGCGCAAGAAGGAGGGTTATGTTTTTCGAGTTTGTGTGTTTATATCTATGTATGTGAGTATCTTTCTGTATTCCCGCCTACAGGCCCAACTGCTAGGCATTTTTTGTAATAATAATAATAATATAGGTGACATGAGTGGCGACACCGTATACCCCGATGTTTCCCTAGGGCTAAATGAGACCCCTGACCTACAGCTTGCCTTAATTGGCCGGTTGTATGGTGGAAACAGCAAGAGCTAAATACCTAAGCTCCAGTGTGGAAGTGTTAAAGGGCATAACCACCTCTCGACACCCTCCACGCCGATGTTGCTTCTCCGGCGCCAATATGCGGCGCTACTATGGGGGGGCTACATTTTTGTACGAAGAGCAGAATTTGGCAGGCACGTTATCTCATTCTGATGCTCCCACACAGAAGTTCCTTATCTTACTTACTGTGTGGGAGCATCAACCAATAAACTAGTTGTATAAGTCATAACCATTTCATTTCAATAGCCCCGATTTGTCAAATTCCATATTGTACAATAGTTCATCCTTCTATCCACATAGAAAAAAACTGTATTTTCTATTTTATTTTATGTAAAGGGCCTCTCAGTGTTGGCTTTGGCTCCAATGATGCCCATCGGGCTGTATACCGATATTTAAGTTAAATATAGAAGATAATAATACATTTGTTTTATATTTGTATTGTAAAAAAAAAATGAGAATGTCAATAAATAAATGAGATAATAATAATACTCTCACACGTAAAAGGTTGTGAAATCTCAGCTAAAAAGAGAAGTTAGTTACGAGGTAATTTGCCGATTTTGTTATTTGACACAAAATATTCGACACTTAATTCTGAACAAGAATTTCGGACATGAGCAGTAGACCTCGCGAACACGGATTTTGATTGCAACAAGTACTTTTATAAAAAGTTTGTGCTCGCGAGGTCTAATGTTCGTAAAACCACTAATTTTACGAACATGAAATGGCTTAATACTTACAAAGTTTATATTGCAAACTTCACAGATAAACTCAACAATAAATCACGAAAATAATACCGGCAGCTCCGAACTTAATAAACGTGATTTTAGTACAAAAATATAATTTTACTGCTAATAGGAGGTAAGAGTAAGGTGAAAGTAAGAGGTAGGTAAGTTTTTTAGAGAAAACTTTCCGTATATTACAAAGTACTCTTTGGGGAAAATCGAAGAGATATTCGAAGTTTGCGATTTTGAGACTCAACACGTATGTCTATTTCAGGGTACAGATGTTAACTGAACTGAACGTGATGAACGTGTTGATTCGTGCTTCGTTCATTCTTCTTCTTTTTTGTATTGGACCCGCATTAAAGCATTTGCCAGTGTCAAGTATTAGTATTTTTTCAAGTTTCTTGAATAAAACAAGTTGTAAATGTTCTAGTCACAATCTAAGTCACGTATACAGTCAATTATAAGTCGAGTCCTGCTTCAGTAAAGTGGTGGCGACTTTACTAGAAGCTTCTATGGAGTTTTGCCGACAACGTAAAATCACACGTTTTACTGCTTTATTTCACTTGCCAACACTCACGCACTTTATCGAACACTTAATGAATAAAACACCACCATTTTTATAGCATTAATGTCCAAAATAACACAAGTTTAGGAAAATAAAACAAAGCAACAACACGTTACTAAGACGTTCCCGCCAAAAACCGCTTCGTTCATTCACTCACAACTGACGCCAAGCAGTGTTGCCAACTGTACTGTCATGTATATAGTTAGATTTGACCCCAAAAAGTAGCTAGAAGTAGCTAAGGGAGTAAAAATAGCCGGCCAAGTGCAAGTCGGACTCGCGCACGAAGGGTTCCTTACCATTATCTATAAAAACGGCAAAAAATCACGTTTCTTGTATGGGAGCCCCCTTAAATATTAATTTTATTCTATTTTTTTACCGACTTCGAAAAAGGATTATTAGGTTATCAATTCGTAGCGTATATTTTTTTAGAGTTCCGTACCTCAATAGGAAAAAACGGAACCCTTATAGGATCACTTTGTTGTCCGTCTGTCCGTCTGTCGCGGGAACGCATGAAGGTATCGAGTTGAAATTAAAACCATATACGCAGATCCATAGTATCTTGCTGCAAAAAGAAAAACAAAGTTTCTAAGTTTTCGTAAAAAAAAGTTACAGCTGTAACGTAAAAAACGCACATTTCAACACTCACAAGGGAATCAAAACTTATGGGGTACTTCCCGTTGACCTAGATCTAGAACAATGAAATTTGGCAAGAGGCATTGTGTTAGAATCCAAAAACTGGACATTTTTAATTTAATCACAAAAAAATTGTGTCTTTTTGCAAGGAATAAGGGTCCAAATTTTAAAGTTCTTTAACATGTGGGGTATCTTATGAAAGAGCTTCATTAACTTAAGCTAAAACAGGATTTTAAATATTTTACGATGAATATTTTTACAGTTAATTCACTTTAAAATTTGGATCTTCACTTCTAATTTAACGTGAATTAACCGTATTATGTGGGGTATCATATGAAAGAGCTTGAGTAGCATAAGCTAAAACAGATTTTTAAATATTTTTACGATGTATATTTTTCGGTTTATGAAGGAAAAAAATGTAATAATATGATTTCCCCTTTTTATCTACTAGTTTGTGCGGAACCCTTGGTGGGCGAGTCTGACTCGCAATTGTCCGGTTTTTTTTTATGTATGTACACGAATTTCTCGCTCATTCGTGAACCAATTTTTGTGTTTGGTGAATTGGCGTATAGAGAAAGCTCCCAAGTTGGTCCCATAATTATTTTAGAAATATTGCTTTATTACTTTTTGAAAATCTGTAAAAGTTTAAATATTTCACAGATAATACAGATTATAGAATCTCAGAGTTCCACTGACACGTTTTTCTTTGCAAAAGTCTCAAATGTTGAGGTTTATCGTGTAAACATCTGCACATTTTCTAATCTGCGACGACGAAGCATTTGACATTCAATGACAAATGTCAGTCTTGAAAAAAAAACGAGCGGTTGAAGAGAGGTCTCTTTAAAAAGTTTACAATCGTGAGTGATTTAGTGAGCTTGAAAAGTAAAACCTACTTACTCATCCAATGTGTATATGGAGAAAATAGAGCACTTCAACGCTTGAGCACCTTGTTTAATTATTTTCCTTTACTAATATTACAAGTAAACGAAATAACGTAATCTGAAGTCGGTTGCTTAAATTTTTTAAACTTTAAAATTATTAGTATTTGTTGTTATATCGGCAACATAAATACATCATTTGTGAAAATTTTAACGGTCTATCACGGTTCATGAGATACATCCTGGTGACAAACGGACAGACAGACAGCGGAGTCTTAGTAATTAATGTGGTCCCGTTTTACCCTTTGGGTAAGGAACCCTAAAAACAAATATAGTGTAATAGAAATTATTACTTACTAATAAATTTTAATTAGTCTTACTAATAAATTTTATCAAGAGTTCGGGTGATTTTATTCACACAGGCAGTATGGACACAATCAGTTTAGTGCAAAGTAAATTAGTGTCGATTTATTATATATATATTTGTCTGTAATATGACAAATCAACATGATGTGTTGTGCATATAGAGATAAATTGTTACCAACTTACTCTGTACTTTCTGACTGTGCCCATACAGCCTGTATAAATCAAATTATCAATAGAATTCTGTTGATAAATTGATTCAAATAAAGTCAAGACTTCTAGCCCAGGTTCTTCAATTGTTGACTCGTAATCATCATCATCTCAACCATGAAAAGTCCACTGCTGAACATTGGCTTAACCCATAGATTTCCAAAAAGACCGATTAACAATCGAAGCGACTTGCAGCCACCATCTTCCCGCCACTTGTATGAAGTCATCTGTCCATCTCGTGGCTGGTCTTCCTGCGCTGCGCTTGCTGAGACCACGTATATAAAAGGTACTCTTTGGCTGAGACTCGCCCTAAATCCTGAAGTTTTCTGTGGCTCTGTGACTGACCAATGTTCCTGTATAGTACAATACTCTTTGGACCAATGGCATGCAACAACTCTATAATCTAAGAATTAATTAAACTCTATAATCTATGAATAAATTAATAGAGTAGTGGCACGGATTTGATTGTTAATACCAGCTCTACACCATTATATAGATTGTCAAATTGGTTTGACACATTATAAATGCACATAAGTAACCGTGTCTGTGTCGTTATGTTCAAAAGGTGCTAGAAAACGTAGCTAGATTTTTTAGCTACAACTTTTCAAAAAAAGTAGCTGACGGGGGTCTAAAAGTAGCCAGATCTAGCTACAAAGTAGCTAAGTTGGCATCACTGACGCCAAGTAAAGTAAGTTTACACGGGGCGTCGGCGTAACCACGTCGCCGCGTCGCGCTTCTGTTGCTTATTTTCACCTGACTGCCTAAAGAAGGAGGGCAAATAAAGTTTTACGGGGATATCTATAGGTCCGACAGGCATATAGTTGGAAGTTGGAGTTGGAGGCTCAGAACACACGAGCTTAATTTTTTGAGTTGCGAGCTGCGTAAAAATATGTCCCGCAATTTCGGTTCGTCAAGTCTGTCTACCAAGCTCCTGCAGGGCTTGGAGCGCCCGGACTTAATTTTTCATTTGCTATTCAACTGCAAAAAAAAATTGTACGTAATAAAATGTGTATGATTTGTCTTCACTCCCTGAGTGTCAGGTAATTTTTTTTTAGATAGGTAAGATTATTATCTCTTTTTTTTTTTAGATAGGTAAGATTATTATCTCCCGCTTGAAAATACGCTTTTTTCTTAACCTTCAACAAACTTCTTTGTGTGTGTGTGTGTGTGTGTGTGTGTGTGTAGTGATTTTGCATCAATTTTGCTTATCAACCTCATTGATCGCGGCCATCGAAAAAGATTATATTATTTTAAACTAAATTAAATTGTTCGTGGCTTTTCTTTGGTGGAGAAGAAATCTTGAGGGGATATCAAGCCGATTTGTTATAGTTTAAGATTCAATTATTATTTATTCCGCGTACGAAGACGCGTATGCTAGTCATAAATACTTAATCATTAAGATTCCATAAATAATACTTCCCATGTAATCATTAGTACGAGTCGGTACCTGCCGGATCCAGCGGAAGACCAGCGCCGGTTGGCAACAACTGGCACCATGCTGAGCTGGAGCCGGCTTGTGGCAAAAACTTAGTTTAGTTAATTTTTTATTTTAAATCGTGTTAATATTTTTTAAGTTTTTGGCACAATAAAAATCTTGTCTATTGTCTATTGTCTATATTGTACCTAGGCTTAAAGGATGGCCATGAATTCGATTTCACCCCATAGGTATGTTTCTGTAGCAGGAAATTTAGTTTCGATTATACAAATACCTTTAAAATCTATAATATTCACGCGGATTATTCTATATTTTACTCACGCGGAGGTGCTTATTGCTAACCTATTTTGTAACCTAATCTAACCTACGTCATAATAATATCCCATAGGAGTAGCTGTGTGCGTATGTACAACTAATGTACCTACTAGGATTATATACCTACGTAATGTACATTAATAATGTAAGTAAGTAAGTAAATAATGTACATTAGGCTCATATACCTACATCATCATCATGGAATAAGTACCGCCTTGTTCCTTATACATTTTACTCCTAACTATTAAAGCGGACGGAAGTACATTGGGAACTCTGCAATTAAAATATTGTAAGTATTTATTTACATTATAATATTTAATTTATATTTTTCATCTTTGAAATGTCTCAATTTTATAAAAGTAAATATATTTATTTCAAACAATCAGTTTTAAATAACAATTTCACTGAATGTACTAAAACCAAAATATTGTGAGTGTTGCTATGCTTTCCGATGTGCCTATTATAATTTTGCCCGATATCTTTTTTTAATTGTAAAATGAACGAAAAATTACAAGTGAACATTTCGGTGATATTATTTGGTATCTTGCGCCATATATTAATCGTATATATAACTAAAAACTACTTCAAAATACGCAATTCGTTTGATTTGATGACAAACGACTTCAAAATACGCAATTCGTTTGCTTGGATGACATATTTTTTCCAGTTATTTTGTTATAAAATTACTGAACCGACTTTGATAAAATCTCTATGAGACCACCTGGGATGTACACCCTACCAAAGTTGTTAAATTGACGTGATGATATAGAAAAACCGGACAAGGCGAGCGAGACTCGCCCACCGAGGGTTCCGTAGTCCGTACAAACTAGTAGATAAAAGGTTTTTTTTTATATTTTCGTTAATAAATCGAAAAATATACATCATAAAGATATTTAAAAAACCTGTTTTAGCTTGTGCTAATTAAGTTCTTTCATATGATACCCCACATGATACGGTTAAAGTACTTTAAAATTTGGGCCCTCTTTCCTTGCTTAAAGACCCTATATTTTGTGATAAAATTAAAAATGACCAATGATTTTTTCTTATATGTGTACTACAGGTTGTACACATATAGGAAAAAATCCGAAAACTTGAAATTTGGCAAGAAGCATTGTGTTATATAGTCTATAACACAATGCTTCTCGCCAAATTTCATAGTTCAATCAATCAATCAATAACACTTTATTGACACCACATAAAGTAATAAGACAATAAACAACAAAAAAAAAATGGCACAAAAGGCGGTCTTATCGCTAAAAGCTATCTCTAGTTCTAGATCAACGGGAAGTACTACTACCCGTTGACCTAGAACTAGAGAAAATCAAAACCTATGGGGTTAGGTTTTGATTTCCTTCTGAGTGTCGAAATGTACGTTTTTTTCGACTTATTCGGCTGCAACTTTTTTATGAAAACTAAAAAGTTTGATTATTCTCTCTGCAGCAAGATGCTATGGATCTACATAAATGGTTTTAATTTCAACTCGATACCTTCACGCGTTCCCGAGATAAAGGTCTTGACACCCGGACAGACGGACAGACAGACGGACAACAAAGTAATCCTATAAGGGTTCCGTTTTTTTCTTTTGAGGTACGGAACCTTAAAAAAGAAGAAAAAACAAGTATGTTTTTTAAAAGCAAAACAAAATAACCGACTGCAGAAAAGTAGTATTTGCAGTCTAACTGACGAATACGCTGTTGAGTGCATGTTTTTTGTGTGAATGTATTCCGATAAATTTGGGGAGATTTTATAAATAAATATAAATATTGTTGGACATTTCACACTGCACCATCTAGCCCAAACTAAGCAAAGCTTTTACTAAGTATAGAAACTAGATGGTTGATAGAATACTTATCTATGTACTTATTTTTGTAAATACATATGTAGGTACTTATGGTATATAGAAACTCCCAGACACAAAGACCCATATGCTCATCTTATAAAAAAGATTTTGATAACATCTTACTGGTATTAACAACATTAACCTCGTAACGCAATCGTTTAAAAATATTATTAATTACATATTAAAATCGTATTTCAGACGATGTGACTATAGTGAAGTCCCATTCCGGTTATTTTTACATTATCCTGTTAACGCAATATGTTCAAATAATATAAGCCATATACTTATCAAACCCACCCATGAAATACATGTCCCTGATATCATTTAGTTAAATTTCCTGTAGAATAACTAGAATTTGCAACCGGTACAAGTATGTAGGTATATATATTGTATTAAAAGAAAAATAAAGTACATGGCTGAATTGAAGCGATTTTTGTACTGAAACTTACGTTTGCGTTATACGCTGTTTTTTGTAAAAAAAAGTATACGCAAAGTTTCCGGCAGCCTAGTCGGGAGACCGACTTGCGATCCGC
The DNA here is from genome assembly GCA_947563715.1 of Lycia hirtaria. Lineage (NCBI taxonomy): Eukaryota > Metazoa > Arthropoda > Insecta > Lepidoptera > Geometridae > Lycia > Lycia hirtaria. Next base: position 15,515,891 of record OX387375.1, on the reverse strand, counting down.
AGGTCCTGGGTCCGAATCCCACAGCACGCACCTCTTTTCGAAGTTATGTGCGTATTGTTGATTACCGCCAACTTCAAACGGTGAAGGAAAACATCGTGAGGAAACCTACATGTCTGAGAGTTCTCAATGATCTTGAAGATGTGTGAAGTCTGCCAACCAGCACTTGGTCACCGTGGCAGACTATGGCTTAACCCTTCTCACAATGAGAAGATGGCCCGTTCCCAGCAGTGGGACAGTTTGTACAAACAGGGCTGATAAAAAAAAATACGCAAAGCTACTTTATAATTTATTCTTTCGAATATGTTTTGTAAAATCACTTATTTGCTACGAAAGAGTTCGTTGGAAGTTACGAGAAAACAATTTATTTTTGTGAGAGTCAAGGAGTGAAAGCGAATCTAACGACACCTCCCACACCATCGAGTAACAAGTAGTACGAAAATTTAAGAAAGTGTCTATCGAGAAGTGCCAAAATCAATATGGTTGCCTCGCCTAACCCTGGAGCTTTCATGACTCAGTCTAATAATACGGTGCCAAAAATAATAACAATCACGTAATCAAGTTACAAGAAGTGACATATACAACCAGTTTGATTTTGGCACTTCTAGATAGGAGATTCGAATGTACTACTTGTTACCCGATAAGGTGGTGGATACAAAAAAATGACACATTTTTGCTAACTGTACTTATATAAGACGCTCCAGGTTTAGCCTAGGCAATCCTGTAGATTTAGAGACACCTTACAAATGTGCATCATCCTAGATAGCTCACATCTTGTTACCCGATGAGGTGGGTAAACAGAGCCCGCTCTTAGTCTATACTCTTTCTGCTAAATAAAACTTTTTGTATTTTTAATTCTAATTTAATTGCTTTCAGGTTCAAAATGAGTATCGGCAGTTGCTGTGGTTGTATACCGTTGAAAGCTGGATGTTACATTATAGGGTACCTTTCCTTGGTATGTCCTCATCTGTAATGATAGAAATATACTTTTCTATCATAACTTTATTTCATACATAATAAAAAAAATAGTGCCAATGTTAAAAAAAATATAAGTAAATTTTGATGTCTGTGAGGTAAGTTTAACATAAGCAACATGTTGGCAATGGGGAAAATCAGCTTTACACTGAAGGAATAATAGTAGCTATAATTCCAACTGCGCTTTACATTTTGCCCTTTACTTGAACTCAAATCACTCAAATTTTATGCAGTGGGTATTTAATGGATAAATAATATTTAAAGTAAAGGTAATGCGAGAGCTGCTTCGGTTATATAATATATTATATTATACCTCATTTTATATTTTGTTTTTTTTTTACGGGCAAGTGCCTTTATTAACTACAGCAAAGCAATATACAGACTCAACTAACTAAACTACTACACAAAAAGCATATCGATTACCCCAGACCGATAAAGGTCTAAAGATAATCCAAATACTCAAACCCACTACCAGTTGGCAGCGTACCCAGCATGCTAACCGCATTGCAGCTGGTAGCTGTATGTAGTTCTGATGACAATACAATAATATGGTACTGTCGAACTGATCTGATGATGGAGCCGGAAGATATGAACTAGAGCTTCATGATGGAACATCGTATCATTGCTGTGTTTGGATTTGTTAGAAAAGTCTTGTAATGAACTTTGACCACAATAATTTGTAGCGTGTTTTTTAGTTTTTTAAACTGTCATTTATTATTAATCATAAAATCACTGAGTGGAAATATCAGAAAAGTGAGAGATAATTTTGTATAGATAAATAAGATTTTTGTATGCAAGATAGATCTAAGATTGCCACCTACCACCAACTCGCCTAATGTTAAGCGACGGTGTGGCCGAAGATGGAGCTCGTCGATCTAGAAGATATCTATTCACTCTAGCCTTGAAAACAGTCTCAGTAAACAGAGATGGCGGCAAAGAATTCCATATAAAAATAATTAAAATTAAATTTCCATGAAAATGTTTAAGAAAATATGTTTTTTCACTACTCCGTCGCTAATATCAATTATATCTAAATAAATCAATTTTACATTTCTCCTATCTAATTAAACAAATTCATTTCTCACTTTTCTAATATCCATAACCAATGTTTTTATGTAATTGCTATGCTCGGAGTCTCTCTGCGATGTCGAATCGCAGAGTTCCGTAGACGTACGAAAGTCACCGACATAGCACAACGGATTAGCAAGTTGAAATGGCAGTGGGAAGGGCATATAGCACGTAGAACTGATGGCCAATGCGGCCGAAAAGTTCTCGAGTAAAAATCACGGCCCGGAAAGCGCAGCGTATATAGGAAGACCAGCCAATATGAGATGGACAGATGACTTGATACAAGTGGCGGGAAGCCGTTGAATGCAAGCCGCTTCCAATCGGTCTTTTTGTAAGTCCATGGGGGAGGCCTATGGCCAGCAGTGGACTTCTTATGGCTGAGAAGATGATGATGAATGATTTCATATGTTTAAAAATGTGATGCGCGAGAGAGATGGCTGCGCGCATTGAGATCCACCATAAGCACAGCAGTGCTCGCAAAGCCACTATCTCTTTCCGACCAGACTCTACCACCTGCAATATTCCTCATATTTGTGTCTTTTATTAGGTGGTCGCCTGGTGTAACACTCTGCCGTTAGTACCGCTGTTGTTCTTCAGAAACTTCAGTCAGGTGTTTGACTACATAAGGAATATAAGTCATCAAGCTGCAAACGTACTTTTGAGCCATTATTATGCTGATCCAAAACACTTCATGGCTTCGTTGAAGACCGGGGTCGGTGTTACACTCGCCGTGATGTTTGTGATATCAATGTTCATCTTGTTGTTACTTATTGGATTACACCAGGTAAGATTTAGTAGATAAGTGGCAAAAAACCGTAATTTCGTGTGGATTTACATATTCTTTACGCCGACAAAGTGGACGTATAAAATAATTAAATATTTTAATTAATAAGCAGTATATAGCATGACATGTAGGTTTCCTCACGATGTTTTCCTTCGCCGTTTGAAGTTGACGGCAATCAACAATACGCACATAACTTCGAAAAGACAGAGGTGCGTGCCGTGGGATTCGAAACCAGGACCTGCGGATCGCAAGTCAGACGGTCTCCCCACTAGGCTGCCGGAAACTCTGAGAGTTCTCAATGATCTTGAAGATGTGTGAAGTCTGCCAACTCGCACTTGGCCAGGGTGGCAGACTATGGCCTAACCCTTCTCACAATGAGAAGATGGCCCGTTCCCAGCAGTGGGACAGTTTGTACAAACAGGGCTGATAAAAAAAAATTAGCATGAATTACGAAAATAAAAAGAAAACTGTCTCAATATAGTACCAGATATAGTTGCGACTCAATGGCAAGCAAGCGACAAGACCTCTTTGGATCGGCTTACCCTGAACTGGAGGAGTATAGACACTTCGAACCAGGTAGTATTCTGAGGTTAATGCAGTCCTTCTTTGGAATACCGGTTGTGGATGTGTAAGTAAGGTTGGGGTAAGTACAAAAGGGCCCAATGGCTCGAAGTGCTTCCGAGTATCGGACCCCTATTAAGATAAGATAGTACCAGATATGACCGTAAGATATAATAAGCTAAGTATAGACTGACCTCGCAACTCAGTGGGTGTATCATATGTATGTATTTACAAAAAAAAAGTATTTTATCAGCCATCTACGTAATTTCAATAGTTCAAGCTTTGCTTAGTTTGGTCTAGAATCTAGATGGTGTCAATAGAAATATACGAAAAAACGCATTTTTTTATTTTTGCCAGAGATGTATTATTATTAAAAAAATATCACTCACCTCACACTCACGGAGTGAAAACGAATCTAGTAACACCTTGCACGCCAAAATTGGTAAATCTGTTTACGCTGTAGGCGATCATGTAGACATTTATATACCCACATAAATACAAACAAACATATACAAACAGCCGAAAAAACATAACCCTTCGTCTTACGCAGTCGAGTAAAAAGAGTTAAACGCATTGTTTTACATTTTCAGAATAAACCGGGACCAGTGAACGCCTATTTAATCTTTTCTTCCGTTACGACGATCCTTTATATTATCGGCTTCATCATAATGTGTTTTAAGAGGTTCAATTTATTATTCTTCTTCGTGAACCTGGTAGGAATACGTAAGTACCCATTCATTTCTTCTTTTTCTGTAGAGACTAACTGTTCACAGATATGCTAAAGTACGGACGCCGAGCAGGAAGAACTTTGTACATAGACCTATGATTACCTATCTCTGTCACTCCCGTGTAATTATATTGCTATCGCGCTCGCACAGGTGCAACGACCGGCACCTGTGCGAGCGCGATATAATTAGATATATGTACGAAATTCTTCCTGCTCGGCGTCCGTATTTTAGTTACTAGCAATTCATATTATGCTATATGCTAGTTACTAGCATTTCATATGCAATATGCTACTTACTATAGATCTACCGCTTAACAGAGTATGTTCCTGGGGTATGGGAGCGGTACGGGAGGGGTTATATTACGTCAGTCGGGCGTCAGCATTGCTATTACATGTGAACCCTCCCGTGACGTTCCCATACCTCAGGAACAGACTCAGTTATGCAGTTTATCTATACGAGTAGCATTTCATATGCTATAGGTATGCTAGTTTCTAGCATTTCATTTGCTATATGCTAGTTACTAGCACTTCTGTGAACAGTAGACCTCGCGAGCACAATCTTTTATCGTCAAGATTTGTTCAAAGAGTCAATTCCGATTTATTTTACCATGTTATCTTGGAATGACATGTGTTAACCTAAGTATATTCTTGTTCGGTCTTGTAAAATCGACTACAGAATGTTTATGTTAATTTATTATTAAAATCTACCGATTGTGTTTGATTTTGGACCGGTGAGCTGTGAGGTTAATCGGTGACTATAAACTAGTTGCTAAGGAGCTACTTAGTCTCGAACACCGCGGTAAAGTAGCATGTCTATCTATATTCTATAGGATTCATTGCGGGGAGTGTGCGCAAGAGCTTTAATCCCACCCTCTCCATTTTACTACAGGACTAGCAGAAAGACGGCGCATTACCACCCATTTCTCATTGAAATGCCAAAATTCCGTACTCAGCGACATTGGTTCGCGTTTTTGTGCGTAGTGCACAGGAATGGAATTCTTTGCAGACATGTCTGTTTTCTGAGAACTACAATCTTGGAATTTTCTAGGCTAGAGTGAATAGATATCTTCTAGATCGACGAGCTCCATTCTCGGCCACACCGTTCCTTAACATCAGGCGAGTTGGTGGTCAATCGTAGATCTATCTTGCGTAAAAAATGGCATCTTGCCTTATTACTGATTATGTTAATTGAAATGTTTGTCTAAAGTTAGCTTTATTAGATAAAGGTATATGCACTGCTAAAGAGTGGAAATCACTTCTAGCCTGGGTATTCCCCATATATATATATATATATATATATGTAAGTATATATCTAGATATATGTAAGTATATATATAAATAAGTATACCTGGCTATCTTCAAGACAAGATTGAATAGGTATCTCATGCGCAAGCGTGCTCCATCTTTGAGCACTTCGTCGCTTTACATCAGGTATGTTGTGGTCAAACATGCCCATTCCAACAAAAAAAAAACAATATAAAATCTGTCGATATGGCATTGTATCAAACTTTTTCACTTATTGACTGAGACCGATTATGCTATTTGAAATGTTTGTTTAAAGTTAAGTAACAAATATATCTGGGCCACAACTGGCCAATATTATCAGAACCGGTCGGTAAATGGCGTCGCAACAAATGAGCAGGTGGAAAAAAATCACATCCACCCCACATGGTCACATTTCATGCTTATGTGCAAATCAAGACTTTTTTTTTATCAGCCCTGTTTGTGCAAACTGTCCCACTGCTGGGAACGGGCCATCTTCTCATTGTGAGAAGGGTTAGGCCATAGTCTGCCACGCTGGCCAAGTGCGGGTTGGCAGACTTCACACATCTTCAAGATCATTGAGAACTCTCTGACATGTAGGTTTCCTCACGATGTTTTCCTTCACCGTTTGAAGTTAGCGGCAATCAACAATACGCACATAACTTCGAAAAGACAGAGGTGCGTGCCAGAGGATTCGAACCCAGGACCTGCGGATCGCAAGTCAGACGGTCTCACCACTAGGCTGCCGGTAACTTAAATTGTAGAAATACGTAGAGATAATACGAATGTTTCTATGTAAGTTTTAGACAACATTTTATTTATTTTCCTCGTACTTAAGTGCGTTGAAAAGTATTGCGTATAACACGATCGCAAATGTTTCTAGAGTGCGTTCATTGAATTCCTCGCTTCGCTCAGGATTCTACTTTAGAATCCTTCGCTACGCTCTGAATTCAAACAAACATCCTCGCTGGAAAAACATTGTTATACAATATAATATTGTATTATTTTTTGTTCCAGTTATCGAGATCTACTTCCTTTTTGTTATACGATGCATGAAGAACAAGATGAGATATTCTACTGGCTGCGTTTTCGAACCCGTCAACCCCCCCAGTCACACTGCAGTATACTCCAACCCTACCACTTACTTTGCTCCCGCGGGATATCCTCCCAATGATAACTCTGTTCCTGCGGCATATCCCGGCTATAGCGGCCCTACATATCCACCAGTATATCCTGGACATCAACTTCCCACTTCATATACTGAACCACCTCAATACAGTAGCAAGCAATAACTTATCGTTGAAGATGGTTCGATTTCCATACAAAAGAACCTAAATTACTTCATAGTAAAACTTTTTTGTAGTAACTTTCTATTTGAGACTAATTGTCGAAACACTTGTATATGCAAATCAAACCATTAAGAACAATTAATCAAAAAACATTTATAAATATTACTTGTACTTACTTGTGAGAGTAGGTACTTAAATGACTGTGTGTGTATACTGTAAAAAAATAATGTTCGCTAATACTTTGTTTCTCTAACTAAACCATACACGTTTTTTTTGTCTATGTTGAAAATAAAGGACAGAGAGATATGTTATGTGGAATAAAAAAACATTTTGCCCCTTTTTACAGTCAAACAACGACCACAACAGAATAAAAATTCTAAATTCTATTTTATTAATACATTTATTATTTATAAGTTAAAATATCATTTATATAATTTAAACTATATTTTTACAGAAATATTACTTAATTGCTGTTTAATTTTTAAATCTATTCATAAACCCCAACTGACAACCCAAAATGAGGGGTGTCATAAGTTTGACGTGTCTATCTGTGTGTATGTCTAAGGCAATCGTAGCTCTCAAACAAATGAACCGATTTTGATCTAGTTTTGTCATAATCGGCTTAGCCGTTATTTTGTCGGGAGTTTTGAGTTTTCTAAATTGAATTCGGAAATGTATCGAATACATCATTCTATAAAATTCCTAGGATATGTATACCTACCATTCCTAAAATCGATAGGAAATGTATAAAATAAATTTTATTACACATTTCCTACGATATCTATACATTTTTCTAAGATATAAAAACCAAAATACTGACCCATTTTGATAAAATTTCTATAGGACCACCTCTGAAGTATGACTTACCAAGCAAATAATCATCAAAATCATTTCATAATTGGCGAAGTAATCACTGAGCAAACATACAAAAAATATATACAGTCGAATTGAGAACCTTCTTCTTTTTGGAAGTCTGTTATAAATAAATAAATGATATAAAGAATAACTTTTGAAGACATAAGTTTGCAATAACATAATTTAAAAAAAAAAAAATTAATAATATAATTTTCAATTTAGAAACTTATTTTCATAGTTTTGTGTCTGACAAGTTATCAGTGCCATCTATCGGCAATTTTATATATATCAATTCGGTCTGTATGTTTTTTTTAATTTTCTGTATGTTTTTTAGTGTTTGTTCACCGATTACTTAGCCATTTGTACATTGATATTGATGATTCTTTTTGTATTTGGTAGATCATACTTCAGAGGTGGTCCCATATAAATTTCATCAAAATCGCTGCAGTACTTTAGTGTGTATAACAAAATAAATAGTAAAATATCATCCAAACAACTGTAGAAAAGTGGTGTATGGAGGCACGCATGTACGCGACTTGCTATCCACTTTTCTACAGGCGTTATACATATTGCGTATTTTGAAGTCTGTTTTTTTTTCAGTTATTTAAACTATAATTATTTAAGCCCCCATTGTAATGAAAGGAATATGGATTATTTATGAAAAACTTGTTTGTGCAGCAGGCTTGAATTTGTCTTGTGAGTCCATCATATGGTAATACATGCTCCTTATGACCAGTAGGAAGTATACTTGAAGCACTGAAAACAGATAATAAAAATTTATTGGAACAAATGAGGCAATAGATATGTATGATCAACGGTAGGTAATTTAAGTACCATTATCGATTACGATAATTAACTGTAGTTAAAAAAAACTGGAAAAGCGACTTTAAATACGCAATTTTATTTTCAATAACTAACTACTTACTGAACATATTATTTTTATTAAATTTCTATGGGACCAGTCTGAAAGTATATCCTTTCAAACAAAAAAAGAAACGTTTATAAATGAAGTTGTGCGGTAACAAACTTCCCATTTATAATTTTTTTGACGTAATAACGTCTTACAAATCGATGAACGCCCTGGCTGCACGCATGAAAAATCATGACTCATTGTCACGTTCCGCCTGAGCCGAACGTGCAAGCGAGAGCGCGGTACAAGCGATAGAGAGGCACGATCGGCCTAAGCGTTCGGCTTGTGACGCATCGTTAACACGTAAAGTTATCGTCCGTAAACCGACTTTACAAACAACCGATTTTTATCGAAGTTTTTTTTTCGAAGTTAAGTGCATATTGTTAAGGCATATTGTTAGGCCATAGTCTGCCTAACCCTTCTCATAATGAGAAGATGGTCCGCGCCCAGCAGTGGGACAGTTTGTATAAACGGGGCTGACAAAAAAAAGTGCATATTGTTGACTGCTGCCAACATCAAACGGTGAAGGAAAACATCGTGAGAAAACCTACATATCTGAGAGTTCTCAATGATCTTGAAGATGTGTGAAGTCTGCGAACCCGCACTTGGCCAGCGTGGTAGACTATGGCCTTACCCTTCTCACAATGAGAAGATGGCCCGCGCCCAGCAGTGGGACATTTTTTTCAAACAGAACTGATAAAAATATTGATATTTCATACTCACACATAACTAAAATGCCTTGAATGATAAAGACAACAGGCACGGGGCCGACGGCGGCGAATCTCATGCAAAACTGGATGACGTAGAGAAACAGGAAGATGCCAGAGTATATCAGGTATGCCTTCAGATGACCCGGTTTGTTCTGGAATTGTTTTTTTTTTATTTTTCGTGATTCATTTATTGATTTACTTAGAATATTTACCCATGGTGAGATTCATGTCACAACTGCGATTGGTAGAGGTGCTGTATTAGGAGAGAAGTTACAATAGATCCGCACGGGTCGCAATAACGGAGAGGCTCGTGACCCCACCCTACCTCGAATAGATGGATAGAATAGGATATATTACAGTTTAAATAAAATATGAAATATGCAAAAGATAAATAAATAAATGGGTTACAAAAAAAATAAAACAAACTTAGGGGGAGAAAATCAAGAAACCTTGAATAACAATTGTACAATGTTTGACATGGTGACATGGAGCCAAAGTTACCCATGTTGATAGTATTTAAATCACAGTTGCATCACGATGTCGCATAATTTGGGCGTCTAACGAAACTCTACTAACCAAATAAAAATCATCTATAATCCTTTTGTACATTCCCCACGAACCGGCAAGTGCAGCTTTGAAGACCAGCCATAATGTGGATAGAAGACCTCATACAAATGGCAGGAAGACGCTGGATGCAGGCCACTTCAAACCGATTTTTTTGGAAACCCATGGGGGAAGCCTGTGTCCAGCAGTGGACTTCTTGTGGCGGCGATGACGATGATATTCTTGTGTCCTCTACAAATAAATAGGTAGACAAAACGGCAAAATGTAACATTACTAACCTGATGCAATCCAACGAGCAAAACGATGGCGAAAACCAGTGCAAGTACCACGATGATGAATAAAAGGATCGTTATGATCAATAAAATAAGGGCAGACTCATGTATTAGTGATAGGATTGTACCGGCCACGAGAGTAAATGCACTCACAGCTAACAATAGTATAACACCCACCTGCAAAGTAAGAAAACCATAATAAATACATATATAATGCCATTATACAGGCTGGCTGTTTGAACACTAGCAATATTCAAGGACATGTTAACTAGTGGTCATATGAAACAAATGAAGAAATAAAACCGAAACAAATTCAAAAAGAACACTAAGAAAATCTCGGTTAAAGTTCTTCCCAAGATTCCAGAATGTATGGACGCCGCCGCACACGCTCCGAGCGAGCACAAGTCACATACATAACTACGTAGGTACGTTGCGCAGTGATCGCGCGACTTGCATGTACTCTCAGCGCGCGGGGTTTGACTGTCCATATTTTTTGTGTTTGCTCAGGATAATTAGGTCTAATATTAACCACCTATTTTGATTGATTATTTGGAACGAGAATCGAGTACTGAACACTCTGTATCAATATTGCTAGTGTTCAACCAGTCACCCCGTATTAGTTCCACGAACAGCATCGCGAGTACGAATTTTTTTCATATTTTTTTTCAGTTTATAAAACCTTTTTCTAATAAAAATTTAAGTTCTGTATTTACAAATCACGTAGTCACGAGTCTCTTATTTACATTCAATTCAAAGAGTTAAAAAAAGTTGTGATAAACTTTGTCTGTCATTCCGTCACCATGAACAAAATCTTTTATTATAAATACATAAATACGTCACAATTCTTCTTTATTAGTAAACTAGCTGCGCTCCGCGGTTTCACCCGCGTTTTGATTATGTTGTTATTGTTTAGTGCATCACACAGGGACTAAACTTTTCGGGATAAAAAGTATGCCAGATCCTTCTACATAGTATTAGTAGTAATCCTGCCAAATTTAGTCCAAATTCATCCAGTACTTTCGGCGTCCATCGGACGCACTGTACTGACAGACAGGCAGATAGACAGACAGATAAAAATGTTCAAATTTGCAGTTTTGGCTATCCTTCAATAAACATTTTTCAAAAATATTTAATGTACAGATTTTAACCCATTGCAGTCTTATTATGTGTATATAATACAGCACTTACCAAATTAAAGTACCCCAAGATAAAACATCCCGTCTTGAGTTCTATGCATCCGCAACAGTGATTGAAAACTAGAGCTGCCATTTTGAATCTGTAAATATTGTAGATATAACTAATAAAATTGTACAATTCCAGGCCACACGCACTATACAGTTGAGGTGTAGAATAATTCTGACACTTCAAGCCATCATTACCAACAAATACACAATACAACAAGGTGGTCCTGGTGTACCTGAATATGGTCTTTGACGCTCTGCCTTAGAACATAACATATTATACGAAGAGAATCAGCACCATATTATTTATCATCATAAGACCTTTTGGTCTTATTCTCGTAATCTTGATATATTGATCTTTGATATCTTGGTGCTGCACTTGCTAAACACACAGGATGGCATTGTCACTGTTCACAAGTCACGACACGGATCTAGCAGCGTTGCCCGACGTGTCGCGACTGAAGACACGTCGGGCGATTACCTTACTTGAGACTTGCTACGCAAAGCCGGGGAAAACGTATCTACGTTTAATATTGCATGCCATAATATCGCGTCGTCATCCGATTTACAGCATGCAATATTAAAGCTCAATGGATGACCGTAAAATGGATATTTAACTTACAAGGTTTGATTACAGAGTACCGGGACAAGTAAAATTAAACAAATTTAATATTGTAATTTTTTTAAACTAATAAGGGTGAACAATACTTACTAATAAATAAAATCTGTTGGTGGTTTCATAAATATTGGCGTACTTTTAAGGTAGTTTTTAAGTCCTTTACATTTCGACTAGTTTAACAGAATGATAGCTATTAATATTGTAATAACTGATTTTATATTGTTTGCTATCAATTATTATCAATATTATAACTACTGAGAATAGATAGGGGAGGTCTGGGCAAACTATGCCTTGGATAAAGAGACTCCGAATATATAAAGTCACCGAAAATTTGGTTTTTCTGCTGCAGGGGGAAAAAATTGGTGACTTTAGATATATATCTACAATCCAAGACCTAACGGTCTAAACATTTTGTATTTTCCTAATCTTTAACTTCCTGACTAATGATGAAAAAGCGAATATAACTGACGGAGCTGGAGAAGGACATAGGCTGTAGTACAATACTCTTTGGACATAGGCCACGTTTCATCATCATCACCGTTTTTCATCACTGCGTGGGTGAAACCGCGGGGCGCAGCTTGTCCTTACTTCCTTCTCTATATCATAATAATTATAATTAAGAAAACTGAAACAACCGATTTCAAAATATGCAATTCGTTTACTTGAATAACATTCTTCCAGTTATTTTGTTATAAAATCCAAGGTACTGAATCGATTATGATAAAATTTATATGGAACTACCTCTGCAGTATGGCCTACCAAATAAAAAAAGAATCATCGAAGTCAATGCATAATAATAATTGTGAAGTAATCGCTGAACAAACATATAAAAAAATACAGTCGAATTGAGAACCTTCTCCGTTTGGAAAGTCGGTTAAAAACAATAGTATTTAAAATGAATTTGTGACTGTGCTGAAGATTAATATCACCCCGTAGTTTTACTGGCGTAATGATAAAAAGCGGTGACGATGATGATTATGCTGATAAAATATAGCTTAAGTCCTTTTTGGACCTAATCCTAAACAATCTTTAAGCCAAATTTCTACGTTCAACTAGTTTATTTGCCTCCTCTGTGGGCGAGTCTGACTCGCACTTGTCCGGGTTTTTTTAAACTATAATTATTGTAGGTTTGTTACATCATCACTCCGTCACTTATAAACCTATTTTATAAATAAAAAAAATATTTGTAAAACTTTCCGATTGGTCCCTAACAATTTTCATCAAAATCAATTTAATAGTTTGGTTTTTAAAATAAAATTGGGCATTTTAAAGTCTATTGGTTCAGTTTTTTTTTAAATCTATAATTGGGCAATATTAGTTTTTAGTAAATATAATAGTTAATATCATTTTCGAAAACTTTCCGTAGCTTATCTGCCTTGCCCGGGCTTCCCCTAATCCTGACTATAGACCAATATAACGGATTTAATCATATTTTTCTTATCTAGAGTAAATGTAACTGAAAAATAACAATAAAAGTGGCCAAGTGCGCGTCTTGCCACGCGCAAAGTAGGGTTCCGTAGTTGCTATAATTTATGTGGACTTGAAACAGGATCTTCTGTTTTATACTATGAAGATAACGAGTTACAGTTAATATTAATGAAATTTTCATTTCTTACTTCTCTAAGTATACATTATTTTTATTTATTTATTTTGTATTCGACAAAAGGACCGTCAACTCACCTGGTTGATCAAAAGTTCGAAAAGTCGATCGACTATTACTCGTTAATTTGTAAAGTCTCTACAATCTCTAAAGTATATAAGCTACTAGCATGATTTTTTCATATCTCATCCAAAGTCAACCGTTTAGCCAGTAGAGGGGCACTTGCCTCAAACAAAACATATCAATCCAAAGCCAAATCCAAAATTAATATTTCGCAAACGGATCCCTAAATAAATAAATAAAATGGTGTTCGCACATCCGCAATTTGTTTTGTTTGATTAACTATCCAACGATATTTTTAAATAAAAACTACGGGTCACTCACGTCTGTTTTGAGTCTGTTTTGTCTGTTTTGTTTTGTCCTTTGAAAAAGACCGCCGAATGCGGTTGAAACTATAGTCGGATATTTCGGCTCAAAACAGACGTGAGTGACCCGTAGTTTTTTATTTAAAAATGTGTGAAAACCACGTTAATTTCCATAGTAATATCCAACGACACCTCACACGATGGCTACATAAGAAATATTAATTTATTCAAGATTTTATATATAAATTACAGCGTTCTAGTACTAATAGTATTTATGTAAAGCCGCGGACAGACAGACATTTCGAAACTATATGGGTTCTTTGCTTACTACGAACCCCAAGAAATCATCCCAGCTATTACATAGATTAGATTGTGTATTCGCTGGAAGAGATAAAATAGTTGCGCTTATTGTGAATTGTTAATAATAAATAAAATAATGTATGGTGAGACGGAATTGGCAGGTGCCGTTTTCTCATCCTGGTGCTCTCACACAGAGGTACTTCATCTTACCTGGTGTGTGAGAGCATCAGCCTATAGCCTAGTTTATTTAAGTCACTAACATTCCATCACAATAGCTAAAATCTGTCAAATTCCATATTGTACAATAATATGTACATTCATAGTCCATCCATATACCCAATCTGTATTTTGTATTATACATTGTAAAAGGGCCTCTCAGTGTTGGTTCCAACCCCACTGATGCCTTTCAAAAGTCCGGGCTTAGACCCGTGTGTACATTTGAATAAAATAAATAAATATTTGTGAACATTACTTTAAAACATATTTTGGCAATCCGGAATTATCTGGATAAACGTGATACAAGTGCAGCGCGTAAAAACGAACTGGGACCAAAACAAATCCTGTGCCAAATCCCAAGTGTTTTCTTGTGAGAAACAGACAGCCCTACCAACTGAGCTGCAAAGCCATCGCAAGAGTGCAAAGAGTACTACTCAGTTCGAGCGAACTAGTGTTTGGTATCCGTATCAATAGTTATAATTTAATTTTGTAAATTTTCGTGATAATCAATAAATTTCCGACTACATTTTTATCTGTAAGATACAATTATTGATTTCTATGTATACCTTATCGATATCGGGTTGATTGTCCTCGTAGCTCAATTAGTAGTATATTTGCCTGCTAAGCTGTAGGTCGTGGGTTCGATCCCCACCCAGGGCAAACATTTGTGTGATGAGCATGGATGTTTGTTCTGTATCTGGATGTTTCTATTTATAATATGTATAAAAAAGGAGTATACCTAATATATGTACCTATTCTATCAGCTATCTAGTACCCATAGTAAAAGCTTTCTTAGTTTGGGCTAAATGGTGTTGTGTGAAACGTTCACCAATATTTATACTTAGTCTGGCCATAAATACTGTTACAGTTAAAAATAAGAAAGATATTACATTTGAATTTGGAATCTGTAATTTTTATACGATTGTTCATTGAATTTCTAATTTTGGCGCCAATACATTGTACAATATTTTGCGATATTAAAATGGAGTGGGGTGATAAAGATAACCGAATCGCTGTGATTGCATTACACAAAGTTGGTATGGAGCCAAATGCAATTTTTAAAACTCTCCATACGCTTGGTATTAGTCAAATGTTTGTGTACCGGGCTATTAATAGGTACAATGAGACCTCCTCTGTTTGTGACAGAAAAAGATCTGGCCGTCCACGTAGTGTTCGTACGAAAAAGGTGGTCAAAGCAGTAAGGGAAAGAATTCGAAGAAATCCTGTCCGAAAGCAAAAGATTTTATCTCGGGAGATGAAGATAGCACCCAGAACCATGTCGCGTATTTTAAAAGATGACTTAGGACTTGCAGCCTATAAGAGACGCACTGGTCATTTTTAGGGTTCCGTACCCAAAGGGTAAAAACGGGACCCTATTACTAAGACTTCGCTGTCTGTCTGTCTGTCTGTCTGTCTGTCTGTCTGTCTCCAGGCTGTATCTCATAAACCGTGATAGCTAGAAAGCTGAAATTTTCACAAATGATGTATTTCCGTTGCCGCTATAACAACAAATACTAAAAATTAAAAAAAAAATATATTAAGGGGGGTCTCCATACAATAAACGTATTTTTTTCGTATTTTTTTGCTCAATATTAAAAACGGTAACAGGTAGACGCTTCAAATTTTGACAGAATACTTACTTGTATATTACCTTTCAAAATAAATAATTAAATAACTATAAAGTAAATATTAAAGGGGGGCTCCCATACAACAAACGTAATTTTTAAGCAATTTTTACTCGATCTTAATTAACAGGTAGAAACTTGAATATTTGTAAGTAAATATTTAGAAATATATTAACTATAAAAATAAATACCTAATCTAATACATAAAAACTCACAAAATGAAAATAATCCGTGCATCTAAACGCGGTGCGAGCGCCGCGCCGCGGTGTGGTGGTGGCGCGAACGCGCGGGTAGCGGGGGAGGTAACATTACGGAGCGAGCCATAACCGCGCGTATTTGCGCGAGCGTCGTCATGCTGCCCGGATGTGTATCGAAAACCTACCTATAAGTTTGCAATTTACTACTTGGAATTTCGTTGATTTCTCGTTATTTTATAAACAGAACTAAACTTTGTAGTATTATAGATGATAGTACGGAACCCTTCGTGCGCGAGTCCGACTCGCACTTGGCCGATTATTTAACTGATAATTTAAAAAAGAATAGGGTGGTAAAATCGAAACAACTACTGAAGCGGTACGCAAAGGGAGGTCACAGAAAAATTTTGTTTACAGATGAGAAAATCTTTACAATTGAGCAACATTTTACCAAAAAAATGACAAAGCTCTAAGAAAGCTTCCGAATTAGTCGACAGAGTGCAACGTGGGCATTATCCGACTTCAGTGATGGTTTGGTGGGGTGTTAGCTATGAAGGAGTGACTGAGCCATATTTTTGTGAAAAAGGTATCAAAACATCGGCACAAGTGTAACAAAATACCATTCTTGAGAAGGTAGTTAAGCCCCTTAACAACACCATGTTCAATAACCAAGTATGGTCCTTCCAACAAGACTCGGCGCCAGGTCATAAAGCTCGGTCCACGCAATCTTGGTTGGAAGTGAACGTTTCGGACTTCATCAGAGCTGAAGACTGGCCGTCGTCTAGTCCTGATCTTAATCCGCTGGATTATGATTTATGGTCAGTTTTAGAGAGTATGGCTTGCTCTAAACGCCATGATAATTTGGAGTCCCTAAAACAATCCATACGATTGGCAGTGAAGAATTTTCCCATGGAAAGAGTGCGTGCTTCTATTGATAACTGGCCTCAACGTTTAAAGGACTGTATTGCAGCCAATGGAGACCACTTCGAATAAGCTTTTATATTTTAAATTGTTTTATATTTATGTATTAAACTAACACACTGTAAAAGTAATAAATATTATTTGCAATAAAAAAATAATTTTTTTCTTCGTGACAATATTTATGGCAAGACTAGGTATTATATAATTGCCTGCTAAATGTAGAAAGTCATCACTTAAATTACTAATCACGGGTGTAATATTTAAATATTTTGTATAGTAGTGATCTATTGACTGGCCTCGTAGCTCAGTTGATAGTATGTCTGCCTTCTAAGCTGTAGGTCGTGGGTTCGATCCCCACTCAGGGCAAACATTTGTGTGATGAGCATGGACGTTTGTTCTGTCTCTGGGTGTTTCTATGTACCAATCTTAAGTATGTATTTACAAAAAAAAAAGTATATATGTATTCCATCAGCCATTTAGATTCCATAGTAAAAGTTCAGCTTAGTTTGGGCTAGATGGTGTTCTTTGAAATGTCCACCAATATTTATTATTAGGGTATAAATCCCAAAACAATGTCTATTTTATGACCACTCCACTACAACTAAGATCAAGTATATAAATTAAAAGAAAAACAAAATACCCGACTGCAGAAAAGCAGTTATTGCAGTTTTACTTACGATTTCGTTAAGCTTGACACGCTCTTGAATAAACGTTTTTAGTGAGAAAGTATGTATGTGTAAAATTGCTGAATATATTTTATTTTTATTTTTGTAGTATGGTAGGTACTGCGTTCCATGACTGATATTGTCGATGTCGGCCAGAAAACTGCCGAATTGAAATGGGATTGGGCGGGCCACGTGGCAAGGATGCATCCTGATCAATGTACCAGGATCATCACAAAGTTGGTTCCTGATGGAAGACGTTGCCCTGGAAGGCCTATAAAACCCTTGCGAGACGATCTTGATGCATTTCAGAAAGATTGGCAGGAGGCAGCGACGGACCGCGATTAATGAAAGGTAATGGGGGAGACCTTTACCCAGGAGTAGGACAGTATAGGTTAATGAAATAATTATAGTTTAAAAAACTGAAACAACCGACTTATCATAGATGCCATCGTCAGAACTGGACCAAATTGAAATGGGACTACACTGGAAGCACCAGCTTTCAAATAAAAAAAGAATCATCATAATCGGTTCACCCAGTCTAAAGTTATGAGGTAACAAACATTTAAAAAAAACTAAAAAAAATACAGTCAAATTGATAACCTCCTTCTTTTTGGAAGTAGGTTGAAAAATAGAATAGATCTACACGTGGTTGGCCTTTTTATGACCAAATAAAAATAAATCATCCTTATTGCTTCTTCAACTTAAAAGTCATGCGTATTATAAAAGCGTAAGTTTTTGAGATTTCGATGGATGGAACCATTTATTGATTATATGGATTGGAACCCTTCTCACAATGAAAAGATGGCCCGCGCACAGCAGTGGGACAGTTTGTATAAACAGGGCTTATAAAAAAAAAAAAACATTTATTAAATCATAATCAAATATTTCGATGGGGATATTATTGAGATTGATGCTTAACTTACCAACAGCTAAGATGCATATGATTATTACACCGATGACACCACTGTCCATGGAGTAGGAGAATAAATAAATTAACTCGATAATTGCGAAGATGACTATGAAGATCACGGAATAAATCATGTACGCCTTCAGGCAGCCCGGCTTATTCTGGAATAAGAACACAATTTATTATAGAAATCATAAATTATAACACTGGTACTTTTAAAGTACATATAGATAATCGGGTGTTTTTGAAATTACACCAAGAAGCAGACTTTCACTGGCGTATAGGCGATAACCTAATATCTATAATCCAAATTGTGAAATAAACATAGACACAGATCACAGACATATTTTTATTTGCGACAAAAACAACCACAACGTATGCTTATATGTTGTGGTTGTCCTGACAAAAACCGGACATTTCAAAAAAAGCCCTGACATTTTAGTCGCAAAATGAAATAACGAATTACACGCATAATGAAGCTTGAGCAAATTTACGCGGGTAAGTTTTAGTTAGTTTAGTTTAGTAAGTTTTGTTTGTAAAGATTGAAGGAAGATCTAATACATTTCTGTTTTATTTTAGTAAGTGAACGTGAAATAAAATAAAAAAAACTTTCCCACCGACATCAGAAAGCCGGATTAAGTCCGGACAGAAGCCCAAAATCCCGGACATGTCTGGACAAATCCGGACGAATGGGAAAACCTGAGACACAATAAAATTTTAAGACATAGACAGAAATGTATTGTGACAAAAAACATACAACACAAACCCCCCCCGAAATCCTGGCCATTATAAAAATTCTTCCAGGCTTCAATAATTTTATAAAATGCTTCTAAAATTTTCGCGCTCGCTTCGCTCGCGCATGTTTGTTTCATATTGATCTTTATTTGTATTGATCATTAATGTGCCGTGAACTTTCTAATACGAGCAAATAATTCACTAAAAATAGCCACAAACCAAAAATTTTCGCGTTCTTGTAGGTATGTTTGTAATTTTCTATAAAATCATATATTTATATTTAGGATTATTAAATTGGCAATCAATGCATTCAAATGGTTGTATTTATAATTTTTGATAGCGTTAAATCGCTCTTTACCAGACGGGTATTTCCTTTTAACACAGTTACTTGTTTGATTCATCTGGTCTACGAAAATCTAGGACTCGCTAACACGATAAATGAATCAAATAACTTCCATGATTTAATATTAAAAACCTTAAAAATAATCTTTTATTTTGACATGGAAGTACTGTGGGTTCATTAATACGAGATATACACCATATTACTATAAAAACACCACTAAAATTTTCGCGCTCGCACATTTATTACTATTTTGACATAGAAGTACTGTGAGTTCACAAATACGAAAATTTTGCATATTACACTAAAAAAATTCGCGCTCGCTTCGCTCGCGCATTCATATTATGTTGACATGGAAGTACTATGAATTCACTAATACGAGAAATAAAGCATATTACTATAAAACACCACTAAAATTTTCGCGCTCGCTTCGCTCGCGCTTTATTACAATTTTAACAGAGAAGTACCGTGGGTTCACTAATACGAGAAACAAAGCATATTACTATAAAAGCACTGCTAAAATTTTCGCGCTCGCTTCGCTCGTGCATACTTATTACCTATTTTTGTTTATATTTAGGTCATGCAAGCGCTGAGTGCTCGTTAAAACGAAAAAAATATTTTTTTTTACTACCCAAACATAATAGCACATTTTGCTATGACAAACTTGGTATTCATTTGGGACATTACAGTGCTGATTTTTTTTACGCTCGCACATTATACGTAAAATATGGGACAACATGGCCGCAGACTCTGTCCCCTCCCCGCTATGAGAAGGCTATATAAGCTATGCCCATGTCCATTGCTGAACCCCCCCCCGAAATTAATTCCTGGCTACGGCCCTGCCTACAATCTTGGAATTTTCAAGGCTAGAGTGAATAGATATCTTCTAGGTCGACGAGCTCCATCCTCTGCCATACCATCGCTTAACATCAGGCGAGTTGGTGGTCAATCGTAGATCAATCTTGTATAAAAAAATATTTGTTGTAACAGACACGAACATCTGATGCAGTAGATCTAGGTATCTTAGTTAAAATTGGAACACAAATCCAAGCCTTCAAAATTCCGCTTATTTACGCTGCTTATATTAAACTCAGAAGTATTTCGCAGCCCTCTTTTCCAAACATTGAATGAAACATGAACAATTGATGAAACAACAAGTTTTCAACCACGCGTTCATCGTACTTCGACGCACAAAAACAAAACAGCGAAACATCCAAGCTCAATTATTACAGACGCTTAAGTCACCGTGGCCGAAATCGGCTAGGATGACATCATCATCATCACCATCATCACTTCGACGCATCGGGAATGGTCTTCTTAACTAGCTTAATTCCATTGTAAAATATACTAACCTTGTACAATCCCACGAGCAAAACAATGGCAAATGCCATTGCGAACTGCACAAAGATAAGCAAAATGATCGACATGATCCTAGCTGCCACGGCAGCACCTTTGATGAACATGTCAAATACTATACTATCGCTAGGTGCATTAATCGTCTCTGTAGCGTCGACTATCGTTATTATGGTCAAAACGGTCAATATGAGGCACGCCACCTAGAAATAATTGCAAACATTTTAAAATAAACGAATCCTATTGTATAACTTAAAAATTATTACAGTTAAAATGCATAAATTAGATTATGAAAGGCACGGACCACGGAGTCTGTGGAGATTAATTTTGTTAAATAAAAAAAACCGGACAAGTGCGAGTCAGACTCGCCCTCCGAGGGTTCCGTACAAACTAGTAGATAAAAGGGGGATATATATTTTTTTATATTTTCCTTCATAAATCGAAAAATATACATCGTGAAAATAATTAAAAACCTTTTTAACTTGTGCTAATGAAGCTCTTTCATCTATGATATCCCACATGATACGGTTAATTAGTTCCATCTAGTTCCATAGTACAAGCTTTGCTTAGTGTGTGTGAAATGTCCAAAAATTATTTTTGATTTTTTATAATTCATTAATTTACTTTAAAATCTGGACCCTCGTTCCTTGCATATAAGGGATCCGTTTCTCTTTTTGAGGTACGGAATCCTAAAAACGAATAAGTAAACAAATAACTTTGTATCGTTGCCCTACATGTTGCGACTGAAGATGAGTCGGGCAAATACCTTGCTTGCCACGTAGAACTTGGAAACCTATCTACGTATAATAGATAATTGGATCTAATAGGTTAGTGTAATACTCACCAAGTTGAAGTATCCTACAATGAAACATCCTGTCTTGAGTTTTATGTACCCGCAGCACTTGTCGAACACCAGAGACGGCATTCTGGATCTGTCAAAAAAATATTGACATCAGAAATAGCAACCTACGAGTATAAGTATAACTAAATCGAAGCGATAATAAATATACGAGTTTGCTTCACCGTTATCTCATGCAAGCCGGTTTCGCTTCGCTAAAATTCGCTTTCCTATAGAATTCATTTATTTCTATTATGAATACCACCTCTTAGACAAGTGACAAGCGTTTCTATTTCTACAAACGCTTACGCTTCGAAATGCAAAGAAAACGTGACGTGCCGACGTGACGCATGACATTTCGTAAGATAATGTCAATCCCCTATAAGATTTAGCAAAACAAGTCTGTGTCCCATACATTTACTTTTCTATTCTACTGGTGTTCATGTAATTAGAATGCCACTTGACTAACCCCTCAAGTATGCTTGGGATGGCTACTCTTGCTTTGATGCAGAGCTTGTTTGGAGATGAAATTCGCATCCATATCCAACTCCACTTGAGTTTTAATTGCAAGTCATTTTCATGGCGATATTGTACCAAAATATTTCTATAATTTCACAATGCAGCGGTTTAAGAAGACTTGGAGTTGGCGTGTTACTTGCTTTTTCGTCTTTCATGTTTTACACCCTTACAGCAGTGCGCTTTTAAAGTTGCTGTTAAAAAATCTTAATTTAAAACAGCGAATAATATAATCCGATAGGAAAATGTGACAGATTTTGAGTTCCATTAAATCCCTAAAACTTTGATAAAGCATGGACTACCCATCTTGGCTATCTAAACAATGGAGCGTTTTGCGAAACTCATGAGATAGATCTGACAATAGCTGTTGATCATTAGATTTTTTGTTAGATGGAACTCTAAGACATTCGTGTCTCACTTGATACCTACTTGTCGTACTATAGCAACTATTTTCTAAATGTTTTCAAAATAAGGTCGCTTCTTAGTATGTATAACGTGTTAAGTCAGAAAAATAATAAAAAACCGGACAAGTGCGAGTTAGACTCATCCACCGAGGGTTCCGTAAAAATTAGTAGATAAAAGGGGGAAATCATTTTTTTTCATATATTCTTCATAAACCTAAAAATATGCATCGTAAAAATATTTAAAAACCTGTTTTAGTTTATGCTATTGAAGCTCTTTATACCCCACATGATAAAGTTAATTCACATTAAAATTTGGCCCCTCATTACTTGCATATGACACTATTTTTTTGTGATTAAATTAAAAATGTCTAGATTTCTGATTTTTCCGTTTAAGTGCACTCTAACACAATGCTTCTTGCCAAATTTCAAAGTTCTAGGTAAACGGGAAGTACCCCATATAGGTTTTGATTCCCTTGTGAGTGTCGAAATGTGCGTTTTTTACGACATATTCGGCTGTAACTTTTTTTTTACGAAAACTGAGAAATTTTATTTTTCTTTCTGTTTTTGTGTAGTACTACACAAAAACACACTTTTTTCTATCCTTGAATTAATAAATAAATATTTTGGTGGACATTTCACAAAACACAATCTAGCTACTAGCCCAAACTAAGCAAAGCTTGTGCTATGGGAACTAGATGGCTGATAGTCAGTCCGGGCGGGGCTTCATTTGTAGTCCGGGTTTTGGGCCGCCCGCGATTCACGCACTTAATAAGGTTTAGTTTTCATAACAAAGTATATTATTAATTTGTTTTATTTTAAGATTACAAAAATTCTAACTGATTAATAAAACAATTTGTAACAAACTGTAATAAGGTTCTGTTTTGTTAGGTACATTTAAAAAGATGATAAAAGAGTACTCAATTTAATTTTAAGGTCTGAAAAAAGGTGATTTACATTGACATTTTCAACTGTTTTTATTATACTGACTATGTTTAAAAAAACTGTTCAAATGTCCGGGTTCTGGGCTCTAAAATCCGGGGCTTTCACGCGTCTTGCCAAATTTTAGAGATGGCAACCCTACGTAAAATGCGTAGCGCAATTTCGGTTCGCCAAAATTCTGCTGGAGCGGCAGACGGATGTATTTTTTACCCAACTGCGTAAGAAGAAGGGTTATGTTTGTATGTATGTATATTTCTATAATTATGATCGCCTATAGCCTAAACGGCTTGACCGATTTTGATGTGCGAGGTGTCGTTAGATTCGTCTTCACTTCCAGAATAGGCTATATTTTTTTTAATAATAATAATACATCTCTTGCAAAAATAAAAGATGCGCTGTTTTCGTAACCTCCAACGAACTGTTTCGTAATAAACAAGTGATTTTACTAGAATTATTTAAAAAAATGCGCATTTATAATCTTACATCGATTTTACGCATACTTTCTCACAAAAACGCACACTCATCAACGTATCAAGCGTAACAAAATCGTAAATTTGACTCCACAAACTGCTTTTCTGCAGTCGGTTATTTTATTTTTCTTTTAACCTAGATACTTGTTCTGATATTCAAAGGTTGTACGGCGTATTTGTGTAGTGCGTGCAAAGGATCCATAACAAATATTGTGTATTTACAAAAGATAAGTCAGAAAAACGACGAACGTAATTCGGTTGTATACCTACTTTATAAATAAAGCGCGCGAGCCGGCGCGGCGTACAACTCATTTTGCGGCGTCATGTGGCATACCGGACCTATGTATGACTTTTGTGTGAAACCAAATGTGCAGACTATGGCCTAACCCTTGAGAAGATAGCCCGTTCCCAGCAGTGGGACAGTTTGTACAAACAGGGCTGATAAAAAAAAAAATGTGCAGCTTTAAATACGGGACTTTTGTATGAATGATAGAAAGTAAAGTAAAGTTTATTTCCTCGTAACGATATAACACAATCTTTTTTCAGTGGGCCCCAAACTCGGCAAATCCGGTATCTTGGGAGCCTTGTGGCAGAAGTACCTAATGACTAATTCTTACGCGCTGGAGATATTAAAAACCTGTCTATGCATTACAATAATTATGGCTAAGAGACTTGGCAAATTAATCATAAAACTAAACAATATTAATACAAAAAGAATAAATACAATTATTGAAATTAAGTTGTTTGGTGCTTTGAAGCAAGTAAACTATGCATAACTAGTGTAGCGTAAATTACGGGACTTTTGTATGAAACCGAATGTGCAGCGTAAATTGCGGGACTCTTGTATGAAACCGAATTTGCAGCGTAAATTTCACGATGCATTTTGCGTGATTCTTAACTCGTGAAAATTACGATAATTTAGCCTCAGCCTAAAGGAGTTTGTAGCGGTCACACTGGCATAGCATTCCTCAATACCATGACATGACACAAGTTTTCAGTTATATGGCCTTACCGAAACACGTTACATAACTTTGATCAACGTCTCAAATTCTTTGTCTTCTTTCCGCAAGTGTAAAAAACACAAAATACTTACTGACCCATTTTGATAAAATTTCTATAGGACCACCTCTGAAGTATGACTTACCAAGCAAATAATCATCAAAATCATTTCATAATTGGCGAAGTAATCACTACAAACAAAGCAAACATACAAACAATATACAGTCGAATTGAGAATCTTTTTGGAAGTCTGTTAAAAATAAAAAAAATTATATAAACTTCAGAATAACTTTTGAAGACAGACGTTTGAAATAACATACCTATTTTAAAAAAAAAAATTAAAAATATAATTTTCCGTTTAGAAAACAATTTTCATAGATTTGTGTCTCTCAAGTTATCAGTACCATCTATCGGCAATTTTATATATATTTATCAATTAGGTCTGTATGTTTGTTCACCGATTACTCAGCCAATTGTACATTGATAATGATGATTATTTTTGTATTCGGTAGATCATACTTCAGAGGGTGGTCACATATAAATTTTACCAAAATCGATGCAGTACTTTGGTTTGTATAACAAAATAACTGGTAAAATATCATCCAAACAACTGTAAAAAAGTGAATAGCAAGTCGCGTATGTACGCACGCATATACGCGACTTGCTATTCACTTTTCTACAGGCGTTATACATATTGCGTATTTTGAAGTTTGTTTTTTTCAGTTTTTTTTAAACTATAATTATATAAGCCATCACTGTAACTAACGGAATATGGATTATTTATGAAAAACTTGTTTGTGCAGCAGGCTTGCATTTGTCTTGTTGTGAGTCCATCATATTATTATGGTATTACATGCTCCTTATGACCAGTAGAAAGTATACTTGAAGCACTGAAAACAGATAATAAAAATTTATTGGTACAAATGACAATATGTATGATCAACGGTAATTTAAGTACCATTATCGATTACGATAATTAACTGTAGTTAAAAAAACTGGAAAAGCGACTCTAAATACGCAATTTTATTTTCAAAAACTAACTAGGTACTTACTGAACATATTATTTTTATTAAATTTCTATGGGACCAGTCTGAAAGTACATATATCCTTTCAAACAAAAAAAGAAACGTTTATAAATGATGAAGTTGTGCGATAACAAACTTCCCATTTATAATTTTTTTCACGTGATAACGTCTTATAAATCGATGAACGCCGGCTGCACGCACGAAAAATCATGACTCATTGTCACGTTCCGCCTGAGCCGAACGTGCAAGCGAGAACGCGGAACAAGCGATAGAGAGGCATGATCGGCCTAAGCGTTCGGCTTGTGACGCATCGTTATCACGTAAAGTTATCGTCCGTAAACCGACTTTACAAGCAACCTTTTGTTTTTCATGTTCCAGCCTAACTTTCATTTAAATTTAAATCTTTATTTTTTTTTTGTTTCAAAGGATATACTTTCAGATTGCTCCCATAGAAATTTAATAAAAATCAGTTCAGTAGATAGGTTTCTTAAACAAAATTGCGCATTTTGAAGTCGGGTTTTTCAGTTTTTTAAACTACTTATATTTTAACTATAATTATTTTGATGCAGTTTCCGGCAGCCTAGTCGGGAGACCGTCTGACTTGCGATCCGCAGGCTCTGGGTTCGAATCCCGCGGCATGCACCTCTGTCTTTTCGAAGTTAAGTGCATATTGTTGATTGCCGCCAACTTCAAACGGTGAAGGAAAACATCGTGAGGAAACCTACATGTCTAAGAATTCTTAATATTCTTGAAGATGTGTGAAGTCTACTAACCCGCACTTAGCCAGTGTGGTAGACTATGGCCTTACCCTTCTCACAATGAGAAAATGGCCCGTGCCCAGCAACGGGACAGCTTGTACAAACAGGGCTGATAAAAAAAACTCACTAATAAATAAAATGAACTGGTGGTTTCATAAATCTTGGCGTATCTTTTGAAGATAGTTTTTAAGTTCTTTACATTTCGAATAGTTTAACAGAATGACAGCTATTAATATTGTAATAAGTAACTGATTTTATATTATTTGCTATCAATTATTATTAATATTATAATTAATGAGAATAGATAGGGGAGGTGTGGGCAAACTATGCCTTGGGTACAGAAGGAAAAAAATATTGGTGACTTTAAATATTCGGAGTCTACAATCCAAGACCTAAAATAACTATAGACCTTTAGACCTATTTTGGTCTAAACATTTTGTATTTTTCTAATCATTAACTTCCTGACTAATGATGAAAAAGCGAATGTAACTCTGTCTGTTTGTTACATTTTTAAGACTAAACGTCTGATTGTTGTGAAATTTTATACAGAGATGTCTGTAGAGCTGGAGACGGACATAGGCTATGTTTCATCACCATTTTTCATAACTACGCGAGTGAAACCACGCGGCGCAGCTTGTCCTTACTTCCTTCCTTCTAACATAATAATTATAATTTAAAAAACTGAAAAAAACGACAAATTACATATTTTGAATATGCAATTTATTTACTTAGCGATGACATTTTTCCAGTTATTTTGTTATAAAATCCAAGGTACTAAACCGATTTTGATAACATTTATATGGAACTACCTCTGTAGTATGGTCTATCAAATAAAAAAAGAATCATCAATGTCAATTGGTGAAGTAATCGCTGAACAAACATATGAATAATTTTTCTATTAGAAAACCGACTTCAAACGCAACTTGAGTTTTATTGAATATCGATAAAACATTGATCTATCTATATTGGTTTTATATGACGTTCGATAAATGGAAAAAATTTGCTATAATACATATTTATATACTTACATCAATTAACTTAAATCAGTCAAGTCTATACAATAAATACAATACAAAAAACCTCTAAACAAAGTCAAAAAGGAAAATCCATCATTCGTCAACAAATTCTTCGCGGTCCCCCCTTCCCCGTTCAAACGTACCCATCAAGCTAGCGGTGTTTCCCCTCTGGATGGCCAGGGAGATATTTTGTATTAGAAAATAGCTAGCCCGAGGGTCACCACCTCTTTCTTTCACACGCTGCCCCAGTTCAGTGACAAACTTTTTTGCCTCTGAGCACCAAGGACCCGTTGTTTCCACCGCAACAGGGGCTTATATGTACCTCGATATCGGGTTTATTGGCCTCGTAGCTCAATTGGTATTATGTCTGCCTGCTAAGCTGTACTAGGTCGTAGTTTCGTAGTTATATTTATCTTATTCTATCTGTCTTGTTTGACAAATGTCCTCAATGCCTTCACGAACCTTATTCTATCATCCCCATTTTACCTAACAAGAAAGAGTTAGCAAACTATCATCTATTTTTCATACCAAAATTTTTCATTTGAATGCCAAAAATCCGTACATTTTAAATTCGATTCACATTCTTAATGCATACCTACTGCACCAGGGTATATAGAACTTTCTGCCGACTTCACTATGTCTTGAAAATCTCAATCTTTGAATTGAAATCAAACACCTAAGATTATTTTAAGTGGTTTAATATTCCTTATCAAACATCAAAATAGCATTAATGCATTATCAATAAACATGGATCTTACTGGAAAAACGTTACTTAAACAATGCTCAACATATTTTGTCAACTTCTCGCTGGCACGTGATGACACTTGCGTCAAGAAGACAGAGAATTTGAGAATTTGATCAAAGTTAAGTAACGTTTTTCGGTAAGGCTTGTACGGCCTTATAAACAAGTACAAGTTTATAAAACTTAAAAAACTCCGACAAAAAAGCTGAACCGATTTTTATGAAATAACTAAGAACACTCTCGATAAAAACCTTTTTGAAATAAAATAAAACTAGATAAAAATCGGTCCATCCGTTTGAGAGCTACGATGGCACAGACAAACACACAGATATACAGACACACACGTCAAACTTATAAGCGTCCTCTTTTTGGGTCGGGGGTTAAAAAGTGTACAAAATACGTAAATTATAAACAACCTCTTGTATGCTAGTTTAAAAAAAATGTTAACTTTATTAAAAAATTAAATGTAGTATTAGCTTATAAAAGGCACGGGCCCTGGAGTCTGTGGAGATCATTTTTCAAATAGTAAAATATATTATATATATATATAAAGTTTTAGTTAATGAGGATTTGAGTAAATTTAAAAATAGATAAAAACAGATACTTTATATTATTTTAATGTAAGTACATTATAATATGTCACTTATGTATTTGAGCCTTATAAAATAAACATTACGTCCAGCATTGGACTGGACATACATGGCCAGGGGTGCTGCCGCACCCCCTATGGCTGATCCCCTGGCTACTTACACTCATTATAGCTTTTATACGTAACGTCAGTATACATATATAATATTCGGTTACCTATCTATTATCCGAAATACATTTGTTTGAATCTTACTTGCCCGAATTATTTCATAGCCTGATTCCAAATGTTGTTAGCAATCTGTTTCATTTGCTCGACTATCAGTTATTAGGTTAGGTTTGTTAAGTTTCTGTTATGTTATATTCAGAAACCTTCTCATTTACAAAGATTCGGTTAACAAATATATCAATTTATATTTTAGGTTCGTTTGGTTTCTTTTTATTTTACACATAAACATTGGTATTATTAAGATTCGGTTATCAGACGAGTTGTCAAATGAGCTTTCGGGACTTTGATAAAGTGTCTTTTGAACAAAATGGATTTCACTTTCGTGGAAATGATATTCGGTATTTCATAATTCGAATTATAGATAGATAACCATAATATTCATACAATAATAGTTCATGGGGGTTTTGGCGGGAATGTCTTAGTAACATGTTGTTGCTTTGTTTATTTTCCTAAACTTGTGTTATTTTGAACATTAATGCTATAAAAATGGTGGTGTTTCATTCATTAAGTGTTCGATCAAGTGCGTGAGTGTGGGCAAGTGAAATAAGCAGTGAAACGTGTGATTTTACGTTGTCGGCAAAACTCCATAGAAGCTTCTAGTAAAGTCGCTATCACTTTACTAAGGCACGACTTAAATTTGAAAATTACTTTTTACGTGACTTAGAATGTGACTAGAACACTATATAACTTGTATTATTCAAGAAACTTAAAAATATTTCAATACTTGACACTGGCAAATCGCTAATCGCGGGGTCCAATACAAAAAGGAAGAAGAAGAAGTTCATATAAGAACAATGCTCTCTCGCCACCTCCCATGTGCATCAGAAGACAATTAAGGACTTATTTAAATGACCGAGTACATTAAATCAGGGTCACAAGGTGGGTTCTTCATGTGGTAGTACATGCTCCTTATTACCAGCAAGAAGTAGATTTGCAGCGCTGGAAACGAAATAAACAAGTAATGTTATTCAAGTTTTTTTTATTTTATTCGTAAATAGGCTTGCGCTTGACCGTCAACTCACATGGTGTTAAACGAGAGTTACGGTCTACGATTGAGCGCGCTTGCCTAGAAGAAACCTATTCACTCGCGAATTGAAGACACCTAGATTAGGTATGTCCAGTCGGAAAGACCCATTCAGGAAGCGCATTCCACAGTTTGGCAGTACGCACAATGAAAGTGGAGCCAAGCGTTTCATACGTGTTTTCGGAATATCAACCATGAAACGATGTCGCTTTTTCGTGCTTCTTGCAGTCCGATAGAAAAATGGGCATGGGGGAATGAGATCATGCAAAGCAGACGCACACTTCCGAAATGTATGCGATAAAAAACCGATAAACTAGCAACTTTGCGACGATGCTCCACTTTGAAGTTTAGTCTTTGAAGTATAAGCTTAGAAAACTCAAAAACCCTCGACAGAAAAACCGGCTGAATCTATTTTGAATAGCTAAGAACACGCTCGATGAAATCCTCTTTCTAACAAAAAAAAAAACCGGACCGAAGTGCGAGTCAGACTCGCCTACCGAGGGTTCCGTACAAACTAGTAGATAAAAGGGGGACATCGTATTTTTTCATATTTTTCTTCTTATACCGGAAAATATACATGGTAAAAGTATTTAAAAACCTGTTTAAACTTATGCTAATAAAGCTCTTTCATATAATATCCCACATGATAGGTACGGTTAAAGAACTTTAAAATTTGGACCCTCATTCCTTGCGTAAAGACACTATTTTTTTGTGTAAATTAAAAATGTCCAGTTTTCGGATTTTGTCCTATATGTGTACTCTAACACAATGCTTCTTGCCAAATTTCATAGTTCTAGGTCAACGGGAAGTACCCCATAGGTTTTGATTCCCTTGTTAGTGTCGAAATGTGCATTTTTTACGACATATTCGGCTGTAACTTTTTTATGAAAACTGAGAAAATTGATTTTTCTTTCTTCAGCAAGATACTATGGATTTGCGTATATGGTTTTAATTTCAACGCGATAGCTTTACGCGTTCCCGAGATGAGATAAAGGTCTTGACACCCGGACAGACGGACAACAAAGTGAATTAAAGTGATCCTATAAGAGTTCCGTTTTTTCCTATTGAGGTACGGAACCATAACGAATGGATCTATATGTGGTTAGCCTTTTTATGACTAAATAAAAATAAATCATGCATATTCCCTATTGCTTCTTCAACTTAAAAGTCTGTGTATTATAAAAGCGTACGTTTTTGAGATTTCGATATAGATGGAACCATTTATTAAATCAAAATCAAATATTTCAATGGGGATATTATTGAGATTGATGCTTAACTTACCAATAGCTAAGATGCATATGATTATTACACCGATGACACCACTGTCCATGGCGAAGGAGAATAAAAAAAATAACTCGATAATTGCAAAGATGACTATGAACATCACGGAATAAATCATGTACGCCTTCAGGCAGCCCGGCTTATTCTGGAAATAAGAACACAATTTATTATAGAAATCATAAATTATTACACTGGTACTTTTAAAGTATAGAATCTATATCTATATATATATCTATACTATAGATAATTGGATGTTTATGAAATTACACCAAGAAGCAGACTTTCACTGGCGTGCGATATCCTAATATAATCCAATTTGTGAAATAAACATAGATCACAGACATTTTTATTTGTGACAAAAACAACCACAACATAAGCTTATAAGTTGTGGTTGTCCTGACAAAAACCGGACATTTAAAAAAAAGCCCGGACATTTTAGTCGCAAAATGAAATAGCGAATTGCACGCATGAAGCTTGAGCAAATTTGCGCGGGTAAGTTTTAGTTCGCTGCTTTAATTAAAATGAGACTGATTTGTTTTTTTTTTTGTAATAAAGATTGAAGGAAAGTATAAGTAATACATTTTTATTTTATTTTGTAAGTGTAAGTGAATGTGAAAGAAAATAAAACCTTTTTTTTAAACCAGCGACATCAAAAAGTCGGCTAAAGTCCGGACAGCAAATAAAGATATGACTTATGACTTACAGAAATCCAAAAGTCTGGACATGTCCAGACAAATCCGGATGAATGGTAACCCTACATACCTTAGACATAAATTTTAAGCGTTTGTATAAGCGTATCGTACTCTCAACTTAAGTATATACCCAGGGTATATACCCTGGGAATCTGTCGTACTCTCATCCTGGGTATATACCCAAGGTATATATATACCCATGGTATATACCCAGGATGAGAGTACGACAGATACGTCACGTCCGATGGAACTGCTATCTGCGTCTCCATTAATAACAGGAGTGAAAGTTTGTCAATCTAGAGATGTTGGTGGTGCTAAGATTAAGATATATTTAAATAAAAATAATTATTAAGATTTGATTAAGATAGATATTATACTGACGGCCGATGGGGCTGAAAAGTTCTCGAATGGAGACCACGAACCGGCAAGCGTAGCGTAGGAAGACCAGCCACAAGGTGGACAGAAGATATCATACAAGTGGCAGGAAGACGCTGGATGCAAGCCACTGCCAACCGGTTTTTCAGGAAATCCATGGGGGGCGGCCTATGTCCAGCAATGGACTTCTTAATGATGATGATGAAGATTGATATTTGGGCCTACAGAAAGGACTGAGAAATTCTTCTGTATTAAGTGTACTTTAGATATATATAAGTGCTCGTACGTATGTATTTATGGCGTATAATAAAATGTTATTAAAATTTGTTGTTGTAACAGACACGAACATCTGATGCAGTAGATCTAGGTATCTTAGTTAAAATCGGAACACAAATCCAAGCCTCCAAATTCCGCTTATTTACGACGTTTATAATATGCTCAGAAGTATTTCGCAGTGCCTCTTTTCCAAACATTACATCGGATGAAACAACAAGCTTTTTAACCACGCGTGCATCGTACTTCGACGCGTCGGGATAGGCCTTCTTAACTAGCGTGATTCCATTGTAAAATATACTAACCTTGTACAATCCCACGAGCAAAACAATGGCAAATGCCATTGCGAACTGCACAAAGATAAGCAAAATGATCGACACGATCCTAGCTACCACGACAGCTCCTTTGATGACCAGGTGAAATACTATACTTTCGCTAGGTTCATTAATCGTCTCTGTAGCGTGGACTATCGTTATTATGGTCAAAACGGTCAATATGAGGCACGCCACCTAGAAATAATTGCAAACATTATAAAATAAACGAATCCTCTTGCATAACTTAAAAAAATATTACAGTTTAAAATGCATAAATTAGTTTATGAAAGGCACGGACCACATGCACATGCATGCACGGATACATGTTGCGACTGAAGACGAGTCGGGCAAATACCTTGCTTGCCACGCAGAACTTGGAAACCTATCTACAAATAGAATAAGTTAGTTTTAAGTTTTTACTATAAAAAGTAATCTGTATTCAGTTAGAAAATAAATATTCTACGTATAATACATAATTGGATCTAATAGTTCAGTGTAATACTCACCAAGTTGAAGTATCCTACAATGAAACATCCCGTCTTGAGTTTGATGTACCCGCAGCACTTGTCGAACACCAGAGACGGCATTCTGGATCTGTCAAAAAAATATTTAAACGTTATTAAATATACGAGTTTGCTTCACCGTTCTCTCATGTACAGCCGGTTTTGCTTCGCTAAAATTCGCTTTCCTATAGAATTCATTTCTGTTCTATTAAGAACACCACCAGAACGCTTAGATAAGTGACAAGTGTTTCTATTTCTACAAACGCTTACGCTTCAAAATGCTAAGAAAATGTGACGTGCCGCATGACATTTCGTTAGCTAATGTCAATCCCATACTAAAGATTTGTCAAAACAAGTCTGTGTCCCATACATTTACTTTTCTATTCTACTGGCGTTCATGTAATTAGAATGCTTGTCTAACCTCTCAAGTATGCTTGGGATGGCTACTCTTGCGTTGATGCAGAGTTTGTTTGGATATGAAATTCGCATCCATATCCAACTCTACTTGAGTTTTAATTGCAAGTCGTTTTCATGGCGATATTGTACTTACCAAAAGATTTCCATTTCACAACGCAGCGGTTTAAGAAGACTTGGAGTTCGTGTGTTACTTGCTTTTATTTAGAATGTATGTAATGTGTTATGTTTGCGCTTACCCGCCAACTCTCCTGATGTTATGCGACGTTGCAGTCTACGATGAAGCGCGAAAACAATCGATTGTGAGATTGTGTTTGATTAAATTTTTCTTAATAATTGGAATTTTTACACGTAGTTATATTAGCGTGTCTATGAGTGAAAAAAATCGGGCAAGTGCGAGCGAAACTCGTCCAACGATGGTTCCGTACAAACTAATAGATAAAAGAGGGAAATAATATATGTTTTTATATTTTTCTTCATATATATAGAAAAATATACATCGTAAAAATATTTAAAAACCTGTTTTAGCTTGTGCTAACTCTCAGACATGTAGGTTTCCTCACGATGTTTTCCTTCACCGTTTTGAAGTTGGCGGCAATCAACAATACGCACATAACTACGAAAAGACAGAGGTGGGTGCGTGCCGTGGGATTTGAACCCAGCACCTGTGGATCGCAAGTCAGACGGTCTCCCGACTAGGCTGCCGGAAACTTCAGTTGCTTATCCATTAAGTTATATTAACATAATATGCAATCACACAAATCTAAGCTAACCTTAGCTTAGTTTGGGCTGGATGGTGTTGTGTGACGTCATGTCCACCCATATTTGGTTTCTTACTTGTGGTCCACCTAAGTGGTTCACATAGTTTATTATATTTATTTAAACGTTTGCTCTGGGTGGGGCTCGAACCGCAGGCAGGATGGACAGGCCAGGCAGGACTATTATTTTTTCGGTTTGCTCCTGATAAGTTCCCGCTGCGCCCCTAGTGCTCGATTCCAACACATCCTACGAGTACATGGCAGTATCATCAAAAACGTCTGTTAAATTAGACAAAAGACAAAACATCGCGCTCGTTCTCGTCATCGTTTTTCACCAATTCATACTTAAACGCAATTTATATTATTGCTACCTTCCTTATTCAAAACTCTACCATTCCAAGTACTTAAAATTAAATAAATTTACAGTTTACTGAAACTTTACAGGGTGTTATTTTATTATAGAAGTTTGAACACCAAAGTGGCCCAAAAATTTAATCTTACGCATCAGGGTGGGCAACGCATTTGCACTAGTGAACTTGCGTTTGAGCTCTAGTGATTTTAGTGAGTGAGACAGTGGGTGGTTTTAATAGGCGAAGGGTCCACTTAAATAGCTCGTCTGCTTGTTTGCCCACGTCAGTTCTAGTTCTTTAAAAATAGATTTTTCTTCCAAAATATTAGATAATTGGTCCACCAACACCAAAATCCTTGTGCTTTATTTTATCACCCTGAATGAAATATAAAGTAGGCCTATACATAGCTAGGGTACTTATAACAAGGTCATAGGCAGGGGTTGGACCCCTGCCCTTCCTTGCCTGCCCTGACCTTCGGGACCCCCCCCCCCCCCCACTCACACAAAACAAGGGCGCAGTTATAGAAGCTCGCCAATAACCTTGAATACACATACACGCTCTTGATCTTGTCGTTCGGAAGTTTGGCAACGTTTTTTTTTTGAGGGCACACATGAAAATTTCACTCAAACTCAGGTACAGTAGGTATATTTACTAGATATTGAGCTGAAAAATTAGTGTTTCATAGCTTAAAAATTGATAAAATTCCAGTTATGTTAACTTTAGGATTTAATAGCTAAATGCAAAAAAAAAACAATAAGTAAACAAAATTGATGTTTTTAATTTTATGAGATTTTATTCACTTTGTAATACTTATTACATAGTTTTCTTAAACGGACAAATTCGTTTTATTTAACAAAACATGAAATGACATAAATACTTACGATGCTTATACCGGAAAATTCGCAAAAAACACGCCACTGACTGTTTACTCAAAATCTGGACTTAATCAACATAATTACACTAGAAAAAAATATGATATTTATCATATAATAAAACTGACAAAGAAAAAATAACATCTAGATTTAGCACGTAGTATAACCAAGCGGTTCCTAAATTGCGAATTTAGTACGCACGGCAACACGTACGTTTGTTGGGGCTATATATACACAATAGATATTATATATTATGGTAGCCAGTGTGACCAGATTTAAATTGAATTATGCCAGCTGCTCACCTAAATTCGGCTAAGATCTGCTGAATGTTTTTTTTTTATAAATGCCAAAATTCTGCTAATTACAGAATTCATATTAAATTTGTACGAATGAAAATACGTTAAGAAAACGTATGATAAATAAAAATTTCTGCATGCATTTCTCTTTCAGCTGGTGGTTAGATTCGTCTTCACTTCCAGTCTCCAGAATGTCATAGGCTATATGTTTTTGTAATAATAATAATACATATCTTGCAAAAATAAAATGATGCGTTGTTTTCGTAAACTCCATCGAATTGATTGAGAGATGCCACACCGGCGCTGCCGCTGCGCTGCGGCGTTTAACCTAGATACTTGTTTCAGTTGCTATTCAACGGTTGTACGGGGTGTTTGTGACGTTTGTGTAGTGCGTACAGAATCCATAACAAATATTGTGTTTTTACAAAAGATAAGTCAGAAAAACGTTGTATTTGTATGCCTATCAAGCACACGAGCCGGTCTACAACTCATTTTGCGCCGTCATGTGGCACATTGGACTTTTGTATGAAACCGAATGTGCAGCGTAAATTGCGGGACTTTTGTATGAAACCGAAACTGCAGCGTAAATTGCGCGATGCATTTTGCCTGATTCCTAACTCGTGAAAATTACGATCATTTGGCTTCAACTTGTACTAAAAGAGTTTGTAGCGGTCACACTGGCGATGGCGCTGGCGTAGCATTCCTCAATACCATGACGTTACACAAGTTTTCAGTTATACGGCCTTACCGAAACACGTTACTTAACTTTGATCAACGTCTCAAATTCTTTGTCTTCTTTCCGCAAGTGTCAGCCTACGTGTCAGCGAGAAATGGACAAAATATGTTGAGCATTGCTCAGAATCATGTTTTTCGAAAAAAACCTACAAATTTCGCGGACACGTACAAACTGCCATTTTTTTGCAACAAAACAGAGAAATTAGGTAAAATGAATTAGAATTATTAGTAGACAAATAAAACCTAATAAATCTCTCAATAGTTTTTTAACGTTAAAATGGCTCACATATTGAATGTCATGTAGAAACACGGTTTTCTTATTAAATAATAAGAAAACTATCTGTTTGTTCCCTTGCTTAACGACTGAACCAATCTTTATGAAATTTTTATTTTACCACAGGGAGTTTTTAGGACCTGTTGAATAACATAGGATATAGTTTATCATTATCACCACCATCATCATTACACGAATTTTACAGATTGGTCAGGCGTTTTCAAAATTCTAAAATCAACGTATCGCCTGACCTGTCTGTATTGTAATGTACTCGTAACATTTAACTGCTTCCATAAACTAATCAGGCGCTTAAATATATATTTTTGACGTGACAACTTCTAATAAATCGATGAACGACGGCTGCACGCACGAAAAAGTATGGCTCATTGTCCCGTTACGCGTTACGCTCATTGTCCCGTTACATCATCATCATTTCATCAATGTTTTGTTATGACGTTGTCACGTTAAACTATCGTCCGTAAACCGACTTTACAGACAACCATTTTTTTTTCAAATCACACATTAATCCAAACATTTCACGTGATTGTGTTGTTAATTAGTTAGATAATATTTCGAGCTCATTTTTAAGATACTAGTTTCAAGCTTTAACTACAAGATATTTACTGAAATTCACGGAGTTCGCGCCATTCCGATTATCAAGTTGGCGGCTCAATCACATTTTGGAATTATTCAAGAACTAGAAGGAAACAAGTCTCCAATTTTTGCACACATTTGACTCATTTATTAAGCTTTCATTTCATGTATATTTAAATTTATTTCATGACTGTTTTTGAACCTACACGCGGTACATCTGCTATTCTAATTTTGTATTTTCACGTCTTGCTTTTGAATCAATAATATGACATAACTTACTTCTCCATGCAACTAAGATATTTGTACATGTGAAATAAATCATTTAAGTAATTGGGCCTATTATAGGTACAGTTTGGTGTCCATGTATTTATGTGTAGGTATGTCGGCTAATTCAATATATGTATTCTTAGATTTGAATTCAAACACCTTAAAATTATTTTTTGTAGTTTAATATTTCTTATCAAACATCAAAATAGCACTAACATTATACATTAAAGGTGTACAAAATACGTAAGTAAATATAGACATGAAAATGTTCAAGATCAGAGTAACTTTCATACAGCTTCAAATAGAGGACTAAATATCAAATTTTGTATTTAAAAAAGCCACATAAAATACAAGTCTCAAGAGTAAAGCTGGAAACAAACTATCAGACGCGGCACTGTAACCTACTAGGTACTTTGCGACTGACGGAAAAGAGCGCACCAGATATCTGTCAAACCAGTTAGATATATCTATCGAGAGTCCATAAGTAGATGTAAGCTTTGTTAGTTCAGATATAATATTGGCTCGTAATTAAGATCAAGTTTACGTAATAGGCCAGCGGTTTTTTCATTAATAGTCAGCTGAAATCGCATCAGATTCGATAATTTGTTTCTAGCTAGCAATAACGATTCACTTCT
Organism: Lycia hirtaria; assembly: GCA_947563715.1. NCBI lineage: Eukaryota > Metazoa > Arthropoda > Insecta > Lepidoptera > Geometridae > Lycia > Lycia hirtaria. The sequence continues at coordinate 15,476,717 of OX387375.1, read as the reverse complement.
ACATATAGCATATAAAGATATGCTATCTGTTTTTTTTGTTGCATATGTTACGTTGCCTAATTAGTAATATAGGCTGACAACTGAATTAGACTGAGACCACAGGCTTTCTATTCATTACCAACTTGTTCACTTCGTTTTCACTGTCTCAGTCACACAAGATGATTAACCTGCTGACATAATATTCTATCTCTTTTCTACATCTTTTTTAAAACCTTTATACAGATGAAAAATGACAATGTGCTTTTTTATAACATCCACGATTATGACTAATATTTTGAAAGAGTGAATGAAAGTTACATGATATACTTACAAACATGAGGTACTTAAGTGGAATATAAGTATGTTATGTATAATTTGCATGACGCGGTATTTTTTTTTATACTACGTAACAATAAAATTTAATACGACTGACCACTGCTCAATATTCGATAACTGATTTAGATGATTGCTTACAAGTAAACATTATTCTGTTTTTTTTTTATAGAAGGATTTTGTGGTTTTCTAATTTATTTATTTTTGTATAATAAAAAATAAATAATATTCTATTTATATGTTCTTTTTAGGATTTTCTCATTAAAACTATAAAAAACAAAAATTCTACAAAAAAAGCACGATTCCAATATATTACTGTTTACATATTAAATCAGTTATCTCCTATTGTATTTGTGTATTGGACAAATGTGGTTTACAGTCGTTTAAAAAACTGAATAAGTGACTCTTTTTAAATATTTGGTATTTCTTATTTATAAATCATCTTAATTTGGGATAAATCGGTAATAAACTAACGCTTCTCTTCTAAATGACTTACTGGAATTAAAAAAAAACACAAATGAAATTATATTAAAAATAAACTCTACAAATGAATGTATATACTACAGTAATATAATAAAATAGTTATAAGTTATAATCAGCGCCCTTAGATTCAGTAAAAATGTTAAAACTGTTTGGCATGACGTAAATCTTATTCACAGAAATAAAACTAATAAAGTTTTTGAAAATATGTATTATAATCTTAAATATTATAATTAATATTTGAATATAATATTATTTTGTTGGTCGTTACTGACATAACAATAATATTATTAATCCCAAGGTTCCGGAGAGATCACCTTATTTTAATTATCTTCATTTGCTTTTGTATCAAAACTACACAACGAACCATCGCTTAACGTTCTGGTTTGGTTCGTTGCGATATTATGCCATTTCAAGGTTCGATATATCTAAGATTTCTCTTTCACATATTTAAATTTAGGCATTTTCGAATATAAATACACATTTAATATAAAACTTTTAGACGAGATACATTTTAGCACTTAATTTTAAAAATTTGTTACTTAAGCTAAAACTTAAAAAGCAAAAATTACAGTTATCATGACTTAATTACGACCTTAGGCCAAAGTTAGTAGCGCATTTTTTCGTGTTAGCAACTCCAAATAAATATCGCTACTCTTAGAACCAATGAGATTTTATCTATAGAGAGTTTAAACAGAAGTAAAAGCATGGCAAATCTCAGTTCTCTGCACTTTCGAGGATAAGACCACATCCTTAAGGCCTTTTAGTATCCTAGCCTTATATATCTTGATGTTGCACTTTCTAAGCACACAGGATGGCATTATCACGTTCACAAGTCACAACACGCTTTTAACAGCGTTGCTCGACGTGTCGCGAGTGAATAGTCGGGCGATTACCTTACTTGAGGCTTGCTACGCAGAGCCAGGGAAAACCTATCTACGTATAATACGTCATTGCTTAGTACCCTCTGCCTTAGTTTGTACTTACTTCAGTTTCATCTTTTCAGATTGCATCAATTGTTTATAAGTAGGTAAATACTAGTTCTCAAGCAGAGAGCTAGGAAATAAGATTTGACTTTGTAGATACTTGAGATCCTCTAAGTATTTTTTCTGTATTATGTAAAATATTTGTCTTATGTTTTGTGTATATCTGAAAATCTGTCACTCTTTAGGTATGTTTACGGTGGGCAATATGGAAATACACAGTTAAAAGTACAATTTACTAAGTATAAAGGAAACTTACACAATATTTTAAAAGCAGAGTTGTGAAATTGATAATATACAAAGGCGTGACGGCATGAAACTAATTTACGTGTCGTCTTTAGAGAAACGAAAAATTAATTTGAGTACAAATTACCAATCGGTCACAAGAATGTATGATACATTTTGTGTTTTTGTGATGCAAACGCAGTACAACGCCAATTATATATTTAAGCATCATATACTAATTCTGTGACGTTTTAGAGATAAATTTAAGATTCGAATCAATTCTGTTGTACAATCACTAAAAGTTAACTAAAGTTGACAACTAAAACACATCCCATACTATATACTAAGTTAAAAGTATGAGCTTAAATTCTGTCAAATTGAATTAAACTTTAGTGACCGTCAATAAGTTTGACCATAACTATCTGTATCTTAAAAAAACTTTTCGGAACAAATTGGTAACCTGTATGTATGTATATTATGATAGTCTACTACATTCTTTTGTGGTTGACTCAAAGGAAAATTGTATACTTGTGACACTAACAAAACTAAAGATCAAATAGAAAATGCTATTAAATAATCATAAAAATGCATTACAAATTAAACCTTAACGACTAAACTTACTATTCTGATGTACCTACTAAATGGTCACTTTAATATTTTCGATATCTTGGTGCAGCCAAGACTATTCAATTAAGTTAAAGATTTTTTTTTATTAATATTGTGTAATTTATGTATTAATTACAATTTAAAGTCAAGTTGTAAGCAATTTCGATGTAAAATCGAACACATTTCATGAATGCGGTTGCAGCAACATAAATTCCAAATTATAATCGGATAAACATTGAATTTATGAAGCTTTAAATTCAATTAACTATATTCTGCTCATAAAATTTTATCCGGTCTATCAATCGGATAAAATGGTGTTGTATGTACATCAGAATAGAGTTGAAAATATGAAGATTTGCTTAGGCGGCGGAGTAGATGGCGGGGCCTCGAGACGGGTCCTTCATGTGGTAGTACATGCTCCTTATTACCAGCAAGAAGTAGATTTGCAGCACTGGAAACAAAATCCACAAGGAATTTTATTACGATGTAACTGTAAATATAGAACTGCACACAAATAGATTTTTGGCGCACGCTACATTTAAAATAATGTAATCATGTATGTCACCGTCACAAATATCACAACTGAGACAAATCTAATGAAACCTCACGTATTGAAATCTAAGAAATGGATAAGACTGTAAAGGGTGCCAAAGAAATAGACATACATACATTATGCTGGAAACATTACCTTCAGTCAAGTAAAAACAAAATACGCTGCCTACTGGTAGTTGGGTTTGAGCATTTGAATTGTCTTTAGACCTTTATCGGTCTGGGGTAATCAATTTGCTTGTTGTGTCGTAATTTGGTTTGCTATGTATGTACAGATTGTATTTTGTTTTGTTGTAGTTAGTACAAAAAGGTTTTACTACCGAATGAAACAGGATAGGCTAGTGATGCTACTAAGTAAAATTTTAATACCGTATTAACTCACTCGTATGCTAACTATATCGATGAATACTTTATAGATGGTGCTGGGGGTGATATTTTGACATTACGAATATTTTTTTTAGCTGAGAGTCCCCTTTTTTCAAAGATTAATACTTACAAATAACAAATATGCCCTTGAAGACTCCACCAACCGTCACAATGCCAGCAAACGAAGTGAAGAACTGAATGATGTAGACGACTATGAAGATCACGGAATAAATCAGGTACGCCTTCAGGTGACCCGGCTTATCCTGGAAAACAAGATTGGTTTTTAAAATGATAAAATTAATATAATAATATTTAGGCCTGACGAAATTAATGACTTTAAATACAAACAGCAGTCAATACACAGTTGAAAATATTTTCTCAAAGAACACTCTCTATAAAATCAACTTCAAACAAAACAAGTAAATTAAAATCAGTTCAACGACTTGTGGACGACGATGCAACGGACATACATATTTACAAACATGTCCAAGAGCCGATAAGGCCGCCAATTAAAAGCCTAGCTATAATTATATTTTCTCTGTATTTCTTTTTCTGTATTTGTGGTCTTTTAATAAAGAGTTATCTATCTATCTATCTATTCAACTTATAACAACCAAGAACTGCACTAACCGCTATAATCTAAAGTTAGAGTAATACCTATCACGTAAGGACCATAGCCGAAGCGTGTCGGTCGGTACTGACATATAATAATTATAGTTTAAGAAACTGAAGCAACCGACTTCTCATGGATGCCATTGTCAGAACTGGACCAAATTGAAATTGGACCACACGGGAAGCACCTGCTTTCAAATAAAAAAATAATCATCAAAATCGGTTCACCCAGTCGAAAGTTCTGAGGTAACAAACAAAAAATACAGTCGAATTTAAATTCTCCTCCTGTTTTGAAGTCTGTTGAAAATAAGGATTGTGCTTATGCAGCTTCCTAGTACTATTTACATTTAACAGTGCTATCATCTGCAGCTGATAATGTCTTGGCATGATCCGTAGAAAAATCAAAATTATGGATATAATATGTACATTGTACATATAACAAATAAAATCCCTAACGCGCTGCCTTGCGCCACACCATATTCACTTAAAGTTGTTTCTGACGCATATACTCGTAACTTTGTCGATCGTGGTTGAACGCAACTTCACCTGCAGGTGAAGGTGAAGGTATTCTTTGCCTATTATATGTATCTAACTCGATACTAGGAAACAATATTAACACACTACCAGCATTTTGGTCAAGCACAGTTGTTACACGTCATTTTTTTTTTATACAAGATAAGTTTGCGCTTGACTATCAATGCAATGTTGTGGTATATGTTGCTGGAGCTATGCTAGAACAGTGGCAATAAAGTGACAAAATGGTCACTATTAACACTACATCACCTACAATTTTTGCAGGTTTGAATTAGTTTTACTATGAGTGACGTAACGTTCAATGTTCGTTAGTCTAGATTAGATTAGACTTTTTGTATTCCGTCATCTTTTAAAATAGACTCTCAATTATTCAATTGAGAACACAATCATCAAAGTTATATGCGTCAGAAACAAATTTAATTGAATATGGTGTAGCGCATGGCAGTGTGTTAGGGAATTCATTTGAAATAAGTACATATATCCATAATTTTGGTTTTTCTACGGATCATTCCAAAACATTATCAGATGCACATGACAGCACTGTTAAATGTGTGTCTGCAAATGAAAAGTACCGAATATACTTGAACTTAATATTAATAATACCATGAACCCTTAATTGTGTATAGTCCATTCAGAGATTTAATTACCTCGTGTAACAAGCATTATTTATGAAGTTTATCTATTAAGAATTAGGATAGTAAAAATATCACGCTTATGATCAAATTATCTAGCTCCGAGAATACCGCGCCACAATCATATAATAAAAAAAATACGACCAAAAAAAATAGCACTAAACGAATGTAAGATTATGTACAGTACTGTAACGGTTCAACCTTGAATTCACATTTTTTTATTAAAACCATTGTTTATTTTATTGTATATGAGAAAACTTTTGAAAAAAGATCGGACTTAATTATTAAAGTTAAATAAAAAAGGTCCTTTATTTTATGCTTTTTAGTTTTTTGGAGGTTGAATTTTTTTGTAAAAAGTTTTTATTTAATATTAATTTCATGTTTAGTATGCTTACTATATTAAATGGTTTTTTTAGTTTCAGTTCTCTATTCTAAAAATCCTTAGGTTAAGATTCTTAATACATTTTTATATGTTCATATTTGATAATAGTTTAGAGCAGGGGGTTGTTACAGTACGTAAAACCGCAAATTGTCATTGCAGTGCTCAAGCTCATACAAGCCGCCGGGAATGTATAGAGGTATAAGGGTTTTCATTAATGTACAAATATCCATCTCATCCTAAAAATCATAACAATACAACATAACAAGACATTTGTGTGACACAAAGTCCTTTATCATCTTTTACAAGACGGCAACCTTACTTCTGTAGTGCATTTGTGTATAATAAACTTAATAAGATTTCAAATTTTCAGTCTATGACTCGTCATCCCTGCAAAAAAATCCTACATAACTGGCTTCTTAAGCAAAGCTATGAGTCCACAGAATTAATCTTAAAAGTCTTATCCTATCCGTAGTCTAGCCTAACCCTAGCACCTATTCAAAAATAAAAATAAAGTAAACAACCTAAGATAGTTTGTAGATATACATAAATACTTTGATTTACTTACTTCTTACACTATATCCAATAAAATCCTGGGCATTCATTTAATTTTATTTTACTTTATTATTCCCATACACCGGGCAGTTTAGCTCTATTGTACTAGGGCTACACTGCGTGGTAGTTTGATATAAATATTAATCAATAAACCTTAATTTAAATGCTTTAATTGTATTCCATAATTAATTTGCTAATATTGTTTAGTTTTAAACGTAAATATCGAAAAAAAATACTTTGGGTGGAAGGTATTTGGTATGCCATCTCACAGGTTCTCCTAGTTTGGGTACCAATGCACTTTTACTAAGATTGTGTAATTTGATTCTATCCTCTTATGTACTGTTTTCTTGTGAAGTCTGTTGTAATCAAATAAATTTCAATTTCAATATAGCTTGTTTTTCTCCTTATTGGCAATTTACAATTCGGACATAGATCAAATAGAGAGGTGCGTACCTTGACACTGCAACCTGCACATTACAAGCTGAGCGATGTCTCTACTCTCCCACCTAGTCTAGGTGGAAGATCACCCGACGAAGATGATGAAGCCAAAACTTCAAAAAAAAATACTAACCTTATGCAATCCTACTAGCAGAACGATGGCGAACACCAATGCAAGCAGCACGAAGATAAGCAAAATGATCGATACGATCAAAACCAAGAGGCCGGCTTCGTGAAGGCCCTCATGATTCTTGTCTTCCATACTAATCATTACTGCACCGCCAGCTACTGCCAGTATGGTTATAACTGTCAATATTACGGCACCCACCTGGAAATTATTGGGAACATTTAAAATAAACAAATAATTATACAGAAATACAACGCCGAAGAGGCGACATATGTGGAATAGAGTGTGTAATGTGTGTATACTGAGAATGGTGTAAATCTTAGATATGATCCTGTAGTGTCGAAAATGGCTTTGCAAACCTTAGGTTAATAACAAGGCGATAACGGTAACGGCAGAAACACTATACATGACCCTACATCGGTTTTAAGTAGATACATATTTTTATATTTTTCGGATGTTAGACTCAAGGCCGTAGGCAGAGGGGGGAGGGGGGGGGGGGGGGTTGGGGTTTCAACAATGGGTCGCAGACACAAGCAAACATCTGAACAAAAACCTACTGTCTCCTCTTCTACTTGTTACAATTTTGTTCTGCTGTTGTCTCCATAACTTTTAAGACGATTTACTTATATACGTGTTAAAGTTCATCATCATCATCAATATCATCTCAGCCACAAGAAGCCCACTGATGGACACATACTTCCCCCGTGGAATCCCAATAAGACCTGATTGACGGCTTGCGACTTGGCGCGTTGATGGCACCCAATGAAAGTGGTATAGTATATTTATATAATTCAGTTAGAAGATAGATCTACGATTGACCACCAACTCGCCTGATGTTAAGCGACGGTGTGGCCGAGGATGGAGCTCGTCGATCTAGAAGATATCTATTCACTCTAGCCTTGAAAATTCCAAGATATCGATTATCTGAATTGATTAGTGTTAGAGTGTAAGTATCCATTTTGTTTTGGTATTGCCCCCATTTTTCTTGTTGCCCAAATTTTCCATTTGCTTACTTACTTTTAGATGAGTCAGTATTGTATATGTCTATGTATGTATTTAGAACAGTTTTTCAATGAACAATATTCATATAAGTAGACTGTGTTTATCCACTCGTCTTATATTTCATAAATTATCATGCTGCTGTCACTGGTCACCAATTGGTTAGTCGGGGCATAGCACATAGAAATAATGGCCAACGGGGCCGAAAAGTTATCTAGTAGCAGGAGACAAGCTACCCTACTGTAGGAAGACCAGCCACAAGATGGACTAACGGGATGATAGATGCAAGCCGTTTCCATCCGTTCTTTTAGGAAATTAATAGGAGAGGTTTGTATCCAGCACTCAACATGACACGAGTATACAGGCATAGTAATAAAGTGGTGTTTCGGGACTTTGGGATTGAGGCCGACGTAGAAACCCGCGTTCCACAAAAATCTTATCGAGAATCGGACTAAAATACAAGGTTAAGGTTTTTGAAGACAAAAAACCTTAACTTGAATAGTTTCAATTTTGAAAACAAAACAAAAACCAGCCAAGTGCGAGTTGGACTCGCGCACGAAGGGTTCCGTACCATTATCTATAAAAACGGCAAAAATCATGTGTATGTTGTATGGGAGCCCCCCTTAAATATTAATTTTATTTTGATTTTTTTATTTATTTTTAAAGTGAATAATATAACTCAATATTCTGTGAATATTTCAAGCGTCTACCTATTGCCGTTATCAATATAGAGCAAAAACGAGCAAAAAAATCACGTTTGTTGTATGGGAGCCCCCTTAAATATTTATTTTCTTTCATTTTATAGTATTTTTTGTCATAGCGGCAACAGAAATACATCATCTGTGAAAATTTCAACTGTCTAACTATCACGGTTCATGAGATACAGCCTGGTGGCAGACGGACGGACGGACGGACAGACAGCGAAGTCTCAGTAATAGGGTCCCATTTTACCCTTTGGGTACGGAACCCTAAAAACAATTGATATGTTTAATTTATATCACTTGCCTAATAATAAGAGTTATATTTTATGATTCTATGTTTCGCTGCTAAAAATACCCTTGGACACCAGTTTATTACTGTCTTTATAATTGTGTCATGGCAGTAGACTTGTGGTTAAGGTGACGAAGACGATGCTTGGTTGGTTATGCTGGGGCTTCATTAGCGGGCTACGGCGAATATTCGTATTAACGCGATGAGTGTGCAACGCATAGTATTCGGGGGAAGACGATGTATTATCGGGGCACTGTCGGTAAACTGGCGCGCATCAAAGGGATTTGTCGCGACAATATTCGCTTGGGTGGCTCTACACCTACGTCACTTCAGTGTCGTCCAGACATTGATGCGGGGACGGACGTGCTAGAGTTTTTAAGCTATTGCATAGCTTCTATCGCGGGAGTTGAGCGTGGAGACCGAATCCAGAAATTCCGTAACGAAAATAACCTAACGCAGTAACGCCGATACAACCAATGCCACCTAGAGGCGATTTGCAGAACTAAAGAGACAAGCGTGATATTTCAAAAAGTCATTAAAAGTTCTGCTATTCATCGATAGATGGCAAAACTAAAAAGTATCACCGCTGTGCCTGTCGGAGTGGGGGGTGTTAGGAATACTGCATAAATAAAATAAATAAATAATTATAATTACATAAGTTGATAAAAAATGCTATGCAATAGCTTTACCGCGGCAGTCTCCGAGTGCCACACGTCTTTTTTGGTACATCATGGAGTGGAGTAACGAAAAAGTGTTGGAGTTTATTCAATTGTATGAAACGGAGAGTATTATATGGAATCCTAGTAATCCCGACCACAAAAAGAAACATTTGGTACATGATGCGTGGATTATAATTAAATGATACTCGTACAGTTGTAATAAATAATAATTTGCCGACATACAATGCAACGCAACTACTTCCTCCATGTGAATTACATGTATGTCTAGCTGCACAGCACACCACAACACAACCCGGCACGATGTATCGCGCCAACGCGACACGAATCTTTGCCCGCTAATGTAGCCCCATCATTACAATCTACTCCAAGAAAACACATTGTTTAAGTAAGTTCTTACAGTAAATCATAATACTTAGTTACTTACCAAGTTGAAATACCCTAGGACTAAGCATCCTGTCTTTAGTTCTATGCATCCGCAGCACTTGTCGAATATCAGGGAGGGCATTTTGGATCTGTCAACAAAAAATTTACTACATAAATAACTATTTAAACAAACATCACTGGCACTTGCAAACTATTTAGCAGATTCTTGGAAGTCTTATTTAACCTTCAATATCACTACTTTGTTGAATGTACTGTGATGTAAATCTAGGAACTCCATTTTAACCTAGTTATAGTTTGTTGCTTTTATTGTTTTGATTATTTGCCAATTGGAGCAGCCATATTTGTATAAACAGTTCCAATGCTAAGGGCTGGCCATATGTTTATTGTAAACAAAAGTATAAGTTTACAAAATTCAAAAAAACCCGACAAAAAACAGCTGAACCGATTTTGATGAAGCATAGCTAAGAACATAGAAAAGAGAAAGCAACTTTTCTATGGCTGAGAACATTCACGATAAAAAAAACGGCCCATCCGTTTGAGAGCTGTCTATGGCACCCAGGTCCCAGATACACTGAATACACATGTCTATGGCATCGTAGCTGGCACACAGATATACAGATACACTGAATACACATGTATATGGCATCGTAGCTGGCACACAGATATACAGATACACTGATTACACATGTATATGGCATCGTAGCTGGCACACAGATATACAGATACACTGATACACATGTCAAATTTATAACACCCTTTTTTTGGGTCGGAATTTAAACAGAATAGGCCACATTTCACTAGGTTTGTCAAGTGCGAGTTGACAGACTTGATTTATCTCACAGACCTTTGTCATTTATCTTTAAGAACGTCAAAGCGGTTACATAATTATGCAGGTTTAAGTCCATATAAGTAAAAAGGTCGGTTCAGTAAATTGGGTTTTAAAACAAAATAACTGAAAATTTTACATACTTATTTTGAAGTTGGTTGTTTAAGTTTTTTAATATATAATATTTTATTTAATATGTATTATCTACTAAAGATTGGAACGCTGGAACCAACAAAATAGAATAACTAAAAAAATACCATAAACTGTAACACAAAGTATTAAGAGAAGACGTAAGTACGTAAATATAAGTATACTTATATATTGAAAGGCAAATTAGTTAAAATATATAAATATAAAAATATTGAAAGTAACAAAACACACTAATCTAATTTTGGTGGCAGTATATCAATAAATATATGGTAATATAGTATATATACATATTTATAATTTGCCTATATCCGTTCTATATGATTTACAATAGGTACTGAACCTAGCATAACCGCTTCTATTGAAAACTGTTGATTTGTTCATATTACACTTTATCTAGTACGTAGGCTCTTGAAAATGTTAAACAATGCATTCCCAGGACCACAGCTTGTGCCTAGTGTGGTTATAGCTTTTACAGGAAGAGATAACAAAAAAAAGTAGGTAAGAATTCTGCTTAGTACTATGTGGGTAGACTGATAAGCCTCTTCATTGTTCACAATAAATCTACACTTTACCCGACTGCGTAAGAAGGAGGGTCATGTTTTTCGAGTGTATGTATGTATGTTTCTATATGATCACCTACACCTACAGGCTTGACCGATTTTGATGTGTGAGGTGTCGTTAGATTCGGAGTGTTATATGCTATATTTTAATTTAAACAATAATAATAATACATCTCTCGCAAATATGAAAAAATGTGTATTTTTCGTAACCTCCAACAAACTTTTTCGTAATAAACAAATGATTTTACTGGATTTATTCTAAAGAATACGCTGTTATAGTCTTTTACGGCAATTTTACGCATACTTTCTCACAAAAAACGTACACTCAACAGGATATCAAACGTAACGAAATCGTAATTTAGGTAGACTGCAAAACTACTTTCCTGCAGTCGAGAATTTTGTTTTTCTTTTAATAATATTTATTTCAGACCAGTAAAGTCCACATTGACATACAAGAAAACATAAAGAAAATACACAAGAAATTTTCATTTTACGCACAGCTAATAACACACACACACACACAGCTTTCTTGGATATAAATAAAAAAACCGGACAAGTGCGAGTCAGACTCGCCCACCGAGGGTTCCGTACAAACTAGTATATAAAAGGGAGAAATCAATAATTCACGCGTTCCCGAGATAAATGTCTTGACACCCGACGGACGGACAGACGGACAGACGGAGAACAAAGTGATCCTATAAGGGTTCCGTTTTTTTCCTATTGAGGTACGGAACCCTAAAATAATAAGAAAAAATAATAACAACAACAAACAGTCAAAAAAAAAATCAAGTTAGTAGTCAATCAATCAATTTAAATAACAAACTAGAATACCATAAAAAAAATATCAAATGAAGTAATTAAATCAAAGATAACAATAAATTTTATTAAGAATGTCAAAAAACGTCAATAAAAATGGCAAAAAAATAAATATTTTAAATGTTATTTGTTATTATCAACGTGTCGCCGTGCTGCCCGGTTTATAATAGAACAGTCGACGCGGCCTGCTATCACACATAAAATGCTATTGTTGCTGTCATGGACACAGCGTAGCATTGAGACGGCTCGTTTACGCATTATGGCGTAAAAATCATAAAATAGATACTTGCTGTTTATTGGTGGACATTTCTAAGCAAAATTAAGCAAAGCTTGTACTATGGGGACTAGATAGCTGATAGGATATACATAAATATGTACTTTTTTTGTAAATTAACTCAATTAAGTAATGAAAATAATAACATTAAATTAAAATTAAGTCACGCAACGTTCTATGGAGACGGATAGGCTCGGGGTCTATTTGCGAGATCTTATCAGAAATCCGTAGACGCCCGAATACATATATAGTACAGCCGATTAGCAAGTTGAAGTGGCTGTGGGTAGGGCACATAGCTCGTCGTCTGATGGTTGATGGGGCTGAAAAGTTCTCGAGTGAAGACAACGCATCGGCAAGCACAGGTCGAAAAACCAGCCACGAGATGGACAGATGACTTCATAAAAGTGTCGGGAAGACGATGGATGCAAGCCGCTTCCAACCAACCGATTTTCACTCACGTGTGCATGGTCACTATGATGAGAAATAAGAAAAGGATTTAAAAATTTGTAGCTCGGACTCGTCTATCATCCGTCTCGCTCGCGCACGTCAATATTTTTGAATATATAAAACAAATGTATGCACGTATTAAAAACTAGTCCACTAGAAAGCAACATCAAGAGTTTTCGATAAAATATTCATTTTAATCCAAGTTATTTTCATAAATAAAAATGCACAAATAGCAAATAATTTATGGAAAAATGATTTATAAGTATGAAAATTAAACTTGGATCAAAATGAATATTAATCGAAAACTTGTGATTGTATAGTTTTTAATAAATGCATATATCTTCAAAAATTTTGACATGCGCGAGCGAGACGGACGATGGTCGAGCTACACACTCTTGAGACGGAAATATTAGCCTATTCATTTTTATTTCCGATGTTTTGCTACGAAGATATTTTGGATTATGACATTGTATGATGATTTATTTGGTTGCTATGAAGTTTTAGTACGATAGGTGTCACTTTTAAACCAAATAGCAAATGACAGAGTTATGAGGTAAAATATAAAAGAAAAAATACAACCGAATTGACACCCTCCTACGTTTTTGACGTCGGTTAAAAATTACACAAGTGAAGTACTAACATTATTTTTGATCGACTTCCAAAGAGGTTCACAATTGGACTGTATGTTTATTCGGCTTTTACTCGGCTTTTTACTTGTTAATTGTTTTTGATGATTCCTTTTTGTTTGGTAGGTTAGATATACTTCAGAGATCCCATATCAATTTTATCAAAGTACTAGCTTTGATTTTTATAATAAAATAACTGAAAAAAAAAACAACTATGTAAACGAATTGCGTATTTTGAAGTCGTTTTTTTTTTTAGTTATTTAAACTATAATTATAATAATGATAATCGAGTTTATTTATTGCTAGCAATGACGTTTTAACAGGTATAATGTCAAATCACAATTACAAGTTTTTTTTAATGATCCCTTGGAATGTGATTTTTTTTTATTGGGTCACCAGTATTTTCTTATAATGTCTTAAAAAATAAAAACATTTCCAGATCAATTTTCAAAGTTTCATACTTTCATTATTTTACAATAATGCAAAGTATGTAACACAATAAATCATACGCTAGCCTATAGACCAACACAATGTGCTTCTTACATAACATAGGTACGTACCTACTTAGTATGTTTACGAAATCTAAATCTGTTGTTAATTTAATATTCTGAGAATAGGCCGTACATGTGCGAGCAAAATAAACGTGACTAGCCTTCTCAAAAATGTTATGTTATGTAGTTAGGATATATAGTATTTGGTTAGGCACTATATTTGGCTGTAGTTACCTTGGTACGAGTACACATAAAGCTTCGATTATAATTTAAAACTATCAATATTCGCATTGCGCACTATTTATTTGTATGCAAATTTGGTGTCATTTCCATAAAGAATGACAGATTGTGTATCCGTACTGGTCCCGTTCAAAATAAATGGCCAAGTGCATGTCATGCCACGCGCAATGTAGGGTTCCGTAGTTACATATTTATGTACCTTAAACAACAACAGGCAACTTGCTTTATACTACGAACATATGAGTTAAGTTATGTTAATTTAAATAAAATATATTGATAGTTTCCCTTTTAATTTCATTATATATTCTTTCTACAAGCACGTTTTTTTTCATATCTACAAAGTTAACAGTTTAGTCGGTAGAGGGGGGGACACACCTTCAAAGCTTAATACTTATTCCTTCGCAAACGGATCCCTGAATTGAAAAATGGTTTTCGCACACCCCCAATGTTTTTTGATTACTTATCCAACGACATCCCACACGATGGGGTAGATAAGAAAAAATAATTCATCCCCACCTCTGAGGTACCTAACAAAAAATTATCATCAAAAACAATACATAATTCTGGCGGAGTAATCGCTAAACACCTCACCTCCTTCTTTTTGGAAGTCGGCTATTATAATAAAATGCATAAAAATGTTGAGATGCACGAAAGAGATAGCTGCGTACTTTGAGGGCCCTAAAAACAATTCAAATGCTCCAACGCCTCTAACTCACTACCAGCTGGCATCAATGCCACGTTCAAAAGGCATTGCTTATGCATTAGTCAAATAAACACAAGCGTTTTGCTCATTTGAAATGCAAATTTCAAAATTATACCAAATTTACAACAAAATTACATCTGCCGACGAAGGTCGGTAGTAAAATCAGACATCACAAAAGGCACATCATGACTGGTTTGATTGTGTGTTGATAATTTGTCATATATGACGTAAACGAATGGTTCAAAAGCGTAGCAAAAAATCTTTTAACCTATATTTTGGAACATTCCAAATTCCATTTTCCAATTCCGAACTTTCCAAATCCTATATTGAGTTATGTGCATATTTCTGAATTATCGTGCCAATTTCTGAATTTTCGCGCCAATTTCTAAATTTTCGTGCCAATTGTATCTTGAGGGTTAAACTTATGGACAAAATTTAAACAATATCGATTTCACTAGCACAAGTACCTAGTAAGATAGTAAGTAGTAATAATAGTAAGGGCTTGTAAATGATAAAATGTATTTATTTTATTTTTAATGGACTTAATTTATTATTGTATCTTTATAAACAATTACTTTTGACATTGCTCAATTCATTATTATAATTATTTGACGTACTTAAATTATTAATTTTGCATGACCGTTATGGTCGTTAATGAATGGACAAACTTAGCTGTAATACCTTATGATGTATACACATTAACAAGCAAAAATAAAGAATTTGAATTTGAATATACTTCTTGCTGCCAGCCTCAATTCCGATGTCATTCCTCCAATGTAATAACTCCAAAAACAATACAATACTTGTAATCCAGTGCTTACACGGGCATAGCAAGTATGTTTATACTTATATTCGTTACAAAGAAAATTCTGAACGGTGTTATATTAATAAAATAGGATAAAAACTTAGGGTACTTAAAGTTTTATTTTTAGTACAAAGATCTAAATATTGAGCTGTCATGAGACGTTTGACAGAATAGATGTGAAACATAAGAACTAATTTGTACACAATAAAAAAATATGTATGAAAACATCACGAAGTTACATTTCTGACATTGACAACAGGCATACCAACGTAGATAGGAACGGTTAATCGATAGATAAACCGTTCCTATTCCATATTGGTAGGTATTCCAAGCTAGGCTAGCTGACTACAGCCTATCTAACCTGTCGTATCAGATTGATATTAAAAATGCACTGGGACTTTGTAGGCGCAACCACGATAAGTTAAAACGTTAAGGTACAAAATTGTTAAGGCTCTGTACGTAGTAAATCTTCTGTCTTGCTCGAGCATATATTGTGGAAATCAATGGGGAGGCCTATGTACAGCAGTGGACGTCTTGTGGCTGAGGTGATGATGATATTGTACATCTACAGAGCCATAATAACATGAAAACAGGGGTCAGTTATTCAAGACCGCTCCATAGCCGAACCATATGTGGAGCGTTCCCCGTCGGCCGCCATAGTTTTATTGATTCAGTGACTTTTATATCATACTATTGACACATTAGAATCTAATGTGTCAATCAGTCAAATGTCTAATGATTAGATGAAACGTAACACGTCCTTCGCTCGTTACTAAATCAAAAAATGATAGCAGCCGACAGGAAATGCTTCGCACAAGGTTCAGTTACGGATCGGTTTTGAATAACTGAATTGCCCCCCAGGTAAGTAAACCTAGATTTAACTAAAATCTACACCAAAAAAAATTTAAATTAATCATGTGAAACTGGCATGGCATAGTTTAACAAACTCCTACATCACATTCATATAAAAAGCTCTATCTATATACCCAGTTAATTATAGGAATGGTAGGCCGTTTTGTGGTATCACATAAACCATGGAATTTGAGTGGACTAATTAAAGACAGAGGTCATCGTCAATAGATATCGCTAGCGTGGGACACACCCGAGTCCCCGCGTTAGTGGCTGGTGACGCAACTTTATTTTTAGCTTGAAGCACGCTCCGCTCCAGTATATTTTAGCCTTCGTTCGTATTTAAGGCACGCCGCCACAGTAAGTTGTAGTACCGCTACCACGCTCGCACACTGTGTGAGAGTTATTTTATTGAAGACTAGCTACCCACCGCGACTTTGTACGCATGAAAATTGTTCATGTCACGCTCCTACCCGCACTCAATGCACCCCCTCCAAGCTAATGCTCCAGTACCACATTTGCCCTGCTCGCGTTTCGCTCCTAGCTCAATCTCGCCGCACTGCCGTCCTGCTTCAACCAAACTTCTGACCCAATCTATTAATGTCGAGTCAGTGGCTAAACGTATATTTATGTATTTGAATAAAACTAACTCCCATCCCTTTCTCGCCCCGCTTTTACCCTGCTCCCGTTCGGCTCCCAAGCTGTTTCTGTTCTGCTCTACCCGATCTCAGATCACTCTCACACCATTTCCACCCTACACTCACTCGTGATTCTGCCTCGCACCTATCCCACTCCTTTTTCTAATACTAAATATAATTCCACCCCACTTCCTTTGACAGCAGAGAGAATGTGTATACCATTAGCGCTGAAACTCTGCTGTCAAAACCACCCCTCTTCCACCAAACTTCCAACTACTTCTCCTCAAAAAAAAAAAAACAACTAAATACCTATGTTACCTACCTACGTGTATACCTATGTTACTCAAGAATAATGTAGCATTCTAATGGTGAAAGAATTTTTGAAATCGGTCCAGCCGAGTTATAAATGGTGTAACTAACACGACTTTCTTTATATATATATAATATATATATATATATATATAATATAATTATATAGATATGTCGACCGAATGAACTTAGGGCAAGTGGCGAATGGGTATGTAGTTTCCAGGCCTCCTTCTAACTTGGTAAAAATAAATCTGACAAAGTACCTACGAGTTTCTTCGCACACTGAGGCTTCCGTACCAATAAGTATGAGACAATACATGAACACTGACACCAGGGCTAGTTACTCAACAAAATGTGCTTTATATCTTAGAATATTTGAAACTTCACAAATTTTCTACAATAGGTATTTATTCCAAGCGTTCAATAAATTATTCCCTTCTCATAACGAGAAGATGGCCCGCGCCCAGCAGTGGGACAGTTTGTAGAAACAGGGCTGATAAAAAAAAAATAGGAAATTTATCTACATTTATGTATACTTATTAAAAAAAAAGACTATAGTTTTTTCTAACATTTTTAACAGACTTCCTTAAAGGATTACTTCGCCATTTATGAATGGATTGTGATCATTTTTTTTTTTTTTGGTAGTTCATACTTATACTTCAGAGGACACATAAATTTTACCAAATCGGTTCAGTATTTTGATAAGATTTATATGGGTTGGACCTTTTTTGAAAAAAATATGGCATCCAATGAACCAAATTGCGTATTTTGAAGTTTTTTAAACTACAGGTATAATTATCCTGCATTTACCTTATTTTTCGCGGTAACCCGTTTAGGGAAATACCTACTAGGTAGGTACTTTTACTAGTTTATTGGAAGCATTAGTTCAGACTTGAAGGGCGATATCTCTAGCGAAATTATAAATTGGAGTATGCACAGAATCAGTTCAGTTTTAGCGTCATATTATGTACTTAAGTTACTGCTCGTTGCTGAAATAAAACTGATGTAAGAAGTAAGAAAGATGAAGAAGTAAGAAGGATAAGAGTTGGATAAGAAGTAAAAATAATAACAAGTATAAGTAAAAACTCAAAAACTCCCGACGAAAAAAAACGCCTGAACTGAAATTGATGAAATATAGCTAAAACTCAATGAAATCCTCTTTCAAACAAAAATAATTAGATAAAAAATATATATTTTGATCTTGAGAGCTGCAACGCCACAGACAGACACACAGATGCACACGTCAAACTTATAGCGTCCCTCTTTTAGGGTCGGCCGAATTGAGAACCAAAAAAAGTGGAAAATCTCCTCATTTTTTCAACTGTTAAAAAGACGAAAAATTCAAATTAGTTAAAATTTAGTATAGGCCTATAGGGCAACCCTAAATTTATTTTAATCAACATAGTAGCTCGTACACCTTTAAAAAAGGTCACCTGTGTCACTAATCTACTAAACCCGGCGTCACTAAAGTGATGTCGACCTACGCCTTGTCAGTTTGACCTATTTAATCGTTGAATGTCAGAAGGGTGGGGTTAGCAACGCTTCCACTTCCACATCACATGGAAACTACTACACGTGTCGTATGACATACCTTTCATTTTTGTAACTTAATGCGCTGTTATTTTACACCGACTTCAAAAAGAAGATTTTTTGACGTGACAACGTCTAATAAATCGATGAACACTGGCTGCACGCACGAAAAAGTATGACTCATTGTCCCGTTACATCAACATCATCATCATTTCAACAAAGTTTTGTTTTGACGTTGTCACGTTAAACTATCGTCCGTAAACCGACTTTACAGACAACAATTTTTTTGTTTGCTGTTTTGTTTTATGTTTGTTTACGCAAAAGTTTATAAACCAATTTCAAAACATTTTATTTTTTGTTTGAAAGGACATGCTTTTTTACACATTTTATAAAACCGGTTCAGTAGTTTGGTTTTTAAAACAAAATTGCGCAATTAATATAATTAATGCAAATAATTAATGCAATTATTTCTCTTGCCTAAATTGGGTCTTTATGCAAATAAAGACCCTATTTTTGTGATTAAATAAAAAATGTGCAGTTTCGGATTTTTTGGCGTTACGTGTACTATGACAATGCTTCTTGCCTAAATTTTACAGTTATAGGCTAGACAGGTTATAGGTTTTCGATTCCCTTGCGAGTGTTGAAATATGCGTTTTTTGAATAAGTTTGAATTTTCTCTCTGCAGCAAGATCTGCTATGCTATGGATCTGCGTATATCTGCGGTTTTAATTTCAACTCGATACCTTCACGCGTTCCCGAGATACAGGTCCTGACAGACGGACAACAAAGTGATCCTATAAAGGTTCCGTTTTTTCCTTTTGAGGTACGGAATCCTAAAAACAATAAAGAATTTGGTATTTCTATTTGTATTCGAGCCAATGATGTACATATATCTCGTTGGCTAGACCACAGAATACGTGATAGCTACACGTGACGAGTTCATTGCAACTGACCGGTCACTCTTTGCAAGGTGAAGGTGACTGTCAATAAAAATAAAACCTAATGTTTTTTCTTTTTACCCGACGAAGCTTATTGAGTATGTCTTTTTAACCGACTTCAAAAAAGGAGGTTATCAATTCGATCTGTATGCACATATGTAATATTGTCAGAACTGCGCAGTTTTGGTATATGTCTGTACTAGTTTCTAAGCATGTGTGCCAAATTCCATAAGTGTATTTATGTTTGTATGTCTCACTATGTAATTTGTGTTTTACTGTAAGGTGTAGGTAAACAATAAAGAGTTTATCTACCTCAATCAATAACACTTTACTCAGAGAGTTTTTAATATCGTTCTTGAACATGTGTGAAGTCTACCAACCCACAATTGGCCAGAGCGTGGTCTTGCCCTTCACTATGAGAAGATGGCTCGCTCCCAGCAGTGGGACAGTTATAGAAATAGAGTTAATTTGATTTTATAATCAAAAAAATATAAAACATTCAGAACGTTATATCTCAAAGGTCATATGACTTTTTGGCAGAAATTGCAAAATGTTTTGTAAGAATATGACATTATGTGTCTCGACACGCTCTTGGCTAATCATTTTGTTTAGTAAAACGCACGTAAATATCCCTTAAACTGTAATATAGTTATTTTGTTTAGTATTTTATCAATATTTTGACAATAAATCAATACAAGACTCGTTAAAAACATGACAACCTGTTGTTTTAAGAATAGTCTGTCCTAACGAAAAATAAGGTCAATGAATTATATAGATTTTTCGACTTGACAAGGTGAAAACAATTTCTCAAGTCGAATACTCATCTTTTAGAAATATTGGTACGTAATAAGGTTTGTCACAAGTGACTGATTAACTAACTGACAGACGACATAGGTACATCCTTAATAGCTGGCTCTAGACAAGGCTGTTATTTCAATTTGTTACTGACAATTGAAATAGCAGCCTTTTTAGGGCCAACGGATGTATCTGTCCATGTTGCTTTTAAAATGTAATAAAACCGGCCAATTGCGAGTCGGACTCGCGGACGAAGGGTTCCGTACCATTATCTATAAAAACGGCAAAAAAAAAATACGTTTGTTGTATGGGAGCCTCCTTAAATATTAATTTTATTTTAATGTAATTATTTATTTCTAAATTGAATAATATAACTTAATATTCTCTGATTATTTCAAGCCTGTTGCCGTTATCAATATCGAGCAAAAACGAGAGAAAAAAATCACGTTTGTTGTATGGGAGCCCCCTTAAATATTTATTTTATTTGTTGTAATAGCGGCAACAGAAATACATCATCTGTAAAAATTTCAATTTTCTAACTATCACGGTTCGTGAGATACAGCCTGGTGACGGACGGACGGACAGACAGCGAAGTCTTAGTAATAGGGTCCCGTTTTTACCCATTGGGTACGGAACCCTAAAAATTACGCTTTTTCGTAAACTCCAATGAAATTTTGGGTAACAAATTTACAAATAATAGAATAGAAGTTTTGTAAAGAATGCTTAAACCTTAAATACATTTAAAACATACTTAGCGCATACTTTCTCGCGAAAAACACAATTGTAAGTTCTGAAAAAATATGCTCTACTGCAATCGGGTATTTTGTTTTTCTTTTAATATAGATGCGTGTTAAATCTAAGTTTTTTATTTCACCGAAAATTGCGTTTCTCACAAGTTGAAATAGAAGCCTTGACATTCTTGGAGATTGTCTAGTTTCCTTGTGAAGACTAGGTAACTAATGCCTACACATAACAAGGAAATGGCTTCTCAATCGCGGAGGGAAACCACTGAATTCGATAGGAATGTACGGTTACTTTTTCAAAATGTTAACTAAAAATTTTTTTATTCACGAAATTTGAAATAAGCGAGTCGTAGAATAATATCCATTTAAAACATAATTATCGAAATTGGATAAGTTTTCAGGGTAAAAAAACAATTTTCTTTTCTTTGCATGCGAAAGCGCGCGACGTTACTTCAAAGTTCAAAAACATGCATTGTACTTCCTGTACAAAATCAATTAATGACAAGTTTAAGTTTAGAAAACTCAAAAAACTCCGACATAAAACAACGGTTGAACCGTTTTTAGGGTTCCGTACCCAAAGGGTAAAAACGGGACCCTATTACTAAGACTTCGCTGTCTGTCTGTCTGTCTGTCTGTCTGTCTGTCTGTCTGTCTGTCTGTCTGTCTGTCTGTCTGTCTGTCTGTCTGTCTGTCTGTCTGTCTGTCTGTCTGTCTGTCTGTCTGTCTCCAGGCTGTATCTCATAAACCGTGATAGCTAGAAAGCTGAAATTTTCACAAATGATGTATTTCCGTTGCCGCTATAACAACAAATACTAAAAATTAAAAAAAAAACAATATTAAGGGGGGTCCCCATACAATAAACGTGTTTTTTTCGTATTTTTTTGCTCAATATTAAAAACGGTAACAGGTAGACGCTTCAAATTTTCACAGAATATTTACTTGTATATTACCTTTCAAAATAAATAATTAAATAACAATAAAGTAAATATTAAAGGGGGGCTCCCATACAACAAACGTAATTTTTAAGCAATTTTTACTCGATCTTAATTAACAGGTAGAAACTTGAATATTTGTAAGTAAATATATAGAAATATATTAACTATAAAAATCAATACCTAATCTAATACATAAAAACTCACAAAATGAAAATAATCCGTGCATCTAAACGCGGTGCGAGCGCCGCGCCGAGGTGTGGTGGTGGCGCGAGCCAGAGGCGGTTGCTAAGCAACGGCTGCGCGGGTAGCGGGGGAGGTAACATCACGGAGCGAGCCATAGCCGCGCGTATTCGCGCGAGCGTCGTTATGTTGCCCGGATGTGTATCGAAAACCTACCTATAAGTTTGCGATTTACTACTTGGAATTTCGTTGATTTCTCGTTATTTTACAAACAGAACTAAACTTTGTAGTATTATAGATGATAGTACGGAACCCTTCGTGCGCGAGTCCGACTCGCACTTGGCCGATTATTTTTTTAAACATAGCTTAGAACACTCTCGATGAAATCCTCTTTCAAACAAAAGAAACAAGATCAAAATCGGTCCATCCGTTTGAGAGCTACGATGCCATAGACAGATAGATACACACACAGGTACACAGACATACAGATACACACTTCAAACCAGGGCCGTAGCCAGGAATTCATTTCGGGGGGAGGGGGGGGGTTCAGCAATGGACATGGGCATAGCTTATAGCCTTCTCATAGCGGGGTGGGGGGCAGAGTCTGTGGCCATGTTGTCCCATATCTTACGTATAATGTGCGAGCGTAAAAAAAATGAGCACTTTAATGTCCCAAATGAATACCAAGTTTGTCATAGCAAAATGTACTATTGTGTTTGGGTAGTAATAAAAAAAATATTTTTTTCGTTTTAACGAGCACTCAGCGCTTGCATGACCTAAATATAAATAAAAATAGGCAATAAGTATGCGCGAGCGAATCGAGCGCGAAAATTTTAGTGGTGTTTTATAGTAATATGCTTTATAACTCATATTAGTGAATTCATAGTACTTCCACGTCAACATAATATGAATGCGCGACCGAAGCGAGCGCGAATTTTTTTAGTGTAATATGCAAAATTGGCGTATTTAAGAACTCAGTACTTCTATGTCAAAATAGTAATAAATGCGCGAGCGCGAAAATTTTTGTGGTGTTTTTATAGTAATATGCTTTATTTCTCGTATAGTGAACTCATAGTACATCCATGTGAAAATAATATAATAATGTTAATGCGCGAGCGTAGCGAGTGCGAAAAATTTATAGTAGTGTTTTATAGTAATATGCTAAATTTCTCGTATTTGTGAACTCACAGTACTTCTATGTCAAAATAATAATAGTGCACGAGCGCGAAAATTTTAGTGGTGTTTTTATAGTAATATCCTTTATTTCTCGTATTAATGAACCCACAGTACTCCCATGTCAAAATAAAAGATTTTTTTAAAGGTTTTTAATATTAAATCATGGAAGTGATTTGATTCCTTGATCGTGTTAGCGAGTCCTAGATTTTCGTGGACCAGATGAATCAAACAAGTAACTGTGTTAAAAGGAAATACCCGACCGGTAAAGAGCGACTTAACGCTATCAAAAATTATAAATACAATTATTTGAATGCATTGATTGCCAATTTAATAATCCTAAATATAAATATATGACTATAGAAAATTACAAACATACCTACAAGAACGCGCAAAAATTTTTGGTTTGTGGCTATTTTTAGTAAATTATTTGCTTGTATTAGAAAGTTCACGGCGCTTTAATGACCAATACAAATAAAGATCAATATGAAACAATTATGCGCGAGCGGAGCGAGCGCGAAAGTTTTTGAAGCATTGTATAAAATTATTGAAGCCTGGAAGAATTTTTATAATGGCCAGGATTTCGGAGGGGGTTTGGACCCCCCAAGCCCCCCCCCTGCCTACGGCCATGCTTCAAACATAACACCCCCTCTGAGGGCTAAAAAAATGAAGTAGGTACTTTAAATTCAAACCAAAACTACAACTCTTCCTCATTTATCTTAGTGCGGGTAAATAACTATTAATTATTAAATTACTTTAAGCTTCAATATGCTTTGATTTTTCAGCTCAATTTTCCTTGTTTTTGTTCAACAAATTTTTCCCTCTCACAAATAGTGTACAGAAAAATTAATATCTTCATTCTA
Source organism: Lycia hirtaria (assembly GCA_947563715.1). NCBI lineage: Eukaryota > Metazoa > Arthropoda > Insecta > Lepidoptera > Geometridae > Lycia > Lycia hirtaria. Next base: position 15,451,975 of record OX387375.1, on the reverse strand, counting down.
CTGTTTACATTTTCGACTACGTTATCTTAACACTTGAACACACAAGAAATCACAATATTGTCATAGTCTGTACGGAAAAAGAACTGTCGTGGTAAAAATGGGAATTGACGTCTCGATTATGTTGCAAGCCGAACAAAATAATAAAATAAGAACAGCAGCGCATCATTGTCACGTCAGTTCTCTTCCTAAACAGACATTAGAGATTAGAGAGCAATGATGTATTTATTGTACGTAGATAGGTTTTCGCCGGCTCTGCGTGGCAAGCCTCAAGTAAGGTAATCGCCCGATTCGTTAATCGCGACACGTTGGGCAACGCTGTTAGACGCGTGCCGTGACTTGTGAACAGTGACAATACTATCCTGTGTGTTTAGAAATTGCAACACCAAGATATTTATGGCCAAGATACTAAAAGGCCTTAAGGATGTGGTCTTATCCTAGAAAGTGCTGAAAGCTGAGATTTGCAATGATTTTACTTATACTTATTATATATCTACTTATTATATATCTTCTTACTGATTATACTGAATTAGTATAACCTCTCTATAGATAAAATCTTAATGCTAGAGAGTATAACAATGTATAAAAAAAAACTATATAAATGGCAACAGCCTAAAACTGAACCAATATAATGACGCCATCGGCTGAGACCGACCAAGTTAACCGTGCGGCTTGCAAAATGCTAGAACTGCTAAATCTGTATGGAGCTACGAGTGGTGTTGGGGAAGTGGATCTCCACTCAGCTGTAAAACTAAATTTGTTATGTGAGCAAGGTTACATTCTTGGCGCCAAAGTGGCGCACCAGTGTTGGTTTGAATATAGAGTAACGGCGGGCCGCAAAGAGTCCGTAGAATATGTTTTTACAAGAAGATTATGATCTGCCAGCTCGGCATGACACTCCAGGCGTATGCACTAGTTTAAAAGCTTACACGATAGCACCTACTACTAAACAGTGTTTTGTTCCGTTTTCGCGCGTGACAGTTCGCGTCTGACAGAAAGTGACAAGGTCTTATTCAGTGATTTTATCATGCGTTTTTATGTAAGACGGAATATATAAAATAACAGCTATTGTCAAAAGTATCTATATTAAAAGAAAAACAAAATACCCGACTACAGACAAGCTTTTGGAGTATAACTTACGATTTAGTTACGGTTGATACGCTGTTGAGTGTACGTATTTCGTGAGAAAGAATGCGTCAAATCAAAGGTTGTAAATGCACATTATTTGGAATAATTATAGTAAAATCGCTTATTTATTAAGAAAAAGTTCGTTGGTCAAGCCGTTTAGGCTGTAGTGGTAATATAGAAAAAAACATACATACCCAAATACTTCGCAGTCGGTTATAATAACTATAATTTTATTAAAAGTAATTTTAATTTCAAGTGTCACGTGCGAGCGAGACAGTGGTCGCTACCCTATTTTTTCCGTAGATGGGTGAGCTATAGTCAATTAGAGTCATAAAAGTAACAAAAGCGAGCAAGATAAGAATATTAAGCGTCATACACAAACAATGATAAATATTATCTTTACGACGTTTTTAAGTTTAACCACCCGCATTTGTATGACAGACGTTTTCATTTTTTTAATTTTTTTTATACCTAATATTATTGACAATTATTGTTTATACTTTTAAACAGAGTACTAACCGAAGGAGTGAAATGTCCGATTTATAGCCTCATCGTGCGAGTAGAAAAGGGATAGCGAATGGTAAAAATGAAACCACTTTTTAAGCACGAGTATCATTCAATGCATCAGGGGAGATAATTTTGTATTTTATTTTATTCTTATTCATATTCATTTATTGCGTAAAACTAATTTACATGTCAGATGTTGCACAATGTATTATTTATAGGGTGAGCTCAAACAATATTCAATGTCAAAAAATAGCTAAAAATAATAAATAAATAGTCAATTGTAAAATTCAACTTTCAATTGTAGACTTTATCGTCTTACTTCATTCACTTTGTCATTTAGCTGAAACTGAACAACCTAAATTGCAAAAACGAGTTTTATACCACAGACGTTAAACTTGTCTGATTTAACAGTTGACAGTTTAACAGGTTTGTGATTGTTGTTGATTTTACGCTTACTTTTTCACGAAAAACGTACACTTCACGGCGTATCAAGCGTAACGAAATCGCAAGTTAGACTGCAAAAACCTCTTTTCTGCAGTCGGGTGATTCGTTTTTCTTTTAATATAAATTATTGTTTAACTATTTGTTTAATCAAAAGAGTTAGCGCGACAACTTGAGCACATTTCGGAATCGATTCGGAACCTATATCTCCGTCTCTGTTATTTCCATAGAGAATGACAGAGACGGGGATATGGATTCCGAAGCCTTACTTTAAACAGCATGGAATTCTAACGCTTCCATCTCTGTATATACTTGAACTGGCGCTATTTGTACGGGCTAATTGTGAGGTGTTTCCAAAACTGTCCACAAAATCAACGCATAATAGACGCGACAATAAAATATTAACACATAGAGCAAAAACACAATTGTTTAGAAAAAGCATATTTGGAATGGGTCCAATTATATACAATAAAATACCTTTAAGTCTAAGAAATCTTACAACTACCTTATTTAAAAAGAAATTTAAAGCTATGCTGGTAGATAAATGCTACTATGATATTACTGAATATAAAAACGACTGTTCCATATGAAAAAATATTTTAATGTAGGTAGTAATTTTATTATGACATAAAAATATTATGGTCAAAAATATATATTTAGTAAATAATTGTATGACATATAAATTAAATAATAATATTGTATTAATAATATAAAATTGTAATAGCGCGCCTCTGATTTGTACGCCTCATCAGGCATAACATGAAGGTCTATAAAACAAATAACATCAAGTGCATGCTACTCATGTTTTATGCAAATAAATTTACTTTGACTTTGACTTTGAATCGAATCCGAATGAGTTCTGAATACCCTACTGGTACCAAACAGCAATGGAGCGCGATAAATGGATGGTAATGGGGGAGACCCTTGCCCAGTAGTGGGAGTTAGCAGGTTAAAAAAAATCGTATTTTTTCTTGTAAATGTTATTATTAATAAAGAATAATAACAATTCTTTATTCAGACTGTTCGCTTATAATTAATTTATCTTTGATGAAGTCATTTAACGGTTATCATCGCTAGAATATAAAAATAAAACAAAAACATACAAGATATGTAATTCGAGTTACATTGATATTCAAGTTTCAAAACATATTTAATTGGACACATAATTAGGATCGTAGTTGTTGCGGCAATTTTTGCATTTAGGTATGACTTTTTCATAATGTTAAGTAACTTTTTTTATTTCATTTTTGAATAATAACGAATTAAACAAATATCTATATTAAAAGATAAACAACAAGCCGCTTCCAACCGGTCTTTCTAGAAATCCATGGGGGAGGCCTATGTCCAGCAGTGGACTTAGTATGGCTGAGATGATGATGATGAATCCATTCTGTTTTTTGAGAAAATGAATGATAAATAAAATGCCAGACTGCAGAAAAGCAGTTTTTGCAGTCTAAATTACAATTTAATTACTCGAGGTGTATTATTATTATTACAAAAAATAGGGCCTATGTCACTCAGCGAGTGAAGACGAATCTAACTGTAGGCGATCATATAGATACATACATACATAGCCCTCCTTCTTACGCAGTCGGGTAAATGTGGAGTGATGGACAAGTTTATTAGCATTGCCCTCTATAAATATATGTTGAAGTTAGGTCAAATATAGGTTTTTTTTACCCGACTGCGTAAGAAGGAGGGTTATGTTTTTCGAGTGTATTTAATGTATTTATGTATCTATATGACAGCCTACAGCGTAAACGGCTTGACCGATTTTGATGTGCGAGGTGTCGTTAGAGTCGTCTTCACCTCCAGAGTGTCAAGGCTATATTTTTTTGTAATAATAATAATAAATCTGTCGCAAAAAATAACAATGAAATAATAAGAAAAGCAGTTTTTGCAGTCTAACTTACTATTTCGTTACGCTTGACATGCTGTTGAGTGACCGTTATTTGTGAGAAAGTATGCGTAAATTCGCTGTAAAAGAATATAAATGCGCATTTAGACTTTAGAATAATTCTAGTTGTTTCTTACGAAACAGTTCGTTAGAAGTTACGAATAAACGCGTTTTATTTTTTTATTGAGACGTATTATTATTATTACAAAACATAGCCTATCTCTACACTATATACACTCTGGAAGCGAAGAAGAATTTAACGACACCTCGCACATCAAAATCGGTCAAGCCATTTAGGCTATAGGCTATCATATAGAAACGTACGTGCCGTACATACATATAGGTACATACCCACATACAAGGCCGTAGCCAGGAATTCATTTCAGGGGGGGGGGGTGTAGCTCTAATAGGGGGGGGGGGATTCCCCCCCCCTGCCTACATATATATATTATATACATACATACACTCGAAAAACATAACCCTTCTTACGCAATCGGGTAAAAGAAGATGATCGAAATCTATCATACTTGCACAAGTCCTTCTAGCTCACTCGTGGCGTAAAGTATGTTTAATTTATAATAAACACTGGCACCGAAATAGTTTCTAAGAATGCGGGCGCAAAACAAAACGTATACGATGCTCACTGAAACCAACATCTGGGATTTTACTAGACACTAGGTTTTACTGGAGTGCCTAAAAAAAGTTGAAGTTGAAGATGAATTATACGTACATAGGTTTTCCTCGAATCAGCGTGCCAAGCCTCAAGGCCCTCAAGTAAGGTAATCGCCAGACTCGTCTTCAGTCACGACATGTTTAGCAACGCTGTTAGACGCTAAGTGTCGTGACTTGTGAACAGTGAGGATGCTATCGTGTGTGTTTAGAAAGTGCAACAACAAGATATATACATAATTCTATCTGAATACTCTACTTCGACGATCAATTTTTATGTGATTTTAACCGTGGGTACAACGGAATAATAGACTGACCTTGAATGCGCAAAAAGTCAGTTTACCTTTACGCGTCTGTTTGGCGGAGGAAGCGAAGTTGTGCCTCACGCGCCGTTCGTCGCCGCGTCGGCGTCGCGTCGGGGCGTTTGGTACAATCAAGTAACCTTCCCTCGCCCCAGATCAACGCAGCTATCTCTCTCGCGCATCACAACCTTCTTAAACATATTATTATAAAATTATTGGTTAGGGATAATACAAGAGTGAGAAATGAAATTGTTTATTTAGATGGGAGAAATATTTTAAATCAGTTTTATTTAAATATCACTTACATAAACTGGCGACGGAGTAGTGAAAAAACATATTTTCCTACTGCTCAGTCAATTTATAAGATATCAAAGAAAAACTTATTTTTAAATATTTCTCCTATAAAAACAAAACTAATTACCTAATTTCTCACTTTTCTAATATACCCCCACTCAATAGTTTTTTATGTTTGAAAATGTGATGCGCTAGAGAGATAGCTGCGTACCTACGTTGAACGCATCCTTTATTTTTCAACCGACTTCCAAAAAGGAGGAGGTTATCAATTCGACTGTATTTTTTTTAATGTTAGATACCTCATATCTCTCGACTGGGTGAACCGATTTTGATGATTCTTTTTTTATTTGAAAGCTGATGCTTCCCGTGTGGTCCCATTTCAATTTGGTCCAGTTCTGACAATGGCATCCATGAGAAGTCGGTTGCTTCAGTTTTTTAAACTATAATTATTTTCGAACATGTTTTTTTTGTGTTGTGACCTATTGTTAAGTTTGTATTTTATTCACATTTTTTACTTCATATCCTCGAAGACTAGCTATGACTTCAACCAAATAAAAGACAACTTGTCGTAATTGTTTTTCGGTTTGGTAATTGTTTAGGTACAGACTAGGTTTATCTTTTGTATAAACAACTGCAAAAGACAATTGTTAGGTATAAAAAAACACAGAGGAATAAAAAGGTGAATGCCGCACGGCAAATCCGACAATTTTAAAATCTAATTTATTAGAGCTTAGCCGCTAATTGTATATAAACTAGGTAGGTACCTACCTACATTTTTTTAAATCAAATTTTGTTACCCACTTTATTAAAAGGCTTATGAAGCCATTATGTTAACGTTCAAACAAAGAAAAGAGGACATAGAGAAACACCAAAAAACGCAAAAGCTTCTAAATACGTCAATAGAATAGGTATATACTGCCTAGAAATATCTAGGAAGTCACGAAAATAACACCGGCCGGTACGACGCCGCCGGTCAAAGAGCCGCCGGTTGAACAAGATGTTGGCAATATATAGATATAGATCTACACCTATCTATCGACTCCTTATATAATGTTTGATAGATTGTAAAAAAGTTGTATATTTTTATAGTCTATAGGTATTTGATGAGCATCCGGTGTCATGTCCAGTTGTTTTCTCTTTGCCGGTTTATTTCCTGATACCTACTTACTTCCGACTCTCTCTGCTCTGAGATTTCCTTCCTCCGGCCTGACGTACATTTTATTTTATATTGTAATAGTTATAATTCCATAATCTAATAATTTTGTATCGTACATCATCCTAATAAGTATAGGTATATACCTATTATACTTACTGTATTAACTTAGAATATAGAAAAATATTTTTCTATATTCTAAGTGTATTAAGTACTACTTACTGTTGTTTTATTATTATTTTTGACTATTATGATATTTTTTGTTATATTATTATTATTTTTAGCACTCCAATTAATTAATGAATTATCAAAATAGTTTTGTCAACCACCCTTTCACATGATTTATTATGAACTTGACTTGTAACTTGGGCGTTATGAATAAATTATTTGTATTTGTATTTGTGCAACATTAAATAATCATTATATTTAAGTAATAAATTACATTGATATTGTGAAACTAATGAAGTGATTTTCATTTGCTCTGTCCCACCGATAGCACGCCAACTTCCACTGCGCAGGCTCTCTAACACAAGATGCCGGCTATTGCTGCAAGTACCTATCAGTTTTTACCTATATACTCAAATAAATTATCGCAGTAAATTACTTGATAGGTACTTTCGCGAACTCTTTGAATTATGCATACTAGTAGTTTTAAATTTTAAATAGTATTAACGTAGGTACCTATTTAATTACTTAACAATTACGTCCATGAAGTTGATTTTTTTTGTGATAATGTTCCAAACTATGTAGCAGGAAACACATGTAAAATGAATGTATTTTAACTGATATTAGGTACTCGGTTTTCCATGAAAAAAGGTAGTTTAAACACTTGGGCATTTTTACTCAAAAACTAAGTTTAATTTTTTTTTATTGTGGGTACAGTATACAAAAACTAGTCACGCACGATTATTTATACGTTTTTACATGCTTTGCAAAATATCACAATATAGGTATGAATTTTTAACACGGCGACATAGACTAAAATAATGGAAACGGCATAAAACATAGAAACAGTATAAAATATCACAGCTAAGTAAAATCACAAAATTTCCACGTGGAAAAATTAATTAAAAATAAAAACAAATTCACGAAAGAGGCCCGTCACAAAACAAAACTTTTTGCATAAAAAAGAAAATAAAACTCACTGTTTTTTTTTCTATATGCGCCGAAGAAAAATATATCAACGAGTGCACGAGTCGCAGTTTCGCCGTAGACTGTGGGTGCCGCTGGCGCCGCTGCCGACTGCCGGGTGGACGGCGGGCGCTCAAGTCTTAATTGTCAATTCTGTGATAATTTCTGTCAGTCGAAGTGGAATAGTGGAATAAACTTTTTTCATTCAACCTTGATCACAAACAACAAAAAAAATAAAATAACTCCGTGTTTTGGCTCAAATTTTCAAAAAATGCCGTGTTTCATAAAAAGCAGTTTTTTTATACGTGAATTAACATTATAATAAGTGCTGTTGCGTGATCTCCCATACCTACAAATAGGATAAAACTGTTTTCTACCCCTAAACACAAACTTTCCGTATATTACAAAGTACTCTTTGTCACTAACCGATTTCTAAGATTTTTTTTTCGGCCAATGGACTTGTATCCGTAGCCATATAAAAAGAATGAAATCGGATAATATTGAGGAATTCAAAACAGTTATTTAGTAGGTGTAGTTCATTTAGTACGTAAGACTATTTTTGCTAGTTTTTGACCCCCTCCCCTTTAAAAGAAAAAATAAGAATAATCCGCCCCCAAGTGTAATATTTATTGCGTAAAAATGTAAAGGAAAAAATGAATAAACGTTTGGTTTATTGTAATGTTTATTTTTCAAAGTAAACATTTTTAGGAATATTTATTTGTACTTACAAAGGAACTAGTAATTTTTACTACACATCCGAGCCGAGCGCACTTCGGCACTCGTGCGGTTGCCCGTGCTTTTTAACACGCTTTTATGCTACCTCTAGGTAACTATGTAATGAAATCTAAGGTAGGTAACTAATTTAACCATCTTCCAAGGATCGTAGCGTCATGAAAATTGGCAGCTGTATGTAGTTCTGATGACAATACAATAATATGGTACTGTCGAACTGATCTGATGATGGAGCCGGAAGATATGAACTAGAGCTTCATGATGGAACATCGTATCATAGCTGTGTTTGGATTTGTTAGAAAAGTCTTGTAATGAACTTTGACCACAATAATTTGTAGCGTGTTTTTTAGTTTTTTAAACTGTAATTTATTCAAAGTATAATTTTAACTTTACGCCCCCCCTAAATCGTCTTACGTAATAAATGAATGACCCCTTATCTATTATTTTTTTTTTTTTTATCAGCCCTGTTTGTACAAACTGTCCCACTGCTGGGCGCGAGCCATCTTCTCATTGTGAGAAGGGTTAGGCCATAGTCTGCCACGCTGGCCAAGTGCGGGTTGGCAGAAAAGCATCTATTATTTAGCTAGGTTGAATATAAACGGCGGTATCCAAAGGCAACATCGCATTGACCTTGAATACACGCTCTTGATCTTGTCGGAAGTTTGGAAACGTCTCTTTTTTTGCGGGGCAGGGGCACACACAAACAAATATTTCACTCAAACTCAGAGTAGGTAGGTACCTATATTTACTTACTAAATATTGAGCTGGAATATTGTAGTATTTAGTAGAAGCCCAAACTTAAAGATACAAATTAGTATGGGAATTATGTATTTACTATGGAAGAGGCCATTGGTTATGAAACACAGTTATACTAACTAGGTAGTTCGGAAGGTTCACACTTACTACTTTGTACTTTTTATTGTTATGTCAAATAAATTGAAATTGAATCGTTTCACCTTACTTCCTGCCAGTTAAATGCTTTGTAAGTATAGATTTAGATTATTAAGGCCGTTGACATTTCAGAGTGCGAAAAGTGCAAAAAAAATGGTGGTCTATAAAGTCGGTTTACGGACGATAGTTTAACGTGACAACGTCATAACAAAACATTGATGAAATGATGATGATGTAACGGGACAATGAGCGGAATGGGACAATGAGCGTAATGGGACAATGAGCGTTACGGGACAATGAGTTTTTTTTTATAACTTTTTCATGCGTGCAGCCGGCGTTCATCGATTTAGGTATTAGACGTTGTCGCGTCAAAAATGAGTATTTATAATCTTACAGCGATTTTACGCATACCTACTTTCTTACAAAAAACGTACACTCATCAACGTATCAATCGTAATGAAATCGTAAATTAGACTCCAAAACTTCTTTTCTGCAGTCGGTTATTTAATTTTTCTTTTAACCTAGATAGGTACTTGTTTCATTTGCTATTCAACGGTTGTATGGGGTGTTTGTGACGTTTTTGTAGTGCGTGCAGGATCCATAACAAAATATTGTGTATTTGATAAGTCAGAAAAACGCCGAACGCAATTCGGTTGTATTTGTATACCTACTCTATATCAAGCGTGCGAGCCGGCGTACAACTCATTTTGCGGTGTCATGTGGCACACCGGACTTTTGTATGAAACCGAATGTGCATTGTAAATTGTGCGATGCATTTTGCGTGATTCTTAACTCATGAGAATTACGATCGTTTGGCCTCAGCCTAAAGGAGTTTGTAGCGGTCACGCTGGCGTAACATTCCTCAATACCATGACGTGACACTAGTATTCAGTTATACGGCCTTACCGATAAACGTTACTTAACTTTGATCAACGTCTCAAATTATCTGTCTTCTTACCGCAAGTGTCATTACGTGTTCAAACTGTTTGGCATGACGTAAATCTTATTCACAGAAATAAAACTAATAAAGTTTTTGAAAATATTATATTTAATATTATTTTATTGGTCGTTACTGACATAACAATAATTACTAATACCAAGGTTACGGAGAGATCACCGTAGGTACATGTCCTTCGAATTGGTCCCAAATTGAAAAAAAAAATGCTTTTGTATCAAAACTACAAAATATCTCAACGAACCATCGCATATCGCTCTGGTTTGGTTCGTTGCGACTTGCGATATTCTGGCATTTCAAGGTTCCCTAGTTCTCTATATCTAAGATTTCTCTTTCACATTTGTCAATTTAGGCCTTTTCGAATATAAATACACATTTATCAAAAAACTTTTAGATGAATGAGACACATTTTAGCACTTAATAAAAATAAAAAAAAACTAAGCTAAAACTTATAAAGCAGAAATTACAGTTAGCATGACTTAATTACGACTGGCCTAAAGTTAGTAGCGCATTATTTCTTGTTAGCAACTCCAAATATCTATAGAGTTTAAACTACAGAATATGAAGTAAAATCATGGCAAATCTCAGTTCTCTGCACTTTCGAGGATAAGACCACATCCTTAAGGCCTTTTAGTATCCTAGCCTTATATATCTTGATGTTGCACTTTTTATGCACACAGGATGGCATTGTCACGTTCACAAGTCACAACACGCTTCTAACAGCGTTGCTCGACGTGTCGCGACTGAAGAGTCGGGCGATTACCTTACTTGAGGCTTGCCACGCAGAGCCAGGGAAAACCTATCTACGTATAATAAATACATCATTGCTTAGTTTAGTACCCTCTTACTTAGTTTGTACTTACTTCAGTTTCATCTTTTCAGATTGCATCAATTGTTTATAGTAGGTAAATACCGACTAGTTCTCACGCAGAGAGCTAGGAAATAAGATTTGACTTTGTAGACACTTGAGATCCTCTAATTGTCTGGTATTTTTTCTGTATTATGTAAAATAATTGTCAAATATTTTATGTATATCTGAAAATCTGTCACTCTGTTTACGGTGGGCAATATGGAAATACACAGTTCAAAGTATAACTAACAAGTATAACTGACAACTCTGCTTTTAAAATATTGTGTAAGTTTCTTTTATACTTCGAATATAAAGGGAACTTACACAATATTTCAAAAGCACAGTTGTCAAATTAAGAATTTACAAAGGCGTGACGGCATAAAACTAATTTACGCGTCGTCCTTAGAGAAACGAAAAATTAATTTGAGTACAAATTACCAATATGTCACAAGAATTTATGATACATTTTGTGTTTTTGTGGTGCAAACGCAACAATGCAATGCAACGTCAATAATATATTTAAGCATCATATACTAATTCTGTGACGTTTTAGAGATAAATTTAAGATTCGAGTCAATTCTGTTGTACAATCACTAAAAGTTAACTAAAGTTGACAACTAAAACACATCCCATACTTTTATACTAAGTTAAAAGCGCAGAATTCGCCCTATTTACATAGGATCGTTAAAAGTATGAGCTTAAATTCTGTCTAGTGACCGTCAATAAGTTTTACCTTATATCTGTATCTTAAAAAAACTTTTCGAAACAAATTGGTAACCTGTATGTATAATATGACAGTCTACATTATTTTGAGGTTGACTCAAAGGAAAATTGTATACTTGTGACACTAACAAAACTAAACATAATAAAATGCTATTATAATCATAAAAAATGCATTACAAATTAAATCTTAACAACTTACAAATCTTAAACTTACTATTCTGATGTACTAAATGGTCACTTTAATATTTTCGATATCTTGCTGCAGCCAAGACTATTCAATTAAGTTAAAGAAAAAAAAAATATTAACTTCAATAATGTTATTTATTAATTACAATAAATAATAATCGGGTAACCATTGAATATGTAGCTTTGAATTCAGTTAATTATATTCTGCTCATCAAATTTTATCCGGTCTATCAATCGGATAAAATGGAGTTGTATGTACATCAGAATAGAGTTGAAAATATGAAGATTTCCTTAGGCAGCGGAGTAGATGGCGGGGCCTCGAGACGGGTCCTTCATGTGGTAATACATGCTCCTTATTACCAGCAAGAAGTAGATTTGAAGCGCTGAAAACGAAATCCACAAGGAATTTTATTACGAGGTAACTGTAAATATTGAACTGCACACAGACAGATTTTTACGGACGCTACTTTAAAAATAATGTAATCATGTATGTCACCGTCACAAATGTTACAACTGAGACGAATCTAATGAAACCTCACGTGTTGAAATCTAAGGCATGATTAAGACTGTAGAGGGTGCCAATGAAACAGACATACATACAAATTATGCTGGAAACATTACCTTCAATCAAGTAAAAAACAAAACACGCTGCCAACTGGTAGTGGGCTTGATGATTTGAATTGTCTTTAGACCTTTATCGGTCTGGGGTAATCAATTTGCTCGTTGTGTCGTAATTTAGTTAGTTATGTATGTGTAGTTTGTATATTGTTTTGTTGTAGTTAGTAAAAAAGATTTTACGACCGAATGAAACAGGATAGGCTAGTAATGCAACTAAGTAAAATTTTAATATTGTATTGACTCAGTCGTATGCTAATTTTATCGATGAACAGTAAGACACAGTTAATTCAGATTGCAGTAGATTGTGCTTATTTTGACATTACGAGATATTTTTTTAGCTGAGAGTACCCTTTTCTTCAAAGATTGATACTTACAAATAACAAATATGCCCTGGAAGATGCCACCAACGGTCACAGTGCCAGCAAACAAAGCGAAGAACTGAATAATGTAGATGATTGTGAAGATCACGGAATAAATCAGGTACGCCTTCAGGTGACCCGGCTTATCCTGGAAAACAAAACAAAATTGGTTGTTAAAATGATAAATTAATACAATAACATTTAGGCATAAGACGAAATAAATGACTTTAAAATATAAACAACAGTCAAAACATAGTTTACAATATTTTCTCAAAGAACACTCTCTATAAAATCACCTTCAAACAAAACGAGTAAATTAAAATCGGTTCAACGACTTGGGGACGACGATGCAACGGACATACATATTTACAAACATGTCAAACTTATATCAACCATAAACTGTACTAACAGCTACAATCTAAAGTTAGAGTATACCTAGCATGATATGACTATAGTCGAAGCATGTCGGTACTGACTGTACTTATGCTGCTTCCTAGTACTATTAAGGTATTCTTTACCTATTATATCTAACTCGAGTACCTACTAGAAAACAATACAAACACGCTACCAGCGTTTGGCGCGTAACAGCACAGCTGTTACGTGACATTTTTTTTAAAATACAAGATGTTTGCGCTTGACCACCTACGCAATGTTGTGGTCTACGATGCTGGAACTATGCTAGAACAGTGTCATAAAGTGACCATTTGCTGTTCTTACTTTGAATAACAGATGGTCACTTTATTGACACTACAGCATCTACCATTTTGCAGACATTGAATTAGTTTTATTATGACGTAACGCACAATGTTCGTTAGTCTACATATAGATTAGGCTTTTTGTATTCCATCCTTCTTTTAAAATAGACTTTCAATTATTAAATTGAGGAAGTAGCGTTCAAACACAATCAACAAAGTTTTAGGCGTCAGAAACAAATTTAATTGAATATGGTGTAGCGCAAGGTAGTGTGTTAGGAATTTTATTTGATATAAGTTCATATTTTTAATTTTGATTTCTCTACGAATAAATTGATTGTGTGAAAAATTGTGCAATTCTGTCAATATTATACAAACATACAGGTCGAATTGGTAACCTCCTTTTTTAAGTCGGTTAAAAATAGCTCTAAATGAATCTATGTAAGATTATTTTATTTATTTATTTACAATGAACGGTTGACACCAATAATTAAAATAATTGTAAATTGTGTAATTATTACACAATTTACACATTGCATATACGTAGTCATAATAATTATAAAATTCAAATATTAAAAAGTAAAATAGTACATGTCAATAATAAGTACAATAACTAATAAGTAAAAATTAAATTAATTAAAAGCAATGTTTTACACAAAATAATAATAAAAAATGCATTAGGTTAGGCCACTTAGCGCAATAAATATCACAATCTGGGAACTCTTTTAAGAATGCGTTGAGACCACGAGTGACGCGACACATTGGACTGAAATTCCGTGACTTTGTCCGGCTAGAGCCATTGGAGGACTGCTTATATTTACGGCTGGGCCGATGTCTCAGATATTTATCTGGTACGTGGAGACTACAAATATTGTTGTGCAAATCCGGCGAATTTATTGCACCTCTCAATATCTTGCAGCCCGTCTTAAGTTGGTCTAAATAATGCCTAACTTTTAACGAATTAAAGCCCAACTGCCCAAGCAAAAAATCTGTAGGGTATAGGAAAGGGTAATAACCCAAAGTTCTCTTGTAAAGGTTGCTTAAATATGCCTTCTGGACCTATTCAAGACACAAAATGTGTGTGTCGCAATGTGGACTCCACACACACACGCTCGACTCGAGTTTACTCCTAACCTGGGTAAAAAACAAAATGCGAAGGTCGGCAGGATCTCGAAAATCCTTTGCAATTCTTAATACAAAGCTGAGACGGCGATATGATTAAAAAACATTTTGTTCTGTAGACTCCATTGGTAGATGGAATTAATGTCACCGTAATGCATCACTTTCGATTTGTGATTTAATTTCAAATGCTAGATTCAGATCATCAGCGTAGAGTATACATTATTTAATTTACAATACGGACATATATCAAATAGATAGGTGCGTACCTTGACACTGCAACCTGTATATTACAAGTCTAGTGATCTCTCTACTGTCCCACCTAGACTAGGTGGGAGAGTAGAGATCACCCGACGAAGCTGATGAAGCCAAAACTTCAAAAAAATACTAACCTTATGCAATCCTACTAGCAGAACGATGGCGAACACCAATGCAAGCAGCACGAAGATAAGCAAAGCGGTTGATATGATCACAATCAAGAGGCCGGCATCGTTAATGCCCTCGTCCTCCTTTTCATCTATATTCATCATCACCGCACCGCCAGCTATTGCCAGTATGGTCACAACTGTCAATACTATGGTACCGACCTGGAAATTATTGGACACATTTAAAATAAACAAATAATTATACAGAAACACATCGCAGAAAAGGCGACCTGAGAAGGTGTGGATGAAATATGTGTGTGGAAGAGAGTGTGTATAGTGTGAATGGTGTAAATCTTAGATATGATCCTGAAGTGGCGAGAGGAAATTTGCTTTAGCAACTGACAAGACGATAATGATAACAGGGAAGAAATACAATACATGACCCTACATCGTTTTTAAGTACTTATTTTTCGGGTGTTATACTTGTATAATATTAACCGTACTGCAGGTAAATTTAAAGTGGCAGTAGGCAATTTAAAACTATTCTCCCTTATTTGACATAATTAACAGCAAATGACGAACAAAAACCTACTGTCTCCGCTTCTATTTGTCACAATTTTGTTCTATTGTTGTCTCCATAACTTTTAACACGATTTACTTATTAACTTCTGTGTTAAAGTTCATCGTCATCATCAATATCATCTTAGCCACAAGAATATACATAATACTTATATTTTATAAATTATCATGCTGCTGTCACTGGTCACCAATTGGTTAGTCGGGGCATAGCACATACTATTAATGGCCAACGGGGCTGAAAAGTTCTCTAGTAGCAGGAGACAAGCTATATACCCTACTGTAGGAAGACTAGCCACAAGATGAAATAACGGCCTTGATAATAGATGCAAGCCGTTTTCTTCCGTTATTTCGGCGTCGTCAGCCCAGTGGGGGAGGGGTTGGGGGGGGGGGGGGGCAAATTACAGGTACAATTGCACGGCCTTAGGACTTTGGTTGCTTTGCAGTTGTCTACATTTTTTTAATCTCTAGGGGAGGGCAGCTGCCTCTCCCCCCCCCCCTCCATTGGCGACGCCCTTCAAGTGCGAGTCGGACTCGCACACGAAGGGTTCTGTACCATTATCTATAAAATAAAACCGGCGAACTGCGAGTCGGACTTGCGCACGAAGGGTTCCCCGTACCATTATTTATAAAAAGGGCAAAAAAAAACACGTTTGTTGTATGGGAGTTCCCCTTAAATATTAATTTTATTATTTATTTTTAAAGTGAATAAGTACCAGTGTGTGTTACCAGTGATGACATACGGCACTGAAACGTGGTCCCTAACTATGGGCCTTATAAGGAAGCTCAAGGTCACGCAACGAGCTATGGAGAGGGCTATGCTCGGAGTCTCTCTACGAGATCGAATCAGAAATGAAGAGATACGTAGACGTACAAAAGTCACCGATATAGCACAGCGGATTAGCAAGTTGAAGTGGCAGTGGGCAGGGCACATAGCACGCAGAACTGATGGCCGATGGGGCCGAAAGGTTCTCGAGTGGAGACCACGTACCGGCAAGCGCAGCGTAGGAAGACCAGCCACGAGATGGACAGACGACCTCATACAAGTGGCGGGAAGACGCTGGATGCAAGCCGCTTCCAATCGGTCTTTTTGGAAATCCATGGGGGAGGCCTATGTCCAACAGTGGACTTCTTATGGCTGAGATGATGATGATGATGAAAGTGAATAATACAAAACTCAATATTCTGTGAATATTTCAAGCGTCTACCTGTTGCCGTTATTTATTTCGAGCAAAAACGAGCAAACAAAATCACGTTTGTTGTATGGGAGCCCCCTTAAACATTTATTTTATTTCGTTTTTTTTTTAGTGTTTGTTATAGCGGCAACAGAAATACATTACTGTGAAAATTTCAACTCTCTATCACGGTTCATGAGATAAAGCCTAGTGACAGACGGACGGGCAGACAGCGAAATCTCAGTAATAGGGTCCCGTTTTACCCTTTCGCTACGGAACCCTAAAATCAATTGATATGTTTAATTTAGATCACTTGCCTAATAATAAGAGTTATATTTTATGATGTTTCGTTGCTAAATAAATTAATTTAAAAAAATTAAACCGACTTCAAACTGAAAAGAGAGAAATAACACGAAGAAAATTAATGCTGTACAGTATTGATTTTCTTCGTGTTATTTCTAATAGTATTTACTCGTTTTGTTTGAAATTAAATATTGTATTCACAATACGGGTCGAATTGATACCTAATCTCTTTTTTTAAGTCTGTTAAAAGTCGTCAGAGCTCATCACCGCTCATCACCGCTCATGTCACTCTCTATCAAATAATTGCAATATACTAGTAAGGTGTAGACACTGCTCTGGAGTTGCGATGAACGGAGTGAGTGTTCAAAAGCCCATATCTTGAAAACTACTGGACCGATTTTGATAAAACTTACAGTGACTCCTAAGTTGAAAGATACTTTATTCAATAAAAAGTTATCAAATAAAAATTTTGAAATACGACTTCTTGTTTCTGTGTAATACGTGGACAAACATACATACACTTATGAAATTTGGCACACATGTTTAGAAGCTGTTATAGACTAACATATACAAAGATTGTGCAATTCTGACAATATTACAAACATACAGGTCGAATTGATAACCTCCTTTTTTTGAAGTCGTTTAAAAATTGCCTTGGACACCAGATTATTACTATGTCTTTATACTTGTGGTTAAGGTGACGAAGATGATGCTTGGTTGGTTACGATATAATCCAATAAAACACATTGTATAAGTAAGTGCTTACAGTAAACTATAATACTTACAAAATTGAAATACCCTAGGACAAAACATCCTGTCTTGAGTTCTATGCATCCGCAGCACTTGTTGAATGTCAGGGAGGGCATTTTGGATCTGTCAACAAAATATTACCATCATAAATAACAATTTAAATTAATATCACTGGCGCTTTCATACTATTTAACAGATTCTTTGAAGTCTTATTAAACCTTCCATATCACTACTTTGTTGAATGTACTGTAATGTAAATCTAGGAACTCTAATTTAACCATATAGATAGATAACAAGAGCAGACACCCCTCATAGCTACATTATTACATTAAATTGTGGTTATATACTTAGCTACATTTCACTCAGTCGAGCTTCGCTGTTGTGACTGAGGTGTTGTTACCGATATTTGGACGAAATCTCAAAGACCATAAACGACTGGCATGTGGCGACTGATGAATATTCGGGTTCAGATCACAGATGGATCAGGTTCAGCTTGACCGAAGGCGTGCATGAACCATGAACTTACAGAAACCCGTAGAAAACTGATAGGTCTATCTTCAGAGACGCACTGGAGAAGGCTATGTCAGAGATACCACATATAGATCTTTCAGGGAAGCTCTCACCACAAGAAATAGAAACGACCACCAATAATGTGGTACAAGCTCTGATACAGAGTTAAGAAGAAGCGTTTCCTTTAAAAAAGGGAAGCTATTACCGCGTTGCTAAGAAATATATAGATGGTGGAATAAAGATCTAACCAAGCTTAGGAAAAAAGTCAGACATCATTTCAACAGAGCCATGAACACCAATGCGATGGTGGACTGGCAAGAATATAAAAAGATGTGGCACCAATTTAAGGTAGAAGTCAAAAAGAGACAAAATAACTCATAGAAAAATTTCAGCACCTCTATCCAGTCAGAGAGCGAGACTGCAAGACTCAGAAAAATCATTAATAACCAAATGAATTAAAGGATCTAGATACAGAAAATAGCTTTGTCATGAATCTGAAAACATACCTAGAAGCCAATTGTTATTAAACTCTTGACGAATTTCTTATGGTTACATTTGCAAATATCAAAATAGAGCGTTCCGAATCTCATGTTGCCATGCCCTTATAGGGCCATATGTATTTTCAATTTCAATATGATATTTATATAGACATTTGTAATGTACTTAAGACGCAATAAATGTATGAGTATGAGTATTACTTCTGACTCACAAGTGAGGCTAGGCACCTTAAAGAAATCGGACGGTACATATACAATATCGTAGCAGGAACAATTCGAAGTTCTTCTTCAAACACACTTTCCAGATTGTCAACTGGACGAAAACTCTGGTTGGGAACCACAGAAACAGATAATGAGGATTAGGCATTTGCAGATTCCATAGTCACAGAGGAAGTACTACTATGGGCCATTAGCACCTTCGAGTCACACAAGGCTCCTAGAATGGATGGCATATTCCCAGCCGTGGAGCTTAAACAGGTTCAAAACACACCTAACTGTCATATTTAGATCTTGTCTAGCATGGAAATATATACCCAAATCTTGGATCCCTCCAAGATTTGGGTATAGGGAACTAAAGATGGTCTTCCTACCTAAGCCAGGTAAAATAGACTACACAAATCCTAAATCTATATATAGGCCGATAAGCCTCAGTTCATTCCTTTTTAAGACATTGGAAAGACTATGTGATGCCGCTTTGTTGGGCTTGTTTGAAAAAAAGGCTGTTCCCTCGGACTTGCACCGTAAGAAATGGTAGGAAGAAAAGGGTACGTACCTCGGCCTCGATAAATATATTAAAGGTGGACCGTTGGTAGAAAATCCCATCCAACAAAACCAACCAACGCTTATCAATCTGGTAAATCAACAGAGACTGCTCTCCACCAGGTGGTATACAAAATTTAATCAGCACTTGAGAGCCTGCAATCCTGCCTAGCCACCTTCATAGATATTGAGGGTGCCTTTGACAAAACAACATTCCTCAGCATCAGAGGGGGTCCGAGAAAACAAGGAGTAGATGAGAGAATTACCACTTGGGTCAAGGAAATGCTCTCTAACAGAAAAGCCATCATAGAAACGGAGGGCATAACATGATTTCGTGTTAAAAAGGGTTGTCCACAGGGAGGAGTTATGTCTCCTTTACTTTGGGTGATGGTGGTCAACGAATTCGTTGAACTACTGAACAAGGAAGGCATGGTCACCGTGGCATACGCTGATAATCTGACCATCATGGTCTCCGGCCTCTTTGAGTCGACCCTGTGTGAGAAAATGCAAAAAGCATTAAAAATCGTCGAAAATTGGTGCGAGCGCCATGGCCTATCAGTAAATCCACAGAAGACAGAGATGGTGCTGTTCATACGTAAAACAAAACCATTGACTCTAAAAACTCCCACGCTTTTTTAAACGAAACTGACACTCAGTAAAGAAGTAAAGTATCTAGACATCTGGTTAGACAGCAAACTTTTGTGGCGAACTACACTAAACACTTAGAGCACATTACCACAAAAGACAACAGATATTCTATGGCAGTGTACCAGAGCGGTGGGAAAAGACTGGGGTCTTAAACCTAAGCTCTGTCACTAGCTATATATTATAGTGCGACCAGTTCTCACCTACGGCTGCGTTGTATAGTGGACCCGTACCGTTTTAGCAACGACCATAACAAAACTACAGCGGGCACAGAGATTTGCGAGCACTCTAATCAGTGGTTATATGAAAAGACACCCTCGGCTGCACTCGAAATCATCTTGGGACTTACCCCACTGCATCTTCACATACAACAGGAAGCAATGGCCTCAGCCCTTAGAATCAAATCCACAAATGAATGGAAGAGTTCACGTGCGATCACAAATCACACAAGATAAAAAATTAGGGCTTACCGATGCTTACGTGTCATATCATAACACTTTCAAGAAAGTCTCAAACAAAATCGTTAGCTAATTATGTACACGTCGTTATTAAATGAGAATGGTAAACATTCATTTCCTAAGAATTTATATACAAGTCTTATATTATAATGAATAACAAATAGCACTATGACCCTATGGATAGCTCATATCAGTATTTCGTATTAAAAACAATATCTAAAATTCCTTCCATTACATACACACTAGAGATTAGAAAGCAATGACTTACATATTTACTAGACGTAGATAGGTTTTCCCCTGATCTGCGTGGCAAGCCTCAAGTAAGGTAATCGCCCGACTCGTCGCTACACATTGGGCAACGCTGTTAGACGCATGTCGTGACTTGTGAACAGTGACAATACCATCTTGTGTGTTTAGAAAGTGCAATACCAATATAAAGGCCTGTTTTTACTTTGATTAGTGCGAGTGCAGGTGATTAGTAATCGCGACTGATTAGTGCAGGTGTGTAGTGCGAGTAGTGTCCAATTCTGCTTAAACAATTTTAAAATCTAATTTATTAGAGCTTAGACATTAATTGTATGTAAACTATATTTACCTATATTTACAACCTATATTTTCTAAATCAAATTTTGTTACCCACTTTACTAAAAGGCTTATGAAGCCGTTATGTTAACGTTCAAACAAAGAAAAGAGGGTAAGTATAGAGAAACAGCAAAAAATGCAAAAGCTTTTAAATGGTACGTCAATAGAATACTTATTGCCTTATTTCTAATGCCCGCTCAGCAAAATCTTAGACGCGGCGTGACTCAAAACTGTTTCTATATTTGACCGATGCCGAGCGAGATGCTGGCTACCTACGGAAGGCAGGGGTTGGAACGGAGGTTCGTAGCTGCAAAAATGGGAACGGCGATGTACACTGTTTCTATTACAAATGTCAACCGACACGGCTGCTCTACGGAAAAACAAAGTAATTGAAGTCGAGCAAATTTTACAGGAGGAGCAAAAAACCGAAATTCACCTAGGTATTTAAAACGTACTCGCAATTTCACCACTTTTGTAATTTTAAAATTTGAAAAATAATTAGTCCTGTCTGTTATAAATCAATTTCATGAATAATTAATGGTAAATAGGTAAATACTGTCACAGTACAAGTGTCAAATTCAATATTCGTAGGTAAATTTTGTATCGGCCGATTACGGGCGGTTTTATGTTACTTGCGTAATAGTTTTCCAAATTTTTGTGAATCAAATCAAGTTTGTCGAAACTTTGGGTCCGTGGGGACCGGGAGCTCATCTCATTTTCAAAAATTTATCTGAGCGCCTGATCGATGCGACGCGTGACCAAAATGCTGGCGCGTATCTGGCCCAACGCATAAGCATTGCCATTCAACGTGGCAATGCGGCAGCATGCTGGGTACGCTGCCAACTGGTAGTGGGTTTGAGCATTTGGATTATCTTTAGACCTTTATCGGTCTGGGGTGATCGATGTGCTTTTTGTGTAGTAGTTTAGTTAGTTGAGTCTGTATATTGTTGTGTTGTAGTTATCAAATCAAATACCTACCTAAAGCCTACCTAG
The DNA here is from genome assembly GCA_947563715.1 of Lycia hirtaria. NCBI lineage: Eukaryota > Metazoa > Arthropoda > Insecta > Lepidoptera > Geometridae > Lycia > Lycia hirtaria. The sequence goes on along the minus strand of OX387375.1, from coordinate 15,429,718 downwards.
TTCTAAATATATGGAACTAGAAATGGAAATACTGCATATTTACCGAGATATAGATATTATTGTATACGAAGTAAGCAAATATTATTATTTTTATGTTTTTATGATTAAGTATGATGATTTTATGAATATGATTTGATTTTACTAAATACCTATCTTTTGCATCAAATATAAATGATATAATTTTGATTCGAAAATGATATGCTTACCTACCTATTCATTTAAACGAAAAAATATAGAAAGAAAATATAGGTATGTGTACTTACATAAAAATACAATAATTTATACAATGTCCTGTTTTTTTTTAAATGTTTTCATTACTTTTTGTAGATATAATGTACTTACCTATGATAATAAGTAAAAATATTCCTATAGGTATGCCATCATATTTTGTTATATAATAGAATAATTTTAATTAAAATACCTATACCTCTATCAGTGTAACGCGTAAAAACACAAAAATCGCGTAAAATATACTTATGTAACATGATGATATTTTAAAGTAAGTAGGTACAGTAGGTACTTTATTGTATTAGGTATACCTACCTACCTAGTTTAATAATCGGTATTTAATTATCTATCACAGAGCCACCTCTGTCTAGCAAAATAATGAGTGCGAAAAAGACAACAATTATTATTACCTGCTTTTATTTTAATATGGTCACAAAAAGTCATCTGGGGGGCGATCGCACTAAAATATTTCAGTTGAAGCGCAATTGAACGTTGATCGCACCGCAACTTTTCGTACGTTTCGTATCGCGTTAACGTTTTAACCATAGGTAAGTGGAGCGCAACTGGAACGTTACAGCCGTCAAAAAAAGTTTGAGAAAAGTTACAAAATGTCAGCCGTTGCACTGGGTCATTGTGCTTTGTAATAAAAAATCTTTTGTAAAATGTTCACCTTATAAATTGCCTCCAAACACTAACCACCTTCGGTTGGCGTATGAACTTTAGCGCAATACCAAATTTTACCAAAGATGAACCGTAACTCGACTACAAGCGCAGCTGAACCGCAGCTGAACTATAGACGTTCAAAATAACGCGATCGCCCCCCTGTTTTTACGCACAAGTTTTAGATTTTGTGAAGGGTCGACATCCCGAACTATAAACATGTTTGAAGGACAAGCATCTTAACGTCCTCGACATATAACACAAAATCATTTGTATCTATTAATGAAAGTCAAAGCGGGGCACAATGATACCGCCCGTTATCCGTCCAGGCAAGGCATGCTGAGTGCATTGTTAAACACCCAAATTCTGTCGGTAAAGCTCGTAGCTCTAATGGATCGGTTAATGGTAAGTTATAGGAACCGTGCATATGAAGTCACGAAAAAAAATACTGGCCGGTACGACGCCGATTGAACAAGATGGCGGCTGTTGCAGCTGCAAGCTCTCTTTTTGTATACTCAAATAAATTATGGCTATAAATTACTTGATACTTTCGCGTAAACTACATGCATAAAGCAAAGACTTTATGCATGTAGTTTTAAATAGCATTAACGTAGATACATGTCGTGTATTTGAACTGATAATACCCGGTTTTCCACGAAAAAAGGTAGTTTAAAAACTTGGGCATTTTACTCTAAAACTTTTAAGTTTTAAATTGTGGGTACAGTATACAAAAAAATCTAATCACGCACGATTATTTATACATTTTTACATGCTTAAAACATATCACAAAATAATTTTTAACACTCTGCATTAAACAAAAATAATGCAATCACAGCAATAATAAAATATCACAGCTAAGTAAAATCACAAAATTACCACGTGGAAAAATTCATTAATTAATTTAAAAAAAAAAAACAAATTCACGAAAGGGGCTCGTCACAAAACAAAACTTTTTGCGAAAAGAAAATAAAAAGACTCACTGTTTTTTTTCTGTATGCACCGAAGAAATTGTATGCACGAGTGCACGAGTCACAATTTCACCGAAGACTGTGGGTGCCGGGTGGACACTCAATTCTGTCAGTGGAAGTGGAAAGTGGAATAAACTTTTTTCATTCAACCTTGAACCTTGGTCACAAACAGTACGACCAACATAATACGAGTAAAACTATGGGGAATACGGTGCTATGAAGTAGCCAGATAGTGGAACTAGGTATTCAATTAGGTTTGAGGTTGGATTTTTAGGTTTTTAGGGTTCCTTAGTAACTACGAGGAACTCTTATAATTTCGCCGTGTCCGTTGGTCTGCCTGTCCGTATGTCACAGCCATTTTACTCAGAGACTAGTCCTACATAAAAGAAATTTGGCATTTAGATGTTTCGTAATCCGCTACAGAATGCTGTGGTAAAATTTAAAGAAGTTAAAAATAGGGGTGGTAGGTGGTAGGGGTGGTAGTGGTGGGGCATAAAAGATATTTTTTTTTACTTTTAACCTCACCTCATGTGTGGATACCGTTGAATAGGTATTTTAAATTATGACTAAGCTTCAATATATAAAGTTTTAGTTAAAGTTCGGGAAACGTAACACGCGAAAATTATCTGTCTTACTTATAAACTGTGAATAAGTGCATTGTAGTGTTTTGTCCCATTTTGGCACGTGTCAGGTTCCCGTCTGACAGAAAGTGACAAGTCCTTAGTCAGTGAAAAAGATTTTAACATGCGTTTATAAACAAGACGATAGTAGGACGAGAGTTTTGGCGGGAACGTCTTAGTAACATGCTGTTGCTTTGTTTTATTTTCCTAAACTTGTGTTATTTTGAACATTAATGCTATAAAAATGGTGGTGTTTTATTCATTAAGTGTTCGATCAAGTCTAGTGCGTGAGTGTGGGCAAGTTTAAATAAAGCAAAACTCCGAAGAAGCTTCTAGTTCTAGTAAAGTCGCCATCACTGTACTGAGGCAATACTTAAATTTGAAAATGACTGTTTACGTGACTTATACTGTGACTAGTACAAGAACAACTAGAAGAACTTGTATTATTCAAGAAACTTGAAAATATTTCAATACTTGACACTGGCAAATCGCTAATCGCGGGGTCCAATACAAAAAAAGAAGAAGAATATTAGGACAAGATAATGATCAGAAGAGTTAGTGAATAAATGAAAAGAATTTAATATAACATATTATATAGAGAACATAGATGCAAATGGGACATTGTAAGTTACATTTCAATAGGATGTGCAAACAAAACACGTGTCTGTCAAACAGACGACATAACTTGATTTATTGTCAAATTAATAATTATAGTAAAACAAATCGACTTCAAAATACGTAATTTGTTTACTTGGACGATATTTTTTCAGTTATTTTGTTATAAAAAACCGGCCAAATGCGAGTCGGACTCGCGCACGAAGGGTTCCGTCCCATTATCTATAAAAAAAAACGGACAAGTGCGAGTCTGACTCGCCCACCGAGGGTTCCGTACAAACTAGTAGATAAAAGGGGGAAATCATATATTTTTCTATATTTTCCTTCATAAACCGAAAAATATACATCGTAAAAATATTTATAGCTTATGCTAATGAAGCTCTTTTATATGATACCCCACATGATACGGTTAACGAACTTAAAAATTTGGACCCTCATTCCTTGCATAAAGACACTATTTTTTTGTGATTAAATTAAAAATTGTACTATGGAAAATAACGTGGTTTTCACACATTTTTATATAAAAACTACGGGTCACTCACGTCTGTTTTGAGCCGAAATATCCGACTATAGTTTCAACCGCATCTTCATCTATCTATTCTCGGATATTTCGGCTCAAAACAGACGTGAGTGACCCGTAGTTTTTATATATAAATTAAAAATGACCAGTTTTCGGGTTTTTTCCGAAATGTGTACTCTAACACAATGCTTCTTGCCAAATTTCATAGTTCTAGGTCATCGGGAAGTACCCCATAGGTTTTGATTCCCTTGTGAGTGTCGAAATGTGCGTTTTTACGACATATTCGGCTGTAACTTTTTTTTACGAAAACTAAGAAATTAGATTTTAAGCTATTGCATAACTTCTATCGCGGGCCTTGAGCGAGGAGACCAAATCAAGAAATTCCGTAACGAAAATAACCTAACGCAGTAACGCCGATACAACCAATGCCACCTAGAGGCGATTTGCAGAACTAAAGAGACAAGTGTGATATTTCAAAAAGTCATTAAAAGTTCTGCTATTCATCGATAGATGGCAAAACTAAAAACTAAAAAGTATCACCGCTGTGCCGGTCGGAGTGGGGGTGTTAGGAATACTGCATATATAAAATAAATAAATAATTATAATTACATAAGTTGATAAAAAATGCTATGTCCATCTGTCCGAGTGTCAAGACCTGTATCTCGGAGTATTGAGTTGATTGCCATTGTTGAGTGTGGCACTCGGAGACTGCCGCGATTTACCGCGGCAGTCTCCGAGCGCCACACGTCTTTTTTTCTTTTTGCAGCAATATATTATGGATCTGCGTATATGGATTTAATTTCAACTCGATACTTTAACGCGTTCCCGAGATACAGGTCTTGACACTCGGACAGATGGACAGACAGACGGACAACAAAGTGATCCTGTAAGGGTTCAGTTTTTTCCTTTTGAGGCACGGAAACCTGAAAACGGCAAAAAATCATGTCTGTTGTATGGGAGCCCCCTTAAATATTAATTTTATTTTAATTTAATTATTCATTTTTAAAGTGAATAATATAACTCAATATTCTGTGAATATTTTAAGCGTCTACTTGTTGCCGTTATCAATATGGAGCAAAAACGAGCAAAAAAAATCACCTTTGTTGTGTGGGAGCCCCCTTAAATATTTATTTTATTCTGTTTTTTTTGTACCTATTTGTGTTATAGCGGCAATATAAATACATCATTTGTGAAAATTTCAACTGTCTAACTATAACAGTTAATGAGATACAGCCTGGTAACAAACGGACGGACGGACGGATAAACGGACCGACAGACAGCGAAGTCTCAGTAATAGGGTCCCGTTTTACCCTTTGCTTTGGGTACGGAACCCTAAAACCAAAGTACTGAAGTGATTTTGATAAAATTTATATGGGACCACCTCTGAACAAACCAAACAGAAAATAATCATCAAAATCGAGTCATGATTAGCGGAGTTATAATCGCGAAACAAACAAAAAACATCTAGTCGGATTAAGAACCTCCTTCTTTTTGAAATTCGGTTATCTATCTAATACCTTTAAACGAGCAATTCTTGTATATAAGTATATGTATAAATAATATATAATCTGAATCTCGGAAACGGCTCCAACGATTTTAATGAAATTTGGTTTGTAGGTTTGGATTAGGGGACGATAAATCGAACTTGCTAGGTTTAATTTTTAGTGAACCTGGGTTTGCAAGTATTTTCAGTCATAAGAAACCCAAGTGGAGCTCGGTCGCCCAGGTACTAGGTATTTACATTGTAACTCCCGTACATATTGTATCAATATATTGTTAATGGGCCAATCCATCTGCAATATAGTTATATCTATCCATACATATAATAAGACTGTAACGGGTCAAATTCTGTACCTACATTAAATATTTTTGAAAAATGTTGATTGGAGGATACCTTCCTATCGATACCTACAGAAGCCAAAACAGCAATTTTTTTAAATTTTGTCTGTCTGTCTGTCTGTACCTACGGTGTGTCCAATGGTCGCCGAAAATACTGGACGGATTTGGACAAAATTTGCCAGGATTATTACTTATACTATGTAGAAGGATCTTGCATACTTTTTATCCCGTTTTTTTTTAGAGTGGGCTACAGCATTAAATTATAACATTCAACATTACGAGTATTGCGTTGCTCATCACTAAATCTCAAAAACTACATAAGCTACGAATCTGAAATTTAGCATGTATGTTGCTTATAGAGTAAATAGGTCAGCTAAGAACGAAATTTGCGAAAGGGCTGAATTAAGGGGTAAAATTGGGGGGTAAACGAATGTATGAAAGTTCCTGAGTTTTGATGTTAGGGGCATGAAATTTGGTATTTGGGTTACCTAATAGATATAAATAAATACTGTTATTATATTTCAGTGACAAGGATGAATGAAGGTAGTCTAAAGAAGGTTGAAAGCTTGTATGAAACTTCCTTAAGTTTTATGTTAGAATCTTGAAATTTAGTATTTGGACTATAAAATGAATACAAATTACAACTATACCAAAAAAAATGTGACAGGGATGAATTAAGGAGGTCAACAGAGGATTGAATTATTCTATGAAAGTACCACGATGTTACTACCAGGGGCGTAAAATTTAGTATTTGAGTATTAAAATTAATAATCACAAACATTTATAATATATTTACGGCAGGACTGACTTAAGGTTATCAAATTAGGTTCCAATTATTTTATTCTATAAAATACCCACAATTTTCATGTTAAAGGCGTTAAATAACAACATTTAGGTTAATTAATAGACAGGACCTAATAAAGTTATTATATTTTTACAACAGGGATGAATTAAGGGGGGGGGGGGGGGGGGGATTGAGGTTGAAATTAACATTTACGCGAACAAATAAATAAGAACGAAGATTCTTATTAGTGTTTTGCGCCAGGGATGGTTTAAGGTGATAAAAAAGGGGAGAAAAAAGGGGCTTAAGGTCATAAACAGACTTGCAAGCGCATTGCTGATTTTTTAAATCTTAGCTTGATCAGGACGGAAGCGGGGCTGGAGGAAGACTAGACCGGGGCGATAGTAAAGTTCTAATCCCAGCGTGAGGGAATGGGTCGGAACGGGAACGAATCGTGAGCAAGCTTTAAGTGCGGCAAGTAGTATATAGTGGTAGTAGCATCGGTGGAAATGGGACAGATGCGACCTGGGAGCTGAATTAGTGGTGGGCAGGAATGAAACGGAACGAGGGATGGAGTGAGATGAGAGTCGAACAAAGGATCTAGATTGGTGCGGGATGTAAGTGTTATATTGATGCGGGATTAAGGAGCGAGGCGGGTTCGGAATGGGAACGAGAAAAAAGTGCGGTGGGAGCGAAATTGGAGAGGGAGAGGAGCAAGGCGTAAACGCTATAAGTGCGAGGAAGAAGTGAAGTGAAAGTGAGGTAGTAGAGTGAGAGCGAGGTGGGACTATGGCAGAAGTTGGACAGGGCTGAAGTAGAAGCAGGTGACACCAAAACGGGAGTGCGACGGGAGTAAGGCCACCGGAGCCGGCTTGTGGCAAAAACTTAGTTTTAGTCTTTAGCTTTAAGTGATGTAAATATTTAAGTTTTTGTCACAATAAAAACATTGTCTATTGTCTATTGTGAAGGTGGACGTGGAAAAGATGTGAGGCAGGAGTGGAGTAGAAGCTAGGTCTGATCGAGACAGGAGCTAAACGTGAGCAGGGCTGGAGCGGGTGAAAAAAGGGGACGGCAGTTTATTCTTTAATTAAATACATCTACGTTCGACCACATATTCGACACAAATAGATTGAGCCGGCAGTGAGGTTGGAGCGCGGCGGATGTATTTTCTTACGCGTACGCAGTCGCGGGTACAGCTTGTATAAGATAAAATCACAATAGGTACCGACGTATGTGGGTCATTATTATCAGTAAATCATATTTGTACATACATACCTACATAAAATCACGCCTATTTTTCCTCACGGGGCGTGGGGGGTAGGCTGAATATCACAGAGATTGTTTGATATCAAATTTGACCGTGGTTAGAGGGTTATATGGGAGGGTGATATTAGAGGGTTACAGGAAAAAATGTAATGCTATCTTGTTAGTTTATCAAATAACAATGAGAATAACTCAATCGTTATTGACGTGACAACGTCTAATAAATCGATGAACGACGGCTGCACACACGAAAAAGAATGACTCATTGTGCCATTACGCTCATTGTCCCGTTACGCTCATTGTAACGCTTGCATTTCATCAACCGACTTTACAGACAACCAATTTTTTTTTCTTTCAGTTATTATTTATTTGCGACTGTATTGATTGTATGATGTACTTAGGTATTTTGAAATGAAATTTCAAAAAAAAAAATGTTTTTATTTTTTATTTTTTGGTGTGAAATGTCCTCAAATATTTATTTATATTTATTTTATTTATTTATTTTATAATTAAACTACGAGTAGTTCGATTCAAATTGAGACTTAATAATCTTATATCTTGACAACCTCTTGGCCAAAATTGTTCAAGAGGTTGCCATGTGAAGAGGGTGTAAATAATGTAGTAATGGGATGTTTCAATTGTAGATTATTTTTTATGTTAGATAGATCTACGATTTACCACCAAATCGCCTGATGTTAAGCGACGGTGGGGCCGATAATCGAGCTCGTCGATTGAAGATATCTAAGTATTCACTCTAGCCTTGAAGACTTTAAGGTTGTAGTTCTCAGCAAACTGCAACAAACATGGCGGCAAAGAATTCCATTCCTGAGCAGTACGCATCAAGAACGTGGACCGAAATCGCCCAGTACGAATTTTTGTCATTTCAATGAGCAATGTGTCGACTTTCTGCTAGTCCTGTAGTGAAATGGGCAGGGTGGAATTAGGTCGTGAAGCTCTTGCGCACTCTCCCCGAAAATAATACTAAGACAGACAAGCTACTTTACGACGGTGCTCGAGACTAGTCTCGCTTAGTCTTCGGTGTCAATAACTGGTTGTCTTGGCAACCAATTTATCGTCACCGATTAACCTCACAGCTCGTATAGCTTACACTCATCCACAAGTATCTATATTAAAAGAAAAACAAAATATCCGACTTCAGAAAACCAGTATTTGCAGTCTAACTTACGATTTTGTTACGCTTGTTACACTGTTGAGTGTACGTTATTTTGATAAAGTATGCGTAAAACTACTTTAAAAGATTATAAATGCGCGACTCGTTGTTCACTTTTCTACAGGCACTCGGATGATATTTTATTAGTCATTTTGTTTTAAAAACTAAAGTACTGAACTGATTTTAATTAAATGTTTAAGGGACCACCTCTGAAGTATGTAACTACCTATATACCAAATACAAAAAGAATCATCAAACTCAATGCACAATTGACGGAGTAATCGGTGAACAAACATACAAAAAAAATCACACGAATCGAATTGATAACCTCCTTCTTTATGGAAGTCGGTTAAAAATAAAACGATAGTATGTATATGTTACTGTAAAAGCCCGAACATTGGTAAATCTTAGGTTTTACCAGTAAATCTTAGGGTTTACCAACACGAGTCGGTAAATGTAAGAATATGTAAAAAAGAAACGATTTTATCGGGCTTTACCATTAGAATTTAGTACATGCTAAGTTTTACCAGTGACGGTTGGTAAATGTTAGTTTTGGAAATAAAACAATGCATATGTTACTGTATTCGGCTTTTACAGTAACATATATGATAACATTTGTTTGATTGAACGATGTAGCTTGGTGCAACGCAGTCTTAGGTATAAGCAATAATTTCTTCAGATATTAGGTTATGGTTTTTTTTTAATACAAAAAAAAAACCATAACCTAATCTCTGAAGAAATTATTGCTTATACCTATACCAGGATCAACTAGTTTGGCTTAGTCTAAACTGGTCTATTATGCATTGTTTTATTTCCAAAACCAACATTTACCAACCGTCACTGGTAAAACCTAGCATGTACTAAATTCTAATGGTAAAAGCCCGATAAAATCGTTTCTTTTTTACATATTTTTACATTTACCGACTCGTGTTGGTAAACCCTAAGATTTACTGGTAAAACCTAAGATTTACCAATGTTCGGGCTTTTACAGTAACATATATACCAAAATATTGTGAAGTCATTCCGCAGCAGACGGTTTGCATAACTTGTTTCGAAGGTTAAATTCGACGAAAAATCTAGTTTGGCTGATTTTGGTCCTGCGCGAAACACAGTTGTAAGTCACAGAATTCGCCCTATTACTTTGTTGTAAGTATTAGATTATAAATTATACCTACACATTAACTTTCGTGTTAGAAAGATACAGTTACAGTGTCGAATTTACAGTTTTGCCGCCAGTAGGCCCCTACTGATCTTGAAGATCGTTACCCTAGCTCTTGTTCTATTATAATATGTATGTTAAAAGAGGGATCATTTAAACATATAATAATAATAATAGAAGAAAAAGAAAAAAAAACTATATCTAGCTGTAGTTTTCATTTTTGTAGGGGACTACAAAGATGAAAACTACAGCTAGATATAGTTTTAAATATTTTTTTTTACTTATGCAAGAAAAAAAAATTTGGACCAAAGGCGCACCCTAAAATCTGCCGCCCTAGGCTCCAGCCTACTCAGCCTGCTGGTAAATCCGCCACTGTACGTTTATGAGACGAGTTGTCAAATGATCTTTCGGCGCGTTAATAGTGTCTTTTGAAAAAAAAAACGTTTCCGGGGAAATGATATGCGGTATTTTACAAAAAATTTATATATTTTTATTAGATAGATTGGATCATTTAAAAGAACTAATTTCAATATTTTTTATTCTGTTCAGTACTTATTTTTAAAGATAAAATCGTGATGACGTCACATTTACTACGGAATAAAATATTGTGATATGCTACATGAAACAAAAAAAAAAGAATGATTTACGTCTAACTTGACGTTGACAGTGACATGTATACTTAGGTATTTCTACAATTCTATAAAAAAATATTTTGCTATGACAGTTGTCATAGAGATATTGTCTATGCTTGATATTTAATGCCAATGCTGTCAGCATCAACTTTTTTTTAGTAACTGTGACGTCATTTTAAAGGTCGACTGAAGGTCAAATATTTTTTATTTTTTCGCAAAAATTTGCGCTTTCTCATCATTTTATGAGCCCAAAATAAAAAATATGGTTTATAGACATACAATCTCGAAATGGTTTTGGAATCGGCATACTTATGTTACATTTTTCTTTACATACCCCATTCGGATTATAGATACTAGATTGACCGAGCTAACGAAGTCTCAAATCAACTTTTACTTTCTTCTGTTTATTTTTTTATGGATTTTAAAATTTATTTAAAGTACGTAACTTAGACAAGATAAGTTATTATCAAAGTTGCACTCTTGTCATTCAGTCAATGGTCAGATAATATTAATAATAATAAAGGTTTATTTGTTCTTACAAAAAATATACAGACTCTTATTTTCTATGCGCTATTGGTAGGTTAAGTTATACCATTTAGATTCTGTGGGCCCAGCACTAGGTCTCATTAGAGCCTGTGTAGCTGGGTACAGATATAACAAACCATTTTCTGGGATCGATGTTTTTTCGTGTTACTTACTCATCATCATCGTCAGATTTTAGTTGCTTCTTTAGCGTTTTTGAAGGTGAAAAGGCAGCATCCCACGGCGGGATTCACTTCACTTCGATGTCAAAGACTTGGAGGATTGAGGAGGGTGTTCTTAAATAATGCATACTTAAATAAGTGCATATTGTAATTAAAACTTTACAGTTAAAATCTATAATAACAAATAAAAAATACATACCTAGGTAACGTCAAGAAAAACTAAAACAATGAAAAAAAAGTTATATTTTAATTTAAAATCAAACTAACTAAATTACATTACCCGATTTCTCACGCCCTGTCAGCAGGGACAGAATAGTGTAATATGAGACAGGGTCCCTTTTACACTATTTCTACACTTATTGCACTCGATCTCCAGACTTCCCAGACAGTCACTCGATAGACAGGGCCCGAAATATCGGGTAGTTTATACGCATTTTGCAGTTTAGGTGATAATAGGTACCCAATCGCTGCATACGTAGATAGGGTTTCCCCAGGGGCAGCTCTGCGTGGCAAGCTTCAAGTAAGATAATCGCTTTAGTCGAAAAACGTCGGGAAACTCTGTAAGATGCTGTGTCGTGACTTGTGAATAGTGACAATGCCATCCTGTGTGTTTAGAAAATGCAACACCGAGATATATGTATAAAGTAAAGATATGTCTTATCCTTAAAAGTGAAGTAAACTGAGATTGGCCATGCTTTCACTTCATATTCAATGAGCATAACCTCTATAAATAACATCTTATTGGGCGAATAGTTTTTTTTTATTCGTCGATAGGCTTGCGCTTGACCGTCAACTCACCTGGTGTTAAGCGACAGTTACGGTCTACGATGGAGCGCGCTTGCCTAGAAGAAACCTATTCATTCGCGATTTGAAGACACTTAGATTATATTATCTATTCGGAAAGACCCATTAAGGAAGCGCATTCCACATTTTGGCGATACGCACAATGAAAGTGGAGCCGAAGCGATAACAATGATGAGTCACCATACCTGCAGACAAACAAAAAATGTCCCAGTTATTACCTGGGGCTCTTTTTCAAAGACTCTTCCGTATTGTACAAGACGAAATGGGGTCCGGAATTATGTGATACAAGAGACAGATGAGTACTTAGTTGTGTTCTTTATACATTTTATTGACGTTCATAAAACCAAAATAGCCGCGCAATATGGTTACCGTGATGTGCGTCAAATCTTTTGTAAGGGACTAGATGTAATTTTAATTTAATTATATCATATTCAAATATTCGTATATGAACGAATAAATGAGTCTAATAATATATCTTCCGTGATTTGATACAATTATAATGATTTACCTACAAGGAAGTTGTGGCCGACCGGCTAAAGAGGAAAATTATATCAAATCAAAATAATAACACCAAGTATTTACTTGTAAGAACAATAACATTAATTGATTTCAGTAGAGGGTATTTGATGATTAGTTACAAAAAACTAATAATAATATATATAAACCTTGGTATGTCAGAGTCGTTGGGTATTGCGGTAGAGGATATAAAAAAATCGGTGAAGGAGCGTTTCTTTTGCCGCCTGTCAAAAGTTCTTAACAGTCTTTTGTCTGGCGGCAATAAGTCGCGCGCCTTCAACGGTTGGGTGATGCCTCTATTGTCATACTCCTTTGGCATAATACTAAGGTGGACTCAAACTGAGCTGGACACCCTGGATAGAAGGGTCCGTCAGCAACTGACATTAAATCGCATGTTACACCCACGTTCGTCTGTTATGAGACTGTACATTCCGCGGAAGTGGGGGGGTCGTGGCTTTTTAAATGCCAAGAACCTTCACAACCGTGAGGTGTGCAGTCTCAGGGATTATTTCCGCAACAACGAATGTGGGTTGCATTGCGATGTAATGGCAGTTGACAAGGGCCTGACGCCTCTCTCCTTGGCAAAAGAGAACTGGCGCAAACCAACGGTGCTCAGCATGGAAGATCGTAGGGACGTATGGAAGGGCAAGGAGCTACACGGGAGGTTCTACCGGGCCTTAACAGGACCCGATGTAGACCTTCTTGCGTCGGTGAACTGGTTACGCTTCGGTGACCTCTTTGGTGAAACTGAAGGGTTTGCTTGTGCGATTGCAGATGAAGTTATCAAGACGAAAAACTATCGGAAATATATCATCAAAGACGGTCGACATTTGTCGGGCATGTCCCGGAGAGTCTCTCCGACATATTATTTCCGGTTGTTCGCATCTTGCTAACGGCGAGTATTTGCACAGGCACAATCAAGTAGCCAGGATCATCCACCAGCAATTTGCTCTTCAATACGGCCTTGTTGAGTCCGAGGTGCCGTACTATCAGTACGCACCAGCGCCGGTTCTTGAGAATGGCCGTGCTTTGCTCTATTGGGACCGTTCTATTATCACGGATAGGACTATTGTTGCCAATAAGCCTGATATTGTGATCGTAGATCGTTCCCAGCGCCGGGCAGTGCTCGTCGATGTCACCATCCCACATGATGAGAATCTCGTGAAGGCTGAGAAGGACAAGCTCAGCAAGTACCTTGACTTGGCTCACGAGATAACCGCCATGTGGGATGTTGATTCGACGATCATTGTTCCGATAGTCGTATCGGTAAACGGTTTAATTGCGAAGAGCCTCGACCAACATCTCAAGAAGCTCTCGCTTGATAGTTGGATCAAGGGTCGGATACAAAAGGCAGTCATCCTAGACACGGCGCGCATTGTCAGGAGATTCCTCAGTTTGTAGCCCTTACCGTCGACAGCCTTGCCCCGCTGCCGGCGGCACACTAGTTTTATTTTTTTTACAATATTTATGTTATTTTTTATATGTTTATATTTGTATTGTAAAAAATTTTAAATTAAGAATGGAAATAAATAAATGTGAATATATATAAAAATTGTAAAGACTGTATTCTGTTTCGTGTACCAATAAACTAAATAAATATATAATAGCCTACAAATATAATACCTAGTCTTGCGATAAATATTGTCACAAAGAAAAAAAAAAATTTATTGCAAATAATATTTATTACTTTTACAGTGTGTTAGTTTAATACATAAATATAAAACAATTTAAAATATAAAAGATTATTCGAAGTGGTCTCCATTGGCTGCAATACAGTCCTTTAAACGTTGAGGCCAGTTATCAATAGAAGCACGCACTCTTTCCATGGGAAAATTCTTCACTGCCAATCGTATGGATTGTTTTAGGGACTCCAAATTATCATGGCGTTTAGAGCAAGCCATACTCTCTAAAACTGACCATAAATCATAATCCAGCGGATTAAGATCAGCACTAGACGACGGCCAGTCTTCAGCTCTGATGAAGTCCGAAACGTTCACTTCCAACCAAGACTGCGTGGACCGAGCTTTATGACCTGGCGCCGAGTCTTGTTGGAAGGACCATACTTGATTATTGAACATGGTGTTGTTAAGGGGCTAAATACCTTCTCAAGAATGGTATTTTGATACACTTGTGCCGATGTTTTGATACCTTTTTCACAAAAATATGGCTCAGTCACTCCTTCATAGCTAACACCCCACCAAACCATCACTGAAGTCGGATAATGCCCACGTTGCACTCTGTCGACTAATTGGGAAGCTTCCTTAGAGCTTTGAGCATAAATACGGTCATTTTGTTTGTTAAAATGTTGCTCAATTGTAAAGATTTTCTCATCCGTAAACAAAATTTTTCTGTGACCTCCCTTTGCGTACCGCTTCAGTAGTTGTTTCGATTTTACCACCCTATTCTTTTTTAAATTATCAGTTAAAAAATGACCAGTGCGTCTCTTATAGGCTGCAAGTCCTAAGTCATCTTTTAAAATACGCGACATGGTTCTGGGTGCTATCTTCATCTCCCGAGATAAAATCTTTTGCTTTCAGACAGGATTTCTTCGAATTCTTTCCCTTACTGCTTTGACCACCTTTTTCGTACGAACACTACGTGGACGGCCAGATCTTTTTCTGTCACAAACAGAGGAGGTCTCATTGTACCTATTAATAGCCCGGTACACAAACATTTGACTAATACCAAGCGTATGGAGAGTTTTAAAAATTGCATTTGGCTCCATACCAACTTTGTGTAATGCAATCACAGCGATTCGGTTCTCTTTATCACCCCACTCCATTTTAATATCGCAAAATATTGTACAATGTATTGGCGCCAAAATTAGAAAACTCAATGGACAATCGTATAAAAATGACAGATTCCAAATTCAAATGTAATATCTTTCTTATTTTTAACTGTAACAGTATTTATGGCCAGACTAAGTATATACAATATGTAGTAGTTGAGTCTGTATAGTGTTGTGTTGTAGTTAATAAAGGCAATATAAATACCAAAACAAACCTAATCATTGCTACCCAAAAAAAAACAAAAAATATTTAATTATTCATATACGGAATGAAATTTAATTCATGAGAATCCTTAAGCCTAGATACCTACTCATTATATTGGTCACAAGAATACGAGCTGAATAATATATTAAATAATTTGTAGTTCTACTAATAGTTGACCTTGCGAAAACTAACTTTTTGCAACGTTGCCAACTTATTGAAAAGAGTCTGTGCACGCGAGGTCTACTGTTCATTAAAGTTTAGAATTGAGTAGGTACCTATCGAATGCTTCTGCCGAATATCATCAATGTGACCTCGTAGCGAAGATCTCATTTTGACAGAGATATATTGAAACTTCACAACCGTGTTTGAACTGAATTTGTCTCGACAAATTCTTGACCGATTTTGCTTCATCATCATCATCATCTCAGCCATAAGAAGCCCACTGCTGGACATAGGCCTCCCCCATGGATTTCCAAAAAGACCGATTGGAAGCGGCTTGCATCCAGCGTCTTCCTGCCACTTGTATGAGGGATTTGAGCCACGATTTTGCTTATACTCGTACATATTAAAATAAAAATACGAATTAAGTACTAAACGCTTTTATAGCAAATATTATGAAAGAAAAAAAAAATAAAGAATTATTACTGGCGGAAAGACGCTGGATGCAAGCCGCTTCCAATCGGTATTTTTGGAAGTACATGGGAGAGGCCTATGTCCATCAGTGGACTTGACTGAGATGAATGAATGATGAATCAAAATCGGTCACTAAATAGTGCCACAGCAAGCTTTCTCCTTTGTTTCGGGGGAAATAGGTACGATGGTATTTTAATCAAAAAATCCCTGACGATTTATAAATTGTAAAATCTTAAAACCTGTATATTAGTGACTATACTATTTCGGTTCAGTAACATTGAAATAGAAAAATATTGTAGTAAGTAGGTGCAAAATTGTACGAGCAAACGGACGCATACGAGTGTATTCCGTCAACGCGTCCTAAATTATACTAAGCTATACATATTCGTATAGGTATTCAGTTGTATTCACAATAGGAATGACATCATCATTCGACTGGCTTGTGTAATCCGAACCACATAATGCGCCAACTCTATGACGTCGCCACCGTCGGATTTCCTTTAGAAAACGAAAATACTCGTGTTTGTAATTTTAGTTCACCCATGTGACCACTTTTGTAGTTAACCTATATAGTATCTCCCGATCTGTGGTGTTAACCTTGGGGCACCCTCCTGGCATG
This sequence comes from Lycia hirtaria, assembly GCA_947563715.1. Taxonomy (NCBI): domain Eukaryota; kingdom Metazoa; phylum Arthropoda; class Insecta; order Lepidoptera; family Geometridae; genus Lycia; species Lycia hirtaria. The sequence goes on along the minus strand of OX387375.1, from coordinate 15,412,993 downwards.
GGTACATTCAGGCGCGTATTAAGGACGTGCAAGGTGGGGTGGATATAATTAGAATTTTATAATGAATACTACCTCCTTCAAACCTTTAACCTCACGTCTATTTTGGTTTTTGTAGACAATTTATAGGGTAGGTTAGGTATAGGTAGCGAAGGGTGAATTTGAAAAAAAAAAAACAAATTACATGTTTGTTAAAGTCGAATAAAATGCTTTACAGCGATGCTTTCCTCTTGGAAAATGTACTAAAATGTAAAAAATACGCAGCCTTAGAAGATAATTAACCCTTACCTTGAATAGACTCAAGTTGTATATCTAAGGTTCGTTTTTCTAGTTTCGTCCATTATACATATATTAGTTATATGTATATTTTTATAGGTATTATGCGTTTCTTTTTACCAAAGTACTGGAAAAGATAACCGACGATTTTCGGGTGTATAAATATTTGAACATGTAGCGAGATTTTACATTGTCTCTTATATTGCGGTCTTGTACGAGTATGTTTTATGTTAATACATTAATATATTGCTCGTAAAAATATCTAAAATTACAAGCGTTAAAAATAAACAGAAGACACAAGGGCGTCGCCAGGGGGGGGGGCAAGAGGGGGCAGGTGCCCCCCCCCCTAGAGATTAAAAAAAATTAGCCAACTGCAAAGCAATCAAAGTCCTAAGGCCGTGCAATTGTACCTGTACCTACAATTCATATTTTTCTCATCCTCCATAATATTAACTTGCCCTCCCCTGGGCCATGGGCTGGCGACGCCCTTGAGAAGACATGTTTTTTGCATAACTTACCTACATGCAGTTTATATTTATTTTTATCATTAATTTGTAAAATGATTATTTAACAATTAATAGTAGTAATATTAAGCTTACTAATAATATGCTTCGTTTGTGAAAAATTAAATTTAAAAATTTCAATTTTTTAATCTTTTATTTCCATTACCTGGCAACAAGTAGTTATGTAGTTAACCCGACACTTATCTAATTCTATATAATGTCACTAGTCACTAATAATCACTCGGAGCCACTATTTTTGTAGGGTTCGGTACCTCAAAAGGAAAAACCGGAACCCTTATAGGATCACTTTGTTGTCCGTCTGTCTGTCTGTCCGTCTGACCGGGTGTCAAGACCTTTATCTCGGGAACGCGTGATCCAGTCTCTTGCTGCAGAAAGAAAAATAAAATTTCTCAGTTTTCGTAAATAAATGTTACAGCCGAATATGTCGTAAAAACGCACATTTGGACACTCACAAGGGAATCAAAACCTATGGGGTACTTCCCGTTGACCTAGAACTATGAAATTTGGCAAGAACAATGTGTTAGAGTACACATATAGGAAAAAATCCGAAAACTGGACTTTTTAATTTAATCACAAAAAAAAATGTGTCTTTATGCAAGGAATGAGGTTCCAAATTTTAAAGTTCTTTAACCGTATCATGTGGGGTATCATATGAAAGAACTTCATTAGCATAAGCTAACACAGGTTTTTAAATATTTTTACGATGTATATTTTTCGGCTTATGAAGGAAAAAACAAATTATTTCCACCTTTTATTTAGTTTGTACGGAACCCTCGGTGGGCGAGTCTGACTCGCACTTGTCCGGTTTTTTAAAGTATGAAATTGCCTACATGCTCAGAATACAGAAAAATATAATATAAAAATATAATATTTTTCTGTATTCTGAGCCTACAAAATAAAATCAAAGGAGCCATTTCTAGACTAACATGTCTATTCTCTTTGTTGCAACCAGAAGCGAAACAAAAGCTTGGTGGGTAAGGGTTGGTGGCGATATTTTTCTGGTCAGGATTTCTGAGAATCATGCGATTCTCAGAAATCCTGACCAGAAAAATATCTCGGTGCACACCCCGCTGATGGATTTTAAAAACGTGCGCAGCACAATGAGCTATGCTTTTTACCTGCTTTATTATTATATTGTTTTTAGGTTAGTCAGTGTATTACTTTGGCGATAATACTTCTCACAAAAAAAAAACTGTGGGCCGCCCCTAACATCTGGGCGTAATAGACCTGATCATCCTAGACCTGGACCTTTTCGGCCTTAGGGGTAATCCGCCCCTGCCTACACTCTTGGAATTTTCAAGGCTATAGTGAATAGATATCTTCTAGATCGACGCGTTCCATCCTCGGCCCCACCGCCGCTTAACATCAGGCGAATTGGTGGCCAATCGCAATCTATATTGCATAAAAAAAACTATTTCTATTTTTAACCAACTTCCAAAAAGAAGGAGGTTATCAATTCGGTCCGTATGTTTCTTTTTTGTATGTTTTTTCACCAATTACTCCGCCATTCGTGAACCAGCTTTTGTGTTTCTTGAATTGACATATAGAGAAAGTTCCCAAGTTGGTCCCATAAATATTTTATAGACATTATTACTTTTTTAATAATATCTAAAAATGAAAATTTTCATTGTTTTCCTGAGTGAAATGCATCAGATTATAGAATTGCAGAGTTCACAGATACGTTTTTATTTGCAAAAGTATAAAAATGTTAAGGATTATTTTATAAACATCTGCACATTTTTTAATCTTCGAAGACGAAGCATTTTAACATGCAATGAGAGTTTTGGCGGGAACGTCTTAGTATCGTGTTGTTGCTTTGTTTTATTTTCCTAAACTTGTGTTATTTTGAACATTAGTAATGCTATAAAAATGGTGGTGTTTTATTCATTAGGTGTCTGATAAAGTGCGTGAGTGTGGGCAAGTGAAATAAAGCAGTAAAACGTGTAATTTTACGTTGTCGGCAAAACTCCATAGAAGCTTCTAGTAAAGTCGCCACCACTTTACTGAAGCAGGACTCGACTTATAAATTGACTGTTATGTGACTAGAACATTTACAACTTGTTTTATTCAAGAAACTTGAAAAAATCCTAATACTTGACACTGGCAAATTTTAATGCTTTAATGCGGGTCCAATACAAAAAAGAAGAAGAAAGCTGAAAATAGAGTTAGTTCGACGATTGAGCGTTTTGTTTAATTATTACCCGACTGACATGATGATACAAGTATGAACTGTATGTATCCTAATCCTTTCTAATATTACAAGTAACGAAGCAGCGTCTAAACTCGGTTGTTTCAGTTTTTTAAACTATAATTTATTCTAATAATAGTTGTCAATAATAATAATAGTCAACTACGAATTCTTGTAGTTTCGCCATGTCCAATGTCCATCCGTCCACGGCTTACATTACGAAGACTATTAGTACTATAAAGCTGTAATTTGGCATGAACCAACATAATAATGTTAATAACGCCAAAATGTTAATAAGTCGTAGAATAAAAGCTTATAAAATATTTTAAACCGTTACCGTAACCGTTTAACCGTTTTTCTAACCGTAAAGTGGAATTATTTTTGAAGTGAAAACTTCTTTAGCGGCGTTGTGCATTTTTGGGATGGGTAAAAAATGTTAAGCTCGCGTCCACTATGTCTGTGCTTGCGTCAGATAGTCAGATCGTAAGTCAGAAACCTATTCTAACGTTCTGCATTTAGAATTCATTATTGTATGTACAAGTTTGTCCTTCTAGCATGACGTCATTTGGTTGCGCCAAATGCTTATTTTCGACACATGCACGTAAGACTCGTCAGCTCAATAGGTTAGAGCAACGATATAAATTTCAATTTGTCCATGAGGTGGAGCTGAGGTGGAGGGCGGAGGTTCAAATCCTTCACAAGTCATAGTAAGTCACAAGCTAAGTATTTTATTTTTTAGTTTTGACTTCTGCCGGCACTCCCGGAGTGCAACCCGTTGTTTTTTTTCTTACCTACCCTTGTGGAGTATCGTTGTAGGTACAGGTAATCAAAAACATTGGGAGTTTGCAAAAACCATTTTTCAATTTAGTAAACCATTTGCCAAATATTAAGCTTTGAGGTGATAATTTTACTAGAGTCAAGGGCTCTACTGGTTAAACGGTTGATTTTATATACGAAGAAATTCATGCAAAAAAAAAACCACCCTCCCCATTTCACTACAGAACTAGCAGAAAGTCGGCGAATTTCCTATAGGACCTCCAAGATACTCTGAATCCATATCTGTGCTGTTTGTCTGTGTGGCCACTAGGCGCCGCCCGCGTAGAAAAACTTGTATTTCGTATAGCTATACTTAGACTAGGCCATTAACAAAGAGAAGTGCTTTGTTTATTTACTACGTTGTAATTTATTTTATTATCTTGATTGAACACAAATATAATTATCACTAGGTACGTTTATTCGTTACTCTACAGGATATTTTCAGGAAATATAATATTAAATTCTCTATTTCTCTATTTCTTGGAATCTTCAAGGCTAGAGTGAATAGATATCTTCTAGATCGACGAGCTCCATCTTCGGTCACACCGTCGCTTAACATCAGGCGAGTTGGTGGTCAACCGTAGATCTATCATGCAGAAAAAAATATACCATTATTATACCATATTACTATACTATACCATTTGCTTTCTGAAAAGTCATTTAGTATTTTAGAACGTACATGAAAAACAATTTAAAAATTAAAACGACTTCAAAACAATCCAAATACCTAACTGAAAAGGGAATAATAATAACTTTTGTTATGTACGCATGTAGCGCACAGCGGCAATGATGTTATTATCACATAGACACAAAGCCTAAAACAAATTTCAGGAAAAAAAAATCTTAAAATGCACCAGTGACGTCACAAATGTTAGGTAAAGGTAGGCTTTAATGAAAAGATTTTCGCTTTCTGGATTTGAAAATATACTCGACAGCAACACGGTCTCTGACGTCATGAGCGTTGTGTGAAGTTATAAATTCCAATTATACGCCGCGGCGACTTATGACTTTAAGTCAAAATTAATGAAATTTTGTCAGTGTCAATTCATCGAAACCCGTATATTAACATAACTCAATGATATCTCATTAAGTTATCATCTCATTGAGTTATGATAGTATACGGGTATCGAAGAATTGACACTGACAACATATCATTAATTTTGATTTAAGCTCTTATGTCGCCGCATTAAAGTGTTATTTAGATTGAGGAGTCTTTAAACATCTATTTTGCCATTTCCTTTGATAAAGTATCAACGGGATGTAGTGTCCGAAAAAAAATAATTAATACTCCTAATTAGGTAGACGCTCCATTTTGATTTGCAATTTTTTTATATAAAAGTTATTTTTCTCTTTTCAGTTATTTTGAGTTGTTTTAAAGTCGGTTTAATTTTTTTAATTACTTTTATTGAAGTTGTTGAAGACTAAAATAATGACGTTTGAGTAAGAAAGTAGTAGCTATCTAAAAGGCAGGCATTGCATTACATTAAACGTCTGCTACAGAGTCGTAAACTGCAGTCCCGACAACAATTATTCTGTCTACATAGCTGCAACTATAGGTAGAGACAGAAATGTTGATACGGTGTGCAACACGGCCACGGCCAGGGTCACTCCAGTCGGAATCGTAGTTTGTGACTGTGTAGCGGACACATTTACTCGTCTTGCATGAACACAAATACCTTTATCAGATTTTCCTAAAGAATATATTTTAAGAATCCCCGACAATATAAACGGCAGAATCAATTTTGATGAAACATAGCCCCAGGAACACTCTCGATCAAATTCTCTTTCAAAGAAAAGCTAGATCAGACCTGACCAAAATCAGTCCATCCATTTGAGTGCTACGATGCCACAAACAGACACACAGATATACAAGTCTAACTTTTAGGCCGTAGAAGGTCAAATAAAAACGTACATACATAGCCACATACGTACATACATTACTTGAAAAACATAACCCTTCTTCTTACGCAGTGGGGTAAAAAGTGAAACAAAAATGTTGAATTCATTATGTTTAATCGAATGTATTTTTTTTTAACTTGTCAAAATCATAAATTTTCTAACAAAAACAGTGGGCACATCAAAAAAAACTTGCCGCACTCCATCGAGCAGGATGAATTTAACTATCCATGATGTCTTAATAAACTAGACTTTTTTGATTTTATGTCTAACTTATCTATATTACACACTAACATTTTATAAGTACTTTATAATTTACTATTTTATAAGTACTTATCACATGTTTTTGTTATATATACTCATGTATTAAAAATAAATTTCAAGCCTAACAAAAATAGCCTTTTGATAAAAATAGAGCATTAAACTCTTCTCTGAAATTTTAACAATGGTAGATAAGACAAACAAGCACTGAGCACTATCAAAACGAACACAATGAATAACTTTATTCATCCCTTCGTAACTGACCTGAAATTGTTAATACTCTCATAATACCTTGACCTGAATAATTAACAATATATACAACTATCCTGATCACAGATCGATCCCAGCGCCGGGCAGTGCTCGTTGACGTCACCGTCCTACATAATGAGAATCTCGTGAAGGCCAAAAAGGAAGCCAGCAAGCTACCTTGACTTGAGTTAGAAGATAACGACATGTGGGATGTTGACACCACGATCTCCAGTTATAAATAACTTTGTTATTAAGTTGTTAGTATTATTACTTTTTTATATATTAAAAAAAGCTTAAAAATTAAGACAATTAAATGCATACGATACGAAATTATAATAAAACTGAATAATAAACTCTTTAATAAGCAGTAAAAATAAATGAGTGAAATAGTGAAATAGAGTCGTTTTTATATGGGATAATATACAAATGAGTAGTATGTAGTTCAAAAACATTTTACTTAACTGTTTTCTAAAGAAATATTAATCTAAATTAGTTAATCAATAACCCATAAAGATATTGGGTAACATACACGCAAGAAAATATGGTTGAATAACAAACCACCTAATTTTGAAAACCTGGCTAGATTTTTTTTTATTTATAAACAGCATAAAAAATGAAGTGACAATTTGCAAGGAAACAAAAATGTATAAATTCTAAAGAGTATTAAATCAATATATAATATTTAAAATACAACAAAATATTTATACTTCACCGCACCCTTATTCCGTGATAAAATATGCAATTGAACAAAACTACGGAAAGTAGCTACTCATGTCTTTAGGAATAGTAAAGATATTGGATTAGGCGGTAGTTAATCAGTCACTCAAGAAAGTCTTATCGTAAACGTAGAAGTGTTAAGATTAGATTGCGAGTCGCCTCAAGCTAAATAAAGTAACTTTTAACAGGCCTTTTAAGGCCTTTGACGTCACTACTTGTCGCTACAGACGACAGATAGGCAAAATTTCATTTTTATAAAAGTATTCTCCATTTTCAACGTCTCCAGAAAATTTATTGATAGACAAACGTTGATGTTTTCATATCAAGTCGACATGGTTATCAAAACCCAGCAGATTTTGTGGTGGTTTAGAAACAGAGCTAAGACGACGTTTGCCATCAGTGCTTGGTCTTCTGTCATTATCCAAGTATACTGACGGCATGACAGGCAGGTTCATGTCTGAGCTCTGTGGTGTCACATACACCATTCCTTCATCCTGGGCGTAAGGAGGAAGCCCATATTGCTTTTCTTGTATTGGAGCCGCGAAAATAACAATTTCTCCTTTCGCAGCTTTAGGTTTCTCGCTGTATATTTTGCTACTCCTCTTGGTGTGTTGGTAAGAAAAGTCTTGATAGAAATTCGGTTGTCTGCACATCTGATAGTGGTAGCTTCTAACCACCAGTATGAAATAGAAGGTTATGACTGAAATGAAAAAAATAATTAAAAATAATAAAAATTGATTAAAATAAATGGGCAAGACCGTGTGAAGACACGTTAAAGCTATAATTTAATTGATCATCGCGGAGTATTCTTTATTAAGGCCACTTTGCAGATAGGTTTAATACCCTATCTACCGTAAATTTTAAATGAACTTTATACAACAGAAAGTTAGGTGACAACGAACACGCCTGTATGAAAGTTTAAAATGTGTTCTTATGCAATGTTGCCAAAGTACACCAGCAGGCGTTTGACTATGCTTTTGCATAAAAAAATAGTCTTTGGTCAAGAATTACGAAAAAATATAATAAAAATAATACTCTAGTGACAACATCCCTTTATAAATTAATAATAGCTCTGCAGCTGGCTGACATAATATTTGTAACCACCTGCCAACCATCACCCATGGGCAATACACAAATACACAATACTAATACAGAAATAGGTCTGTGCCCTATGGGGTGGAACGAGAACAAGAGGTCGTTTGATGCCACATTTAACTGAGGTTAGACGGTTAGATGAAAGGGAGACGGTATTAGAGGGATAAACGGTATGAAGTACAAAATATTTGCTTGTAGAGACAGAGGATCAGCAAATTGCCTACGTAAACGCCAAATTCCCTCAAGACCTTTAACTGACTTTTACAGTATGCCCAAGAAGAGATGCAACTGGTTGTATTCTATGATTTTATTTTTCTCCCAATCAGCATGGAACAAAGTGGTCAACATACTCTTTCATCTTCGGCAATGTTTGGAACAGGGGTGCGATTTTTAATCGCTCGAAAGGAATTCACATGCGAATGCGAATTGGCTGAATTCCGAACAATATCAACTTTTTTTTTTAGAATTTCTTGTATAAATAATTACAATTGGAATGGTTGCGATCATTCGTTACATTATCGAGTGATATGAATGATTGAGACCAAACGAATTCTTGAATATTGGTCGAAACAAAATCTTATATGATTTTAGCTATTTTAGGTTTATCTCATCAGTAAAACATCTTTATAATAATATACAATGACTCCTAAAGTATAATATGCCAATAATTTACAGTCTTACAATAGATTTCTCTACCCACAGTTACTAAATAAGGAAAACAAAATCCAATGTGGTAGATCGCAATGTCAAAGTCACGAGTCGACGGTCAAGTGCAAGTAAAGCATAATAATGTATGTATATGCCATTATTATCATCATCACTGTTTTACTGAACGCGGGTGAAGCCGGGGCACAGCTAGTGAAATAAAAAAAAAACATCTTTTATATGTCATTATAATATTAAGACGTTCATAATAATAAGGAAGGAAAATACAACAATTATCTTTTGCGCACACTTCACATATTCACACAAGAATGTCTATAGGGTAAATCCAATAGGAATATTTTGTACAATAAATGCGAAAGCATTTTTAATTTCTTAGAACGAAAAAACGGAATTGGGATTCCTTGTAGTCCGTCATCATTCATGATAGGCTTGCACTTAACCACGATATAATTTGATGTTAAAGGACATTGCGGTCTACGATGGAGCGCGTATAATATAATTTGTACTTAAAAATTACAAATTCTGTATCTTTATCAAAAAACAAAACAACCATTCTCTATTTTTTTAAATTTTGTGTCCTTTGCCTTAAATTTTGCTTTATGTTAAATTTTTATGCGTAAAGTGGATACTTACAGATAACTATAAGTTCTCCGATGAGAATAATCCAAAACATGTTATCTTGCTTATAACCTTTCCTTATTACATAAATCGCTTTAGAAACTGTAAGCATCAAGTGCGATACCGCACAAATGGCATATCCTCTGTACCACATTTCCAAATGGTCTGGCCTTCTCTGTAAAAAAAAACACAATAATAAGTCACCTTCAAATCAGTTTTATGATTAAAAGGTTAAGGTCATTTTTTATCTACTATTTTTAATGCGTAGTAGATGAATAATTCTGACTGGTCGTTATGGCATATAAGATACCACACACGATTTGCTTATTTCACCTCACATACAAATAAATAAATATTAAATATTTGTGAACATTTCACACAACACCATCTAGCCCAAACTAAGCAAAGCTTGTACTATGGAACTAGATGGCTGATAGAATACATAGATACTTTTTTGATTAGAAAACTAATAATAAACAAATAATAACTAGGAATAGCTTTTAAAGAGGAATGGAATAGGATTTGCTTGGGGTCTCTCAGAAATGAAGAAACTTGTAAACGAACGAAAGTCACCGACATATTAGGAAGGCTTCTTGCCCATGGTCCACCTAGGTGTTCCACGGATACCTTTTATACTCGATATCCACCCTATATGTGTACCACGGTTAAATATAAACAAGTATAAGTTTAGAAAACTCAAAAAGCCACGACAAAAAAACGGCTGAATCGATTTTGATGAAACATAGCTAAGAACACTCCCGACTAATTCGCCTTTTAAACAAAAGAAAACAAATTCAAAATCGGCTCATCCGTTCGGGAGCTACGATGCCAGACAGACACACACAAACACATCAAACTTATAACGCGTCGGTTTTGCGTCGGGTGTTAAAAAATGTCGGGCACTACATTTTTTTATTATCCCATTAGGTGTACCAAGTCAACTGGATTGGAAGTGGCAGAGGGCAATGCACATAGCTAGTAAAACTGATACCCGATGGGGCCGAAAAGTTCTCGAGTAGGGTCCACGCACCAGACCATGCACAGCTTACCAACCGTACCCGCGGATAGACCGCCATAAGGTTGACAGACGACCCCATCCATGTTGCAGGAAGAGTAGAAAGACGCTGGTTTTAGCAATGATAGCTTTCCCCAGGATCTACGTGGCAAGCCTCAAGTAAGGTAATCGCCCGACTCGTCTTCAGCCGCGACACGTCGGTGTCGGGCAACGCTGTTAGATGCGAGTCGTGACATGTGAACAGCGACAATGCCATCCCGTGTGTTTAGAAGGTGCAACACCAAGATCAAGATAATGCCAAGATACTAAAAGGCCTTAAGGATGTGGTTTTATCTTCGAAAGTGCTGAGAAATAAGATTTTCCATGATTTTACTTCATATTAAATGAGTATAACCTCTCTATAGATAAAATCTCATTTAGTTTTAGGCCGAGCGTAATCCTCAAATCTTCCGTTCTATACGTAACTTACGTTCCTGAACTACAACAAAGGGTCCTAAAAATGAGTAGCTGGCGACTCGCATTCTAGAACTATTACATAATTACTTAGTACATTATAATTTTGTAGAATACCTACTGACCTCGAGCAATCCAACGTAGAGACACGCACATAGTGCTAGCTTCAATATCGTAAACAGCATAAACATGAACAAGGCAAATCTTAGGAACAATACGAAGGACAAATTATCCGATCGTGGGATATTCCATATTGCAGCGAAGTTGATGATCAAGGAAATAAATTCTACAACCTGAAACAAACAAATAATGCATGTAAAAATAATTATTATGGTTAAAATCTGAAACAAAATATCTTCAAAACACGTAATTTCGTATATTTGGATGGCATATATTTTCCGGTTATTTGGGTTTAAAAACAAAACTACAAAACAGATGATAAAATTAGTAATAAACAAGCACTTTTAAATATAAACAAGACTGTAAAATTTCATAGTCGTAGATTTATAATAAATATACAAAAAAAAATAGTGCAAAATCGGCTTGCAAAGTTTGTACTAAATCATCATCATCATGGGCCTTGTTCCATCCTGTCGGATGATTTAAGCAGCGTCATAAAGTGGAGTTACATCGTCGTTGGTGACTGAATAGGCCAATCCGGGAACCCCAGTTGCGGCTACACCGCTGCCAGATAAACCCTTGGTTATATTATTGGTTGGAGGTGCTAAGTTGGTGGAATTTGCTACGTTATGCCGGCGGGAACGTTTTTGTGCTAACACCTCCAGCCATGCATCATCATGGTGTTTAATGCCATCGGCAGTGACTTTTCTTCACTAATCACGATCTTCAGCAAGATCTTCCCAGAGAGAAAAGTTGATTTCAAATGAGGTCATGTCTCGCTTCACGCTATCCTTGAACCTCAGCAAGGGACGGCCCACTGGTCGCTTGGCATTAGCTTGTTCTGCAAGGAGAGTTTGTCTGGGTAAACGAGAGGGCTCCATCCGGTGCACGTGACCTAACCAACGCAACCTCTTCTGCTTTAGCAGGGCGGTTATGCTTGGTAGCTTTGTGAGCTCAAGCACTCTTTCGTTTGTCACTTTATTTCTCCATGAGATGCCTAGAATGCTTCTAAGACAGCGCATGTGGAAGGAGTTCAGTCGTCTCTCTTGCCTGGCATAAGATGGCCAGGTCTCAGCTCCGTACAAGAGTACTTTATTTATATTTAGTACTTTGTACTAAATATAAATAAAGAATTCGTAATAAACATGGTTGTAAAATTTTATAGACTTAAATTAATAAAAGTCGGTTAAAAAGTAGTCGAAAATTGCCTTACAAAGTTTTCTCTAAGTATATACGAAGGTAATAAATGATTTGTAATAAACAAGAACGCTATTTTTAACTGACTTCCAAAAAGAAGGAAGTTCTCAATTCGACTGTATGTTTTTTTTAATTCATCGATTACTCTGGCAATTGTGAATTGATTTGGATGATTCTTTATTTGTTTGGTAGGCAATGCTTAAAAGAGTTTGATGAAATTTATATGGGAGCACTCCCCAATTTCATCAAACTCAGTTCTGTACTTTGGTTTTATAACAAAATAAATGGAAAAATTAATCCAAGTAAACGAATTGCGTATTTTGAAATAGTTTTTTTTTTAGTTAAACAATTAATAATATAATTTTATATTGTCGTGTAAATCGGTTTTACCAACAATAAATGAATATGAATATATTCGAAAATTTAAAGAAACTGCTTCAAATGTAACTTGCAGAATGTATATGTGTATGTATATGTACTAAACATACATGATATAAACGTGTAAAAATACGTAATGAAAATAATTTCCCTTACCGCACAGATTAAAGCAATGATGAAGGTGCCTGTCCGTATATTTACAAAGAGGCAGAAATCCTTAACAGTGAAAAACGCCATTGTTAATATTAAACAACTAAAATCTTCACTGGAGTGATACAAACACACATAATACCACAAACTGGACACAAGTATACTTTGCAGAATATTACAACAGAATCCCGGGGGAAAATAGCATATATTATATTTACTGAGGTGATATCACTCTCATAATAACGTACTTATTTATAATATTGCTTTAATGAAATCTATTGTGCATTCTATATTTAGAGAGGGGGAAAATTTGTTACATATTATAGAGAACTTAATGCATAAAATTACCAAGTTCTAAGTTTTTTTTGTTTTCGATAAATAATTATGATGAACTTAGGTATCTTATATACTTATATCTAATCGTATAAGATAGGCAATTAACTTAATTCATCAATCAACTATAACATGTATTAACTCTTTTTAACCGAGTTCAAAAGAATGAAGTCGTAGAATATAAATATTCAAAAATGAATATTTCATTTAAGCGAATTTAACTCGTATGTTCATAGTATCAAACTGAAAACCCTGGTTTAAGTTCACATAAATTATGATGTGTAACTACGGGCTACCTTGTGCATAGCACGACAAGCACTTGGCCATTTATTTAAACTATAATTATCCGTTTGTCCTGTTATAAAAAAGAAAAGGGAATGTTTAGATTGTTTTAGGGATGAAAGGAGCTGGATTGCGATTTTTGAATGTTGAATTTGAATATTTCCTCAGGATCTAGATATGAATATATACCTAAAATTACGTAGGTTAAAATGACTTAAAAACTTGTAAATTGGATATTTTTAATACGAAAATAATTTATTACTTCTAGATTATCCAATTATCGATTTCTATAAAAAAAAAATATCGCTTTCTTTGTATAAATTATAAAAATGTAGTAAATGTCGTAATAATATTAAGTAAAAAATAGGCGCTACTAATAAAAGCTTAGAAATACATATACTAAGTATATCACATGCTTTTCTTTTATCTAATAAACAACAATATTTTTTTCTATATTTTTTTTAATAATATCGATAAATTGTATTACTTACGGTTTACTTTTTTTTAGGTTTTTTTTTGTAATTTAGAGGTATAAGCGACCTTATACATAACAACAACAGAAAGTACCATCTGACAATATGGGGGCTGTTCTCAATGCACTACTAAACTACTTAAAATTCTTAAAATAGCTATGTTCAAAAGAGAACATAATTCTCATACAATTTTTATTAGTTTTTTCTAAATTAAGTTATTTTAACAATTTTAATTAATTCAGTGATGCATTAAGAATTGACGCTATAAGTATACTAGTAAGTAAATTATTTATGTATACCATAGTTGCGATTATTATACACGTACTATTTACATTCTTAATTAAGTACATTCACAAAAATATGCTTTATTTTGTACTTTCTAAAGAAAGGAGAAATGGGGCTGCATGTATAAAGCGTGAAGATGCACCTGCGTCGCTCCATGACTTTAATTTTTGCGATATTAGTCGAATCGACTTGTGCCCAGAACTAGGGGTACTGGTCACAATATATATATATACACTATATCTGACTGGCTCAGTTGGTAGTGTGGTTACGTCTACCTGCTGAACTGAAAGGTCGTGGGTTCAATCCCCACCCAGGGCAAACATTTGTGTGATGAGCATGGATGTTTGTTCTGTGTGTGTTTGTGTTTCTATGTACCACATGTATATATTAACAAAAAAAGTATATATGTATTCTATCAGCCATCTAGTTCCATAGTACAAGCTTTGCTTAGTTTGGGTCAGATGGTGTTGTGTGAAATGTCCACAAATATTTATTTATTTATCTATCTATGTCATTTTGTTTCGAAATGACATTGATGGAGATATAATTTCCGACCCGATTCCGAAACCGACAAATTGTGAATAACCCCAGGTGATCAACGCGATGTGTGACCAGGTGGTCGATTGGTCGACTCGAAGTGTGGCCAGATGGTCGATTGGTCGATTCGCCGTATGACTAAATTGACCGTGCTTATCTGGCCCATCGTATAACCAATGCCATTCCACGTAGCGTGCTGCATAATGCACGACCTTTCAGTTCAGCAGGTAGACGTAAACACACTACCAACTGAGCCACAAGGCGAGTCATAAGCTGCTAACGCCTCATTGCTTTGGAATTTATACCTTCTCTGTTATGACGTAATCTGATTGTTTTTTGTGTTGTAGAAATAATGTCTAGTTTGTATAGTTTTGTTGTAAGTAATAAATCTACTTACATGATATAAAATTTTCAGTATACGTAGTAGATAGTAGATCATATAGTAAATGTCCAAAATAATATATGAAATAATGAAAACATATTACAAATTAACTAAATATTCACCGCGTCTCTCTTGCGTGCTTCAATTGCAAAAAACAAGCTCTATGCTAAATATATTAATTACTCATAAACAAATGAAAGGCTTGGATTCGGACTTGCAAAAATGTGATTGAACACCTCGTCGGAGTACTAAGTTATTACTTGAAGAGGTGTTCAATCACATTTTTTTACACAGATAAATCTGCGATTGACCACCAACTTGCCTGATGTTAAGCGATGGTGTGGCCGAGGATGGAGATCGTCGATCTAGAATACATCCATTCACTCTAGCCTTGAAAATTTCAAGATTGTAGTTCTCAAGAAACAGAGATGGCGGCAAAATTATATTGTCAATAAGCGGAATGAGTTTATTTGCACAATCGAGCTGGTGCAGCGAAGTAAGATAGAGTATACTTACTGTAAATACTATAGTAAAGACTACCTATCCATTATTCTAAGCTTACAGAACTATGATAAGTATAATATAAGTGGAACGTTAAATGGACGGTTATTATCATTGTGGTCTCTTACAAAATCTTACACATTATTTTCAAAGTCTCTTCTTTCTGTATTCTTTCTTTCTCTCATAGTCTTCTTTCTTTAATTGCATCTCCTTATCTCTCTCTTTCTCTTTTTAATTTCATCATTTTATATCTCTTCTGTCGTCTGTGCGCGGTTTATGGTTTGCTGCTGATGAGCACTGGTTTCGTTCTTGCGAAGTAGTTGGTTGGCTGCTTGTTGTCCAACCGCTGCTCGTCTTCCTTGTTCTCATTCTTCATCTTGTAGTAGTAACTTCTTATAACGAACAGGAAATAGATCTGGATCACTGAAATGAAATGAATTCAAAAAATGAATTGATGTCGTAAAAGCTAGGCTTCAAAGCTTGGAACATCGTCGCGAGGTTGCTAGCTTGTCGGTTTTTTACCGGATCCATTTCGGTGAGTGTGCATCTGATCTGCATGATCTAATTCCTTCTAGCCCTTTTTTCTATAGGACGGTTAGAAACACGAAAAAGCGTCACCGTTTCATGGTGGATAAACCCGAACGAAACGCTTTAGTTCCACTTTCATCGTGCGGACTGCTAGAATGTGGAATGCGCTTCCTGAGTGGGTCTTTCCCGATAGATATAATCTGGGTGTCTTTAAATCGCGAGTGAATTGGTTTCTTCTAGGAAAGCGCGCTCCATCGTAGACCGCAACGTTGCTTAACATCAGGCGAGTTGGCGGTCAAGCGCGAACCTATTTCTACATAAAAAAAAAAAAAAAAAACTAAATGATTTTGTGCCAAAAATCAAAATTGTTCGTGGGTCAGGTGTCACTCCTGAACCACGCAGGAGCGAAACAAGTCTCAATATATAGTACCTGGCTACCCCAATGAAATGAGCTATAATTGTACCTATGTATGTAAGATATTTTCTAGGTATATATACCAAAGTATAAATAGGGTATAGTAATATAGTGATGCTCATTTTTTAGTCTGAGGTTTTTTTTTCTTTCACCTTTTCATTCCAGAACTTAACTTTTCCTCAAATTGACTCAACTCAGCCTAAAATCTCGTAACCACGGTTTGATTTGTAAATCACTATAAGTGCTACATGTTATTTTATTATTGTTTCAATAGAATTCGAGACCTTATAACAAAGGGCATTTTTTTTCTCAAAAATCCTCGAACAAGTCTCTCTGGAAGGTTTTTCTTGGATATGGTTTTGGGTCGATACTTACTTTTTATGAATGATCAAGTTTTTTAATAATTAGGTATTCATTTTAATTTCTCAATATTGCCAATTTTGCTTGCTTCTATTTAAGATCAGGTTAGGCGTTTAACTATGGCCTACTGTTATAAACTGGCATGATCAGAAATAAAGTAGCTCGATATTAGAAGAAGCAAGCTTATACCGACTCATGTAAGATTAGTGAAACCCACCGACAGCGGTTTAGTTCCAACACTATAAGGTACCCACATAGTACAATTATTATTTTTAATGGTCTTCCATTACTAACTGAACTAATAAAGGTAAACATCCTAGAGTATGTTCGAAAAGAGAACTGACGTTAAATTGAGGGCGCTACTATCCTTATTTCATATTTGCTCGACCAGCAACACAATCGAGACGTGAGTTCCCATTTTTGCCACGATAATTCTTTTTACGGATATATTCTGTAAATTAGTGTATACTGACGTTTCATGCAGATCTCGACCGCGACTATAAACCAGGCCCAGGCACCGAAAAGCTGTGCGTATCGCAGCATCACTACCGAATACACCACCATTCCCATCATGAGGAACGCGAAGCTGCCCACGTAGTACATCTCCAAGTGCTGGTCTAAACGCTGGAACGTGATAAAACAGAAGCGTTTTATTATACATGGTAATTTGGTGAGTGATGACGAGACTAGCAGAAAGTCGGCACATTACCATCTGTCTCATTGAAATGCCAAATTACTATTTGCTTATAACCATTTAGGCTTTTCTGTTCTTTTGGATGATAATAAATTTTATTTGTATTGCAAATCTACATTTATATCAAATAAGCATCTTCAATGTGAGCTTGCTCTATCCTAGGTCGCATCATATTATTATTATGCATTACGCATGCATATTTTTAGGCTCAATAGTCTTACTTTTGTTATTTGTACTTGTGTTCTCTCTTTTTGTTGTAGTGTATGGTGTATAAAAATAAAATATTTTCTTTCTTTCTTTCTTTCTTTCTTTCATCAGATGAAATCAAACTGCAAATGAGCTTACCTTAACCAAACCAACAATAAGCGCGATCGTAAGCAGAATTTCGAAGACCAGTATCATGAGGCTTACGATGCTGATGAGCCGATGGAAGGCCATGTCCTGGGTGCCGATGGAGTGGATGCCGTGCTGGATGACGTAGTTCTCCTGGGAGATGTGGATGCTGGTCACCACCAGGACTCCTAGCCGGAGGAACTGCAGCAAAAGCAGGGAAATGTTAAGAAACTGTTAATTTAAATTAATTTTATTCTAAGTAAGCGCACTCTATTAATAGACCACAAGGTCGCTTAAAATCAGTTGAGTTGACAGTCAATCGCAAGACTATCTATGAATAAATAAAATTTTTAAATTATAATGTGGGATCTGTCTTGCATAATCCACACCTGAGAAGTAAGTATACAACACTTTATTTAAAAAAAAAACAGCGATATCCCACTATATTCCCTTAATGGGTAGGATCAAAAACCATAAGGCCGTTTGACGCTATATTTGACATAGTTAAAGGGCTAGATGGAAGAAAGTGGATATTAGAAGGTTAGAGGACATTAGAGATTTACTCGTACCAGCATAACGTATCCAATAAGTAAGCAGGACAGACGCAGATCCACGCAGAAGCAGCACTTCTTGAACACGAAGAGCGACATCTTGCTGCTTAGGTCTGAAATTGGAGAAATATAAAATCTAATTTGAATATTCTAACAGCTACAATGATGTCATAAAGAGTCTAATTTTTCTAACGCTTAGTAACGTGTAACTATAGTCTGAACCATATAAAATTGAAATTCTAACTATAATCAACGTAATTAAATAATGGAATAAATATTGATGAATATTTCTCATAACACCATCTAGCCCAAACTATTATATTTTATTATTATTTGCTGTTATTTAACGCCACATAACGGCCTGCGGGCCATGTTTTTGTCACCACCTTTGTTTGTTTCTTAATTGCTATAACACACATACATACACTTTCCTTGTTTTTTAATTTCAATCCTGGTCTTCCTACGCATTCATAATTTTAACATGACTGCCGGTCAAAAAATCAAAACGTTTTCCTTAAGCAACCGGTTTATGCAGGCTTCGTTCATACCTTATTCGTCTTTGTAACAGTTTGCATTTTTTGCTGTATGTAGTCTATAGACCTCATACACAAACAATCCTTGTCAACCAGACCATAATATAACGTTCTGTATGGTAATCCACTGCATTCTTCACTCTAACTACATTCGTCTCTTGTTGTCATCATTTATTTATCAAAATCATGCTTTCTTCTTGCATAAGCCCTACGGTTGACCACCAACTCACGACGGTGCATGCAGCTGATGATGGAGCTCGTCGATCTACAAAATATCTATTCAGTCAATTTTTGAAAATTCCAAGACTGTAATTCTCAGGAAACTGAGAAGGCAAAGAATGCCATTACTGTGCAGTACGCATCAAGACCGTGAACCAAAATCGTTGTTTTTTTTTTTTTGCAATTTGAGAAAATGAGAAACGGGTAGGTAATGTGTCGACATTCTGCTAATCCTGTAGTGAAATGTGGAATAATGACTTGAAGTTGACGATGTAGACATGATATTGATTATAAATATGATGTGGACTGAATTGGGCCAGCCGTGTCTGCCGCATGTCAGACGACCTGTGGACTAATACCACTAGTTACAACACAGGGGATTCCGTGGGCTGCCAAACCAAGTGGTGGTCCAGGCCAGGTGAAGATGGCGAGACGAAAGGACTCTTATTTCATGAGCTGAATCCAAAAAACAATAGATCATCAAGAATGGAAAGAAAAGATAGAGACATTTGCCCAGCAGTTGGACGGAACCAAAACGATTGACGGAATTGATTAGTAATAATAAAACAAATTATGATTAATGCTTTTATGATGCTGAATCACCTTCTCCTTTTTACTTAGTAACTTAAAATTTTAGTTTAATTTTCGTGGAAATGGCGCCAAATAGGCAGACGCTTGCCTTTCAAATAATACTGTAACAAGTAGAGAAACCGAGAAACCACAGAGTAAACCAGTCCATGAGAAAGTGTATTTTGAGCTTGAAACATAGCGGGAGGCTTCGCGCTGGGATTTCCAACCTAAGATTGGAAATCCCAGCGCGTAAAATCTTCGAAGAACAAGTAACACTTAGCAAACAAACTATTGTTTAAAAAATATATAAAACTGTGTAAAAATAAATGTTATATTAACAAATGTTATAATATTATAATTATGTAATCAATAGTACTTAACTAATGTAATAAGCCTTATTATATTAGTTACCTGAAATTGAAACTGGGTATGGATATTCAAGTTATATGTCACAATAGATCCACAATGGTCGCAGTGACGGAGAGGCTCATGTCCTCCCACCCTACCTCAAATAGAATTCAAGTTATAATTGTATTTTTAACCAACTTAAAAAGGAGGTTATCAATTTGACCTGTATTTTTAACATGTAACAACAGAATTACACAGTCTTTGTATACATTTTTTATTTGGTCCCACAGAAATTTCATCAAAATCTGTGTAGTAGTTTGGTTTTGAAACAAAATTGCGCATTTTGAAATCAATTGTTTCATTTTTGAAAAATATTATTATTATGTAAGTGTAAACGCGTTATTTATTATTAATAGTCAAATTACTTGTTTAATTAATTTACAGTCGTTTTGACTAGTAATCTCTTGAGAAAATAATCTAAAACCTTCCAAAAAGGCTACGTACAATGTTTGACGCAGAGTCAAAGTTACCCACGTTGACAACCAAAATAAACAACAGTACGTTGTTTATTTTGGTTTCTATAAAGTTTCAAAGCCAGAGTTGGACGTAACCGATTCAGCTCTCTCGTGACCTTATTATCACATTTACACTAATGGAAATGTTTACAGTTACATTCATAAATTCTAGATACATGTACATTTTACATTTTTTTACATGTGTTAGTCGGTTACATTTTTAATCTCCGACCCTAAAATATGGGTATTATAATTTTGACGCGTGTATTTGTATGTCTGTTGCATCGTAGCTCTCAAACAAACGAGCCGATTTCGAGCTAGTTTTTCTGTTTCAGCAAAATCGATTCAGCCGTTTATTAATGGGTGCATTCCTTATGAAGTGTAGTTAGTCCAATAAAATTAAAATTAGCGACAACATAAAACTTTACAAAGAAAATTGTTATATAAATGAAAGTATTTTTGTTATGAAATACATTTGCCACAATTACATACATCGTAGTTGTCCTAATATCATAAAAGCGAAGTTTGTTATCTTTTCATGATTTACCCTTTGTTACCTTTTCATATAGTCTTAGTTTATCACCTATACAGGCGACGGAGTAGTGAAAAAAAAAATCCTACTCCTCAGCCATTATAAGAGATATCAAAGAAAATCTTTTCTTTTTAATATTTCTCTTAACATAATAAACAAATTCATTTCTCACTTTTCTAATATCCCTAACCAATGATTTTTTAATATAAGTATATAAAAAAGTTGTAATGCGCGAGAGAGATAGCTGCGCGCATTGAGCGAATCCTTAAGGATTTAACGGTCACGGGTAAATCCTTGGTATGCGGCTAGTCATTATAATTGTTTATGTGATGTTAGAAAGAATTTGATTAGTCATAATTTCATAACATATTGTAACTTGACATACTTGGTAAAGAATCATTGTTTAAGTACCTACTTTTGGATTGATTTGATTGACCATCTGGTTACATTAGATTACGTTACAATATAGGTTTATAAAGAAATGATGTACTAAACCAGTATCTGTAATCACAAGCCGTTGGATTAGGATTCAATTCGGAATCTATATCTTCATCTCTGTCATTCTGTATGTAAATGACAGAGAGGAGGTTCTGAATTGAATCCAAATACGACGGATTGTGAATACGATTAAAGAAGACTGTTTTACACTAAAAGGTATCTCTAACTTGTTCTTTTACGGGTACAGGAATGCTTGACAATTGCGACCAATGAGAACTCTCACTTTCGAAATTATGAGCCGTGATTGGTCATTACACGAAAGAATGTGCATAATTATAATACTGTAAATAGGTTGGAAATCAATTTCGAACCTCTTTGGCCTACTCGTATACCATATTTATTCAGCTGTGTTGTCAGATCTCTAAGTTTGTATGTACTTAAATGAAGTAGGTCAAAAAATTATATTGTAATCAAATAAAACAAGCATGTGTTGCCTACCGACCGAGTATAAATATCGCAGCTGTAGGTATTAGTTTAGGTGACTATTTTCCAAGAAACAACAGGTAAAATACTTAAAAGACTTTAGGTATATAACCTATTTTATAATAAGGTGCAAAACTGTGTGCTGCTGTTTTTTTAAGTTATCACAACTGTCCTAATAGCAGGGTTTTTTTTATTGCGAATAGGTCCACGTTTGACCACCAACTTGCCTGTTGAAAAGCGACGATGTGGTCGAAGATGAAGCACGTAGACCCAGAAGATACCTATTCACTCTGACCTTAAAAAGTCCCAAATTGTATCTCTCAGGGAACAGAGAAGCAATTTGCCGGCAGTTTGTTCCAGATCCCTTTTTACCAGACTGCATAAGAAGGAGAGTTATATTTTTAGAGTATGTTTGTTTGTATGTATATATTATGTTTCTATATTACCTCCTACAGCCTATACGACTTGACCGATTATGATGAGCGAGGTGTCGCTAGAATTGTCTTCTCTCATTTCTTCTTCTGAACCTGAGTTACATAGCATAAAATATTTATTTTTTTGTAATAATAATAGTAATTCGACTTTCGTATAAATTAAAAAATGCGCTATTTCGTAACTTTCGATGA
The DNA here is from genome assembly GCA_947563715.1 of Lycia hirtaria. NCBI lineage: Eukaryota > Metazoa > Arthropoda > Insecta > Lepidoptera > Geometridae > Lycia > Lycia hirtaria. The sequence continues at coordinate 15,390,439 of OX387375.1, read as the reverse complement.
ATTTTTCGTAATAAATAAATTACTTTACTAGGATTGTTCTAAATAATACGCATTTATAAAATTGCAGCGATTTTGCGCATACATTCTAACAAAAAACTTGTACTCAACAGTGTATCAAGAAACGAACGTAACGAAATCTTAAGTTATTCTGCAAAAACCGTTTTTCTGCAGTCGGGTATTTTGTTTTCCTTTTAATATAGATACTTGTTTTTTAGATATACAATTAATTAATACATATGTGAACGTCAGCTTTGTAGCTAGAGTATACCAAATTAAACTATTTTTCTTTTGACAACTAAGTATAGTAAGTAGTTAAAGAAATATATGTCTACAAGTGTTTTTTTTTTGCGTTTGTACGTTTATTTTCGTAAATAAAACCTATTCAATATTATTGTAACCGTGTTGTGTAGGTACTTTTTAGTAGTAGTGTGTAGCCTTTATGAAAGGTTTGTATACTCATTGACAGTCCATTCCGTAGGTCTATGATTTCATTCGATATTTTCTAAATTAGAATCCAAAATTTATCGCGTGCGAGCGAGACAACTGCGCCATCCAACATTGAGTTTCAATCCACACATGTACCTAATGTTAGTAAGTTGGACATTAAACAAAAAAAAATACCTTTCACCTAAATGTAGTCTGGTATTCAGGAGGTAATAAAGGCGAATTCTAATGATACCTAACTCTTCACAATAACCTAAACATTTATGCAATAAATTTAAAAATATGAATAGATCTAGAGATCTATCGATAATATTACCTTCATTTTAACCGGCTTCCAAAAAGGAGGAGGTGCTCAATTCGTCGGAATCTTTTTTTTTTCTGTTCCCCGATTAGGTACTCGAACACGCCTGGACCGATTTGAAAAATATTTTTTTGTTTGAAAGGGTATACTGGGTGGTCTCATATAAATTTTATCAAAATCAGTTCAGTGTTTTGGTTTTTATAACAAAATAACTGGAAAATTATGTCATCCAAGTAAACGAAAAGCGTATTTTGAAGTCGTTTATTATAGTTTTTTAAACGATTACTTGCTAAACAGTTGGCTATGAAGATAAAGCATTTTCTGCAAAATATACCTACCTAGCAATTTTACTGTCCATTTTGCCCGTGAGGACAGCTGAGGCACAACTAGTATCTAGTTTACATTCTAGGCTAGAAATGCTTACAATTTTAACCTTACTAGGTATTACCTATATAAAATCATTTGAGCTATGGTCAAAGTTCCTAGCCTGTCAGCTATAGCAAATAACTATGGCAAATCCGAGGAGCCGTTGCTAAGTTAATAAATACACAGAGACACACAAATAAACACACCCCTCACACATAAACTTTCACATTTCACGTCACCTAGAATCATTATGTCATAATTTCATACGTATAATGAATAAAATAAAAAAAATAAGTTGAATTAAAAAAAACACTAACAAATCTATAGGTACATAGCATAAACTTGTTAAGCAATTAAATCCTATCACAGGTAGTACCAAGTATAGCTGTACGACTTAAATCTATGCAACAAAATTGCGTTGGCACAAACATTTTTGCATCGCGTTTCAAACACAAAAATAATTACTCTCACTGCAAAACTAACTTGAACTAAAATAAAAGTGCCGTAGTAAGATTTGTCACTGATTTCTTTAAGTGGTGAAATAAGTAAGGTTTTTGTTCAACTTACATGTTTTCCTTGTTTATAAACACGACACTACTTGGCTTGCGAGAGTCGCGAGGCCACGGGTGGACTGAGCTCGCACTCTGGCAGAGCCTCGGCCAGTGTTGCCAACTGACTCTAAAAAGGTATCTAGATCTTCAGTAAAAATAGCTAAATCGACGTTTTTATTACAAGCTTTATATTAACTTGCCGTTTAGTTTGGACGAAAAGCTTATTTAAAAAAGTTAATTCTTAAGTAGTGGTTTTTATGTATATAAGATTAATATATTTTTACATATACATACATAAAATAACGCTTATTTTCTCGAACGGTTAGGCAGAGAATCACAATCATTTGATGCCACATTGGACCGTGTTTAGAGGGTTTTATGGAATAAGATGGTATTGGAGGGTTAGGTGGTATGAAAAGGTAAGATGTAACGATGGCTTGCAATTACAGGATGGCAGCCCATCGCCTATATAAGCGCCAAATACCTTCAATTCCCTTAATTGACTTTTACAGTATACCAGGGCATACTTTTATAGATTTTACACATAAACTAGAATAGATATAATCTAGGTGCCTTCAAATCGCGAGTCAATAGGTTTCTTCTAGGCAAGCACGCTCCGTTGTAGACCGTAATAACTGTCGTTTAACACCAGGTGAGTGTGGACCGACCAGGTGACGGTCAACCGCAAGCCTATTTTCGAATTAAAAAAAAAACTTGTTACTATATACCGTGAAAATAGATCATCACAACAATAATTCTACTCGAATGTTGTTCAATGAGAACAAATAGGAAAACACTGAATTAATTTCTTTACAGTCCGGTTCAAGTGCCAATATTGTCTAAAATTTGTTCATTTTCACTAAATATTTAGGTATAGAAAAGAATGTTTTACCATAAACAGTAACTTACAAAGAATCGATAAAAAAATATAATTCAAAGGTTTAAAAATAAAATGTGTTAATTTTTCGTTCAGTATATTAAATAACGATGGCTGGTATGCTAATCACAAGTCGATAAAGTAGTAAAATAAATTTATTAATGCGCTAGCGACGCTAAATCGTTTCTCTTTTTTTTTCGAGCTGATGACATATTTGTAGCTAAATCCAGTTAAAAACTTGTGAGTTGGCAACACGCGTAGAATGTCAGTTCAAGCATGCCGTTATATGAGGCCGGGAAATACGCCTGTCTCGGTCATCGCGTAAATAACCAAACTATTTTATTTTTGCAATAGTTTGTTTATGTTTACGTTTGTATTACTGGTAGTTATATAACCTACTTACACAACACTAGTTGTGCTCTGTGGTTTCACTTGAGAGGTGATGAATAATGGCCATGATGATGATGGTAAATTTTAGCCTATATTTGACTCCAGTTAAGTAGTTTCGTCGTTTCGTGAAATACCAGTCTATTTTACCGACTTCATAACGAAGGAGGTTAACGCATAACTCCGTCATTTTAAAACTAATTTGAAAAAAAATTATCTTAATTGAAAGTATATATTTTCAAATATGTATCCCATAGAAATTTCATTGAATTCTGTTCAGTGGTTTGGTTTTTAAAACAAAATTGCGTATTTGAATTCTGTTTTTCAGTTGATATAAAAAAATGTTTTTAAACAGCTTTTAGCAAGTTAATATTATGGAGGATGAGAAAAATATGAATTGTAGGTACAGGTACAATTGCACGGTCTTAGGACTTTGATTGCTTTGCAGTTGGCAATTTTTTTTAATCTCTAGGGGGGGCAGCTGCCCCCCTTGCCCCCCCTTGGCGACGCCCTTGCTGGTACGTAAACTAAGTACATACAGCTCAATGAATATTGTCAGTAATACAAAATTCGTGCACAAGCGGTGAACGTCTCTTTTTACCTATATACTATAGTTGAGCGAATACACGCAAATCACACATAGAAGTAACATAAAAAGTATTTGTCTATTACACATGCATGCACAGTTATGGGAGATCGGAGCGGAATCGCAGTGGGAGCGTGACGGCATGAAATTCATGACGGTTTATATCATGACGGTAAATGGCAAGAAGCGTCATGCCATTTACCGTCACGGGAGCACTTCTAAGCACACGGGAGCACACTAAGCCATCACGGGAGCACTTTCGGTAAGCCTATCTACTCGTATATCTTCCCATTGAATTGTACTTGATCATGAAGTCCAATTCATTTGTCTACCTATTGATCTTGATTTTTCTAACTTTGCTATCCATAACCTAATTAACCGAAATCCGAATGCTTTATTTAACTCTTAAACGCAATATACGCCATAAAATATATCGAAATAATTACTAAAACTTTTCATGGCACAAAATACGCTGTAGTGCTTAAGAAGCAAATAGTATACCATAGCTCTGTAGTGCAGAAGTAAATTTCTACTTTGTATCACAAAGTTTTACAGATTACATTTTAAAAATACTAAGGCGAAGAAGGGGTTAAAAGTTGCTAAAAACATTTATATTAGGTAGTAGTTAGGATTAATAGCAAAAATAAAATATACCTATTTTCTATATTCGAAGAGATTGTAAACGTTTTACTCTATTCATAAGTCTAAGTCACAAACATCAACTGTCAAAGAAACGTTCACTTGTCATTTTTGGTTTTGTTTTTAGAAGTCTGAACTCATATAGTTTCATCATGTCCATCCATCTGTCTGTACGTCTGTCCGTGGCTTAGCTCAAATACTATTAGTACTAGAAAAATTTAAATAATATTTAGGTACCCTTACACGTAATGGGGATGATTTTTTTCTAGTCTACCCCATAGTGTGGGGTGTTTTTGGGGTTCACTATTTTTCGATTTAGTGATCCAGTTAAAAAATATAAAGAGAAAAATATATACATAATATGTTTGATGGAGAATGGAGACTCTCCAAATTATTTATTTATTTATTAAATATTTGTTATTATTACTATTTATCGATAATCCGCCTTTTTTTTTGTGTAGTAGTAGGTTTGCGCTTGACCGCCAACTCGCCTGATGTTAAGCGATGTTGTTGTCTACGATGGAGCGCGCTTACCTAGAAGAGACTTATTCACTCGCGATTTAAAGACACCCAGATTATATTTATTGGGAAAGACCCACTCATGAAGCGTATTCCACAATCTACTAATCGCACGATGAAAGTCGAATTAAAACGTTTTAACATACCTACTTACTTTACTCTATCTGGAGTCATCATCATAATCTCAGCCATAAGAAGTCCACTGCTGGACATAGGCCTCCCCCATGGATTTCCATAAAGACCGATTGGAAGCGGCCAGCGTCCAGCGTCTTCCCGCCACTTGTATGAGGTCTCCTGTCCATCTCGTGGTTGGTCTTCCTACGCTACGCTTGCCGGTACGTGGTCTCCACTTGAGAACCTTTCGGCCCCATCGGCCATCAGTTCTACGTGCTATGTGCCCTGCCCACTGCCACTTTAACTTGCTAATCCGCTGTGCTATATCGGTGACTCCCGTACGTCTACGTATCTCTTCATTTCTGATTCGATCTCGTAGAGAGACTCCGAGCATAGCCCTCTCCATAACTCGTTGCGCGACCTTGAGCTTCCTTATAAGTCCCATAGTTAGGGACCACGTTTCAGTGCCGTATGTCATCACTGGTAACACACACTGGTTGTAAGCTTTCGAGTTGAGGGACTGGGGTATATTGGACGAGAAGACGCTTTTAAGTTTCCCGAACGCTGCCCAGCCGAGCTGGATACGACGATTGACCTCCCTCGCAAAGTTGCCTAATCGGACCGTTTGTCCTAGGTAGATGTATTCGTCAACAACTTCAAGAGTGGAGTAATAGTGACACAAAAACGTTTTGGTAGTGATTTCTTTTAAATTATACGCGAGCGAAACCGCGGGCACGTCTAGTAGAGTTATAAAAGTTGTAGACGATGACTTCATTTTATCCAAAATGCCGAGTCTGGTCTTTGACAATTGTTGCGGATGCATTAAACTCCGGACGGGATGTCTCATCTTGGCACACATTTATCTGGTAACTGAAACCATGTAGATATGTAGATACTAATGAGTTGATATCTTTGCATTACTGTTTTTTTACTCGGTAGAAAGATCTTCCTATGATTTTTTGCAATAATAATAAATAGTAGTTCTACGAACAGTAGACCTCGCGAGAGAGCTTATTTGCAGCTCACCTTGGGTCATCTGTACATAATACCTACCTATAGTTGTCTTAGCACATCCACGGGTACTCATTGTTGCACGCAATCTCAAGTTGGTTGTCATATCTCGACAATAATTTGACCAATATTATAATTTTTTACCACAAGTTGTAATAATTGTGTATTTTATCTAAGTACCAAATATCATTAAAATCGGTTGGTAATTAGCGCCGCAATAAACTTACCCTTTTTATGGGAACCACCACTCCTCAAAAATTGCCGACGACAAATAAAAAAATCATAGAACCGATACGCCAAGTTTCATCAAAATTTGTTCAAAATTACGCCCTGTACGCGAGTATGAACATACAAACAAACTGACAGACGAATGAAAATTTGGCCAGTTGATGCAGAGACGCTTCGCTCGCTCGGTCAAATATGTCTTCTCAGCATTCTCTTGACCAGTCAAAAATATTATAAATTATTTTGCAGGTGGGTGCCGTGATATCAACGGTTCTATCTTTACTTTTTATTTGTTATGCAGCAAATGCTGACACAGACTCGAATCATACGCATGACTTTGAAGCTGACCCACAGAAGAGCTTGATAATATCCATCATTAGTCTTATATTCTCTATACCTGATTTAGTATTCACCATTATTTTACTCATTGGATTATATAAGGTTAGTATTTATTTTCTCAATGAGTTCGAATTAGAACAGATATAGCCCCGTTGATAAGCAAATTGGAAAGGAAGTGGGCATGGACTTGAGGCGGAAAAGTTCAAAAATAAGAAAAAGTGTAGTGCACGGTCCGGCAAAAGTAGCGTAGAATGATCAGACGGCTTGGCAGATGACGTCGCACAGATAGGAGGAAGAAGTTCGTTGCAGAATGCTTCCGGTATTTTTGAAAGTCCATGAAATCGGCCTATATTCAGCATAAGTATCTTGTGAAAGGCCTTATAAGGAAGCTCAAGGTCGCGCAACGAGCTATGGAGAGGGCTATGCTCGGAGTCTCTCATACGAGATCGAATCAGAAATGAAGAGATACGTAGACGTACAGGAGTCACCGATATAGCACAGCGGATTAGCAAGTTGAAGTGGCAGTGGGCAGGGCACATAGCACGTAGAACTGATGGCCGATGGGGCCGAAAGGTTCTCGAGTGGAGACCACGTACTGGCAAGCGCAGCGTAGGAAGACCAGCCACGAGATGGACAGATGACCTCATACAAGTGGCGGGAAGACGCTGGATGCAAGCCGCTTCCAATCGGTCTTTTTGGAAATCCATGGGGGAGGCCTATAGGCAGTGGACTTCTTATGGCTGAGATGATGATGATGATCTTGTGAAATAGGCAAGCCTTGCGGATAGTAAGAAGGAGGGTTATATTTTTCGAGTGTGTGTAATATGTTTGTATGTATGTTTCTATATGACAGCCTAAAGCTTAATCGGCTTGACCGATTTTGATGTGCGAGGTGTCGTTAGATTCGTCTTTACTTCCTGAGTGTAATAGGCTATGTGTTTTTGTAATAATAATAATAAATCTCTCGCCAAAATTAGTAACCTCCACGAACTTTTTCGAAATTTTTTGGTAGAATTGTTGTAAAGAATATTTTTTTTATCAGCCCTGTTTTTTATTTATTTTATACATTATAGATCTACGATTGACCACCAACTCGCCTGATGTTAAGTGACGGTGTGGGTGGTGGACGTTGTGTACTACGGAAGTAGATGGCTGATAGAATACATATATACTTTTTTTGTAAATATATACATATGATACATAGAAACACCCAGACACAGAACAAACATCCATGCTCATCACATAAATGTTTGCCCTGGGTGGGGATCGAACCCACGACCTTTCAGTTCAGCAGGTAGAAGTAGACACACTACCGACTGAGCCACAAGGCCAGTCAATATATGTCTATACTTATAAATTATCAACTGTGACGCGAGGCGTGACTTCGCTGCCAGTTGTATTATAAGCAATGGCTTATAATACAACTGGCAGCGAAGTCACGCCTGTACTCTGTTCTGTACATCGTAAATAAATACAAGTAAAACATTTTTTTTGGTAGGTATATAAAACAAATAACATAATTAATTATTTTGAAATGTTCATCTGTTTGTCTGTCTGTTTGTTACTATTCGAGGTAAGGACGCCTGTCACTGCGTCTTTTACGGATCTATCATGACTTTCTCTTTATGTGCTCTGCAAATACTCAGTATTTTGGCATGCGATTTAAACACGTTTTCTAGAGTCCTAAAATTGTTTTTTTTTTTTCTTTTCTAGTGCTACAAGTTTACTTTCTTCTCGTATTCAAAAGCATGTATTACCAGATGATAGAACCGTCTCAAGATCCAGTCACCCACCCCTAAACCCCACAAAACTGGGGGATTGTGCTACGAACATAATTATGTAGATCTCGTGACACGTTACGGCTGTCATTGCAAGTTAAACTTTAATAATCTAGAATTAATGACTAATTTGTTGATGTTAGGATTTTATACGTTACGTAGCACTGCCATAGAAAATAAAGTTTAGTTCCCGTCACGCAAAAAGAACGCTGAGCGTCAGTGGAGGAGATGTGTCTGCGTTTGGGCACAAGCGCGTCCTAAAGTTCTAACCTCTTGGTAGGTACTATAGGCTATCATTTTATAATTTCAGTGTGACATTACTAGCTCCCTAGTACTTTGGAATACGCAGGAATAAAAAATGGATAATGTTTACTTGAGTTTTTTTTTGTATCGATCTGAAAAAATAAACGTGAACGTCAATAGACGTGGGTCCGGCGTCGGACACCGGTCCGGCGTCCGAAAGACGGTCATCCACACCATTGGATTGCTGTGTAGACGCACCGGACGTCGGTCCGGTCCGGTTTTCGCCGAAACCGGACCCACGTCCGGTGCGTCTACAAGCGCTCTCATTGTTTTGGTTCGCACGGACATCGGACATTTGTCTTGTGAGATATAAATAGTGAGATCAGAAATTTGTATTTTACTTTCTTTTGATTTTATAACATACCTACTTGTTAACTTTATAATGATATAGAATAATTATTTTCCATTTGTATATTTTAACTAGGACTCAATATATGTATATATATTTTTTTGATGTATGTTTGGCTTATTGTCAGTAGTACCATTGATTTGTACCATTGATGGTACAAGTGACACAACTTTGTGTCCTAATAATTGACGGACGGGCAATGGCGTTGACAAGTGTAACCAGCAATTCATCGCAATAATTTTAGCGCATTGTTGATCGCGTTTGATGTGGCCACATCTTTATAAATTAGAACTTTATGACAGAAAAAATTAACTCAATAGTAAAGTCGAAAAATTCTTAATCTATGGTCTAGTAGTTATACAGTTTTAAATTCTTTTTGATTAGAACTAAAAATTTAGAAGAAATGCTGTCATAATATTTTGACATATTTGTCATACTCAAAGAAAATAACTTCTCTGTACCGAAAGCCGAAGAAAATTTTACAATCTTAATTATGCCGGCGTCAAATAAGATGTATCAGAAAAATATAGTGTCCATATTATTGTAAATTATGTGTTTGTAATAATGTTTATATTGGTATATGAATACTTACATAAGCCAAGCAAAAAATAGAAGATGTAAGTACCGTGACTTTTAAGCAGCGATCTAAGTACATAGATATAGGTAATGTACTAACGTTTTTTAAGCACCTAGCGACCACTACAGAGCATAAAAATAACTCTTTAGACATACTTTTACATTTACATAATTATTTAAGTCTAATAATATAAGTTAAGTTTATTAATATAATTTAATAAATACTCGCGATGTCTAAAACATTTCTCTCAACGTCCATGTAATACTTGTCGTATTTTTTAGGGCTCCGTACCTCAAAAGGAAAAAACGGAACCCTTATAGGATTACTAGTTTGTACGGAACCCTCGGTGGGCGAGTATGACTCGCACTTGTCCGGTTTTTTATGTTTGTTACCGCATAACTCCGTCATTTGTATACAAGAATTTGAAGTATTTTTTTTGTTTGAAACGATATACTCGTACTTGCAGATTGGTCCCATAGATATTTCATCAAAATCGGTTCAGTATTTTGAATTTTAAAACAAAATTGCGCATTTTGAACTCGGTTGCTTCAGTTTTTTTTATATTATAATAATAATTATTGAGCTGAAATGTTTTGCTTCAATAACATTATTATTTTACCTAAGGCCACGCTTACCCGCAAAAGCAGCAAAAACAGGTTTTTGAAAATTACAAAAAATACTTGTACTTACTATTAGGTCAAGCTCAATTTTATAGTAAGTAAAATGTTAGTCTGTTGGCTAGGGTTCTTCTAGTACAAAAACACGATTGCTGAAAAAAGTCTCGATAGCTTTATTTTTTGAAGAATATGCCATTTTATTTATTTTTTCAATTGATCTCCAAGTTGTTTAAAACCACCAAGACCAAAGTTACCATGTTAAGTAGCTATTACATTTTTTTACGTTCTACTTGGATTTCTTATATTTTGGATACGTTTAGTACACTATTTTACAGTAATTTATTTTACAATAATTTTGCTTTCGAGTATCCCGCGGCGCGCGGTGCGGCGGCGTCGTACATACTTCTGTGCTACGTACCTACATGAAAATACTGCGCTCAAGAAGTGCGGGCTGAAGTAGCGTACCTAAAGTTCAGGGGAAGCCTCGCTTTAACGGATTATACAAAAAAAGTCTATAAGTTCTAGTGCACACGCAGAATACAAATACCTATATCTTTTCCATGCATGAGCCTCATATTTTTTTTTGTTTACAGATCCTAAATGGCGTTCCTTCCCGTGTTTGACAAATGTTGCTTGTGCATAGACCTAAAAAAAGGATCTCTAATTATAGCGTACTTTTTATTAGTAAGTACTAGCTGTGCGCCGCGGTGTTACTCGCGTACTAATGGTGATGATAGACAAGTATCCGACTGCAGGAAAGCTGTTTTTGCAGCTTACGATTTCGTTACGTTTTATATGCTGTTGAGTGTACGATTTTTGTGAAAAAGTATGCATAAAATCGCTGTAAATGATTATAAATGCATATTCTTTAGAATAATTTTAGTAAAACCACTTGTTTATTACGAAAAAGTTCGTTGTAGGTTACGAAAAAACACATTTTTTTATTTTTGCGAGAGATGCATTATTACAAAATAATATAGATTATGACACTGGAGTCTGGAAGTGAAGACGAATCTAACAACACCTCGAAAATAAAAATCGGTCAAGCTGTTTAGGCTATAGGCGACATATATATAGAAACATACATACATACTTACATACAAACATTTACGTACACTCGAAAAACATAACCCTCCTACTTACGTAGTCGGGTAAATTGATCTAATTTATGTCTTTTTCCAGGTCCTAAAGAATCTGTGTTCCAAATTTCATATTGATAATATAAAAAAATAATGTATTTAGTTAGAAATCACATTTTAAAATATTAAATAACACTACAAGAAAGCAAATGTCATGATAAATAATAAATGAATGTCAACGCTCTTTCATAATGTCCATACATTATTTATGTTATTAATGTATGTCGGAAGAAAATGTCAAATTGTAAAAATGTCATAGTAAATATTAGAAGAACAAATTAAAAATACCAAGTAAATATAATTATAAGTGTCATAAATAATACTAAAAATGCAAAACAAAGGCAACAAATAGGCATGTCTTACAATAAAAAAAAATACAAACAAGTATTAATTAGAAAAGGGTATTTAGAGTATCGATAGTCATAAAGATTGGTTAAGCCGTTTAGCTGTGAAGAAGTTACAAATAGACAGAGAAACAGAAGACAGACAGAGTTAACTTCGCTTTTATAAAACCCTTTTTAGGGTACCGTAGTAACTACGAGGCACCCTTATAAATTCACCATGTCCGTCCGTTCGTCTTTGCCTGTCTGTCCGTATATCACAGCCTTTTTACTTTGAGACTATTACCTTACCCTTAGATATTATCACTTAATGTATTGTTTTTTTTTTGCAGCTTTGTAGCTTGGTGGATACGGTTTTGCTCATTCTGGGTTTCGTGTTTTTTGGTTCACCCAAATCCAAGATGATAAAAGAACCGGTGGGTGGGCGGAGATCTGGATACGAAAACAGTTATTTTCATGAACCCCATCGTCACTCCAGTGTCTTTTTCATGGCGATCACTTACTTTGTCTTTGTGCTACTCGGAATTGGATTTATAGTCATTTTGATCATTGGATTGCGTAGGGTAAGTGTTTTATTATTTACTAACTGCACCCTGCGGTGTCACCCGCTCAGCACAGCGAATTAGCAAGTTGAAATGACAGTGGGCAGGGCACATAGCACGTAGAACTGACGGCCGATGGGGCCGAAAAGTTCTCGAATGGAGACCACGAACTGGCATGCGCAGTGTAGTAAGACCAGCCACAAGGTGGACAGAAGATATCATACAAGTGGCAGGAAGACGCTGGATGCAGGCCGCTTCCAACCGGTCTTTTTCCGCAGCAAAAATAAATGTAATAGATATAAAATTATAGGATTAAGTAAAAACAGTAAATACAAGACGTATTAGATATGAAGAAATAAATGTAAAATAGATATAAATGTAAGTAAATTGAAAATGTAGTGTAAAGATGGAAGTAAATCTTATAAGTAGCTAGAGGAAGAATAACTGTAATATAAAATATTATATAAGTATTAGTGAATATCTAAGTAGTTCAATCCTAGAACTTATACTATGGACCTTGGCTCAACATTACAAAAAAATAAATAAAAAAACGCTCTTTTTGGAAATCAATGGGGGGAGGCCTATGTTCAGCAGTGGACTTCTTGTGGCTGAGATGATGATGATGTATGAAGTTATGGTCGTCGTCTGATTGCCGCTCGCTCGTGATATCAATTGGAATTCGAGCGCTTGAAGCTCGCAACGCTTGACTCGACTGACAATCTCGCTGTAAACTCCGGCAAACGACAAGGCGAGCGCGGGGAGCGGATAAAGAACCCAAGATTGGCTGGATGCGGAGTGTGTCCGTTCTGTATACATATAATACAATTAATGTCTTCTATGCCTCAACTATTCCATGTTGGTGGTTGGGGATAATTAAACGGATTAGTTCTCGTTTTCAGAATAAGCCAGGTCACCTGAACGCGTTCCTGCGATACGCAGTATTCTTTCTACCAGTTTTCATCCTACATTACGCGCTAAATATGATGTTCGATGTATCAATTCTCTATTGCACAGTCAGCATCACTTTTATCTGTAAGTATAACTCATTCTAGATGCATAAATAAATTAATTATGGAGTAGATCTCACGTACAATTTTAGTTATATCATTCGTACTGGCAAGAGACGCATAAAGAGGCGGATGTATTCTAATGACTAATCGCTGAATTTCTGAAATCTGTTTAGATAAAGAAATATCGTGGCAAAAAAAATAGAACTAAAACTTCGATTGAACAAAATAATTAAATAAGAACAGCAGGGCCCTTATTCTCAAACGACATAATGAAATAAGGAGCATAGCAAGCAGCACTCTTGTTGTTACAACAACAAGAGTGCAGTTACATGGCATGCTTATTGTCTTTTTCATCTCATTCGCGCACCATTTTTGCATATTATGGTACACAATGATCGCTGTATCTTCGTAATTTTTCATCCAATTTTAATATTATTTTAACAGAATTTCCCTAACTTATTATCTATTTATCTATTACACTGACGTCCGAAATACAGTTTATAACTAGTTCGGAGTCAGTGGACCTTATATAATTGTACCTTACTTATACAATAATAAAGAAATTTGAAATTAGACCAGAAATGATAGGACTATGAAACACTACAAATTTGCATATTAAATAAATATGGCACGAACTCCAAACTACGCACGATAATATAAATAATCCTGATTCCTGACTTTCTTTCCAGTTGTGCTAATCTATTGTATATTGGTGATAAGGAGCATGTATATAAAGATGACAACACCAACAATTCCACCCTCTAGTGCCACCTCGATCAGCAACTTTCTGAGGGAAGCGAGGCATTCAATATTGAGAGAGAGGAAGTTTTCAATAGCAGAAGAAACAAGAAAGTCAATAATAGAGAAAGCGAGAAATTCAATGAGTTCCCCGCCTAGTACAAGTACTCGCGGAGCTGATCAATTAGTGCGGTTATAATTATTTAATTCTTAAGCAATAACAGTTTGAAACAAAAGAGGGCGCGTCACGCAAGCTCTAAGTTGGATTTACCAATCTTAACATCCTGAATCCCTTAGACTCGATGGGACATAAACATTTAATCGTACTTCAACCAATACCGTAAATGCACGTTAGTCAACCGGTAACGGTTAGTAAAATATCCACTGGATTATTTTCCACTCATAAGTTTAACTAACCACATAATACCAGGTCCAAGTTTTGAGTTGCTATTCAAGCGCATCACACTTCTTCCTCTGTTTCAAACTGTCATTCGTCTTAGGCCACTTTTCCCTGTATATCTGCGTAATATAGTTTACTGCTGCTATGTATTCTATGTAAGTTTCTATATTACCAGCTACAACCTAAAGAGCTTATTTTGCATTCAGCTGCTATTTTGCATAGATACCTTATTGAATTTAACTATGTCACATAATTAAGAACGTTTTGTGGAGTAAGTATACAGACTTTGTAGACGGGAGCTGGAAAGCTCCACCATGAATTTCCAGATTTTTTTAAATTTCGTGTATTCTGTCTCCTCTTCTAATTATAAATCTGTATTTTGTCCAATTGTAAGGGCAAGGACTCTCCCTCTCTCTCTCTCCCTCTCTCTCTCTCCCTCTCTTTCTCTCCCTCTCTCTCTCTCCCTTCTCTCTCTTCCCTTTACTATATTATTATTGCCCAAAGTTCATGTGGCATGGAATACCTACATGCTCAGCACACTCTCCAATCCCTGGTAAATGTTTATATTATTTTGTAATCCTTTGTTTTGTTTTCCTATAGAAAAAAATTTTAGACGAAGAGGTTGGGCTGGCAGACACTGAAGCTATGGCCGACCGAGAAGAACAAGTGGAAGACGAACTGAGAAAGATCGATAGGAATAAATGACTTAGAAGGTACTTACATAATCAATCTATACTTGAAGATAGGTTCTTAGGTTATAGTTTTCAGGTGGTGTTGTATTGTATATATAATGTTCTACATAATTATTACCTATAGCTTAAAAAACTGAAACAACCGACTTTAAAGTATGCAATTTTGTTAACTGACTTAAAAAAGGAAGAGGTTTTCAATTCAAAGGTCAGCTTGCGTACATGTCACTTATTAGCGCGTCGTTCAATGGAATGTCCGACGTGTGTTAATATATAAATACCATTATTTTTAACCCCCGACCCAAAAAGAGGGCTGTTATAAGTTTGACGTGTGTATCTATATATCTGAGTATCTATGGATATATTTGTCTGAGTGTCTATGTATCAGTATATCTATGTATCTGTCTGTGGTATCGTAGCTCTGAAACGGATGAACAGATTTTAATCTAGTTTTTTTTTCAAAAACTTAAATATAACTTATATATCTATTGTGTTTCCGCTTCGAGGTCTTTAAGCTGGTACTCTTGCCTACTTCGAAGTCTGTATGTTATTGTTATTGTTATTGTAGTTCTGTATGTTTGTGAATCTGTGTGTTTGTGGCATCATAGCTCTCAAACGAATAAATAAATAAATAAATTGCTTATTACTTGAATAATCTTATTACTAATATTTTGCTTAACTAATGTTTAAATACAGTTTGGTACCTTTGTTCATTGACATCGGGCCCCAAACTAGGCAAAGCCTATTTTTTGGGCACCCTGAAACCTATTACCAAAATGCGCTTAGTATTGTGAACATTGTCGAGAACAAGATTTCATCGTGAGTGTTCTTAATTATGTTTCATCAAAATCCGCTCAGCCGTTTTAAATCAGGGTTTCTTAAGTTTATTAAACTTGTCCTTGTTTATTTGATTTCCAGAGATGCTAACGTCACGTTGGTCATTAGAAGTATATGTTTCAAGAAGAGCACCCCCTTAATTCAAAACGTGTTAAGCGCTTGTATCAATAAAATTATTAAAGCATTGCTTAATTACCATTCTTAGTCTTTGTAGTTATTATATATGTACTTTACCTAAACAAGGCAATTATTAATGGAAATTTTCAGACTAAAAGGGTGTTATAATAATATTAAGTGTGTATCTGTATATCTGTATGTTTGTGAATCTGTGTGTTTGTGGCATCATGGCTCCCAAACGAATAAATAAATAAATAAATTGTTTATTACTTGAATAACCTTAATACTAATATTTTGCTTAACTAATGTTTAAATACAGTTTGGTACCTTTGTTCATTGACATCGGGCCCCAAACTAGGCAAAGCCTGTTTTTTGGGCACCCTGAAACCTATTACCAAAATGCGCTTAGTATTGTGAACATTGTCGAGAATACAAAATAATAGGATACAAAATATTTTTTTATTTTGTATTCTATTATTTTTTTTTATTTATTTAGAAAATTGTCTTTACAACATTCGGAAATGTATGTAAAGTCTTCAGAGGACAAACAGACAGACTTCTGCAAACAGAAAAACAATCATTTAAATCGGTCATCATTTAAAATTTTATTTCGTCAATCATATAAATTTATAATTTATAAACCACAAAAAAAAATGTACGTCAATTTCATAAAATAAATAAAATAAAAAATATTCAAATAACCCGCCCCGAACATAAATAATTAAATAAATATTTTTTGAGGACATTTATTTTTTATCGTTTAACGGGCATAACCATAAAACACTGAATTTAAGCAAATTAAACAAAGTGTAGACAAAACGACATAACAACTTTCAGTTGGAAGTTGCCTGAACATTAGGCCTTATTGTCAGTAGTACCATTGATTTGTACCGTTGATGGTACAAGTGACACAACTTGTGTCCTTAGTACCATTAAAGAAAGATGAAGATATTCCTCCATAAAGAATGGATATTGAATGCTTGTATAGGCGCAGTGAAGAAGGATTGGCCTTAGGAGTTGGACTTCACCTCCGTCATGTGGTAATGCAAACTCCTGACTGTGAGTAAGAGGGGCACGTGTAGCACTGGAAACAAAAATAATAAGATTATTATCATAACCAAGAAAAAAGATGCAGTGGCAGTAGTCAAAGCACAAAGCTTGTAAAACTGATGACCGAATAATGGGCCGAAAATTTCTTGAATAGAGATCACGCACCGGTAAGTGCATTGTAGGAAGACCAGCCACAAGGTGGACGGACGACCTCATGCAAGTGGCAGGAAGACGCTTGGTACAAGCCGCTTCAACTGGACTTTTAGAGAGAGAAGGCGAGAGATATTTAATGATCTCAATTCAATCAGTTCTGATCAGCATGCTCTTAAAACAATTAGGTAATAATGTACTTACAAATTATGAAAAAAGTGCCCGCTATGGCAGCTGTTCTAACAATATCCCGCGCTGTCATACCGTCATCAGATTCGCTATCATAATATTTAGTCGCGAGGTTGGTGGTATAAGTGATGGAAATGTTAACTATGTATGTCAGGAAGACAATGCAATAAATCAGGAACACCATCAGAAAACCAGGCTTACTCTGAAAAAGAGTAGAAAAAAAGATTTCTTCATAGGAAATGATAAATTATGACCCTGTTATACGTTTACAACCTACGAATTTATTTGTTTCTCAAATCTCAATACATATGGATCATAGTTTGTAGTAATTTATTAACTGGAAATACTATGTGAAAATGTTTGGCATACTTTATTAACTGACTTCAAAAAGTAAATTTATTTAATTAATTCTATTAAAAATGAATAAAAAATGAATAAAAAATTTAAAAAAATTAAACCGACAAGAAATAACACGAAGAAAATCAATACTGGGTGTCTAAGTGGGTACGTAAACCAACTATTTTTGAGGTAGCTCTGTATAGGACTTAGTTGATGACAGTTTAGGTTCTGGCACCGACCTCAAAAAATAGTTGGTTTACGTAACTACTTAGGTAGACGCCCAGTATTGATTTTCTTCGTGTTATTTCTCTCTTTTCAGTTTGAAGTCAGTTTAATTTTTTAAAATTAGTTTTATTCAGATATAAAATTATAGAAAATATTTTTGATCAATATTTTTTTGGCTTCATAAGGAATACTATTGTAAATTATTAACAATATTTGTTTTTTTATCTGTTATCTTGACCAAAATACCTAAACATGTATGAAGAAAACTCCTTGTCTGAACTTTATGACGCTTTATTATTACTTATAACACTGCACTTATTTCACTGCACTGAGCGGTCTGACGCTAAGACCGCCTTTTTACTACCGAGTTACGCCGCGACTGCTTTTTCGAAGGGCCGCTCGCGCTCGGCCGCCCGCGATATATCCCCTCCCCGGAATTACAACATCACGCCATCATCCGGGGTAGCGTTCATTCTGTTCGATCACCGTTCTCCAGAGTATATAAATTAAGAAAATAGCAGTGCTGCCACTCCGCAACACTGAAAACACCGCACACCACATACAACAAATATTCAAATCATGACACTCGGCCATCCGCTTTTGTGCAACGTCCCGATGCACAACAACTCTCTAAAAGCAAGTCTGATTAATCATATCGAACCCTTTGGACTCCTTAAAGATTTGCTGCAAAATAAAATAGTTAAACAGTAATTATTATGCTAATTTTATAAAACTACTTATGGCACACTAAACTTTGTAGTATACGTTGTCGTAACTAGTTATTATTGTATATACAAGTAATCATGACACTCGGATTCGTTTTTAAATATGACAATTATTTTATGTTTATTCTAGCTGGTCTGGGAACCGGAGGCTTCCTATTCGTGTGTAAATGTACACTATGCAGATAAATCATTGTTGTACAAATATGTTATACGGATCGAGTATATATTCTGGTATTTCCAGAGGTTTGGTATATAATTAAAAAAAGTACATAAAAACTTATTCAATTCGCATTATTAATTTACTGTCGGTTACTCAATTACTTCCTCCTCTGGCTTAGTGATTGCGAACGGCAGCATCATTATATAAATGTCCCAATGTTGTTGTGGCCACTGAAGTATCATTCAAACCTTGTAGACTTGGACTTGTAGACTTTTTTTTTATGAAAAACTCTATAAATACTCCTTTTTGTTCTTCGTCCAAACATTAAAATGACCAACGACAAAGCTTGAATAAAATGAAAGCAAATTTCGTCCAAAAATAATTACACATAAATTCAAATATTTAGATCCAACTCAAACCAGCTCCAGTAATAATTTGGTGACACGAGTACGTTAATTTTGTAAGTGCTCTCATAGGAATCAACATTTTAAACTGTATTTCTGTCATTGTCCTGCCATTACCAAATAGCATTTTAAAATTGTGTAACGTATACTCCCCAAATCCGAGTAATAGAGAGAATAAGAGAACGGAAATAATTTTCCAAACCCCTTTTTTTTTCTCAGCAAGTCGCTACAACCGCATTAATTTCTGTCAAGCTTGTGGATGATCGGCAAAGCACATGAGCAAAATTTTGTCAGTTTAGAATGTCAGAAGTATTATTATTTTCTAATCACTAAATTTCATTATCATAGGGACAAATTAGTCACGATAAACTACAGGTAGCTGATCCATTGTCAGTCCTTCACCAACCGTTATTTGACTGGCGTATACCTGTTGCTGTTTACCATTAAATTGATGTACTATCAAGTTGAATCACTTCACATCACAGATGCCCTGAGTTGACATCTGTCGGATTTTAATCTGTTGTTTGCCAAATTCTTCTTCTTAATCATACACTCTAGTCAGAGTGGTCGTGGTTGCAATGGCGGTGGCTCCTCGCCGTGTCACCGTCACTCTCCAGGCCAGCTGCTCTTCTCGCGATGGTTCTCCATTTCTGCCGGTCGGTTGCATTGCGAGTACACTCTGCTTCGGTGGACTGCGTAGCTTTTCTAATGAGGTCGGTCCAACGTGTTGGTGATCGTCCAGGACTTCGCTTGCCTTCTACACGGCCATGCATATGCTGCGATAGGCTCTCCGTCGAGTGCTCTTTTCTTGAGATCTGCGCAAAGAACTTCAGTATTTGCAATTGCCCAGTCGACGATAATCTATCTCGTATATGAATCTCTTTGAGGATAGAGTTGTTGGTTGTTTGTCAAATACGTCATCACTATTTTGATGGCACGTTAGCTAGAAAAAATACTGTACACATTACATACTAACAGTACTCAAACCGAGAATGTGGACATATTTATTTTCCCATCCAATATTTATAGTACTGATGTAACAGTAGAGCAGAAATTACTTGACTAGGTTTTAATAAACTTAATTGTAGGTAAAGACTGAGAATGTTTATACACAGAAGCATACTTAATTCCTTTTAGTGCACACCTAAACTAATACTAAAGCATCAAAAGAGAAGAAGCAGGTAATCACTTCCATAAATAAAATTAGTCTCAATATTTGTCTTACTAATTTCTGTTGTTTTTTTAAAGGTCTATATGATGTCGACTAGTCATATCATAACTGCTCTTGCACTGAGTACAAGCCAGTGGTGATTTTGATAGTTGCCGTTTTATTTCAACTAACAATCATATTTCGGAAACGTTACCAGTCCTATCAAATATTGCTTATTTTTAATGAAGATATTTTTTTATTTATCGATTAATTTTCGTATGCTGGATCCAATACTGTTATATGCTTACCAAAATTATACTAGATTTATCAAAATGTTCATATGCACGAACGATATTTAACGATATTGATCTAGAACCTAGAAATACTTGAACGCTTTGACAGCAAAATAGAGGGCCAAATGTTATTACTATCATAAGACCACATGTTTGTATACCTATTTTGCAAGAAATAAATTAATTATGAATATTCGGTTTTTATATTTGACTAATTTTTGAACTCATAAACTGTACTTTTACAATAAAACCGCCACCGGTGCAATCTATTTTTGAGGCTACTTTGTTTGAAATATGAAACTGATCAATCAGTTCTCTCTTTGAATTATCTTTAGTTCGTGATAAGAAACTTCGGTCATCGCTTAAATTCAAAGTCAAATTATTTCTTGGGCTTGTAACAAAAGTGTTATATTAGAAAAGCCCTTTTCAAATTAGTATTTTTTGTTATGTTTGTACTCCAAGCTTTTTCTGTTATAAAATACGATTTAACGTAGTTTTTATTAATTTAGATATAATATATTCTATTTATTTATGTCATTTTTATATCCAATAACATAATAAAAAGAGATATAAATAAAAAGAGAGATAAATAAAAAGAGAATATAAAGATGTCGTCAAACTTATGTCAATATTCATAATAATGTTCAAAAGGCCAAAATAGAATAATAAAAAATATGCTAATCCACTTATGGAAGAAAGTAGAAATGTATTCTCATCAACTCATTCAAGGCATAAAATGAGTTTCTCTCAAAGAAACGTTTACTACGTACGTTTACTTTCGACTAATAGTTTTGTAATATTATCGAGTGGTTCATTTAACATACAGATTTGTTTATATATATTTTACGATAATTGTCAACGCTCATCACTGCTTACGTCACTGTCCAGCGGACAATTCAACAAAGTGTAGACACTGCTCTGCAGTTGCGAAAAATAACGTGGGTGTTCAAAACATGACATCTAATTACGTTGGCACATACAGATCGCTGACATCTATATATATTTTTATAATAATCCTTAACCGAATAGTATTTTTCGGAAAATGTCTTAGGCTTACTCATTTATCAATTCATGAATCTTATTGATGGTAATTTCCATTCTCTCTATAATCTAATAATAATAACCATAATAATTGAGAATCTAATAATTGCAAACAGATTACTCATAAATTTATTCGCTCTAACGCACTATACGCGTTTTATCAAAAGTAAGTGACTTAGTCGATTCTAATTAGTACGTTTCGGAAATTTCAAGCATAATGGCATTTATCAAAACTCCTCGACACTTCGAGTTGCTATGCTCGTCAAGGTTACTTGCTGCGTGTCCGATCGGTTGATCTCTCATATATGATTTAAATTTTCTCTATGAAACTCGAAACTACATCAAAACTGGAATTATAACGTTATATCATCATTGAAAGTCAGGTGCTCAGGTTCTGGGAAAGTCCGATCAATGATTCTGCTATTCAACGCTTAACATAATCACATTAAAATGATCATTAATCGACTGGATTATTCAAATCCACTAAAATACAAGATCTGTGCACACTCTTGCACACCATATACATATTATACAAAATTTAGTTAATCAAGTTATTTTGGATTAAATACAGTTTGGAGCTTCTACTTTCCTTTGAATAGGCTTGACCTGCTGCAGTTTAAAACGTTCATGGCTGGAAGCTAAGTGTTC
Organism: Lycia hirtaria; assembly: GCA_947563715.1. Lineage (NCBI taxonomy): Eukaryota > Metazoa > Arthropoda > Insecta > Lepidoptera > Geometridae > Lycia > Lycia hirtaria. The sequence continues at coordinate 15,368,269 of OX387375.1, read as the reverse complement.
CGTGACCGGTTAAAATTATCATCCTGAAACCAAACCTTCATGGTTACAGCTAAAACATCATTGAATAATTGAACTTCAATCTTACAGCTCACTTACATGGTTGCAGCGAGAACATCGTCAAATCTTCAAACTTCGACATCGTCAAATCTTCAAACTTCAAACATCATCAAAACTTCAAACTTCAAATATCGTCAAATCTTCACACTTCAAACATCGTCAAATCTTCAAACTTCAACCTTACAACGCGCCTATATGGCTGCGGCGAAATCATCATCAAATCTTCGAACTTTCCTTACGGCACACCTACATGGCCATACTTCTTTAGAATATTACCCTGCAGCTCACCTACACGGTTGCAGCGATAACATCATCAAATCTACGAACTTCAACTTTACGGCACACATACATGGCACTCTTTGGAACATTTTCCCTGCAGTTCACCTACATGACTGCAGCTAACAAACTCGTAAACACTAAAAATCCTTGAATTTCAAACTTGCAGTAACACTAAGTGTAGTTGTTAACACTAAGAAATGCACTTTAATTTTCAGCACTGTCGATACTCTGATATCTTAGCGCGGCTTTAAATTCCGCCTCCATGATTATAAGGCGTCAACGGATAAATATTCGCGACAAGTTACCGGTACACAATGGCACTATTTCTGAGGTTATTACATTACATGCCTTCGAAATTCAATTAAGATTTTAAGTCAATCGAACTATGTTATCTCTGTATAATTCAACTTCATAAACAGACTTCTGTATTAAATATTTACGCAGTGATACTCTGGTAAATCCATCAATATTGTAGCTCTACTCATATGAAATTTCGTTTGACACACTTATGTGGTTCAAGATCTTACAATAGTTACGTCACAAAGTAGTTATAGTGTTGCAGGTGGAGATACAATACCAAAATTTCGCTTCATGGTATAGCATACTTACACGACTAAAGACAGTGCTACTAGTTGTAGTAGACTAGTTGTTGTACTAGAATATTTTACTTGCGGTACTTTATTAACCTTACAGAAAAACGAACACAGTACAACTCGCCCTAAATGGCCGTGACCGTAAATACAGGATTCCACCAGTGTGCGGCTCTGTACCGCACAGAGTGCAGCATAAATGTATTTCTTGGTGAACTCTTACGGGCAGCACCAGCAAACTGTGCGCGCACTCTATTGGACAAACCGTGAACTTTTGTCGCGCACTCCTTGGTCTCGCGGTGTACCCGCGACGACGCACTCGCACACATGTTTACACACTAAACTGAAAGTAAAGCACATTTCCGAGGTATAAATGTTCGTGTACAAATGTACCGTACAGCACGCATACTAAAGTTACGCACAACTGAGGTGGTGGACACAGGCAATCTACTATTGTGATCAAGTTCGCGCACTGCAAAAGGTCTGCACCAAATTTTTATCAACAAGTGTTCTGAATCTGAACACAATTTTAGTGGAGCCCAACCATAATACCATAATATTTTATTTGCATTACTGTTAGCAATATTCTAGAAAAACTACATTTAGAAGCTCGCTTAATTGGCTGTATTGATGTAGCCCAGTTACCGAATTAAAATATTTTATTCGCAGCACTTTACTAGTCTTCTAGAAAAATAACACACTGCTGATCGCTGACACGGCCACAGACCGATATGCCATAGCCATTGTACTATTAAAAACACTACTCTCACCATCACACCAAAAAAATATTACCTCGCTATGGTTCCTCTGAATAGCTGCAGCATAATCAAATACAAGAAGTAAAAATGGTTCTCAAACAAGAAAAACATATTTTCGTATACTTGTCTCTCGGGATGTTAACGAAATAATTTACTAATGACTTACTTATAACAGACTTCATTTCGTTTAAATTACGATAAAATTATCGGGGAGTAGCCCCAACCACACTATCAAAATTTCATTAGGTTATAATAAAATCGTCGGATTATAATCTTTAATCGCTGTGCTACAATAAAATAATCTGGGAGTAGCCCAGATCACATCTCATTGCAGTATCTTAACAGATTCTGTCTACCCGTATTAAGAATATCCCGTTATAATTATTTTAACAACCTGTTTCAACACTTTTAAGAACCATTTTCTCCAATTCGATATGCGTGACAAATTTTTAACATCAATATTCAATAATCGGAGGGTAAAATATAATCTCGTAGGTGACTCACGATTTTACCGGGCTCGGCTCGCAGGTTGATTGCCACTTCTGATATATGAAGAAAACTCCTTGTCTGAACTTTATGACGCTTTATTATTACTTATAACACTGCACTTATTTCACTGCACTGAGCGGTCTGACGCTAAGACCGCCTTTTTACTACCGAGTTACGCCGCGACTGCTTTTTCGAAGGGCCGCTCGCGCTCGGCCGCCCGCGATATATCCCCTCCCCGGAATTACAACATCACGCCATCATCCGGGGTAGCGTTCATTCTGTTCGATCACCGTTCTCCAGAGTATATAAATTAAGAAAATAGCAGTGCTGCCACTCCGCAACACTGAAAACACCGCACACCACATACAACAAATATTCAAATCATGACACATGTAAATGTGGAACTTTGTTCGTTTACACGTTGATGTCGCTAAAAAAACGATTGTTAATACATTTTAATGGATTTCTCATGGAACTAAAATGAGACTATTAATCACATGTATTTTTAATAATTATTAAATAAAAGATACCGCGTGTGAGCGAGACAGCGGTGCCATCCTACTCTTTGCCTGAATGGGTCTTTCCGAGTAGATTCATCTGGTTGTCTTCAAATCGCGAATGAATCGTCTACTACACAAGCGCGTTCCATCGTAGACCGCAACGGTCTCTTGACATCAGGCGAGTTAGCGGTCAAACGCAAACCTAATAAGTATATAATAAATAATTTAAGTTTAACAACTTGTACTTGTAGGTACTTGGATGACATATTTTTTCCAGTTAGGTATTTTGTTTTATAAATCAAATTACTGAACCGATTTTGGTATAACTTGTGTGAGACTGTGAGAAGTTTTTTAATAAATAATCCAAATCGGTTTATAAATGACAAGACAAAAGTAAAACCGAATTTATAACCTCCTTTGTCGAAATCGGTAAAAATAAGTACTTAAAAAACTTTTTAGGCTAAACGGTTTTGTTAAAAAGAAAGAATAATGTAGGTAATGTATTTACTGTATTCTACTAGAAAAGCTACCCATATTGTGGGGGTTGTGAAAAAATATGAAATCCGCCATTTTGTAGCGGCAGCCATATTGAATTTAAAATGAGACTAAATATATTTTCATCTAAAGACGTGTACCAAATATCAGATCAATCTGTTAACGGGAAGGGGGTTAAATTTTGATTATTCAATTTGACCCAAAAATATATCAACAAAAGAGCAAGCTAATAAATCGCTTAAAAATGTGCGCACCTGAATTTCCTGACACCTGTCCGCTTCTTTTCCAGGACCGTTGAGTGTGCAAGGTATCCAATAGATTAGTTATATACTCATATTTAGTAATATACAATATAATTATATACAATATAAGCAGCAGTATAAGGTATAGGTTAAAAAGCCAGACTTAATGCGACCTTTCTAATGTGTAGTTTTTAGGTAAGTAAATATGATCATAAGTGAGTAATCTGGCATCTTGGGTTAATCGATATGAATCATAATAACTATAAGGAAAATAATAATATTTTATTTGAAAATAACCTTTATTGCATTCTAAATAAAGCGTACAGAAACATTTAATATCTAAGCCGATAACCCCGACGTTCGGTTTATTTAATGAACATTTAAGCATATAGTTATACAAAGTTTTAATAGACTTAGACATTAGATAAAATAAACATACATTTGTATAAAGAAGACATTTTGTTTACCGACTTCTAAAAGAAGGATGCTATATGTCAATTGAGTGTGGCTAATAGTGCACAGCTATCTTCTCTGGTCGTTTTTCTGGTCGTTCGTTTGTTTTTTTCACATTCCATCCAAAACTACATAACGTTTTGAAATAAGATTTTGACTGTACATTAGAATAGACTTTGTATGCTTGTTTAAGCGGCATTAAAGACGTCCAGGCCTTGGGACCGAGGCTTCATCTCTGTCATGTGGTGATACAAGCTCCTGACTGTGAGTATAAGGGATACGTGCAGCACTGGAAACAAAACATATGTATAATAAGATTATTAACATAGATAAAACGCAAGTTTATGTTTGGGAACATAGCACGAACTGTAGTCCTAGACTGTAGTAGGAGGTGATTTTCTTTATTTAGATAGGAGAAATATTTAAAATGAGTTATTCAGATACCATGCATGTAGTCGGAGTACCTAGTGAAAAACATATATTTTCCTACTCCTCACCTAATTTAATAAAAAATACTTTCTTTTTTATATTAAATAATCTCGCATTATTCTAATACGCCTCAATTATTTGATATGTTTAAAAATGTTCTGATGCGCGAGAGAGACAGCTGTGCTCTTTGAGTCCGTAGTCCGACCATCGTCTGTCTCGCTCGCGCATGCCCACATTTTTGAAGATACAAAACGACTGCATAAACTTAAAAAAAACATCGTTTGTAAAACTAGAACACAACATCACAAATATTCGACAAAAATTTCAATTTGATCCAAGTTTTTTTTCATACATAAAAACCATTTTTAGAAATAATTAACGCAAAAATTATTATGCGCGGGTTTGCGCGATCGAGACAGACGATGTTCGAACTGACTCTTAAGACGATACCTCGCACGATGTTCACAGGCGAACTAGGTAAATGATTGTGAGTGATAGAACTATGCGATAGCAAGGTAAATAGATAGAGGAAACATGCAAACTGATCGAAAAAATAACGTAAGCGCCATACTAAATAAAAAATTAACTAAAAATTCAATTTTATGTTTCTTTAAAACCTGATCTCTAATTAATGTTTAGTAAGATATTATGTACATTCTTCATTATTTTAATGTGACAGAAAGTACATGACTACGCCATAGAATTCATAAAATGTTATTTTTAGAGGTAAGTTCTGTTTTTTTTTCTATCGAGGAAAGTTACTTGTTTTATGGTTCTGTCTTCGTATTAATGGAGGTAAATATAGTCAACAAACACATATAAAAAAAGTTAATTATTCAAACAAAGTATTCTTAAAATAAAATTAACATAAAAAAATTGTTTAATTACCAAGTAGCATCTTAAAACAATAAGTAATAATGTAGGTACTAACCGAGTACAAAAAAAATGCCCACTGTTGCAACGGTTTCAATAATGTCGGGTACACTCATACCATGATCAGAAACATAATCATCGTTACTATTGGTCACCACTAGCATAGTGGTTGATATGATGAAACCATTAGTGACGTGCACCAAGAAGACAAGGCAATAAATAAGGAACGCCCGCAGATAGCCAGGTTTGTTCTGAAACAAGTATGTATATTGAAAGAAAAACAGAACTGCAGAATAGTTATTTGTTATACAAATAGAGTAGAGGACAATACCGCGCGGATATCGCTCGGGTTTCGTTACCCAAATTTCGTGAAATTAACGCATAACTCGGATTTCTCTACCGCTCGCGGTAGCGAATAACACTCAGGTCTGAATAGGCCTTAACACATTCCTTGCTCACCACTCGGATCTGTGTGGAGGGGGGCTATAGTAGCGGCGCCTCCCACTCGGGTCCGAGAGTCCCGTTCATTTTGTAGTAGTCAGTAAAGTCAGTGAGGCAGTCAACGTTGCTTCGTTGACGTTCGTGTACGTTGTTGTACTTAATCAAAATTCGCCTAAAAATTGTAGGTTCCCAGCTTAGAATATAGAAAAATACAGAAGGCGCGTCCAGATGCAGTTACAAAATCCGTGCTGTGTCCAAAAACAAAAGAATCGTCCCGCACCCTTCTCACCTCTCACCCGCATAATGTTGCTAGTGTAGGCATTATTTACCCGTTGCTGTGGTAAATCGTGGAGATAAAAATATATTAAAATAAAATATTTACTTTCTTAAACGGATATCATTATTTTTATAACTGTTCTCTTGACTTACTATTCAGATTAATCGGTCAAATAAATTATTTTGTGTTTGTATCTTATTACGTTAGCTTAAAAGGTTAGGCATTATTTTAACCTGTCACAGCTAAGTAGGTTTGGGGGGTTCTACCCCCCCCCCCCCCCCGTAATCCTGGCCATTATCAAAAATCCAAATATAAAAAAAAAGTTTCACGCATGATTGTTTCATATTGATCTATTTTTGTATTGATCATTAAAGTGCTGTGAACTTTCTAATACGAGCAAATAATTAACTAAAAATAGCCACTAACCAAATTTTTTTGGGTTCACTAGTACGAAAAACAAAGCATAACGAGCGAGAAAATTGTAGTAGTGTTTTTATAGTATATTACTATAAAAACACTACACTACTACACACTACATACAATTTTCGCGAATAAACCATAAGCTATGCCCAAGTCCATTGCTGAAACCCCCCTGAAATGAATTCCTGGCTACGGCCCTGGTAGGCTTTATAAGTTAACGGTTATAGACTACCACCACAAAAAAAAATACAAAATATCTGAGGAAAAATTTCGCACTAAATCCATTTAAATCGCAAAATCAATCAATATGTTCACAATATCAAACAAGTAGTTCTATTCTAAGTCCATATAGGGTGAACTGCAATTATGAAACGCTACCCTGAACGCTACTCGACATGCACTTGGCCAATTAATTTTTAATCGGATAAAAATATATTTAAATACCTACTCATTTAATTTACAAACTACTAACTAAAAAAATCGGTAGCAAGTAAAAGTAAGGAAAATCAAAACGTTGATATTGGCAACACCAACAAAATGGACGATTCTTTCTCTACGATGATCAAAGACCGAACAATTTATTAAATAAATACGTAAAATAATGTCAATTGTGCTACTTACACGTGAAATGTTATCCCATTGTGTTTTTTTTTTCACCCCAGCAGTATTTTTACACGTAGGAACGACACATGACGGCACATTTGAATTAAATTTAACACCAACAAAGCTTGCCACTCGTTAAGACGTTCATAGAGCAACTGATCGCGCGCGCTTCAAACTACTCCATATATGAGTAGTTTTTGTCGCTTCAGTTCTAAGCATGTTCACGGTTTCTGTATTTTTCTATATTCTAAGGTTCCCAGCTATTATCGGATCCGAGTGGTGAGCAACGGGTTAAAATATAATTTAAGGTTTTTATCACACTCACCTTACTTAACCCGATGAGCAAAATGATGTCGAACGCCAACGCCAGTAACCACTGGACTAGGAACAAAGTCAACCCAATCGATTGTAAGGGAATGAATCTGCGTGAGCCATCATACTCGTACAAACGCATTATCTTTATTGAGTCAGACGCTATATGCAAAATAGTTACTTTCACTAAAAAAACCTGTGAAGAAACGAAAAATAATAAGAGATGAAATAAATACTTAAATAACAAAAATCTGGGGATGATTGGCCCTAGGATTTGTCTGGCTGATTACTATCTGGGAGCACGGCCGTGCCCCCGCCATGTGAGCGAGCGGGTACGTATCTATACCTATTTAGGGAACTATTTCAATACAAATAGTATTGAAATAGTTCCCTAAATATAGATAGATAGATGAATAAACTATTGTGCACACCATAAATATCAGAGGTTAATTTAAGCAAACGTTGTTACACGATTTTTTTGCCAGTAAATTCTGCGCTAAATAAATCTTTTATTAATTGCTTCAAACCTTAGTTAAATTTTAGCGCCGTAGAGATAAAAAAGATTCATCGAAATAAGGTAATGTTTAGGGGTAGTAAACAGTTTCTCCTATTTGTATGAGAGATCACACACATCACATTCTCTTAAAAAATACTATTATACTTTTGGAAAGTACGTAAGGTAGAGTAGGCTTTAGTACTAATGCACTCACATCTCTCCTAACTACCAAACATAATGTGAAAGTGTGATATGTGTGGGTAACCCACACACATCACACTTTCACATACACCAGTTTTTCTTATTAAAGCACTTTACTTACCAAATGAATGATTCCTAAGATAAAGCCTACTGTCTTGAGTGGTACACCTCCACAACTCTTATTGAAGATTAGAACTGGCATTTTGGATCTGTAAACAATATTTTCAATTTAAACTATTTATTTGATATAATGTATGATCAAATATAATAAAACGTTTAATTTAATAGTAATTTTAAATATTTAATATAAAAAATATTATAATAATTTTTGTCAATATTTAAAAATCCAACTTGGTCAAACCAACTGAACTGTTCCTTGTGCAAAGTCACACTTGCCACGTTACTGCGCTTCAGAGAATTGTCTGAAATCTGTGCTGCGCTGAATGGTGATTGCCAATTGCCAACCTTTGCACTGCACCAGAACGGGAACACGCCACGGAGCGGAAGTCACCTGATCTTTCTTTCAATTAAACTACTTTCTAGATACTTTTGGACTAGGATAAAAAGAAAAACATTGAATTTACCACCTGTTTCTTTTCCCAGGCATACTATAAAAGTCAGTTATGGGATTTGAGGGAAATTGGCGTTCAAATAAGCGATTGGATAACCACAGCAAGCCATCCATCAAATCTTCTAGACTAAGAGCGGACCGTATGTTTACCCACCTCATCGGGTAACAAGATGTGACCTATTTGTGATGACGCACATTATCGAGGTGTCTCTAAATATTCAGGGTTGCCTAGAACCTAACCTGGAGCGTTTTGTACAGTTAGCAAAAATGTGACAATATTTTGGGGTGTCCACCACCATCGAGTAACAAGTAGTTTCGAAAGTGCCTATAAAGAAGTGCCAAAATAAAAGCTCCGCAATTTGTCACGGGACCTCATTTATGCAAAGCGCTCTTTATAAACCTTCTTGCTAATTGGCCTTCAAGAAATGTAAAAAAAAAAAACGGTTCCGTACTGTGCTGCAAAGACTGCAGCAGTCGTGCGTAATGTTTTACTTGAGTTTTGGCGGGAATATCATAGAAACATGTTGTTTTATTTTATTGTTTAAAACTTGTGTTATTTTTAATTTTAATGTTACAAAATGGTGGTGTTTTATTCATGAATTGTTCGATCAAGTGCGTGAGTGTGGGCAAGTGAAATAAAGCAGTAAAACGTGTGATTTTACGTTGTCGGCAAATTTCCATAGAAGCTTCTAGTAAAGTCGCCACCACTTTACTGAAGCAGGACTCGACTTATAAATTGACTGTATACGTGATTTAGATTGTGACTAGAACATTTACAACTTGTTTTTTTCAAGAAACTTGAAAAAATCCTAATACTTGACACTGGCAAATGCTTTAATGCGGGTCCAATACAAAAAAGAAGAAGAAACTGTAGTGAAAAATAATAAATATTAGTTACTTATCTTGTAGAAAGAAACATACCTAATGTAATCGCCAAAAATCGGCATGCCCTAACTACCGCCACGAGATTCGACCTAAATTAGTCTGTAAGTCTACACGGTTATGATTGATATTTCTTACCTCGTGCAACCATATCTAATAAATATTGATAGTTTCGAAACCTTATAAATTTCAGCACGTGACAAAGTGAGAGAGTGATGCAATGTTTAATGGAAATTGAATTGAGATGGGCTGATAACAAAATTCGTACGAAACACTACACTTTTATTATGTGTACCACCAAAATGTAGAGTATGCTTCTTGAATGGGTCTTTCCAATTAGATATATTGTAGTTGTGTTCAAATTTCGAGTGAATTAATCTCTTTTAGGCAATTTATTATTATCCACTAATGAATAAAATAATTGATTAATAAACAAAAAAAAACGTATTGCCAATAACGGTGGTGACTCTCGCTCCGGTTCGTTCCTGGCGCAGAGGTTGGCCATTGCCATTCAGCGGGGAAATGTTGCCAGTATTATGGGCACCTTTGCACCAGGATCGATTCGGGGCGGGTTATTTGAATAATTTTTATTTTTATTTTATATTATTGACGTAAGCTTTTTTGTGATTTAAAATATTTTCATAAATAAAATAAATGTAGTTAAAACACTGAAACAACCAACTTCAAAATACACGATTAAGGAAAAATAAGTCATAAAAGTAACAAACATTTGTTACTTTTATGACTTATTTTTCCAATTATTTTGTTTTAAAAACCAAACTAGATAACTACTGATAAATATCTGAATTAAAATCGGATCAATTTGAAAGGCCGTTCTTTCAAAATAAAAATAAAGAATATTTCAAATAGGTTTATAAATGACGGCGTTACGAGGTAATGAACATATTTTTTTTTAAATAAAATAAAAAAAACCGAAATGAGAACCTCTTTTTTGAAGTCGGTTGAAACAATGGGCGCACCTGAGCTTCGCTGTTCCTGTCCAGTGCTTTTTCAGGACCGCAGAGTTGCAGATGTCCAAATTAGTAAGCTCGTGTATTGACACGAGGCGACCGCTCCACTGTGTATTTGTTAAGAATAACCTAGCGTGATGCCCTCCCAAGGACCTTGCTGGGCCTCCCAACTTTATGAAAATGAGTCATATTACAGGAATAAACAATATTTTATTTGAATATCATCTCTATCGTATTCAGCATAAGGCGTACATAAGCATTTAATAATAATTAAGCCGATATCTCCGACATTTGGGAATTTATGCGTAATTGTGTTGGCATAGTGATTGAAGATTTTAATAGACGAATTAATTTGGCACGTTTAACAGAACAGAGATAGGTATCTATTTACTGATGGACATTTGTTTTTACTTTTTACTGTTTTTAACCCCTGACCCAATAAGAGGGGTGTTACAAGTTTGACGTGTGTATCTGTGTCTGTCTGTGGCATCGTAGCTCTCAAACGGATGGACCGTTTTTGATCTAGTTTATTTTGTTTAAAAGAAGATTTCATCGCGAGTGTTTTTTTTTTCAGCCCTGACTGTCCCACTGCCAGCAGTGGTTGGTCAATGAGAAGATGGCCCGTTCCCAGGAACGGGCCATCTTCTCATTGACCAGCTTATTAAAGATAAATTTGAAAAAAATCGTTAAAAATAAATGAAGATAAAATCGACCATCCTAGTCATATATCATATACGTGTACATCTAAAATAAGTGACCAAGATAATACCCTAACCCTTATCATAATGATAAGATAGCCCACGCCCAGCAGTGAAACAGTTTGTACAAACAGGAATGAAAATTTTTTTTTTTTAAAGTGACCAAGATGGAAAATTTTCGAGATTTCAGGATAGTAAATGTTCATATTGATGAGTAACGTGTCTTCTTAAAGTATATCCCTATTATGGTTATGTAATAATTAAAACAACAACAACTAAGTATTCCACAGAGAAAAATTTTTAATCCCTTGATAAAATGTATGGAATTAAAAAGTAAAAACACTAAGTTTAAGGAAATACAATACAACATATATGATTTTTTCCATATTATAGGCAAAACTAAATTTTAACTTTCAGTGCAGCAATGAGAACATCTGAGTTTCCAGACGGGTCCTTCATCATCATCAGGACGGGAATCAAAACAATAAGATTTATTAACATAGACAATAAGTTACAGTAGAAGTGAGCAGATAATAACACACACTAATGGTCGATGTGGCCGAAAAGTTCTCGAGTGGAGACCACGCATCAGCAAGCGCAGCGTAGGAAGACCGAATAGTCGAATGACGTAATACAAGTAGCAAGACATTCACTGGCCTTGTGGCTCAGTTGGTAATATGTCTGCCTGCTGTGCCGTAGGTCGTGGGTTAGATCCCCACCCAGGGCAAACATTTGTGTGATGAGCATGGATGTTTGTTCTGTGTCTGGGTGTTTCTATGTATCATGTATATATAAAAAAAAAAGTTTATATGTATTCTATCAGCCATCTAGTTCCATAGTTACAAGCTTTGCTTAGTTTGGACTAGATGGTGTTGTGTGAAATGTCCACAAATATGTATTTATTTATACTATAAGTTTACATTTTATTTACCAATTAACATCATTTCTGATCGTTTATTTATTTTACTCGTGATTGAGAAATTTATAGATTAGTGGACATGTACCACGTCGGACGCTCCATTCAAAGGGCGCTTCATACTAATCAGTAATACGTCTGTCTGTATATATAACACACACATACCCCCACACACAATGTGAGTGAATGAAGTTGTGGTTTTACCGCTCAACTGAAATTAATGTACGGTCCCGGCAAAAAGCAGGTGAGCGGGTGTGGAACGCGACGTTGGCGGGAGGGGAAGTGTCTGTTCTATATGTATGTCGTCTGTGACTTCACAGAAGGCACAGATAGCTTAGGTCCGTATATATAAGTTACTTTATGGCTTAGGTGGCAGCAGCTTAGGTGGTAGATAAGTTATCTGTCTAGAATTTTATACTCTGGCCACATCTGCGGAAAATTAACCAGATAATTTCAAAGTGGAAATAACAACGCCATTTGGCGTTGACGGATATTCATCGCCGATGAACGGACAATGGCGTTGACAAGTGTACCAGCAATTCATCGCAATAATTTTAGCGCATTGTTGATTGCGTTTGATGTGGCCACATCTTTATAAATTAGAACTTTATGACAGAAAAAATTAACTCAATAGTAAAGTCGAAAAATTCTTAATCTATGGTCTAGTAGTTATACAGTTTTAAATTCTTTTTGATTAGAACTAAAAATTTAGAAGTCATGCTGTCATAATATTTTGACATATTTGTCGAAATCAAAGAAAATAACTTCTCTGTGCCGTAAGCCGAAGAAAATTTTACAATCTTAATTATGCCGGCGTCAAATAAGATGTATCAGAAAAATATAGTGTCCATATTATTGTAAATTATGTGTTTGTAATAATGTTTATATTGGTATATGAATACTTACATAAGCCAAGCAAAAAATAGAAGATGTAAGTACCGTGACTTTTAAGCAGTGATCTAAGTACATAGATATAGGTAATGTACTAACGTTTTTTAAGCACCTAGCGACCACTACAGAGCATAAAAATAACTCTTTAGACATACTTTTACATTTACATAATTATTTAAGTCTAATAATATAAGTTAAGTTTATTAATATAATTTAATAAATACTCGCGATGTCTAAAACATTTCTCTCAACGTCCATGTATACTTGTCGTGTTTTTTAGGGTTCCGTACCTCAAAAGGAAAAAACGGAACCCTTATAGGATTACTAGTTTGTACGGAACCCTCGGTGGGCGAGTATGACTCGCACTTGTCCGGTTTTTTATGTTTGTTACCGCATAACTCCGTCATTTGTACAAGAATTTGAAGTATTTTTTTTGTTTGAAACGATATACTCGTACTTTCAGATTGGTCCCATAGATATTTCATCAAAATCGGTTCAGTATTTTGAATTTTAAAACAAAATTGCGCATTTTGAACTCGGTTGCTTCAGTTTTTTTATATTATCATAATAATTATTGAACTGAAATGTTTTGCTTCAATAACATTATTATTTTACCTAAGGCCACGCTTACCCGCAAAAGCAGCAAAAAACAGGTTTTTGAAAATTACAAAAAATACTTGTACTTACTATTAGGTCAAGCTCAATTTTTTAGTAAGTAAAATGTTGGTCTGTTGGCTAGGGTTCTTCTAGTACAAAAACACGATTGCTGAAAAAAGTCTCGATAGCTTTATTTTTTGAAAAATATGCCATTTTATTTATTTTTTCAATTGATCTCCAAGTTGTTTAAAACCACCAAGACCAAAGTTACCATGTTAAGTAGCTATTACATTTTTTTACGTTCTACTTGTATATATTTTGGATACGTTTAGTACACTATTTTACAGTAATTTATTTTACAATAATTTTGCTTTCGGCGTCGTACATACTTCTGTGCTACGTACCTACATGAAAATACTGCGCTCAAGAAGTGCGGGCTGAGGTAGCGTACCTTTAGTTCAGGGGAAGCGGATTATACAAAAAAAAGTCTATAAGTTCTAGTGCACACGCAGAATACAAATATCTCTTCCATGCATGAGCCTAATTTTTTTTTGTTTACAGATCCTAAATGGCGTTCCTTCCCGTGTTTGACAAATGTTGCTTGTGCATAGAACTAAAAAAAGGATCTCTAATTATAGCGTACTTTTTATTAGTAAGTACTAGCTGTGCGCCGCGGTGTTACTCGCGTACTGATGGTGATGATAGACAAGTATCCGACTGCAGGAAAGCTGTTTTTGCAGCTTACGATTTCGTTACGTTTTATATGCTGTTGAGTGTACGATTTTTGTGAAAAAGTATGCATAAAATCGCTGTAAATGATTATAAATGCATATTCTTTAGAATAATTTTAGTAAAACCACTTGTTTATTACGAAAAAGTTCGTTGTAGGTTACGAAAAAACACATTTTTTTATTTTTGCGAGAGATGCATTATTACAAAATAATATAGATTATGACACTGGAGTCTGGAAGTGAAGACGAATCTAACGACACCTCGAAAATAAAAATCGGTCAAGCTGTTTAGGCTATAGGCGACATATATATAGAAACATACATACATACTTACATACAAACATTTACGTACACTCGAAAAACATAACCCTCCTACTTACGTAGTCGGGTAAATTGATCTAATTTATGTCTTTTTCCAGGTCCTAAAGAATCTGTGTTCCAAATTTCATATTGATAATATAAAAAAATAATGTATTTAGTTAGAAATCACATTTTAAAATATTAAATAACACTACAAGAAAGCAAATGTCATGATAAATAATAAATGAATGTCAACGCTCTTTCATAATGTCCATACATTATTTATGTTATTAATGTATGTCAGAAGAAAATGTCAAATTGTAAAAATGTCATAGTAAATATTAGAAGAACAAATTAAAAATACCAAGTAAATATAATTATAAGTGTCATAAATAATACTAAAAATGCAAAACAAAGGCAACAAATAGGCATGTCTTACAATAAAAAAAAATACAAACAAGTATTAATTAGAAAAGGGTATTTAGAGTATCGATAGTCATAAAGATTGGTTAAGCCGTTTAGCTGTGAAGAAGTTACAAATAGACAGAGAAACAGAAGACAGACAGAGTTAACTTCGCTTTTATAAAACCCTTTTTAGGGTACCGTAGTAACTACGAGGCACCCTTATAAATTCACCATGTCCGTCCGTTCGTCTTTGCCTGTCTGTCCGTATATCACAGCCTTTTTACTTTGAGACTATTACCTTACCCTTAGATATGATCACTTAATGTATTGTTTTTTTTTGCAGCTTTGTAGCTTGGTGGATACGGTTTTGCTCATTCTGGGTTTCGTGTTTTTTGGTTCACCCAAATCCAAGATGATAAAAGAACCGGTGGGTGGGCGGAGATCTGGATACGAAAACAGCTATTTTCATGAACCCCATCGTCACTCCAGTGTCTTTTTCATGGCGATCACTTACTTTGTCTTTGTGTTACTCGGAATTGGATTTATAGTCATTTTGATCATTGGATTGCGTAGGGTAAGTGTTTTATTATTTACTAACTGCACCCTGCGGTGTCACCCGCTCAGCACAGCGAATTAGCAAGTTGAAGTGACAGTGGGCAGGGCACAGCACGTAGAACTGACGGCCGATGGGGCCGAAAAGTTCTCGAATAGAGACCACGAACTGGCAAGCGCAGTGTAGCCACAAGGTGGACAGAAGATATCATACAAGTGGCATGATGATGATGATGTATGAAGTTATGGTCGTCGTCTGATTGCCGCTCGCTCGTGATATCAATTGGAATTCGAGCGCTTGAAGCTCGCAACGCTTGTCTCTACTGACAATCTCGCGCAAACGACAAGGCGAGCGCGGGGGGGGGGGGGGGGGGTGCGGAGTGTGTCCGTTCTGTATACATAATATATAACTACCTTTTCTTTTTTATTATTTATTTTATATAATTATGTATAAAATATACTATATAGATATATGTTATTACCGTAGTATTTTCACTTTTGTGTACGCAAATTATTATTAATTATTGTTTTACTTTTAAAGACCACTATTAGTGCCA
The DNA here is from genome assembly GCA_947563715.1 of Lycia hirtaria. Lineage (NCBI taxonomy): Eukaryota > Metazoa > Arthropoda > Insecta > Lepidoptera > Geometridae > Lycia > Lycia hirtaria. The sequence goes on along the minus strand of OX387375.1, from coordinate 15,352,283 downwards.
CCTATCCTACAATTAATGTCTTCTATGCCTCAACTATTCCGTGTTGGTGGTTGGGGATAATTAAACGGATTAATTCTCGTTTTCAGAATAAGCCAGGTCACCTGAACGCGTTCCTGCGATACGCAGTATTCTTTCTGCCAGTTTTCATCCTACATTACGCGCTAAATATGATGTTCGATGTATCAATTCTCTATTGCACAGTCAGCATCACTTTTATCTGTAAGTATAACTCATTCTAGATGCATAAATAAATTAATTATGGAGTAGATCTCGCGTACAATTTTAGTTATATCATTCGTACTGGCAAGAGACGCATAAAGAGGCGGATGTATTCTAATGACTAATCGCTGAATTTCTGAAATCTGTTTAGATAAAGAAATATCGTGGCAAAAAAAATAGAACTAAAACTTCGATTGAACAAAATAATTAAATAAGAACAGCAGGGCCCTTATTCTCAAACGACATAATGAAATAAAAAGCATAGCAAGCAGCACTCTTGTTGTTAAACATGGCATGCTTATTGTCTTTTTCATCTCATTCGCGCACCATTTTTGCATATTATGGTACACAATGATCGCTGTATCTTCGTAATTTTTCATCCAATTTTAATATTATTTTAACAGAATTTCCCTAACTTATTATCTATTTATCTATTACACTGACGTCCGAAATACAGTTTATAACTAGTTCGGAGTCAGTGGACCTTATATAATTGTACCTTACTTATACACTAATAAAGAAATTTGAAATTGAAAGAAATTTGAAATTAGACCAGAAATGATTGGACTATGAAACATACAAATTTGCATATTAAATAAATATGGCACGAACTCCGATAATATAAATAATCCTGATATACATAACGATAATATAAATAATCCTGATTCCTGACTTTCTTTCCAGTTGTGCTAATCTATTGTATATTGGTGATAAGGAGCATGTATATAAAGATGACAACACCAATAATTCCACCCTCTAGTGCCACCTCGATCAGCAACTTTCTGAGGGAAGCGAGGCATTCAATATTGAGAGAGAGGAAGTTTTCAATAGCAGAAGAAACAAGAAAGTCAATAATAGAGAAAGCGAGAAATTCAATGAGTTCCCCGCCTAGTACAAGTACTCGCGGAGCTGATCAATTAGTGCGGTTATAATTATTTAATTCTTAAGCAATAACAGTTTGAAACAAAAGAGGGCGCGTCACGCAAGCTCTAAGTTGGACTTACCAATCTTAACATCCTGAATCCCTTAGACTCGATGAGACATAAACATTTAATCGTACTTCAACCAATACCGTAAATGCACGTTAGTCAACCGGTAACGGTTAGTAAAATATCCACTGGATTATTTTCCACTCTTAAGTTTAACTAACCACATAATACCAGGTCCAAGTTTTGGGTTGCTATTCAAGCGCATCACACTTCTTCCTCTGTTTCAAACTGTCATTCGTCTTAGGCCACTTTTCCCTGTATATCTGCGTAATATAGTTTACTGTTGCTATGTATTCTGTATGTAAGTTATGTAAGTTTCTATATTACCAGCTACAACCTAAAGAGCTTATTTTGCATTCAGCTGCTATTTTGCATAGATACCTTATTGAATTTAACTATGTCACATAATTAAGAACGTTTTGTGGAGTAAGTATACAGACTTTGTAGACAGGAGCTGGAAAGCTACACCATGAATATTCCAGATTTTTTTAAATTTCGTGTATTCTGTCTCCTCTTATAATTATAAATCTGTGTTTTGTCCAATTGTAAGGGCAAGGACTCTCTCTCTCTCCCTTCTCTCTCTTCCCTTTACTATATTATTTTTGCCCATGCCAGTTCATGTGGCATGGAATACCTACATGCACAGCACACTCTCCAATCCCTGGTAAATGTTTATATTATTTTGTAATCCTTTGTTTTGTTTTCCTATAGAAAAAAATTGTAGACGAAGAGGTTGGGCTGGCAGACACTGAAGCTATGGCCGACCGAGAAGAACAAGTGGAAGACGAACTGAGAAAGATCGATAGGAATAAATGACTTAGAAGGTACTTACATAATCAATCTATACTTGAAGATAGGTTCTTAGGTTATAGTTTTCAGGTGCTGTTGTATTGTATATATATTGTTCTACATAATTATTACCTATAGCTTAAAAAACTGAAACAACCGACTTTAAAGTATGCAATTTTGTTAACTGACTTCAAAAAGGAAGAGGTTTTCAATTCAAAGGTCAACTTGCGTACATGTCACTTATTAGCGCGTCGTTCAATGGAATGTCCGACGTGTGTTAATATATAAATACCGTTATTTTTAACCCCCGACCCAAAAAGAGGGCTGTTATAAGTTTGACGTGTGTATCTATATATCTGAGTATCTATGGATATATTTGTGTCTAAGTGTCTATGTATCAGTATATCTATGTATCTGTCTGTGGTATCGTAGCTCTGAAACGGATGAACAGATTTTAATCTAGTTTTTTTTTTCAAAAACTTAAATCTAACTTATATATCTAGTGTGTTTCCGCTTCGAAGTCTTTAAGCTGGTACTCTTGCCTACTTCGAAGTCTTGAAGCTGGTACTCTTCTGCTTCGCTTGCACGAGAAAAAAGCTCTCATGCAAGAGCTCGAAGAGTCAAGACGTCCTGAGGATGCCTCGTGAAGAGGTGAAACACGTGTCGACAAGAGTACCACCTTGGAGACATCGAAGCTGTCAAGAGTACCAGCTAGAGGACACCGAAGCGGAAGAGTACCAGCTAGAAGACACCGAAGCGGAAGAGTACCAGCTTGAAGACTTCGAAGTAGACAAGAGTACCAGTTTGAAGACTTCGAAGTAGGCAAGAGTACCAGCTTAAAGACCTCGAAGCGGAAACACACTAGATATATTTACATACATATAAGTTAAATTTAAGTTTTTGAATATGAATTTCCGCAAAGTAACGCCTGATTCAATATTTTTTTTTGTTTGAAACAAGATTTCATCGTGAGTGTGCTTAATTATGTTTCATCAAAATCCGCTCAGCCATTTTAAATCAGGGTTTTTTAAGTTTATTAAACTTGTCCTTGTTTATTTGATTTCCAGAGATGCTAACGTCGCGTTGGTCATTAGAAGTATATGTTTCAAGAAGAGCACCCCCATAATTCAAAACGTGTTAAGCGCTTGTATCAATAAAATTATTAAAGCATTGCTTAATTACCATTCTTAGTCTTTGTAGTTATTATATATGTACTTTACCTAAACAAGGCAATTATTAATGGACATTTTCAGACTAAAAGGGTGTTATAATAATATTAAGTGTGTATCTGTATGTTTGTGAATCTGTGTGTTTGTGGCATCATAGCTCTCAAACGAATAAATAAATAAATAAATTGTTTATTACTTGAATAACCTTATTACTAATATTTTACTTAACTAATGTTTAAATACAGTTTGGTACCTTTGTTCATTGACATCGGGCCCCAAACTAGGCAAAGCCTGTTTTTTTGGGCACCCTGAAACCTGTTACCAAAATGCGCTTAGTATTGTGAACATTGTCGAGAATACAAAATAATAAGATACAAAATATTATTTTATTTTGTATTCTATTATTTTTATTTATTTATTTAGAAAATTGTCTTTACAACATTCGGAAATGTATGTAAAGTCTTGAAAGGAAGACAAACAGACAAACAGACAGACTTCTGCAAACAGAAAAATAAACATTTAAATCGATCATAATTTAAAAATTTATTTCGTCAATCATACAAATTTATAATTTATAAACGACAAAAAAAAATGTACGTCAATTTCATAAAATAAATAAAATAAAAAATATTCAAATAACCCGCCCCGAACATAAATAATTAAATAAATATTTTTTGAGGACATTTATTTTTTATCGTTTAACGGGCATAACCATAAAACACTGAATTTAAGCAAATTAAACAAAGTGTAGACAAAACGACATAACAACTTTCAGTTGGAAGTTGCCTGAACATTAGGCCTTATTGTCAGTAGTACCATTGATTTGTACCGTTGATGGTACAAGTGACACAACTTGTGTCCTTAGTACCATTAAAGAATAATGAAGATATTCCTCCATAAAGAATGGATATTGAATGCTTGTATAGGCGCAGTGAAGAAGGATTGGTCTTAGGAGTTGGACTTCACCTTCGTCATGTGGTAATGCAAACTCCTGACTGTGAGTAAGAGGGGCACGTGTAGCACTGGAAACAAAAATAATAAGATTATTATCATAATCAAGAAGAAATATGCAGTGGCAGTAGTCAAAGCACAAAGCATGTAAAACTGATGACCGAATAATGGGTCGGAAATTTCTTGAATAGAGATCACGCACCGGCAAGTGCATTGTAGGAAGACCAGCCACAAGGTGGACGGACGACCTCATGCAAGTGGCAGGAAGACGCTTGGTACAAGCCGCTTCAACTGGACTTTTAGAGAGAGAGAGAGAGGGTGTGAGTTATTTAATGATCTCAATTCAATCAGTTCTGATCAGCATGCTCTTAAAACAATTAGGTAATAATGTACTTACAAATTATGAAAAGAATGCCCGCTATGGCAGCTGTTCTAACAATATCCCGCGCTGTCATACCGTCATCAGATTCACTGTCATAATATTTAGTCGCGATGTTGGTGGTATAAGTGATGGAAATGTTAATTATGTATGTCAGGAAGACAATGCAATAAATCAGGAACGCCATCAGAAAATCAGGTTTACTCTGAAAAAGAGTAGAAAAAAAGATTTCTTCATAGGAAATGATAAATTATGAGCCTGTTATACGTTTACAACCTACGAATTTATTTGTATCTCAAATCTCAATACATATGGATCATAGTTTGTAGTAATTTATTAACTGGAAATATTATGTGAAAAAGTTTGGCATACTTTATTAACCGACTTCAAAAAGTAAATTTATTTAATTTATTCTATTAAAAATGAATAAATAAAAGTACATAATTTAAAAAAATTAAACCGACAAGAAATAACACGAAGAAAATCAATACTGGGTGTCAATCAATAGTGGGTACGTAAACCAACTATTTTTGAGGTAGCTCGGTATAGGACTTAGTTGATGACAGTTTAGGTCCTGACACCGACCTCAAAAAATAGTTGGTTTACGTAACTACTTAGGTAAACGCCCAGTATTGATTTTCTTCGTGTTATTTCTCTCTTTTCAGTTTGAAGTCGGTTTAATTTTTTAAATTACTTTTATTCAGATATAAAATTATAGAAAATATTTTTGATCAATATTTTTTTGGCTTCATAAGGAATACTATTATAAATTATTAACAATATTTGTTTTTTTATCTGTTATCTTGACCAAAATACCTAAACGTGTAAATGTGGAACTTTGTTCGTTTACACGTTTATGTCGGTAAAAAAAAAACGATTGTTAATACATTTTAATGGATTTCTCATGGAACTAAAATGAGACTATTAATCACATGTATTTTTAATAATTACTAAATAAAAGATACCGCGTGTGAGCGAGACATCGGTGCCATCCTACTCTTTGCCTGAATGGGTCTTTCCGAGTAGATTCATCTGGTTGTCTTCAAATCGCGAATGAATCGTCTACTACACAAGCGCGTTCCATCGTAGACCGCAACGGTCTCTTGACATCAGGCGAGTTAGTGGTCAAACGCAAACCCAATAAGTATATAATAAATAATTTAAGTTTAACAACTTGTACTTGTAGGTACTTGGATGACATATTTTTTCCAGTTAGGTATTTTGTTTTAAAAATCAAATTACTGAACCGATTTTGGTATAACTTGTGTGAGACTGTGAGAAGTTTTTTAATAAATAATCCAAATCGGTTTATAAATGACAAGACAAAAGTAAAACCGAATTTATAACCTCCTTTGTCGAAATCGGTAAAAAATAAGTACTTAAAAATCTTTTTAGGCTAAACGGTTTTGTTAAAAAGAAAGAATAATGTAGGTAATGTATTTACTGTATTCTACCAGAAAAGCCTTTGCTACCCATATTGTGGGGGTTGTGAAAATATATGAAATCCGCCATTTTGTAGCGGCGGCCATATTGAATTTAGAATGAGACTAAATATATTTTCATCTAAAGACGTGTGCCAAATATCAGATCAATCTGTTAACGGGAAGGGGGTTAAATTTTGATTATTCAATTTGACCCAAAAATATAACAAAAAAGAGCAAGCTAATAAACCGCTTAAAAATGTGCGCACCTGAATTTCCTGACACCTGTCCGCTTCTTTTCCAGGACCGTTGAGTGTGCAAGGTATCCAATAGATGAGTTATCTATTCATATTTAGTCATATACAATATAATATAATTATATACAATATAAGCAGCAGTATAAGGTATAGGTTAAAAAGCCAGACTTAATGCGACCTTTCTAATGTGTAGTTTTTAGGTAAGTAAATATGATCATAAGTGAGTAATCTGGCATCTTGGGTTAATCGATATGAATCATAATAACTATAAGGAAAATAATAATATTTTATTTGAAAATAACCTTTATTGCATTCTAAATAAAGCGTACAGAAACATTTAATATCTAAGCCGATAACCTCGACGTTCGGTTTATTTAATGAACATTTAAGCATATAGTTATACAAAGTTTTAATAGACTTAGACATTAGATAAAATAAACATACATTTGTATAAAGAAGACATTTTTTTAACCGACTTCTAAAAGAAGGATGCTATATGTCAATTGAGTGTGGGCTAATAGTGCGCAGCTATCTTCTCTGGTCGTGCTTTTTTCACATTCTATCCAAAATTACATAACGTTTTGAAATAAGATTTTGACTGTACATTAGAATAGACTTTGTATGCTTGTTTAAGCGGCATTAAAGACGTCCAGGCCTTGGGACCGAGGCTTCATCTCTGTCATGTGGTGATACAAGCTCCTGACTGTGAGTATAAGGGATACGTGCAGCACTGGAAACAAAACATATAATAATATTATTAACATAGATAAAACGCAAGTTTAAGTTAGGGAAACATAGCACGAACTGTAGTTCTAGACTGTAGTAGGAGGTGATTTTCTTTATTTAGGTAGGAGAAATATTTTAAATGAGTTATTCACATATCATGCATCTAGTCGGAGTACCTAGTGAAAAACATATATTTTCCTACTCCTCACCTAATTTAATAAAAAATACTTTCTTTTTATATTAAATAATCTCGCATTTTTCTAATACGCCTCAATAATTTGGTATGTTTAAAAATGTTGTGATGCGCGAGAGAGACAGCTGTGCGCTTTGAGTCCGTAGTCCGACCATCGTCTGTCTCGCATACGCATGCCCACATTTTTGAAGATACAAAACGACTGCATAAACTTTAAAAAAAAAACATCGTTTGTAAAACTAGAACACAACATCACAAATATTCGACAAAAATTTCAATTTGATCCAAGTTTTTTTTTCATACATAAAAACCATTTTTAGAAATAATTAACGCAAAAATTATTATGCGCGGGCTTGCGCGATCGAGACAGACGATGTTCGAACTGACTCTCAAAACAATAAGTAATAATGTAGGTACTAACCGAGTACTAAAAAAATGCCCACTGTTGCAACGGTTTCGATAATGTCCGGTACACTCATACCATGATCAGAAACATAATCATCGTTACTATTGGTCGCCACTAGCATAGTGGTTGATATGATGAAACCATTAGTGACGTGCACCAAGAACACAAGGCAATAAATCAGGAACGCCTGCAGATAGCCAGGTTTGTTCTGAAACAAGTAAGTATGTATATTGAAAGAAAAACAGAACTGCAGAATAGTTATTTGTTATACAAATAGAGTAGAGGACAATACCGCGCGGATATCGATTGGGTTTCGTTACCCAAATTTCGTGAAATTAACGCATAACTCGGATTTCTCTACCGCTCGCGGTAGCGAATAACATTCAGGTCTGAATAGGCCTTAACACATTCCTTGCTCACCACTCGGATCCGTGTGGAGGGGGGCTATAGTAGCGGCGCCTCTCACTCGGATCCGAGAGTCCCGTTCATTTTGTAGTAGTCAGTAAAGTCAGTGAGGCAGTCAACGTTGCTTTGCACGGCCACTCTGTACTTAATCAAAATTCGCCTAAAATTGTAGGTTCCCAGCTATTATCGGATCCGAGTGGTGAGCAACGGGTTAAAATATAATTTAAGGTTTTTATCACACTCACCTTACTTAACCCGATGAGCAAAATGATGTCGAACGCCAACGCCAGTAACCACTGGACTAGGAACAAAGTCAACCCAATCGATTGTAAGGGAATGAATCTGCGTGAGCCTTCATACTCGTACAAACGCATTATCTTTATTGAGTCAGACGCTATATGCAAAATAGTTACTTTCACTAAAAAAACCTGTGAAGAAACGAAAAATAATAAGAGATGAAATAAATACTTAAATAACAAAAATCTGGGGATGATTGGCCCTAGGATTTGTCTGGCTGATTACTATCTGGGAGCACGGCCGTGCCCCCGCCATGTGAGCGAGCGGGTACGTATCTATACCTATTTAGGGAACTATTTCAATACAAATAGTATTGAAATAGTTCCCTAAATATAGATAGATAGATGAATAAACTATTGTGCACACCATAAATATCAGAGGTTAATTTAAGCAAACGTTGTTACACGATTTTTTGCCAGTAAATTCTGCGTTAAATAAATCTTTTATTAATTGCTTCAAACCTTAATGAAATTTTAGAAAAGCGCCGTAGAGATAAAAAAGATTCATCGAAATAAGTTAATGTTTAGGGGTAGTAAACAGTTTCTCCTATTTGTATGAGAGTTCACACACATCACATTCTCTTAAAAAATACTATTATACTTTTGGAAAGTACGTAAGGTAGAGTAGGTTTTAGTACTAATGCACTCACATCTCTCCTAACTACCAAACATAATGTGAAAGTGTGATGTGTGTGGGTAACCCACACACATCACACTTTTACATACACCAGTTTTTCTTATTAAAGCACTTTACTTACCAAATGAATGATTCCTAAGATAAAGCCTACTGTCTTGAGTGGTACACCTCCACAACTCTTATTGAAGATTAGGACTGGCATTTTGGATCTGTAAACAATATTTTCAATTTAAACTAATTTATATAATTTATTTGATATAATGTATGATCAAATATAGTAAAACGTTTAATTTAATAGTAATTTTAAATATTTAATATAAAAAATATTATAATAATTTTTGTCAATATTTAAAAATCCAACTTGGTCAAACCAACTGAACTGTTCCTGGTGCAAAGTCACACTTGCCACGTTACTGCGCTACAGAGAATTGTCTGAAATCTGTGCTGCGCTGAATGGTGATTGCCAATTGCCAACCTTTGCACTGCACCAGAACGGGAACACGCCGGAGCGGAAGTCACCTGATCTTTCTTTCAATAAAACTACTTTCTAGATACTTTTGGACTAGGATAAAAAGAAAAACATTGAATTTACCACCTGTTTCTTTTCCCAGGCATACTATAAAAGTCAGTTATGGGATTTGAGGGAAATTGGCGTTCAAATAAGCGATTGGATAACCACGGCAAGCCATCCATCAAATCTTCTAGACTAAGAGCGGGCCGTATGTTTACCCACCTCATCGGGTAACAAGATGTGACCTATTTATGATGACGCACATTATCGAGGTGTCTCTAAATATTCAGGGTTGCCTAGAACCTAACCTGGAGCGTTTTGTACAGTTAGCAAAAATGTGACAATATTTTGGGGTGTCCACCACCATCGAGTAACAAGTAGTTTCGAAAGTGCCTATAAAGAAGTGCCAAAATAAAAGCTCCGCAATTTGTCACGGGACCTCATTTATGCAAAGCGCTCTTTATAAACCTTCTTGCTAATTGGCCTTCAAGAAATGTAAAAAAAAAAAAACGGTTCCGTACTGTGCTGCAAAGACTGCAGCAGTCGTGCGTAATGTTTTACTTGAGTTTTGGCGGGAATATCATAGAAACATGTTGTTTTATTTTATTGTTTAAAACTTGTGTTATTTTTAATTTTAATGCTATAAAATGGTGGTGTTTTATTCATTAAGTGTTCGATCAAGTGCGTGAGTGTGGGCAAGTGAAATAAAGCAGTAAAACGTGTGATTTTACGTTGTCGGCAAATTTCCATAGAAGCTTCTAGTAAAGTCGCCACCACTTTACTGAAGCAGGACTCGACTTATAAATTGACTGTATACGTGATTTAGATTGTGACTAGAACATTTACAACTTGTTTTTTTCAAGAAACTTGAAAAAATCCTAATACTTGACACTGGCAAATGCTTTAATGCGGGTCCAATACAAAAAAGAAGAAGAAACTGTAGTGAAAAATAATAAATATTAGTTACTTATCTTGTAGAAAGAAACCAATAGGGCGAATTCTGTGAAAGAAACATACCTAATGTAATCGCCAAAAATCGGCATGCCCTAACTACCGCCACGAGATTCGACCTAAATTAGTCTGTAAGTCTACACGGTTATGATTGATATTTCTTACCTCATGCAACCATATCTAATAAATATTGATAGTTTCGAAACCTTATAAATTTCAGCACGTGACAAAGTGAGAGAGTGATGCAATGTTTAATGGAAATTGAATTGAGATGGGCTGATAACAAAATTCGTACGAAACACTACACTTTTATTATGTGTACCACCAAAATGTAGAGTATGCTTCTTGAATGGGTCTTTCCAATTAGATATATTGTAGTTGTGTTCAAATTGCGAGTGAATTAATCTCTTTTAGGCAATTTATTATTATCCACTAATGAATAAAATAATTGATTAATAAACAAAAAAAAACGTATTGCCAATAACGGTGGTGACTCTCGCTCCGGTTCGTTCCTGGCGCAGAGGTTGGCCATTGCCATTCAGCGGGGAAATGTTGCCAGTATTATGGGCACCTTTGCACCAGGATCGATTCGGGGCGGGTTATTTGAATAATTTTTATTTTTATTTTATATTATTGACGTAAGCTTTTTTGTGATTTAAAATATTTTCATAAATAAAATAAATGTAGTTAAAACACTGAAACAACCAACTTCAAAATACACGTTTAAGGAAAAATAAGTCATAAAAGTAACAAACATTTGTTACTTTTATGACTTATTTTTCCAATTATTTTGTTTTAAAAACCAAACTAGGTAACTACTGATAAATATCTGAATTAAAATCGGCTCAATTTGAAAGGACGTTCTTTCAAAATTAAAATAAAGAATATTTCAAATAGGTTTATAAATGACGGCGTTACGAGGTATAAACATTAATTTTTTTAAATAAAATAAAAAAAAACGAAATGAGAACCTCTTTTTTGAAGTCGGTTGAAACAATGGGCGCACCTGAGCTTCGCTGTTCCTGTCCAGTGCTTTTTCAGGACCGCAGAGTTGCAGATGTCCAAATTAGTAAGCTCGTGTATTGACACGAGGCGACCGCTCCACTGTGTATTTGTTAAGGAATAACCTAGCGTGATGCCCTCCCAAGGACCTTGCTGGGCCTCCCAACTTTATGAAAATGAGTCATATTACAGGAATAAACAATATTTTATTTGAATATAATCTCTATCGTATTCAGCATGAGGCGTACATAAGCATTTAATAATAATTAAGCCGATATCTCCGACATTTGGGAATTTATGCGTAATTGTGTAGGCATAGTGATTGAAGATTTTAATAGACGAATTAATTTGGCACGTTTTACAGAACAGAGATAGGTATCTATTTACTGATGGACATTTGTTTTAACTTTTTACTGTTTTTAACCCCTGACCCAATAAGAGGGGTGTTATAAGTTTGACATGTGTATCTGTGTCTGTCTTTGGCATCGTAGCTCTCAAACGGATGGACCGAATTTGATCTAGTTTATTCTGTTTAAAAGAAGATTTCATCGCGAGTGTTTTGTATGTTGTTGTTTTGGGGTTTTCTAAACTAATACTTGTTTACTTATTTAGACCAACTTATTAAAGATTAATTTGAAAAAGTCGTTAAAAATAAATGAAGATGAAATCGACCATCGTTGTCATATTTCATGTACGAGTATATCTAAAATAAGTGACCAAGATGACCAAGACCCTACCCATAATGAGAATTCCAACCCATAATTCTCATAATGAGAAGATGGCCCGCTCCCAGCAGTGAAATAGTTTGTACAAACAGGAATGTTTTTTTATTTTATTTAAGTGACCAAGATGGAAAATTTTCGAGATTTCAGGAGTATATCCCTATTATGGTTAGGTAATAATTGAAAATTAAAAACACTAAGTTTAAGGAAATAAAATACAACATACATGATTTTTTCCATATATAGGCAAAACTAAATTTAAATTTTCAGTGCAGCATTGAGAACACCTGCGTTTCCAGACGGGTCCATCATCAAGACGGAAATCAAAACAATAAGATTATTAACATAGACAATATAAGTAAGTATAAGTATATATAAGTTACAGTAGAAGTGAGCAGATACATAACACACACTAATGGTCGATGTGGCCGAAAAGTTCTCGAGTGGAGACCACGCATCAGCAAGCGCAGCGTAGGAAGACCGAATGGTTGAATGACGTAAGACAAGTATCAAGACATTGACTGGCCTTGTGGCTCAGTTGGTAGTATGTCTGCCTGCTGTGCCGTAGGTCGTGGGTTCGATCCCCGCCCAGGGCAAACATTTGTGTGATGAGCATGGATGTTTGTTCTGTGTCTGGGTGTTTCTATGTATCATATGTATATATTTACAAAAAAAAAATATATGTACCTACATATATGTATTCAATCAGCCATCTAGTTCCATAGTACAAGCTTTGCTTAGTTTGGGCTAGATGGTGTTGTGTGAAATGTCCACAAATATTTATTTATTTTATTATTTTATTGGATTCAAACCGTTTCTAACTAGTCCTTTTTAAATCCATTACGCAGGTATCTGTTCTGTAGTGGACTTCTTGTGGCTGTGATGTTGACGGTAGACAAAAAATAAATCAGATTCACATAGCTTAGAAGTGAAAAGTCCGATTTAAAGGCGCATCAAGGTAAATGGGAAAGAGAAAAGAAATGAAGGTATGAAAGTGATACTGAATGTACCAACCGGCAATGTAGAATATCGATTAAAGCAACAGTTTCATTGTGAATATGCTTGTAATTTTTATGTAATACTAGCACGATCTGTGCTAGAATTACATAAAAATTACGCTAATTAAGCTAGTCTTCTTCCTGTTACTTCTTGCGCTTGCTTGAATCGGGGCTATGGCTGCAAAGTAAAAACATTGAGAACCTTTTGGACAACAATACGTGTATCCATGGGCGTACCCAGGGGGGGGCAGGGGGGGCAGCTGCCCCCCCCCCCCCCCTGGAAGTCTCGCAGAATATGTATGAACTCGCCTAATTACTAATCAAAGTGTAAATGGGGCCTTATATGCTAACTATTAAATAAACCGCGCAGTAGACACTGTCAAAATGCACGGTGCAATTATTATAGCCATAAAAAACCGCGCTGTGAGCAAGTGCTATACTTAGTCGCCAGCCACCGCCGCGGCGACGAAGGTTACCGAATCTAGCTGAGCGTTCGTAATCTTGGCGGTAGGGAGTTGCGAGCAACTAGCATTTATTTTATTTGACATGTTATGCTAAGGCTTTGAATCTTGAGAGCTGCGTCTTCCAAGGACAGCAAGCCGCCAACAATATAGGGCAAATCAACCAGCTGGTTCGCTAAGCGAATGTTTTCGCCGATCGTTCAAAGTTATTTAATATCCTTTGTATTTTGAGCCATGTCAGTACTGTGACAACAATAACAGCAAATCAGCATATGAATACCTAAAATTTGATATAAAGTTTCGAGAAAATTCGCGCTCGCTTCGCTCGCGCCTGATTATTTCCTATTATTTTTAGCCGACTGAGTAAGAAGGAGGGTTATGATTTTCAAGTGTATGTATATGGGTATGTTTCTATATGATCGCCTACAAGCCTAAACGGCTTGACCGATTCTGATGTGCGAGGTGTCGTTAGAACTCCAACGAGCTTTTTCGTAATAAATAAGTGATTTCACTAGAATTATTCTAAATAATGCGCTAAACGTATGTTTGTAATTTTCTATGAAGTCATGTTTTTTAATTAGGAATAATAAATTTGCAATCAATAAATTCAAATGGTTATATTTATAATTTTTTATAGCGTAAAAGTCTTTCTTATCCAGTCAGGTATTTCATTTTTCTTTTAACACAGATACTTGTATGGTTTATCTGGGCCACAAAAACCTAGGACACGCCAACAAGATCAATGAATTAAATTACTTCCAAGATTTAATTTAAATAACCTTTTCAATTTTCACTTTTAACATTTTTCCAATTTAATATAGAAGTACTGTGGGCTCACTAATACGAGAAATAAAGCTTATTACTATAAAAACATTACAAAAAATTTCGCGCTCGTTTCGCTCGCGCTTTTTATTACCTATACTTTTATTTACTTGGCCATGCAAACGCTGAGCGCTCGTTCAAAAATCATATTACTAACCAAAAAATTGTTACCAGCTATGTTTCATTAAAAAAAATGACTTGCCCCCCCCCCCCCTAGACCAGAAGCTGGGTACGCCCATGCGTGTATCCCTCCGTTTAGGTGCCCCTTGCCAAGTACCACCTATGTGTTGCCTATGTGATGTCATGGCGAACCTGCTTGGCCGCCATGCCCTGCTTTGCAGTAAAAGCGCTGGGCGCATATCACGGCACGCCAGTTTACATGAAGTCATCCGTCGGGCCTGTCAGTGCCGGCGTCCCTTCACTCTTAGAGCCCAACGGTCTGATATGGGACCACGGCAAGATGCCCGACAGAATAACACATATACCTTGGAAGATTGGTCGCTGTTAGTTTGGGATGCTTCGAGTGTACACAAACTGGCGCCGTCTGATCTTTCAGACTCTAGCAAGCCGGTACTTCCGCTATAAAACAGAAGATCTAGTAAACCAAGATGACATGTTTGTGCCATTTGGGGTGGAAACATTTGATTCATGGGGGCCAGTCACTCAAGACCTTTACAAATATCTACCTATACGAGTACCTTTACGAATATTTGTCATTATATTTTATGTCGAATATTATATATTTTAAGTCGAATATTTGTCATTTTGTTTTCTAGTTTTGCAAACGACGATTTTTTCATAAGTTCGTGCATTTCATGCGGCGTGATTAAAAAATAGTTGGCCAAGACACTCATATGATTGGGTAGCTAATGTAAAAAAGTTCGCCTGGCGAGTATTTTTTGGTGATCACTTTACAATAAGCTGCCAAGTGCGTGTCGTGCCGCGCGCATAATAGAGTTCCGTGGTTGCTAATCATAATTATGTGAACTAAAAATAGGAATACTGAACATACGAGTTCCGTACCTCAAAAGAAAAAACGGAACCCTTATAGGATCACTTTGTTGTCCGTCTGTCCATCCGTCCGGATGTCAATCTCGGGAACGCGTAAAGGTATCGTGTTGAAATTAAAACCATATACGCAGATCCATAGTATCTTGCTGCAGAAAGAAAAAAACAAATTTCTCAGTTTTCATAAAAAATTGTTACAGAATATGTCGTAAAAAACACACATTTCGACACTCACAAGGGAATCAAAACCTATAGGGTACTTCCCGTTGACCTAGAACTATGAAATTTGGCAAGAAGCTATGTGTTAGGAGGGTCCAAATTTTAAAATGATTTAACCTATCATGTGGAGCATCATATGAAAGAGCTTAGTTATCACAAGCTAAAACAGGTATTTAAATATTTTTACGGTGTATATTTTTCGATTTATGAAGGAAAATATGAAAAATATATATAATTTCCCCTTTTTATCAACTAGTTTGTACGGAACCCTCGGTGGGCGAGTCTGACTCGTTCTTGTCCGGTTTTTTTTTTACTTCTGTAAGTACATTTTTTAAATTGATCGACTATTATTTGATAACTTGTAAAGCCTACTTAGCCGTGATAGTTTTCCTTTTAATTTCATGTTACTAGCATGAATTATTATTTCATAATTATCTTCAAAGTCAACCGCTAGAAGAGGGAAACGTGACTCTAAAACCGGCCAAGTGGGCTTATTCTACATTATATTACTGCGAACAAATCGCTCTATGTGATAAGGCCGCCTTTGTATTGTCGTTTAAGTTTATTGATTTTTAGGTTTTTCTGTGTGGCTGTGCACTAAAGTAATATTCTATTATATTAGGTTTAATCATGAATACTTGTATATACAGGTCTTAATTTAGAAATGCAGGGGCCATACACAAATTCACTTTTAGCTATCTAGCTTTCAAAATTCCAAGATTGTATTTTTCAGCAATTATATAAGGTGGCAGGCAGTTCTACTCTTGTGCAGTACGCATTGAGTTAGGACAATCTTTAGGCAATCGAACTTTTGTTCAGTGTATAATAGGGATGTAATGAAATACACAAAACAAATACAAATCATTTATTGGTAAAGTGTTATTTACAAGTGATCACATAAAATAAAATAAGCTTAATAATTATATTAGTACTAAAGTACTTATCACTATGTCTCCCATATATTCATTGATATTATAATATGCCTTGTTTTGAAGCAGCAGAATTTAGTTTTGAAAATGTTTTAGGAGGATGCACTCCTGATACATGCTTCTTCTTAAAGTGTGCATATCAACAATTAATTATTAATTTTAACGATTTATCGTCTTATTCTCTTAGATTATAGCTTATTCTTATTACTTTTATATTATTATGCCAAATCTTATGCTCAAAGTTTTGAGCCATACTGGACAAACATTTCGTCATATTATTGTACATACACTGGTATTGTAAATGTTCTTACTTTATCATTATAACTGAATAAAGATCTTTTAAAACTGAACTGAACTCCTGATACTATCCGGAAAGTGATTGTATATGCGTGGACCGCACACGTACACGGACTTATCTGATTTAGCGACTGTGTGAGCCAGTGTTCTCAACCTGTCCTTTTCTTGTCATATAATGCGTTGTGCCGAGTTGCTCAATCGAGTTAATCAAGGTTATATATTATGTAGAGGCTCATCTGATAAATGTATATTTTTTTGCCGTCCTCCTCCACCTATAAACCCCCAACGTAAGTCGTCAGGGCTCTTGTTTATTTCGTGTTAGTTATATCTTCAAAATTTTAAAATATTATGTAAGGTAGATAAAAATTGCTGGTACCGTCATAATTCATGCCAAATAACAAACAACATGGTGGTTATGTTTTCTATACAAACCTTAAAAACACCGAGCTTAGGCATTTTGCCTAAAAACACGTGTGGCGCAGCAGTGGTGTCCATAACATTTTTAAATAAGATGCCTGTGTATTACATTACAAAGACTTCGGCCTCGCCTCGGGACCGGGACTTCGTTTCTGTCATGTGGTAATACAAGCTCCTGACTGTAACTAGGAGGAAGACTTGTAGTACTGGAAACAAAACAAATAGTAAGATTTATTAACTAAGACAAAATGCAAGTTTATGTTAGGGAACATAGCATGCTGTAACATTGCCATTGTCCGATGGTGCCTCAAAGTATGAAGTATTGAGCGGAGACCACGGAGACTACGCACCGCCAAGCCCAGCGTAGGAACTTACAGTGCATATTTTTTTATCAATTATCGCATCGCATCGATCAGGTGTGCAGTATACAATACTGCACACCTGATCGATGCGATACGGACAGCATGCTGGGTACGCTGCCAACTGGTAGTGGGTTCGAGCAATTGGATTGTTTTTAGACTTTTATCGGTTTGGGAATGGATTTGCTTTTTGTGTAAGTAGTAGTTTGGTTAAGTATGTGTAGTTTGTCTATTGTTTTGTATAGTTAATAAAGGCACTTGCCCATTAAAAAAAATGCAATACCTACTTGTTATAATAATGAATTAGTTTTATGTGAATAAACAATATCACTATACAGGTTGCCTTGATACAGGTTGCGCCTAGTAAGGCAACCGTCAGATATAGTTGTTTTTAGTAAATTAAGTTGTAAATAAATACATTTTCATTTTTCATTTTCAATACGTTTAAAAAAGTTGTGATGCGCGAGAGAGATAGCTGCGCGCGTTGGTCCTCCACCTACGCTAGAAGCTTTCAGCTTCAATCTGGTCTTTTTGGAAATCCATGGGGCAGGTCTATGTCCAGCAGTGGACTTGTTGTGGTTGAGATGATGATGATAATGAATACAATAAGTAATAATTTACTTACAGATTACTAAGAAAGTGCCCACCATGGCAACTGTTTCAAGAATGTCGGATAAACTCATATCAATATTACCAGAAACATTATTGGCCTGAATTTTAATCATAGTGACTAGGTTGCCGGTAGATATGATGAAATAGTTGATGATGAACACCAGGAATACAAGGCTATAAATCAGGAACGGCTTCAGATAGCCAGTTTTGTTCTGAAAAAGAATAGACATTGTTTCAGCAGTGTAACACATGTTATTAGTAAACTGTAAGAAGGTACTTTGTGTAAAATAAAAATAAAAAAACCGGACAAGTGCGAGTCAGACTCGCCCACCGAGTGTTCCGTACAGAATTATAGATAAAATGGGGAAATCATATATTTTTTATATTTTCCTTTATAAAACGAAAAATATACATCGTAAAAATATTTAAAAACCGGTTTTAACTTATGCTAATTAAGCTCTTTCATATGATACCCCTCATGATACGGTTAATTCACTTTAAAATTTGGACCCTTATTCCTTGCATAAAGACACAATATTTTTTTGTGATTAAATTAAAAATGTCTGGTTTCGGATTTTTTACTATATGTGTACACAATGCTTCTTGCCAAATTTCATAGTTCTAGGTCAACGGGAAGTACCCCATAGGTTTTGATTCCCTTGTGAGTGTCACGGAGAGTCTGTACGGTGTCTCGGTGGACGAGTCTGACTCGCACTTGTCCAGTTTTTTACGATATACTCAGCTGCAACTTTTTTTTACGAAAACTGAGTAATTTGAGAAATTTTCTTTCTGCAGCAAGAGACTATGGAACTGCGTATATGATTTTGATTTCGAGTGTACCTTTTTTGTGAAAAAGTATGCGCAAATCGCCGCAATAGATTATATATGCGCATTCTTTAGAACAACTCTAATAAAATCACTTGCTTATTGCGAAAAAGTTCGTCGGAAGTCAAGAAAAATCATATTTTTTCTATTTTACGAGAGATGTATTATTTTTATTACAAAAAAAATGTAGCCTATGTTACTCAGAAAATGAAGACGCACAAACAACACCCCGCACATCAAAATTGGTCAAGCCGTTTAGACTATAGGCGATCGTATAGAAACATACACACACACTCGAAAAACATAACCCTCCTTCTTACACAGTCAGGTAAAAATAACACTCAATAGGTATTCCTGAATGTAGCGACCTTGCACTTCGATAAAGCTGTCCTGGCTATAGAGGTATCATAAAAGCATGCGTACCAACCTAACTTACGTATAATATTAATATTTTTAGCAATAAATAGTACTAAATTTACTACAAAAATATTAACACATAATAACACATAACGGTGTTATAAAATATCTTATTAACGTAAGAAGACCAGCCGCAATGTGGACAGAATATATCATACAAGTGGCAGGAAGACGCTGGATGCGAGCCGCTTCCAATCAGTCTTTTTGGAAATCCAGTCCAGGCCTATGTCCAGCAGTGGACTTCGTGTGGCTGAGATGATGATGATGATGATAATGGAGTAGTGTAAACCACTTAGTAGTAGTGCTGTAACAGTAGTGCTAATGCACTCGCAACTCTACTAACTACTAAAGATAATGAATGCTAAAGCGTATTACGTATGGGTAAAAAAAAACACATCACAATTTCTCATACACCAGATTTTCTTACTAAAGTACTATACTTGCCGAGTGAATGATTCCTAAGATATAGCCTATTGTCTTGAGAGGTACACCTCCATAACTCTTATTGAGTATTAGGACTGGCATTTTGGATCTGTAAACAATATTTTCAATATATGTACTTAAATTATTTATTTGTTTGAAATGTGAGTTTTACGACATATTTTTACATGTAGCGCTCGTGGCGTAGCTTGACTAGGTGTTACCGAACGATCACCAAAGTTAAGCAACGGACGGATCGGTCAATCTTCGGATGGGTGACCGTGAGTGGCATTTCTTTCTGATCGCTACCGTGGGTCGGATGACATAGGTCCCGGTTGTTCAGCAATCGTCAAGCCAATTCAGAGGCCTTTCGGCGGCTTAATAACTCTGACAATAGGGCTGGCCACTCAGTCTATACGAACTTACTTACGACATATTCGGCTGTAACTTTTTTTACGAAAACTGAGAAATTTGTTTTTTTTTCTGCAGCAAGAGACTATGGATCTGCGTACCTATATGGTTTTAATTTAAACTCGAGTCTTGACGCCCGGACAGACAGACAGACAGACGGACAACAAAGTGATCCTATAAGGGTTCAGTTTTTTTCCTTTTGAGGTACGGAACCCTAAAAAAGATTTCGCCGAATTGAGAACCTCCTCTTATATGAAAATCGGTTAAAAGATTGTGAAATCTCGGTTAAAATAAGTTTGCGAAGTGGTGTGGAATGTGGAAGTGCGAAGAAGTGGCGCAAGGTCATATTTGATTGGTCGATTTAGATAATATTTAGCAGAAACTTTTGATTCTCAATTCTAAACAAAAATTTCGAATATACAATAGATACACACATTACAAATATTAATATATCCTGAAAGCGTGTTTCAAAACCTTAAAAAATAATTACGTTGACATTGGATGGTTTATGAATGAAAAACACAATAAAGACAAGTACGAGTAACAGTACCATGCTTACAAAATATTTTACTATCTTTCTTAAGACTTTATATTCTGCTAACTTCATTTGAATACATAATTAAATGAAAACAAGATAGTATACTTCACTTATTTTAGCGAAATTTATTTACTTACCTTTTTCCGTAAATAGCACTAATTTTAATTAAAATTCACTAGACAATTGTACATCACTAACCGACGCGTACGCATGAGTGAAGGTTACTGGTTTTAAATAGATATATATAGCATTAATCGTATACCATCGAAATAAGGTTCAAAATGAAGAGAAATTCCATGGTCATAGATCGAGACATAAGAGGATTGGAAATATGCAGAGTGTAAAAGGGATAAAGATATTTTTCTGCGTCGCGCCGTACAAGATTCTAGTGGAAACCATGATTGCCAGTTGTGGTAGATAGATCTATTGATTGTTTTTATGATCTGTGGATCTATGGCATTTTAAAATTGGGAAGTGGGAACTGGGAACTTAGTTACCGAGTGTGCGGTGTGCATAAAAATAGGGTTAAATGTAAAAACATTTTTCGGAAGCGTGCCAGTCGAAGTCAGTTCATCAGTTTTTTAATGTATATGTATATTACTTGTTCCTGTTAATTTATTGAATACTTTATAGGAGTAACTATTATTTTTGAAATCTGCTTAGTAAGTTCTACATAATGATGGTACAGTAGTGCCACACAATAGAGGAATTAGGTACCTCATAAACATAATACCTCTTTGGTGTGGATTCCACACTGTGGAATCTAACTTCGTCTTTGATAATGAAGGAGTGAGACAAAAGGCCTTTTGAATTATATAATATATATAGAGATGTTCTGACCAAATTGAGCAAACAATACTTTTGTAGAAGAGTGGAAATCTTGCGGCAAGACTTTTTTAAATAATTTATTAGTCGATTTTTTGTTTTTATAAAAGGTTTAGAAGGTGCAGCAAAAAGGCAGACGGCTCGCCTGATGGTAAGTGTTAACCCTTGCTTAAGGACAACTGCAACATCAGTGACATTATTGTTGCTTTGTTACCGTAAGGAGATACCGGCGTGAATTTGGCGTAGCCCGGAAAGGAGACACCGCACCGGCGTGAATTTGGCGGCCAAAAATGTTCCATATATAACCCGACCAAAAGAGAGAGAGGTCATAAACGCCCTTTTTAAAAACTCTTTGTTGAAGCTAGGCAGGAAAACCTTCCGAGGAAGAACATTCTATCTATCTATCTTCTTCATCAGTTGACCGAATGAGCGCCGAGCGGAGATAAAGAGTCTCTGCATCAAGTAGGTAATTCTTCTGTGCGCGTATTTGTTGGGAAGCTCGTACAAGTTCCTCAATTTTACAGATTTCTTAGATTTTTCTGAACAAGAAATTCAAATATGAGCTATAAATCTCACCAGTACAGACTTTGCTTCAGAGGACTTCTGTTTCTAAAACTACTGATATCTACTAATTTCCTTTGTACAAAAAAGTGTTACAAAATTTATGGGTACGGCAAATTTTCTAAACTACTTTTTATGCATAAATTTCTGGGTAGCAAAAAACAAAACTTTACACATTGGACAAGTGTAGCTTGACGCACGTGAAACTAGGTATAGCGTAAAATATATTGATAACCTCTTTATATGTTGCTAGATAAAATACGATGGAAGCTTATCAGCTCTAATAATAAAATAAAAAACCGGACAAGGCAAGTCTGACTCGCCCACTGAGGGTTCCGTACAAACTAGTAGATAAAAGGGGGAAAATATATATTTTTATATATTTTCCTTCATAAATCGAAAAATATACGTCGTAAAAATATTTATAAACCTATTTTAGCTTGTGCTAATTAAGCTATTTCATATTATACCCCACATGATATGGTTAAAGTACTTAAAAATTTGGACCCTCCTTCCTTGCCTTGCCTTGGCTTTTTTTTGTGATTAAATTAAATATGTCCAGTTTTCGGATTTTTTCCTATATGTGTACTCTAATACAATGCCTCTTGCCAAATTTCATAGTTCTAGGTCAACAGGAAGTACCCCATAGGTTTTAATTCCCTTGTGAGTGTCGAAATGTGCGTTTTTTTCAACTTTTTGGCTTTACTGTAACTTTTTTTTAAGAAAACTGAGAAATTTGATTTTTCTCTCTGCAGCAAGAAACTATGGATCTGCGTATATGGTTTTAATTTCAACACGATACCTTCACGCGTTCCCGAGATAAAGGTCTTGACACCCGGACGGACGGACAGACGGACAACAAAGTCATCCTATAAGGGTTCCGTTTTTTTCCTTTTGAGGTACGGAACCCTAAAAAGGATCAGCAAAATAAATCTGTAATTGGCGAAGTAATCAAGTGACAATCATACAAAAAAAAAACATACAGTCGAATTGAGAACCTCCTTCTCCTTGAAATCGATTTACAAATTAAAAAAAAATATTACCGAATGGAAAACCACCTTGAGACAAGGTAAATAGTTAGAAACTACTAAAGAAACCTTTAGTAGTACCTATGTGATGCGACCGCTCGACTGTGTTAGGGAATGAGACACCGTGACGCTCACCTAAGGGTCATGATGGGCCTCCCGAGTTTATCGAAATCATAATACATAAACAATATTTTATTATAATATAATATCTACTGTATTCAACATAAGGCGTACATAACCATTTAATAAATAAACCTATAACTCAAACATTTGGATTTTTAATAGATTTTTTTGTGATTTAAATTCCTCATAGAAGACGAGTAGTCTTCTCGCTCCATTTTCGGACCTTGAGTATCGTGCAGCACATAAGTGTTTGCCAAGACAAAACAGATGAGCCCCAACTCGATTGGTCTTTTGATGTATTTCAGTTTGGGATATCCAATATTCACCTTCCGATTCCATACCACATTATTGCATTGTTATCAAAGATACGTAAATATGCCAAATATGAGCTCAATCGCACGTCAAGAACTGGGTCCAAGATCTGAGCTTGGGTTAGTTTCCAAGATTTGACCCATACATTTTTTTCATATTTTTTTTAATACTATATAGGTTTTCGCTTGACCGCCAACTCACCTGATGTTAAGCGATGTTGCGGTCAACGATGGAGCGCGCTTACCTAGAAGAAATTGCATGTCAAATAGATGTACGATTGGCCACCATAATTCGCCTGATGTTAAGCGACGGTGTGGCCGAGGGTAAGGATGGAGCTCGTCGATCTAACATATATCTATTATATCTAGATAATTAATAATCCAAGATTGTAGTTTTTAGGAAACAAAGACGGTGACAAAGAATTCCATTCCTGTACAGTACGCATCAAGAACGTGGACCGATTTAGCTGAGTACGGATTTTTGGCATTTCAACGAGAAATGGGCGGTAATTCGCCGACTTTCTGCTAGTCCTGTAGTGAATAGAATAGAATATAACTTTATTGTACATCCATACAGTAAAACGTGAAAAGTGAACTGTAAAGTGAAATGGGGAGGGTGGAGTTAGGTCGTGAAGCTCTTGCATACATTCTCCGAAATTAATACTATGTCATATAGACAGACACGCTACTTTACATACATACAGACCGACAAACAAACACGGTTAACACATGATAATTTAAAGTTTGTAAAATAATGTAGGTACCTACAGATATCAATAAGTATCTTGGTTTAAGGGTTTTAGGATCCGGTCTCCTAAGCCCTGTTCCAAAACTCCAAAATACATAATAGTTTTGGCCCCATAAATGACCAGATTTGGACCTTCGGGCATGGAAGGTGCATTAACATTAAGTGTTTATAATAGCCAACATATTTTACCTCCATGATACCAAGTTTACTCTATAGAAATGTTGGTCCAAAAGTACAAAATGTAGACGAAAACATTTATACACGTAAGACGCACCTATTGATCTAAATAGTAGACAAGACGTCGCCACTCCACTGTGAAACAGGCAAAGATTATAAAACTGGTGTAGATGGGACAAAGTTTAGTGGTGTAAAGGAGTCTGAAGTATTTTATTGTATTAGATAGTTCACAGACGATTTCGGGATTAATTAATATTAAAGACATTGTATTTTATAATTGATAGCAAATATAATTTTGTTTTTACTATATCAATTATTTAAAATTAAATTAATAATAACAATAAGTATAATTCACGCTGTATCGCTAGGAAAATTCGCTGGATTAGAAACCAACCGTTGTACTCAGGTGTTGCCCTCAGGTCTGTCTGACAAAAATTCTTGCTGCACGTTTTAATATCATTAATATCACTAAAGATACATTATCCATATCATCCAAATAATTGCTGTAACATTTTATAGTCGTGAAATCGTTTAATTTTTTTATTATTTAATTTCTTTCTCCACAGTCACCGGGGTTTGACCTTTGTCAATTTTACTCCTTAAAAACCTCTTTTTTTATCAGGTAAAACATTTAATGTAAATACTGATTATTTTAAGCCATTACTGTTTTATCTTAAGTACAGTATGTATAACTTAATATAAAAACTGTATCAAGACTTCTCAAGTCAAGTGTAGGTATAAATCTGTGAGTGCAACTTCTGTTAGATACGTAATCTTTGGCGCACCCCATGGATCCAGTTTCCCAGTGACTCCTAAAGCCACAGTCAGTGGCTGGTTTTGTGAGGGATCACATACAAATACCTTATAATATTATTGTGATAGTTTTATTGGTAAGTCAAATATTATTTTTGAATGAGATGTTTACAGCATACTAGTAAAAAAAATATTTTTTACTTTTTGTTATGTTTAAAATGATAGACTTCTACTAAAATTTATAAGTCATGAATAAAATAAGAACATTTTGTAATGGATAATCATTATTCTGTTAAATCCAGACTACCTTACCGTTTAAGTAATGATTGCGTTTCTTCCTACCACTTCACTAATCTTAGTTTATAAAAAAGTTAAATAAAACAAAAAAAAAAAACCTAAATAAAGTTTTAAAATTTGAGTGCGTTAATATATACAAATCGTTGCTTGAGGCACTGATGCACGATATTCTTTAGGTTTACTATAAAATTTCTTAAGCTTTTATTTTATTTATATTTTTTCCTTTAATTTTTTTAAGACTATGAGTACTTTTTTACTTAAATATTTATTTTATTTTCACTAATCGTGACGAAACTCTGAAAGCAGGTTCTATTATTTCATAAAATGCCATAAAAACCCCCTTTTTCAATTGTGGGGGCGGAGGGGGGATAATCCCCCAAAGAAGAGGAAGTTTTCTGCTAACATTAATCTAATATTGATAAAAATCGTAAACTAGAAACCCTAACAACTAACTTGGATTCTAAAATAGACCATACCAGAATAAATGGATATTGAGTGTTAGAACTAATTATAGACAGACTAAAAGATTGTACTTACGAGGTCTACTGTTCCCAGACCACTTGTAATAAAAGATCAGCAAAGTCAATTCTACATGTTCCTAGCTCTTTCGAAGAATATCAATTTCCATTCGTAGAATTTTTACAAATTAAATGAAATCTGTTTTTGGTTGAAATGATTCTTCTTTTCTGTTTCAGGTTCGAGATGGGATTGCCGCGGCTGGAAACATGCTGTTTTATATTCGACTTGAAAACTGGCAATATCATCCTAGGATGTCTAAATGCGGTATGCTCACTTGTGAAACTACTTGTTTTTTAACCGACTTCCAAAAAAAAAGAAGGTTATCAATTCGGTCTGTTTTTTTTGTATGTTTGTTCACCGCTTACTCAGCCAATTGTTCATTGATTTTGATGATTATTTTTATATGTTGTAGATCTTACTTCAGAGGTGGTCCCATATAAATTTTATCAAAATCTATGGAGTACTTTGGTTTTTATAATAAAATATTTATAACGCCTATAGAAAATTTAATAGCAACCGCGTATGTATTCTTCGTGACGCGACTTGCTATTAACTTTTCTATAGGCGTTATAAATATTGCTTATTTTGGAGTCGGTTTTCTTTTTCGTCATTTTTCAGTTTTTTAAACTATAATTATTTTATTCAGTAACAGGCTTGCGCTTGACCGCTAACTCGCCTGTCGCGACGCGACGTTCCTACCCAATGTCTGGTTCTTTGTTACCGGAGAGGTTCAATATGGGTGAGTTTGTGAGTAATTTTCTAGATCTGCGAGCTTCGACCGTAGCGTCGCTTTCTGGGCTGGTGGTCAAACGCAGACTTATACGCAACAATAAATAACAAATGGAGCATGCTTAACTAGATGAAACCAATTCAGTTGCGATTTATGGACATCCTAATAAAATTATATCTATCAGAATAGACCCACAACAGATTGCACGCGAAAGTGGAATAAGCATTTCGTTCGGGTTCGTAGAATATGTGTCCACCTCCAACTTTGTAAGAGGTCAATTGTCGAATCCAACTCGAATGGGTTGAATTCGGGAAGCTCAAAGGCACGCAACGACCTATAGAGAAGGCTATAATGCTCTGCCTACTCTGGGCCTACTCTGCGAGATAGTATCAGAAACGAAGAGATCCGTACGAAAGTCACTGACATAGCACAGTGAATTAGGACGTTGAAGTGGTAGTGAGCAAGTTACATAACACGCACATAGAGCTGATGGCCAATGAGGTCGAAAAGTTCTCGAATGGAGACCACGTTCTGGCAATCGCAGCGTAGGAAGACCAGCCACAAGTTGGACAGAAGACTGAAAACCTCATACAAGTGGCAGGAAGACGCTGAATGCAGGCCGCTTCCAGCCGGTCTTGCTGAAAGTCCATGGAGGAGGCCTAAGTCTAGCAATGGACTTCTTGTGGCTCAGATGATAATGATAATGACAGACAATAATTAATTGACATTCCAGGTGCTGTCATTCGCGATGCTAGTGGTAATGATAGTAGCGGCGTCAGTAATGGGCGCTGCAATCGACGTCGAAACCACAGTTGAGAAGGAGGTACCGCTGAACACTCCTCTAGAGGATGAGGTGGAGAGACACGCGGGGGCAGTCGGCCTGTATGCCATGTGCGTCATCCTGGCGGTCATGTTCGCAGCCAAGTTCTGCTTCGACGTTTTCTTCGTGTATGGAGTGGTAACGGTCAGTACACACTTTTTATCCGACTGCGCAAAAAGGAGAGCTATTTTTAGTATTCCGTACCTCACAAGGAAAAAACGGAACCCATAAAGGATCACTTTGTTGTCCGTCTGCCCTTCTGCCCTTCTTTTCTGTCCTTTTATCTCGGGAACGCGTTGAGGTATCGAGTTAAAATTCAAACCATATACGCAAAGCTGTAGTCTTTTGCAGCTGTGAAATAATCAAACTTCCCAGTTATCGTAAAAAAAGATACAGCTGTATATGTCGCAAAAAACTCATATTTCGACACTCACAGAGGTACCAAAACCTATACGGTACTTCCCGTAGACCCACAACTATGAAATTTGACAAGAAACATTGTTTTATAGTACTTACACATAAAAGGAAAAAATCCGAATCTTACATTTTTTATGAATTCCAAAAATACTTTGTCCAAATTTTAAAGTGAGTTAACCGTATCATGCGGGGTGTCATGTGAAAGAGGTTCATTAGCAAAAGCTTAAACTGGTTTTAATTATGTTACGATGTATAATTTTCGAATTATGAAAAAATAAAAAAAAATGCTTTCTTTCCTAAAAAATAGATAAAAGAACTACCGGGCGAAGCTAGTCATAAACTAGCTTCGCCCGGTAGTTCTTTTATCTATTTTGTACAAAACCCTCAGTATGCTTACAAAGACGATTTTTTAAGTTTTAAGTCGTTTTATATCTTCAAAAATGTACCCACAGTTTTGTACCATACCATACCATCGTCTGATAAAGCTATCGTGTTATTCAAGGAGCGAGCCGGCATCATCAAGGCTTACATTATCATGTGGATAGTATTCTTCTTACTGCACATGTTTGTCTTCTTCCTCAACGTGTCTGGGTTCAGTGCCATGACAATCTGCACTGAGCTCTTCTATATCGGTGAGTTCTTCTTTTGTATTGGACCCGCTCAGTTAGCGCATTTGCCTGTTTTATTGATATTGCTTATATTATATGGTATCTATCTTATAATACTGGTCATATTCTTGGTCATACATACCTAATCTTTGACCATGCCTCATTACCTATCATACTGAATTTTTTCCGCTCCTGGCTGCTTCTCTTTGAATTTTTCTAAAGATAAAATATAGTTTCGTTTTTCTTTTAATGGTAGAAAATCGTAGTTCAATTATTTTGTATTATAAAAGATCACGTTACATGTTTAGCTCACAAAACAATGTATAGAAAATTATATTAAATAGTGCGACATAATAACTTGATTGTTATCAATGCATTATAAATAAAAATACTTGTTTTATTCTTCCAGGTATAAACGTCTATTTGATACTTCTAATCCGCAGTTATTACCAGTTGCTCAATAGCCGAGAAGAAGTTTAGAATTATGAATTTTTTTAAGTATTAAAACAATAGTTTTAATAATTAATTTGAATCACTGACAAAATCTTAACGGCTCGAGTCATGCGCCACAAAACGCCGCCAACCTGAGAACTGCAAGTTTCGTATATTTTTTAATATGAACAAGCTACACGCGCTGTGCTTGGGACAAAGACATATTGTCAATCCGACGGCGTTTTGTATCTATGGCGCTAGGTCATGCTCCACAGCCGCCGCGGTAATTAAAGCTTGCGGCATACCTGGGTTAAGTAAAGTTTAGAAAAAATTGTTACTAACAGTCAAAATTGTTTCCTTAACTAATAACAGACAAAATTGTGTCATCTTAATTGCTCGGGTCACGCGCTACTTCCATAAAACACCGCCCTTTGATATATTGTGAACGTACTGAATACCATAATTAGATACCTACATACCGTCAAGTGACAGCGAGACAGGTGGTGCAGCATTCTTTGGCTATGGCGTTACAGCTACAAAACGCCACTGCAAGCATGCGGCATACCTAAGCTTTGGCAGCTATGAATGAAATTTGTATTTACCTAATGAATTATTCAAATATTTTATATTGTGTATTATTACAAGATTGGTCGCTAGAATATTATTTAAACTAAGTTTACGATTAATAATTTCTTGCATATATTGATTTTTCATATTATTTTGTGATAATTATTTTTTACGGAATTATATGATAAGTAATCTATAGTTCTTTTGTAAAAACGTTTCAAAATTGTTATGAAATATAGCAATATTACTGAAATATATATTAGATTACTAGAAAAACATTCAATTATTCACCTAATTCTATAAGATAAGTACCGTTATTTATTACGTACAATTGTTATAAATTTGAAAACGTTGTATATACAAAATGTATGTTTATTATAATTTGTTTTTTGGATTTAATAAACCTAACTGTTGTTATAAGTATTACATACATATATGTAAATTATAAAATGTAAGATTTTATTTTATTTTGCTGTTACTAAATTGAAATTAATTTAATACAGTTTCATTAATGTTGTCAACATTAACAAAATTATATTAAATATTTATATATTAACATATTATATAAAAAGATATAATAAAAAACACATACATTTAAAATTATTAGTTTTTATTTGAATAAAAACTTAAAATAATAATTACGTATAATTTTCGCATGGATTAATTTAATAGGAATTATAAAAAAATAAAAAACAATACAAAAATCTTTACTCATGAATCATCTTTTTTTTAATTATCACTCATGTATAACTTTCACGTATAAAGAATAAATTCTTTGTAGCACAACATTCATTATTTATAACTGTTTTCCCCCGTATTTCCAGAACATAACTCAGAAAATCATCAACTCGAGCTTTCGTGGATGGGTTCGTTTTTACCTTGACATTCTTTGTAAAGAAAACGTCATTTCGAACGAGGCTGGAGTCAAAGTATTTTTGCGGTACGTTCTAAAATACGAGGGTTGCTATTGTCACAAACGAGTAGGTTTCCACTCCAAAATCTTGACCTGACAGCCCTAGACATGTATATACTTACTTAACTAGCTATATTATTTTATACTACATCAGTTTGAAATACAAATAAGGATAGACACAGCGCAATTAAATATTTTTACTGTCAAATAAAACTGACTCTGTTATCCTATTTCTTAAAAATCTATACACAGTACAGATTTGTATAGTTTTCAAGTGTATTCCAGTATTCAAGTGTCAAATAAATCAATTGTTGCAATTCAAGAGTGCACATAATTATGATGTAGTGTTTGAGTACGACTACATACGACTTACATATTTATAAATGTTAGCGGTACCAGGTACTTATACAAATACCATACGAAAAAAACCAGTGGCCACACGCAATCATCATTAGCAGCTACTATAGTAAGTACATATGTACACTGAGTATATTAATGACTAATGCTATTAATAATTATTGTTATTAGGTTGGTATTGGTTGGCTTAGTATTTAGAGTCATTACAGTTTAGTTTTAGTTATTGGGCTTGAACATTTAAGGCCGTAAAATGCTTCCTGTCATGGCGGACTATCGAATAAACTATTTTTTAAACATAAATTCTTACTACTACTTCTTTGAACTTCTATAACTTTACGACTAGGTATAAATGCTTTATGCAATACTCTTAAATCTACTACTATCTCCTTTCTTAATATATTTATTTTTACACATTTATCTTACTCGTATTTTGAGTGTCCTTGGTGTTTCGATTTTAAATTCAATAGTATTATATTGTATCTGTCACTGTACTTAATTGATTATATTTAATTGACATTCGTAAAAAATGCCTACTATATGTATAGCTTACAATAAAAAAAATGACGTATAATTTTTACATTGCTTAATTCAGAGATTTTCAAAATAAGCTCTTTCTAGTAAAACATTTTTTTTTAATTGCGTGCTAACAGCCGGTCCACACGGCGCGTTGCGTCGGCGTCGCGTCGACGTAGCGCTGTATCTCCGTCGTTTTACATACTAATAATCAAAGTGTTCACACGGCGCGTTGCGTTGACGCAACGCACACACGACGGAACTGCAGCCTCCAAGACGAAGCGGGCGGGGGTGTACTCATTGCGACGACGTCACGACTGCGTTGTAGTAACGCTGCGATGGCGCAGCGCCCGTGTGGCCGTCTATACGTTAAAATAACTGCGTTGCAACGACGCGACACCGACGCAACGCGCCGTGTGGACTGACTCCTGAGTGTTTCTAATACTAAGGCACGCAATGGAAATACGAGAAAAGTTTTATTAGAAAATCGAGTCGAGTAAAAGTCAAAATTAATTATGACAGCTTCAGTCGAGTCGACGAAAAGTTACATTTAGGAATACGGGAGTGTAGGGTAAAAATCTTCTACAAAAAAAAAAGAGATAATCTAAGGAATAATTTTACATTTCCTTCTCTTTGCTTATTTAAGCTGATATCACCATAATCTTGTTAGTAAAGCCGACTAGAGTAACTAACACATACATATTTTACGCACACCCGAAAAACATCTCTTATCATAATGGGCAGTCTAAAAACAAAAACTATTGGGTTGGTCCAATTTTAGTGAGCAACTCACGATTCGCATCAATTGAATTCGATCGTTATAATTACGATAAATATCGATACGACAATGTCGATATTCAAAATTTTCCTATTGTCAAATACCGTATCAACGTAAATAACGTAAAATAAATTTTAATACAGTATATAGTATATTAAAATTTATTTTACGTTATAAAAACTTCTCAGCCATAATTATAACGTCATAGAAGGTAGCAATATAGTCATAAAGCTGAAGGTAGTTTTAGGGTCGGAAAAAATACGCGTTGCCCTTTATTACGCAGAAGGCAGTTTTCGGGTTTAAAAAATAAGCAGTTTTCGGGTCTGAAAAATATGCATAACCGTATAATACGCAGAAGGCAGTTTTTGGGTCTCTTTGGCAGGGGGTCATCAACAAGCGCTTCGTTGTTGTTTGGTAAAATATGTTTCCTTTATAATTTTCAGTAACATCGACATAAAAAGTAGTATCAAATCAACCGCAGTCTACTGAGCGCTGTGAGCAAAGGCATATTTTCAATTTATTGGACGCGATGTAAGAGTAGTGTCGACCTCAAGTTCCTCATCAGGGTTCCAGAGCTGGTCCTCGTCTTGGAAACGCACGTAATTTTGCTGCATGTTCTCATAGCCGTGGTGTACCACAACCAATCCGTGGATGTAGACGGCTGAAAAAATATATAAAAATCACCAAGCCATGTTTTTTTGGCCAAATTCTGCAGACACTTTTACATTCTGTATAGTTCTGCAGAAGATAGAGACTATTAGTAGATACTTATTTTACGACTGCAGAAATGCCGTTTTTGCAGTGTAATTTATTTCATTACGCTTGATACGCTGTTGAGTATACGTTTTTTGTGAGAAAGTATACGTAAAATCGGCCTAAAAAATTATGAAGACGTTATTACGTATAATCTTTAAAATAATTCTAGTAAAATCATTTATAACGAAAAATTTCGTTGGGATTACGAAAAAACTATTTATTTTTATTTTTGCGAAAGATTTATTATTATTGTTACAAAAAATATAACCTATGACACACAGGGACTGAAGACGAATATAAGGACATCTCACACATCAAACTTGTTAAAGCCGTTTAGGCTGTAAGCGATCATATAGAAACAAACATACATATATACATCCAAACATACATACACTCGAAAAACATAACCCTCCTTACGCAGCCAGGTAAGAATATTTTAAAGAAACAATAATTTCAAGAAAGCATTCAAATTATTTGACTGACGATATAAACTACAAACTAGCTTGGCATCATAGGATATTAGGTAAATAATAATGAAGTTACCAATTAACAATCTATTATTATTATGACGACCTCGCATTATTATTAGTACTACGATGTTTTCAATCTATCTTCTATACATATAATAAGACTGAAACAGGTCAATCAATATCTGTACATTAAATATTTTTGAATTTTTTTTACTGGAGGGTGCATTACTATCGATATACGAGTAAAAGCCAAAACAGTAATTTTCAATTTTTTTGTCTGTCTGTCTGTCTGTCTGTACGGTGTGTCCGATGGACGCCGATACTACTGGACGGAATTGGACAAAATTTGGCAGGACTTATACTATGTAGAAGGCTATACTATCTGGCATACTTTTTATCCTGAAAAGTTTGTCAGTTCCTGTGAGATACACTGAACAATAACAACATAATCGATCACCACGCGGATGAAACCGCGGAGCGCAGCTAGTTTGATTTAAAATTAGATAAATTTAAGCGAACTGCAGCCAACATCTTCCCAACACGCGTATGAGGTCGTCTGAGTGGAGACCGCGCACCGGCAGCGTAGGATGACCAGCCACAAGATGGACAGATCTGGCCATCTTGTGGCTGGTCTTCCTACGCTGCGCTAACCGGTGCACGTGTGGTCTCCACTCAAGAACTTTTCGGTTATATAATAATATGAGAACTATCCATTTGTAGACATAGCCGTGGCATAAGAGTCAATTATTATGAAATTTTGCGGGCATTTTAAGCTTAAGAGTCCGTAGTCCGACCATCGTCCGTCTCGCTCGCGCATACCCATACTTTTAAAGTTATAAAATGACTGGATGAACTTATAAAACCGAGAACCGAAACTTGCCATTTAAGTAATACCACACGTATTGCTTAAATGGCAAGTTTGGCAAATCTTCGCTACACACAATGCGCATGCAAAGTGTCATCGAAAACTGACCAGCAGCAATGAACTGTAGCATGGCCAAGATCCAGTGGTTGGTGAGCATCACCAGCAGGCCGCTCAGCATCATCAAGATGGTCATCACGATGCCGAACGAAAAGTAGCCGAGGAGGAAAGACGGCCGGTTCTGGAAAACACAGTTTCTAATCAGTGGTCAAGACCGTGTCGAAACAGGCATATCATAGACATAGACAGAAATATAGACATCGAATTTATTCTAACTGATATTATAAAAGCTAAAGTAACTCTGTCTGACGTCTGTCTCTCTGTCTATTTGTTACCTCTTCACGGCTAAATGGCTAATCCAATATAAATAAAAACCATACGTTATAAAATTTAGCACATAGATTCTTTAGGACCTCAAGAAGGACGTAGGCTATATTTATCATCATCATTACCGTTTTTCATCACTGCGCGAGTACCGCGGGGCGCAGCTAGTATTTTATACTTAATTATTTTTATTTTATTTTTTTATATGGTTTCGTAGAATTATAATGTTAATCTAAAAGATAACCACTAGGTGCGTGTTGTTTGCTTAGACCATTTTGCAAACAGTTTTGCAAAATGGTCTATAATATGGTAATGTACCTGTTATTACTTAATACTAAGTACTGTTGCTATTAGTTACTGCTTGAATCTTAAAGCCCCTTGACTGAAAGACCATAATTTCGCTCTTTTTACCATTGTACCTGAGTCCATGAGCCCTAGCATATTCTTCACATATTTTGAGAATTTTGTTTTTTTAATAAAAATTGTAGGTATTAATTTTTAAGGTTTCAATGAGGTTTCTTTTTTAAATCTATACTTCTTACATTATTCCCCAGGTGGCGCTTGGATAATTTCAATGAGGAATTAAAAAAGAAATTGGCGATCTGCCTAGGTATTTTTGCATGATGAGACGGAATTGGCAGGTGCCGTTTTCTCATCCTGGAGCTCTCACACGGAGGTACTTCATCTTACCTGCTGTGTGAGAGCATCAGCCTATAGCCTAGTTTTTAAGTCACTAACATTCCATCACAATAGCCAAGATCTGTCAAACTCCATATTGTACAATAATCCATTCATAGTCCATCCATATATACCCAAACTGTATTTTTTTACTATACATTTGTAAAAGGGCCTCTCAGTGTTGGTTCCGGCCCCACTGATGCCTTTCAAAGGTCCGGGCTTAGACCCGTATATAAATTTAAATAAAGGGATACTATGTAATAATATACCTACTCTATGAAAGTTGGGTTCTAAACGGAACATTACATTTTTAAAATGTGTTTTTTTTTTATGATAAAAAATATTTTACTGCATGTACCTATCTATCTTAAAAAAATATTCAGAAGTTTTTATCATTCATATTACCTATCATAATTCGTTCAATTTGTTCATCTGACAACAAATTGTAACAGGATGTTTCCGAACGAAATCTACACAAGTTGTTCGACTTGACGTTTGAAACGATTGGCGCGCCACCTAGTAAACAACCTTAGAACTAAGGGGTTTTTAAGCCCTTCATTGTCAAGTTGAACAACTTCTATTGGCCGGATCTGGAAACGTCTACTCCAATATATTAGTCAAATGAATAAATCGAATGTTTAAATGATAAAAACGTAGATTCATAATAAACTTTTCAAGATTGCATTGACGATTGCAGTAAAATGTTTTTGTCGTATATTAAAAAATATTAAAAATATAAGGTAATATTCCGAACGCATCATTCATAGAAAGTTTTATCCGTCATATTCAATTCAATTCAGTGCTTTATTTGTTAAGAGTTGACATGTTATGAGTGGCATCTATCGACAATTCTCAATTTTTTTAAAGCCGTTCTATTGTCAGAGGTATAATTAATAAAATAATTATTAAATAACGAAAACTCATGCTTACCTTTTTAATGCCAATGATAAGTAAGATGGAGAAAATCATCCACAAGAGTTTTATGGTGATTATACAAGACAGGACAATCTTCAAGGTGTCAGAGCTGAGCTCCAAATGGAACATCTTCTTGATGTGTTGGACTCCCACACACGGGGTGGAATGCTCGAGGCCCAGCATCACTACGGAGAATATACCTATAGTAGCTGACAGCATCTGAAATAAGTATATTAAGCATATAAATAATTATTATAGTCTAAAAACCTGAAATAACCAACTTCAAAAAGCGCAATATTGTTTAAAAATGCGCAATATTGTTTCAAAATGCGCAATATTCTTTTAAAAACCTAATCACTGAACCGATATTGAAGACATATGAAATTAATCAGAAAGTGAATTCTTTCAAACAAAAAAAAAAAGTTTTATAAATGATGGAGTTAGGTCCCGGCCTCATGTCATCCGGCACTGAACTTTCACGGTAAAGCGCCGAATCCGACATTTTTTAGTAGGCGAAAACGTCGGATCCGGTGCCGCGCCGGCTTTTGTTTCCGATCTGGCGCTGTGCCACATGACATAGGGCCACAGCCTAACACAGTGACATCCATAAAAATAAAACCAAATTGTTAACCTCCTTTTAAAGTTGGTTAAAAACTGAAACAACTGGACTTCAAAATACACAGTTGCACTGACATATTTTTTCCAGTGATTTCGTTTCAAAAACCAAATTATTGACTAATTTAGTTGAAATTTCAGTGAGACCAATCTGAAAATATATCCTTTAAAATAAAAAAGTTTTTCCTAAAAAAAAACTAGTAAAAAAAACCAGACAGATTGGCTACAGATGGCGCAGGACCGCTACTTATGGAAGGAAGTGACCTTTGCTGGGCAAAGGACAGTATGGGTTAATAAAAAAAAAGTACCTACAACGGCTAAGTGGAGACAACGAACTGATAAAGTGCATCTGTGGGCACCTTTGGTCACGGTGTACCTACTGTTAAACATTTTTTTTTTTTTTTTTTTTATCAGCCCTGTTTGTACAAACTGTCCCACTGCTGGGAACGGGCCATCTTCTTATTGTGAGAAGGGCTAGGCCATAGTCTGCCACGCTGGCCAAATGCGGGTTGGCAGACTTCACACATCTTCAAGATCATTGAGAACTCTCAGACATGTAGGTTTCCTCACGATGTTTTCCTTCACCGTTTGCAAGTTGGCGGCAATCAACAATACGCACATAACTTCGAAAAGACAGAGGTGCGCGCCGTGGGATTTGAACCCAGGACCTGCGGATCGCAAGTCAGACGGTCTCACCACTAGGCTGCCGGAAACTTAACTCACTGTTAAACATAATCTTGTATAAAGATATTAAAAGAACATTGAGCTACATACTCTGTAAAAAGGCTGTTTTACTAGCTGTCCTATAGTGTAAATAACGATGGAAAATAAGAGCTCGCTTCAAACATTTTAAATTTTCAATATTCTCGCATACCTACATCTCATACTTGAGTTCGATTCAGGTCCGACGAAAAAGGTTTAGTGAAAAGTTGAAGTGGCAGTGGGCAGGGCACATAGCACGTAGAACTGATGACCGCTCGTTGCCTTGTTTGTCCTATCTAAATGATGAATGATAATGGCGTCGCTCCATGTATATCTAATAAACTTTAATAATAATAAACTTTATTGATAAAAATACATAAACCATTTCAAATCAGTGAGTAACAATTATTAAAGTTTCTTTTGTCAGGTTGCGGTTACTTGAAAGTGGTTCCACAGAACCTACACTAAGCAGGGCTTGTGTTGTAGGTATCTGTGTACCTTCTGAGTACAGCAATAAAGCGCTTAGTAAATTAATAATTAATTATAGCCAAAACTTATAGTATAGAGGCCCTTACATACCTACTTACCGAAATATTCTCAGAAACGTATCTTATTATGAGCTACCATACTTAACACTGCAGTTGCGAAAGCTGTTATATAAACAAACACGTCCGGCGGCTTACTTTATTTACAAAAGGTTATCCGACCCTCTACTGGCAATACCTAAATTTTTTACCCGACTACGCAAGGAGGATTATGTTTTTCGAGTGTATGTATCTGGCACAGACTTTCTCTTGTTCTGGAAATCTGTGTATGTGTATATATGTATGGAAAAAACGTTTTTTTTATTTTTGCGAAAGACATATTATTTTTCATTGAAATGCAACAAATTTAAACGGATTTATCGCATAGATTAAAAAAATTGTTTCATTTCCGTGAGTAACAATTAATCGCGAAAACTTTAGAAAACAATATATTATTTATTATTGTTACAAAAAAAGTATAGCCTTTGACACTCAGGCCTGATATGCCGCAAGACTAACGACACGTCTCGCACATCAGAATCGATCAGGCGTTTAGGCTGTACATACATACCCAATATACATACATACTTAAACTCGAAAACATAACCCTCCTCCTTATGCTGTAGCATAAAAACTTTAAAAAACCGACTTCAAAATGCGTGCGCAATTTTGTTTTCAAAACCAAAACACTGAACTGATGTTAACGAAATTTTTAAGGGACCAAGCATAAAATATATCCTTTCAAACAAAAAACCAATTTTCCTAATAAATGACGGAGTATAACAAACATAAAAATACATCCTTCATTGTTAAACTCCTCCTTTATAAAAAAAACGCACTTGTATCCAGTTATATTCTCTTTGCTTGTATAACATGCATGTGTAAATAATGTATAGCAAACTAGATGACCCGGCGTACTTCGTAACACCTATCAATGAGTGGACGTAGACCCGTGTTTTTACTAACTTCCTCGTAATTTTTCCATATTTTCTCAACGTTCCCTGGACTACGACAAACATTTTAAAACCAAAATCAGCTAAATCGGCCCAGCCGTTCTTGAGTTTTAGCGAGACAAACGAACAGCAATTGATTTTTATATATATAGAGATATATAGAGATTAAACCACACCATAGAGTAAACAAGGACGAATAAAGGACTCTTTGAAGAGTACAGCTGCAGGGAGGTTGTGGAATGTTTGGTTATGAATCAGTCATAATAAATATTATACTTGCGCAAATACCTAATAAATCAGTAGGTAATCGCATCTCTTGAGAACGGGTGAACCGAATTAGTGCCAGTATCGGATAAAAAAAAAACATAAACAAATAAAAACTACGGGTCACTCATGTCAGTTTTGAGCCGAAATATCCCACTATAGTTTCAACTGCATTCGGCGGTCTTTTTCAAAGGAGCAGCGCACACGTCACTATTTAAAAATGTGTGAAAACCACGCTAGTTTCCATAGTAAAATAAATAAATTGCTTTTACTCGACCTAAAGAGTCATGTTTTTTTAGCGTATGTAAGTATTTATAATTATTTGTCGCGCTCTATATCCTAAAACGTTTGACGGACCGATTAACATTATGAGGTGTTACTGAAATCATCTCAATTATAGAAATGACATTATGGAATAATATAATAATTACATATCTTGCAAAAATTAAAAGCTTAACTTTTTTTTTACTTCCAGAAACTTTTTTAGTATTAAATGTTTTTCAGTGTTTTTACACGAATTATTCTAAACAATGCTCATTTAACTATTTTATAGGTAGTTTTTGCACATATTTTCTCCCTAAAACGTATACATTATGCAGTAGAGTTTTTTTTAAATAGAGATATCAAAACCGAGATAGAGATATAAAAAAAAAATTGCATCATATACATATATGTGCACATAGCTAGCAACTCAAAATAAAAAAAAATATTTAAAAAACTTAATTTAAAAAAGTTAGTCCTTCTTCTTCTTTTTTGGATTGGACCCCGCGATTCGCGATTTGCCAGTATGAATATATTTTCAAGTTTCTTGAAATTACAAGTTATATAGAGTTCTAATCACAGTCTAAGTCACGTAAACAGTCATTTTCAAATTTGTCTTGCCTCAGTAGTGATGGCGACTTTACTAGAAGCTTTTATGGAGTTTTGCTGACAACGTAAAATCCCATGTTTCACAGCTTTATTTCACTTGCCCACACTCATGCACTTGATCGAACACTTAATGAATAAAACACCACCATATAGTATTAATGTTCAAAATAACACAAGTTTAGGAAAATAAAACAAAGCATCAACATGTTACTAAGACGTTCCCGCCAAACCTCATAAAAAAAAGGAAAAAAAAAGTTGTTAAGTTCTTAAGTTGCACAGCCGACATAAATGAGTAGTTATGTAGGTAAATAATATTCAAAAACATTACTCTAATTTCAGCAGTTGAGTAAGTAATAAGTTACCGTTTATGTAGCCCGCATGGATAGAGTTTCTCTCCTAAAAATAAAAAAAATACGTGATTTATATTCGATCTCTTTAATCTGCATGTGGCGAATCTGAAAACTAAATTATTCCACCAGTCAGTTACCACTATTATAAAGAAATTCGATTCTAGCGCCACTAGTTACACGCAAGCTGTGGAAGGAATAATAACAAACTAACTTTGCACATCTGCGTTGTTCCATTTTGTGTGTGTAACTTGAGAAATGAACGCTATGTAGTGTGAATAAGCTTTAGAGTTGCTTAGAGAAGCGTATCGGGGATTCCCCTGAAAGTTTCAAGCAAACGAAAATGTGTCCGTTAAAATGTGAGCTGAAAATAAATTATGCGAATCGAATTAAGGTAGGTTAAGTTTAGATTTTTTTTTTTAATTTTGTCTTTAGACAGCTAATCGTCTTACTCACTCGTGCCGCGTTTGCCAACATTGTTTATGTTTTAAAGTGACTGAATGGATTTAAGTACATAAAATTCGCAGCATCTTAGACCCAGAAAGTACTAGGTATCATCGACAAAAATCACATTTTTATCATCAATTTTCATAAAAAATAAAAGCCTTTTTCGATTTCGTTACATCGAAAAGTACCTAATCTCTACTACTAATACTTAAGGCGAGGCTTGTCCAGAAATTTAGGTATTTTACGCTACCTCAGTTTACGGCATAGTTCCGCGTTTTATGAGAGCGCGAAGTCCGCACAAAACGTGGCGTACGTTTAGTGCGATACCGATCCGCCGCGCGCCGTACCGCGCGCGAGTCTCGCCGCGCGGCGCGCGACTCGTCTGAGCCACATCTTCATTACATTGTAGTGGCAAGTAAGTTGTGATATACTGATATCAATCTATAAGCTTATTTCTTGAAAATCTATGAAATAATAATTTACTACTCGTACTCGTTCATTTTTCCGGGATAAAAGCCTAATTATGTCGTACTAAGTGGGTATATCTATCTCCATTCAACAACCAACTCACTAACTCACATAAAACACTAAATTATCACATTTATAAAATAATAGCTATGCTCCTGCGGTGTAACCTGCGTAGTGATGAAAAACGATGATGATTATGATAAAATATAGCCTTTGTCCTTCTCCAGGTCTTAAAGAATCTCCTGTCCAAATTTCATAAATATTGGTTAGAATTACATATTACAGGTCAAATATATCACGTAAATATCTTTGACAATAGTGTAAAGGTCTATACAGGATGTTAGGTAATAAACACAAGCAGACACAACAAGGTTAATTTTATAATTATATTGCAATACCATTAGTTAACTGACTTCCAAAAAGAAGGAGGTTTTCAATTTGACTATGTTTTTTGTATGTTTGTTCACCGATTACTCCACCAATTGTGAATCGATTTTGAAGATTATTTTTTCTTTGGTAAGTGATTTCAGAAGTGGTCCCATATAAATTTTATCAATATCGGTCTAGTACTTTGGATTTTTATAACAAAATAACTTACAATTATTGTAGGTTTTAAAAAGATCCTGAGAGAGTTTACTACAAATAATATAAATAATAAGTTGTCTATTTTGTTTGTTTATTGATTAACAGATTTACAGATT
The DNA here is from genome assembly GCA_947563715.1 of Lycia hirtaria. Classification (NCBI taxonomy): domain Eukaryota; kingdom Metazoa; phylum Arthropoda; class Insecta; order Lepidoptera; family Geometridae; genus Lycia; species Lycia hirtaria. The sequence continues at coordinate 15,310,094 of OX387375.1, read as the reverse complement.
TGCAGATTTACATATTTACATATTTACAGATTTACATATTTACAGAGTTACAAATTTAGAATCCGGAGTGTAACGAGGGATTCAATCTCGCCCAAGACAAAAACACCTTTATCCCCGAAGTGCATAATTTTACACCTAATGCGATTATAGAAAGAAATGGGTTTGAATCTACATTGTTTAACAAAACAGAGCGCTTTGTTGTTATTTTTAACGTACAGCCTTGAAAAATTTCAGCATACGCTACCTGAACGGATTTTCTTTGATTCACATTATTATACCTACATTATGTAACAGAACGTCGCAATCGCAATTAAAATAGAGTTTTTTCTAAGCAAACGTGCTCCATCGTAGACCGTAAACGTCGTTCAAAACTAGCGGGATCGGTGGTCAAGCTAAAGTTTCCCATAATAAAAATATAAAAAACAACCGTAGTACAATATCAAAAAATTAACAGATCTTTCAGTTGTAGCATATTTTTCATCTTCTTTGGTTGCAGTATTCGTGCCTGTTTTATTTCTTTTTTATGTTCTATTCTCACAACTATATCACAACTCACATGTCGATGTTATTACTCTCACATGGTGGAGTACGGGACAGATTATGCGAGTTTTCACTGACGGTCGTTCTGTAATATCAAAGTAAACGTTGTAGCAACCACACATTTTATCATTACAACGAGGCTAATGCACATAAGATATATTTTAATTATACAAACAGGTGCATTATAATTTATTTTACTTTTTTTTGCGTGAGGTTTTCACATAAATTGCTGGTCTACCTACCAATTCATACAAATTTGCAGTTACAAAAATATATGTGCATAAACCTCATTTTTTGTAAAATAAATAAGGTTGTAGTGCTCACTCAATCCTAGAAGTATTCAAATCAACTGGCTTTAATGTTATCAAAGACTCGTTGATTACTTCAAGATGCTTCTTTGATCTGCAATATACAAGAATAATGCTAACAAGGTCAATCACTGATAAACGTACCTAACTAACCTAACCTAACCTAACACCCTGTATTTGTGGTGGAAATATAAATGTTATGAAACTACCTATCTAAAATATTTTATACTCAAATACGTAATATATGTATACGTAAAATCGTTGTAAAAAGTTGAAGTGTGTATTTTTTTATTCCAGTAAAATTACTTATTTCTTATTTATCACGAAGAAGTTCTAGGTTATGAAAAAACATTTTATTTTATTTTTGCAAGAGTACAAAAAATGCGTTACAAAAAATATAATATAGCTTATGATCTTCAGGGAGTAAAGACGAATCTAACGACACCTAGCACATCAAAATCGGTCAAGCTGTTTAGGCTGTAGGAGGTAATCTAAAAATATGCATAGTACATACATAGATATACACCCACATACACCCTTACATACATAAATACAAACATACATATACTCGATAAACAACCCTCTTTACGCAATCGGGTAAAAATTACCTACCTACGCGCGGCGCGGGCGGCGCGCGACAGACGGCGGTATACCTATATAGGTACTCTCAAAGTCTGTGACGCGTTCAAAGATGCCGCGCCATATGACGCCTGCCGCGACCGCGGTGTATTTTTACCGGACTGTGCAAAAAGGTGGGTTATGTTTTTCAAATGTATGAATCATATAAGATTATAAAAGCGAAATTGTCTGTCGTCTGTCTCTCTGTCTGTTTGTTACCTAAACGGCTAAACGGCTGAACCAGTAATTATGAAATTTGGAACAGAAATTCTTTAGGACCTGGAGAAAGACAGAATATATATATATTGACTGGCCTTGTGGCTCAGTTGGTAGTATGTCTACCTGCTAAGCTGTAGGTCGTGGGTTCGATCCCCACCCAGAGCAAACATATGTGTGATGAACATGGGTGTTTGTTCTGTGTCTGGGTTTTTCTATGTATCATATGTATATATTTACAATAAAAGTATATATGTATTCTATCAGCAATCTAGTTCCATAGTACAAGCTTTGCTTAGTTTGGGCTAGATGGTGTTGTGTGAAATGTCCCCAAATATTTATTTATTTATTTATATATATATATTATTATCACCATTATTCATCACTACGCGGGTGAAACCGCGGGATGCAGCTAGCATGTGTATGTATGTTTATGTATACATTTATTTTTTATGAGCCCTGTTTGTACAAACTGTCCCACTGCTGGGCGCGGGCCATCTTCTCATTATAAGAAGGGTAAGGCCATAATCTACCACGCTGGCCAAATGCGGGTTGGCAGACTTCACATATCTTTCATAACTGAAATATTTGAACATCAGGTAAGAGTAAGTACATTTTCTTTATACGAGTATGAATAGAACTCATAGGTTTATGAACTGCGAGTGCGAGTGATCTATATAAATACTTACATGTATATTTCTAGGAAATAATAACTTGCAACTGGGTATTTACCTTTTTCGGGATCGCATCATTTCTATATGAGCCAAAATTTTGCGCTTACGCGTTCGCTTATTTTTTGGTTTCTTTGTTCTATGATTTCCCATAGTAATTTGTTTTATTTGGCGCGCGATGCAATCCGACACAGTACCGTCGCTGACAGTGGTCACCGACAGACTGGCGCGGGTGAACAGCTGAAGCAAGGCGGCGGGACGGTTGCTCGCGAGCAAACTTATTGTAAAATAAATTACTATAAAATAATGCACTAAACGTATCAAAAATGTAATTCTAGAGAACACTAAAAAAATGTAATAGCTACTTGACATGGTAAATTTGGTTTTGATGGCTTTAAACACTTTAGAGATAAATGGGAAAAATAAATAAAATGGCATATTTTTCAAAAAATAAAGCTATCGAGATTTTTTTCAGCAATCGTGTTTTTGTTTCTAGCGAAACCTAGCCAACAGATCGAAATTTTACATACAAAAAATTTGAGCTTGAACTAATAATACAAGTATTTTTTGTAAATTTTCAAAAAGCTTTGTTTTACTGCTTTTGCGGACTAGCCGGGCCTTAAGTGTTTATAATTTAGTTTTGCTAACGTAGGTTTTGTAACTGACACCAGTGACACCCGCTATTGCATTGGAATGTTATTGATATTCAATACACATAGGTAATTTACTGATTGTACATTTTTATATATGACCGCCAGCTCACCTGATCAAACTCTCAGTCAAAACATATTATTAGAGTTGGTTACTAAACTCATCATCATCATCATCTCAGCCACAAGAAGTCCACTGATGGACATAGGCCTCCCCCATGGGTTTCCAAAAAGACCGATTGGAAGCGGCTTGCATCCAGCGTCTTCCCGCCACTTGTATGAGGTCATCCGTCCATCTCGTGGCTGGTCTTCCTACGCTGCGCTTGCCGGTTACTAAACTACTGAATAGAAATACAAATATTATAATGGGACTACGTGGACGCTATATGGAATCAACATCAAAAGAATGAGTACATAAAGGATAGAATAGATTATAACTTTATTTTACATCCACAGAGTGAAACTTAAAACAAGTATATAATATATGTATATTAAAATAAAATCAAAATACCCGACAGCAAATTATCAGCCCTGTTTTGTACAAACTGTCCCACTGCTGGGAACGGGCCATCTTCTCATTGTGAGAAGGTTTTGCAGTCTAAATCTATCTAATCTAAGTTTTTTTTAAATTGGGGACATAAGAAGATAATATCACAATAATATTTTATTTTATTATTTATTTATTTATATCGTCAAGAAACTAATGTAAACTGTAATTTTTGTAACGATTAACTATGAGGTGTACGTACGCACGTAAATAATTACCTCCTCTTATGAGGAAATAATATATTATTATTAATAAACATTAATAGAATCTGTTTCCTCTGTTTGTTCCTGGTTTAATTGTTTTATGCCATATTTTTTACCCAGACATCAGCCTGTACGAGATGAGGATGGCCTTGAAACAGCTCAAGAACAACAAGGCACCGGGCGATGACGGAGTTACATCAGAACTACTGAAAGCGGGTGGAACACCGGTACTGAAAGTCCTTCAGAAGCTCTTCAATTCCGTCATGCTTGAAGGTACAACGCCAGAAGCATGGAATAGAAGCGTGGTGGCGCTGTTCTTCAAAAACCCGGACAAGTGCGAGTCAGACTCGCCCACCGAGGGTTCCGTACAAACTAAATAAAAGGGGGAAATCATACATATTTTTTATATTTTCCTTCATAAACCGAAAAATATACATCGTAAAAATATTTAAAAACCTGTTTTAGCTTATGCTAATGAAGCTCTTTCGTATGATACCCCATATGATACGGTTAATTCACTTAAAAATTTGGGTCCTCATTTCTTGCACAAAGACACTATTTTTTTGTGATTAAATTAAAAATGTCCTGTTCTCAGATTTTTTCCTATATGTGTACTCTAACACAATGCTTCTTGCCAAATTTCATAGTTCTAGGTCAACGGGAAGTACCCCATATTTTGATTCCCTTGTGAGTGTCGAAATGTGCGTTTTTACGACATATTCGGCAGTAACTTTTTTTTACGAAAACTGAGAAATTTTATTTTTCTTTCTGCAGCAAGATACTATGGATCTGCGTATATGGTTTAAATTTCAACTCGATACCTTCACGTGTTTCCGAGTTAAAGGTCTTGACACCCGGACGGACGGACAGACGGACAGACGGACGACAAAGTGATCGTATAAGGGTTCCGTTTTTTCCTATTGAGTTACGGAACCCTAAAAAATATCAAAAAATCATTATTCGAACTGAAAACGTCCTTTTTTAGGGTTCCGTAATAAACAAGGTACAACGCCAGAAGCATGGAACAGAAGCGTGGTGGCGCTGTTCTTCAAAAAAGGGGACAACACTTTGCTGAAGAACTACAGACCCATCTCGCTTCTGAGCCATGTTTATAAGCTGTTTTCGAGGGTCATTACGAATCGTCTTGAACGCAGGTTTGATGACTTCCAGCCTCCCGAACAAGCCGGTTTCCGAAAAGGCTATAGTACCATAGACCACATCCACACGCTGCAGCAAGTGATAAAGAAGACCGAAGAGTATAACTTGCCCCTTTGCTTAGCGTTTGTGGACTATGAGAAAGCCTTTGATTCGATCGAGACCTGGGCGGTGCTTGAGGCCCTCCAACGATGCCGTATTGACTATCGGTATGTCGAAGTGCTGAAGTGTTTGTACAACAACGCCACCATGTCGGTCCGAGTACAAGACCAGAATTCAGAGGCAATTCCATTAAAGAGAGGCGTGAGGCAAGGAGACGTTGTCTCTCCGAAACTGTTTACCGCCGGTTTGGAAGATGCCTATAAGCTTCTGGAATGGAAAGGGCTCGGCATTAATATTAACGGCGAGTACATCACTCACCTTCGGTTTGCCGACGATATAGTAGTCATGGCAGAGTCGATGGAGGACCTCAGTACGATGCTCGAAGACCTCGATAGAGTTTCCCAACGGGTGGGCCTCAAAATGAACATGGACAAAACGAAGGTTATGTCGAACGCCCATGTAGTGCCCACCCCATTATCTGTGGGTAACTCCACTCTTGAAGTTGTTGACGAATATGTCTACCTAGGACAAACGGTCCGATTAGGCAGGTCCAACTTTGCGAGAGAGGTCAATCGTCGTATCCAACTCGGCTGGGCAGCGTTCGGGAAACTTAAAAGCGTCTTCTCGTCCAATATACCCCAGTCCCTCAAGTCGAAAGTTTACGACCAGTGTGTGTTACCAGTGATGACTTACGGCACTGAGACGTGGTCCCTAACTATGGGCCTTATAAGGAAGCTCAAGGTCACGCAACGAGCTATGGAGAGGGCTATGCTCGGAGTCACTCTACGAGATCGAATACGAAATAAAGAGATACGTAGACGTACGAAAGTCACCGATATAGCACAGAGGATTAGCAAGTTGAAGTGGCAGTGGGCAGGCCACATAGCACGTAGAACTGATGGCCGATGGGGCCGAAAGGTTCTCGAGTGGAGACCACGCACCGGCAAGCGCAGCGTAGGAAGACCAGCCACGAGATGGGCAGATGACCTCATACAAGTGGCAGGAAGACGCTGGATGCAAGCCGCTTCCAATCGGTCTTTTTGGAAATCCATAGGGGAGGCCTATGTCCAGCAGTGGACTTCTTATGGCTGAGATGATGATGATGATGAATAAACAAGGAACCCTAGAGTGTCGCCATGTCCATATGTCTGTCTGTCAGTCCGCGGCTTTGATTAAAAACTATAAGTACTAGAAAGATATAATTTGGTATGGAAAATGTCGTACCTCCACTACACGTAAAGTAGGGATGCATTATTATTCCTCATCTACCCCATCGTGTGGGGTTTCGTTGAATAAGTAATCAAAAATCATTGGTGTGCGAAAACCATTTTTTTATTTAGGGATCCGTTTGCGAAATATTAAGCTTTGAAGTGATAATTTTTGTTAGAGTCACTAACAAAAATTATCACTTCTTGTAAAACGTTACGGTGCGTTATCACGGGTGGGACGGGGAGTATTTAAACAACGCGATACGTAACATTTTTTATTTTAATAAAAAAGCTAGGGAATTAGAATTTTCCAAATCGGCAACCCTTTTCGTTTATGTTGTTATGAATCCCTCGATTGTATTGTACGTTACTTTTATTTAGTATTTAATTTTAATGGTCACTTAAATGTTACGTAACGTTTAGGGAGGGGGAGGGGGGGGTACAGAAAAACGTTACGGTGCGTTACATGGGGGGGAGGGATGGTCTAAAATCTTTAAAAATTGCGTTACGTAATACTTGAATGCACCCTTTACTAGTTATCGAGTAATAGTCGATCAACTTAAAAAAATACTCAGACAAGTCACAAATAAACATTTCATTAAAATTAACATAAGTTAACTCATACATTCGCATCAAGATAAAGATAAAGAAAAAGATAAAGATAATTTATTTGCATACGACACGAGAATTTTATACAACAAGTGCATAAAAGATGTTACACAAAATTTAAGTCGCTTAAAATCATGTTGTGCCGATTAGGCGTACAAATGTCAGGTAGACAGCATCATGCACATGCGAAAAATTCAAAAATAATAATTATTATTATTTGTTATTAGATTAAAACACAAACCAAAAATATATAAAATATGACAAAGCAGAAGCAATAAAAGATACACATAATGTCAATAAAACTAAAATTTGTCATTTAAAAAATAATTGATAGAATAATAACACTTCTGCAATAACAATGCCTTCAACTTTTTTCTAAATAAATTACTATTCTGGTCTCTTATTGACTTAGGAATCTTATTGTAGATTTTAGGACCCATACATACGATGCTATTTGGGGGGCGATCGCACTAATAAACTTCAGCTGAAGCGCAATTGAACCTAAACCGAACCGCTACTTTTTGCCCGTTTCGTATCGCGTTAATGGTTAAAGTCGCAAGCTGAGACGCAACTGGAGCGAAGTTGGAACGCTACCGCTGTCAAAACAACGTTTGAGAAAAAGTTACAAAATGTCAACCATTGCTCAGCCGTTTCTTGATCGTTGTGCTTTGCATTTCAATATAATGTGTAATTTTTACTTAAATATACACTTAACTTACATTTTTAAGTAAAAAACGATGATTGCTTCCAACGGGACTCCATGAATTGAACGAAGACATGGTTTTAACCGATGCAAGGAAGAACAATTTTAAGTGCAAGATTTCAAGCTTTTTATTTCAGTGACCGCAGTTTGTGAAACGTTACAGATTATTTATGGAGTTAACTAAACAACTAATAAAAGAGTGAACTCCTTACAAGCCTCCTACACTTCGATCTGATGACGTAGATGTTGAAACCAAGGTAAGGCACACAATCATTTACCAGTGGAATAGAAGAATTAGTAGTAAAACCAACAAAATATAATAATGTTGTTGTTTTCTTGGAATATTAATAGATACATCCTTAATAACTTGCAAATATGCTTGTTATTCTACTAGGTAGACAAAGTTTACCTTCAGTAGGAAAGATATATAGTACCTACCTAGTCTATTATATGATTAACAAATAACCACAAAAACAAATACAATTAGGTACATGTAAATAATAATTATCCTTTAGTCAAATAAGCTGCCCTTACCATACCCAGTGCCTATAAGACTGCCAGTATTCCCACACTGGATAGCATTGGCTAACCTTTGCATTAGAACATTTCACATAAGTGGTTACCAAAATTAAATAAATATTTTGGGACATTTCACACAAACACCATCTAGCCCAAACTAAGCAAAGCTTGTACTATGGAACTAGATGGCTGATAGAATACATAGGTATATACTTTTTTGTAGTAAATATATTCAAATGATACATAGAAACACCCAGACACACAACAAACATCCATGCTCGACACAGAACAAACATCCATGCTCATCACACAAATGTTTACCCTGGGTGGGAATCGAACCCACAACCTACAGCTTAGGTAGACATACTACCAACTGAGCCTCAAGGCCATTAAATAGTAATACTTAAACAAACTTTATCTATTTCAGGTTTTTGGTTGCTTTGTCAGCGGCATATCAAACCATTGTTGGAGACAGTTTATAAAATTGTGTCATAGAAGACTGTTTTAAAGCGATTTATCAAGTTACAATGACATTAATTATGCTGATTATAATTAATCATCATATGACCTCTGCATCTGTTGCAGACAATTTAAGCATTATCATAGGGGAGGTGGCACCTTTATAATAGATAAATATGTATCATTTCCATTTCAACAACATGGGATGGATCAAGTTAAAAAACGAGTAAGTATAATCTAATATAGGTATTCAATCACATTACACAAAACATCACCAAAGTAGTTTTCAGTTAAGTCTCACTAAAAGTTAGTTCTTCGTCACTCAGGCATGTCCTACCCTACATACATTTATTACTATGAAGTATATCCTCAAATAAGATTATTATGCGAGAAACACACTGGAATACTTCCTGTCAGCCATCTCTATACTATTATAACATATGTATCATTCATTGCTCTCCGCTTACAAGGCTGAGGTTTTAAAAAGTTTAATCTCATATGGCTCTATTAACTATATACATATATTTTTAAAAGGCTCAGCATGTAGCATTGCCATGTTGTATAAAAATGCTTATATGTTGGGTACCTATGTAATGTGTATAGTAGTTCTTTAGATTTCACTTCTTTATTTATGATATTTTAGAAAGATACCCATTGAAACCCACAATGATTATCAAGATAAGCACTTGACAACTAGGAGTGTTGTCAAGTGATTTATAGATGTTTTAAAAGCTCATTCAGGTAAAATTGCATTGTTATGAAAAGCATAGCATAGATAAATATTAATTTGTAATTATTATTACATATTTTTAATATAAAATAATATTTCCTTACAGATGCTTGGTGGTGCATAGAAAGATGCATTATGTACTAGTAGTTGCTGCAAGAATGATCAATGCTTGCTATGTGGTACATATTATAGTACACATTCCATATTATCCATATTAACGGACAAGGAAGAGGCACAAGAATGAAGGCTGGCTGGCTCTCTCAGGTTGCTGGGACTCACTTGGCAGCTGATGCTAATTAATTCTTTATATAATAAGACAGAAATTATTTAAACAATAAATAAAAAATAATTTATATTTAACATGATTTTATTCAAATTTTAATTAATCCACATAATGTTATTATAAAACTTTACAAAACACAAGAAAAAACTATTTACATAATATGTCATTTAATTACACCTAGCTAAAACTTATTTACTTATACTTATGAACAATTTTTAACCAACTTAAAAAAGGAGGTTCTCAAATGGACTGTTATGTTTGTTACCGCATAACTCAATCATTTGTAAACCGATTTTGATTTTTTTTGTTTGAGATTTGTCTCATAAAAATTGGTTCATTAGTTTGGCTTTTAAAATAAAACTGCGAATTTTGAAGTATTTCAGTTTCTTAAAATACAGGTCTAGCGCTTCAACAACTGAGTCTGTTCCTGAGGTATGGGAGTGGCACGGGAGAGGTTTGTGTTGGCGCTATACCTAGATAATTATTTATCCTCCTGATATCTAATGATTTGGGCTTCGTGGTTGACAATACTGAAACAATAGAAATAATGATTGAATGACAGAAATTCATGAGCAACATTTTTAAAAGATGGTTCGAAAGAGGTAGTTAATTTTTGTTTGACATAATCTTAGAAGCATTACATTGCCCACATATTAGGTTAATCGCAGTTGAGAGTCACTTAAGTGCATTTAAAGGTGAAAACCAACCTCATTCTTGGCAAAATTACCAAGTATATCTTTTTAATTATGGTTGACAGGGCAGGCATTTCAACATATTTTACCTGATGTTATGTGATAATGGTGGCCTAGCATCCGTAGTCGAGAAGGGAAACTGATTCCTAAATTAGGCTGTAGGAACAAGTGTTCCATATTCACCAACATCACGGCACTGCACGAGCCTCTAGACTTTATCTCTCATCCGTCCCAGAGCAAGGTTTTCATGGCCGTCAAGGAAATCGCATCATAATCTTCAGCTGATGTACAGTTGTGGATCTGTGACGCTCTTCCATTTTCTAAAACAATTCACAAATGAAATTAACAATAAAATTCGGTTTGTTGTCACAATCAGAACTACAAAGCATGAATTAACTACTTACTGGGCATTTTGTGGTGCCTATTGGTATTTTTACATCACTTCATTGAAATGAATAAACCAAGATATGTGGGTTTTTTGCATTGATTGTATATCAATGGTTTTAAGTGAAATCATAGAAACAATTTATTTTGTTGAAATAAATGTACTTTCGTTCGTTTCTTCGACAAATGTCGTGCTGTCACTGTCATATCTCATACGGCTGTCAAAATTAGAGTCGTGGAAGCCGTTTTTTTTTGTTATAACACTTGTTTTAACATGTTATTTAGCAAAAAGGAGCAATAAACTGTTACTGATAGCAACATCTCTAGGAACGGCTGAAAAAGAGTTACGGTCCAGTTACGATCCAACTTTGGTTGGCGTTTGAAGTTTAACGCGATACCAAATTTTACCACAGTTGAACCGTAACTCGACTACAAGCGCAGCTGGACCGCAGCTGAACTATAGACATTCAAAATAACGCGATCGCCCCCGTCTTTCCTTCATGTACGCGCCGTTTGTCTTCGTCGCGCCTATTTCTTACAGTAGTATCAGATAGTGTGGTGAATCGCTCCCGGTTTGTTTTTACAAAGAGGGCCGTTTCAAAAATGTATAAACACGGAAGTGTAAGAATTGTATACTTTAAAAAATAGGGCTTACAACTATCTCTTTTTTTGAGTTTAAACATTGAACGAATACAGCGTTTCTGCCTTTTACAATTTTTTTTTTTTTTTTATCGGTTGGAAGCGGCCACTTATGTTGATAAGTGGCCGCTTCCAACCGGTCTTTTTGGAAATCCATGGGAGAGGCCTATGTTCAGCAGTGGACTTCTTTTGGCTGAGATGATGATGATAAATGACAGACAGTAGCAAGCATTAAAAAACAGCCGAGTTGTTATAACCTCCTTTTTTGAAGTCGCTAAAAATATGTAAATTCGTTTACATGGAAGGGTCATCCATGTAAACGAATTTACATATTTTTTTCATATTTTTGTTTTATAAACCAAACTACTTAATCGATTTTGTTAAAATATCTATGGGACCAATCTGAAAGTATAAATAAATAAATAAATATTTGTGGACATTTCCCACAACACCATCTAGCCCAAACTAAGTAAAGCTTGTACTATGGTACTAGATAGCTGATAGAATACATATTATATATATTTTTTGTAAATATATACATATGATACATAGAAACACCGAGACACAGAACAAACATTCATGCTCATCACACAAATGTTTGCCCTGGGTGGGGATCGAACCCACGACCTTACAGCACAGTACATACCTTACAGGCAGACATACTACCAAACTGAGCCACAAGGCCAGTCTATGTGTCTTTTTTGTGATTAATTTTGTCAAATAAAAAAACATACATACACTTAAAAACACAACTTCTCACGCAGTCGGGTAAAAATAACAAAATCAACTTACAAGTGTAACAACTCCCAGTAACAAAGATCCAGTATTCAGAGGCATAATACAACAACACTTTTCAACCATTTTTACACTTTCAAAATTATATTTTTCCAACAAATTATCAATTAATTTATCGAACAGTTAAAATTCACACACACATGTCCACATTAGCCATACGTCTGGCGGTCGGTAGTAAGTTTGACATGTGTGATTGGTTGTTGTTTTAAAATGTTTGACGGCAACTGGAAACTAATCCTTTTTGCCATTTCTTCATTTTTAGGGTTCTGTACCTCAAAAGGAAAAAATGGAACCTTTATAGGATCACTTTGTTGTCCGTCTGTTTGTCTGTCTGTCTGTCTGTCCGTCCGTCCGGGTGTCAAGTCCTTTATCTCGGGAACTCGAGAAGGTATCGAGTTGAAATTAAAACCATATATGCAGATCCGTAAAAAAAAGTTACAGCTGAATATGTTGTAAAAAACGCACATTTCGACACTCACAAGGGAATCAAAACCTATGGGGTACTTCCCGTTGAACTAGAACTATGAAATTTGGCAAGAAGCATTGTGTTATAGTACACATATAGGAAAAAATCCGAAAACTAGACATATTTAATTCCATCACAAAAAAATAGTGTCTATATTTAAGCAAGGAATGAAGGTCCAAATTTTAAAGTGAATTAACCCTAGATATCATGGTGGGGTATCATATGAAAGAGCTTCATTAGCATAAGCTAAAACATTGTTTTTAAATATTTTTAAGATGTATATTTTTCGGTTTACGAAGGAAAAAAAAAACCGGACAAGAGCTAGTCAGACTCGCTCACCGAGGGTAAACTAGTAGATAAAAGGGGGGAATTATATATTTTTTTATATTTTCCCTCATAAATCGAAAAATATACATCGTAAAAGTATTTAAAAAGCTCTTTCATATGATACACATATTACGGTTAAAGCACTTAAAAATTTGGACCCTCCTTCCATGCTTAAAGACCCTATATTTTTTTTGATCAAATTAAAAATGTCCAGTTTTCGGATTTTTTCTTATATGTGTACTATAATATAATACTTCTTGACAAATTTCATAGTTCTAGGTCAACGGGAAGTACCCCATAGGTTTTGATTCCTTTGTGAGTGTCTAAATGTGCGTTTTACGACATATTCGGCTGTAACTTTTTTTTACGAAAACTGAGTAATTTTATTTTTCTTTCTGCAAGAGACTATAGATCTGCGTATATGGTTTAAATTTCAACTTGATACCTTCCCGCGTTCCCGATAAAGGTCTTGACACCCGGACGGACGGACTGACAGACAGATAGACGGACAACAAAGTGATCCTATAAGAGTTCGGTTTTTTTCCTGTTGAGGTACGGAACCCTAAAAAATAATGATTTCCCCCTTTTATCTCCTAGTTTGTACGGAACCCTCGGTGGGCGAGTCTGACTCGCACTTGTCCGGTTTTATTTCTTTAATTCTCTTCTTTCTTCAATTGTGATGTTATTTTCTAGTTTTACAAACGATGATTTTTTTATAAATTTATTCTGTCGTTTCATATCTTCAAAACTGTATGCGTATGCGTGAGCGAGACCGCCGATGGTCGAACTACGGACTTTTAAGGGGCTATGGGCATAGAAAACTCTATTCTACTCTAGCAACTTCACACAAAATCACATTTTGATCCAAACAAGTTTTCAGTTTAATAATAATTCGCGCAAAATTCCTTTTGCAAACTGGAATTCACGGGCCACCAAGATACAGACATTGCCTAGTTTGGGGCCTATTGATACTACCTAGTAGGCTATCTAACAAATGACTGCTGTCTAGTGTATAATATATTATATAAGTTATTGTTATGTATATGTTAGACTAGTGCTCAACATGAGGACATGGAATAAATATATTATTATAATAAAAAAATAATAATAATAATAATTGGTATAATCTTTGATAAAGTATGGGTTGTAGCTTCAGTCCTCAAAAACGTCCGAGCTCAATGACATAATAGTTATGCGATTAAAATAATTTCGATTTTCAAAATAATTTGAAGCGATAAAATGGACGTATCTGGACTTTTCAATCTAAATTAGGCTGTAGCGCGGCGTTTAGTCTTTATATTAAAATCTTTATATTCGCCATTGCTTCTATTATAGTATCGGTCAACCCAGGATACTAAGTATATTCAAGAATTTTGTTTCAGACTCTATGTCCACCTAATGGAAAGTCATTGATTATAGAATAAAAAGCTGGATCAGTTGATCCAGCTTTCGCTTAGACTTCACAATGCGCATTTTCATACCTAACCTTTCAAACAAAAACATTTTTTTTTCAAATCAGTTCATAAGTGACGAAGCTATGAGTGAACAAATATAAAAAATTAATAATACAAGTGAATAGAAAACCTCCTTTTTGAAGTTTTAGAAAAAATAGAATATTCTTTTTGAAAAATTAATTTGTAAATTTATATAAGACGGTTAGTTCTTAATTTGAACCACATGTATTGACCCAGCATTGTTCAAGTATTGTTTTTGTACAACATTCATCGAACGAGTTCTTTATTCAAGTGCCTCTCTTGTCACATTTATCACTCAAGTTTATGGCTGATTTTGACAAGTGAACAGTTCGCGCCAAATTCTTGGCACCTTCGAAGCTTACACATTGATCACGATCACATATCTTTTTACACATCCATGAGATTTCTAAAATAAAATAAATTCAACTTTTTTACAAACACTTCCATTTTTTTAACCTCCTCGTTTTCGAAGGAAGTTCTTAAATTGACTGTATTTTTTGTATCTTTGATACAGCCATTTATGTTAACTCCGTCTTATATGAAGCAATTTAAAATATCTTCTTTTTTAAAGGATTTTTTTTATTTACTTTATTTGTATAAATTTCATCAAAATCAGTTCAGTAGTTTGGTTTTTAAAACAAAATTTTGTATTTTAAAGTCAGTTCTTTCATGATCTTTAATTAGGTACAATTACTATTTTCTGCCTGTCTGTCGATGTGTCAAAAGCAAAACCATTTTACTCAGAAATGCGTAGCAGGTAGTATCAAATTCAAATAGAACTGCTGTCCCCTAAAGCGGTAAGACGCAATAAAAAAATGTATAAAACGGTAACTTTGCTTAACTTATTATCTTAGGAATAAACTAATTTTTTTCTATATCTAATGTCTAACCGTATACAATACAAATATTGTATACGGTTATACATATAACATACATACATTTTCAGAACGGTGATAAAGTATGTTACAGCACATTGCACTGTAACAAAATGAAATGAGATCTATCGATGACGCGTAACGTCACTCAACATTGTTTACTTTTAAAATTCCTGTTCCAAGAAGTATGATGTTGTGATGGTCAGCATCTGCAACCACGTTGACACCGAGTTGTCACATACTTCAGTTAAAGTAGTCGAAACAGTCAATCTTGTTTTGACAGCTAGTGGTCCGTGAGATTTCATGACCAATTTCATCCCTGCGGCTCCGTGGGTGAGTTGAGCAACAGTAGCCTCCCAAACTTGTAGAAAAAAATCATTCATTTCCTCCCAATTTTATTTTGCACCTAAATTACCAAATACTAATGAAAACAAAACTATCAATCTATAGTTTTATTCTCATTACAAGCACTAAAAACCCAATGAATACGTAAATAAAACGCCAATTAAATTGCATTTAATTAATAGATCTTGTATTTAATTACGCATTACGAGTATTTCCTTAAAATATGGGGTTTCCAATAAAATATGTATTTTCCGCGACAACAGAATACCTACCTATATAAAATGTTCATTATATTATAGAGAACCAAAAAAGTTACATACATTTGAATGTTCCTACCAAAGACGATCTTTGGTCTATGCCTTATTACCTGTAACCAAGGATGATTATAAATTGGTCCATGCTATCAATAATGTACCTCATTGCATATCTAACTAATGATAATCTTAATTATGCATTATAGAATATCATAAAACTAAATTTATTTTTTTCAAAGACACTTTATCAACATTTTGAAAGCTTATTTGATAACTCGTCTGATGATCGAATAGGTTTTTGTATATAAAAAAAAACGAACGGATCTAACTTAATAAGTTATAGATCTTATAACCGAACCTCAGAATACAGAAAAAGTATTTTTCTGAGAACCGAACCTTTGTAAATAAGATAATTTCTGGATATAGTTAATGAAAGAAAAACTTAACCCTATACTTAATTATTCGGGCAAATTAAATTTATGGAAAAAAAACCTTATGAAATCAGACTCGTGTCAAGTGAAAGTTCTGAAATCGACAGTTATATGAAATGGGTTTGGGTAATTAAGATTCGTATTTCGTATTTTAGATAGGTTACATAGGAAACATTAAATTAACTTGATAATATAACTTAAATAATAATCTTAGATCTTAGATTGGGATTGAGATAAAATCTTAGAGAAAAGAGGAGCGGGCCATAGTCCATACGGTGGCTTAATAAGTTGGTATAGTAATATCACTTACCTTCCCCCCTCCCGCCTGCGCAAGTGTCCTCATACCCAGAACTTTGCTACTACAGTACTTTACTAAAGTGGGCATCGTGCTATAAGTTTAGTCAGATGCTATTTTCCACAAAATTGTCAAAGTGCAATGTTACTGAGGAACACTTTAAAAAAGTGGGCTTAGCGCTATATAATGTTGATTTTTAAGGCACCGTGTTACCGATTATTCTAACATCTGGAATCTGAATAGTGGACAAGACGCTACAAAATCTTCTATTCATCAGTTAAAAAGGAACTCGTCGAGTCTTGCGTCAGCTTTCAAAACGTTTGCAGCCAGGGTGAATGGTCCATCTATAAAAATATAATAATTAAAGTAGGTGCCTAGTGTTTATACACGCACACACACACTTAAGATAATCATTATCACACGATCTTTTCTTTTGCCAGCAAATTATGCGTCTCTCATAAGTACATAATATATGATATAGTATTAGTAAGGTAATATATCTTACCAACGAAGTAAGGTATCTTACCAACGTTGAACCACTTGTTCCGAGGGTATCCAGTATCCTCGCGGGAGGAAGCTATAGCTTCCCTCAGCGCAAACGCTACGCTGATCGCCAAGCAAGTGGGCGGCTCCGCTACCGCTGGAATAAAATTATAAAATAAATAGGTATAATTATATTTTAAAAATACTGAAACAACAGAGCTGAGCATCTCCTCCTTTTTGGAAGTCGGTAAATAATACAAAATTTCTGACCTTTAAATATTACCAAAATTGGTCGACAAAATATGACCTCCTAGCAAACTACTCTTTTCAACTGACATTTCACAGCCTTTTTTCTCCACAACCTCTCAAAATATGAGCAAAATCGGTCAAACAATATTTATGTTTTCTTTCTTCTTTATTGGCGCAGCGACCCAAAATGTGTTTTTTTTTTACATTTGATAAATATTCGAATTACCACTATGATCTAAAATCGTCTAATGTTAAGCGACGCTGTGGCCGAGGATGGAGCTCGTACAAAATATATATTCACTTGAAGCCTTGAAAATTCCAAGATTATAACCCTCAGGTAAGGCGGCAAATAATTCCATTCCTATGCAGTACGCATCAAGAACGTGGACCGAAATCGTTGTGAACCTACGGAATTTTGGCATTTTAATGAGACTTGGGTGACAACCTGCCGTTATTCTTTTAGTCCTGTACTGGAATGGGCAGGGTGGAATAATGCCGTGAAGATCTTGCGCACACTCCCCGAAATGAATCTAGACAGAATGAATGAATATAGACAGACAAGCTACTTTACGTCGATACTTGAGAATAAGAACAACTTATTATCAACTTATATTTCAGTGTATAATTTATAGATAGGAATAAATAAAATTTTATCTTTTTTGGGCATGGATATTTGTTTTGTCTGGGTTTTCATATGTATCATATATGTACTCGTATGTATTTACAAAAAAAGTATATATATATTATTATACCGTCAAGACTGGAAATGTCGGGGGGAGGCCTTTGCCCAGCAGTGGGACACTACAGGCTAACAACAACAACAACTTAATGGGCCTTACCGAAAAAAGTTACTTAACTTTAACCAATGTCTTAAGTTCTCTGTCTTCTTTCCGCAACTGTCATTACGTGTGAGCCAGAAGTTGACAAAATATGTTAAGCATTGCTTAAAGTTAAGTAACGTTTTTCGGTAAGGCCGAATATTATTATGTATTTTATCAGCCATCTGGCTCCCATAGTACTAGCTTTACTTAGTTTGGAGCTCAGGTTTTGGGCAGTCAAGACTAACGTTGCGGGTTTCGATCCCAATTGACGTCACGAGCGAGCGGCAATTAGACGACGTCCATAATTTCATACATATGTTTGTGACATATACAGACGTCAACGTATGTGTCATTGATTAGAACGGTGTTGCATGGAGTGTCCGACGTGTGCCTTAGGAAAAAATCATATTTCAAATCTAACCGCACCTTTAGCCCCTAAAGTTCCGAGAGGATTATAAGAGTTCCTCCTGAGCTGCACCCTGAAGTCAATGGGCACGTCTTTGGCCAGAGGCACGTGGTAGTACCAGGTCCGGTCTGTGAGCAGCTCTCCCGTCTTCTCGTCGTATATCAGCTCCTCGTGGGTCCAGTATCCGATACCCATTATGAAGCAACCTTCAATCTATAAACAAATAATTTTATAGTTTAAAAAACTTAAACCACCGACTTCAAAGTACGTTATTTCGTTTACTTGTAATATAAGTAAGGATAATAATTAAACAAGGCGCTCAAGCGTTGAAGTAACTCTATTTTCTCCTTATACACATTGGATAGGAGTAAGTAGGGTTTACTTTTCAAGCTCAATAAATCCCTCGCGATTGTAAACTTTTTAAAAGACCTCTATTCACGCGCTCGTTTTTTTCAAGAATGACATTTGTCACTGAATGTCAAATGCTTCGTCGTCGCAGATTAGAAAATGTGCAGATGTTTATAAGAAAAACCTCAACATTTGACACTTTTGCAAAGAAAAACGTGTCAGTGGAACTCTGCGATTCTATAATCTGACGCACTCACTCAGGAATACAATGAAAATATTTTTACTTTTAGAGATTATTAAAAAAGTAATAAAGCAATGTTTCTAAAATAATTATGGGACCAACTTGGGAGCACTTCACTATACACCAATTTAAGAAACATAAAAATTGGTTCACGAATGACGGAGTAATTCTTGTACATACATAAAAAAAAGTATACGGTACGAATTGATAACCTCCTCCTTTTTCGAAGTCGGTTAAAAATTACATATTATGATCAAACTAAAGATTTTATTGCAAGTAAATTTTAGGGTTCCCGACATTTACAAGGGAAATGTCATGAATCTAGTAAATATTATTAAATGACTAATAATAAAAAAAAAATTATTGATGTTTTGTGTAAGTGTACTTAGTACCAATCTGAATTTCTCATTTTGGTTAGAAATGTAAAATTTCTTTGATTGATCTATAAGTGAAAACAATTTAAGTATCGTAGATTCATTTACCTACTTTGTGTATCAACAGCTGTTTGTTTTCCGAAAAGCATTAAATAAATAAATAAATAACTTGGTCTTAAATAAGATATCACAGCTAACAAGTATTAGTTAGCAAGCAATCGTTTTACTTTGAAAACTAATGTAAATCTCATTCATTTTTTGAATAATAAAAACCGGCCAGTCTTCGGATGTGTGACCGTGAGTGGCATTTCTTTCTGAGCACTACTGTGGGTCGGATGACACGTTAAATAGTAGGTCCCAGTTGTTTTTTCTTAAAAACAGCAATTGTCAAGCCAGGTCAGAGGCATTTCGGCGGCTTTATAACTCTGACAATACAGCCCTATTGTCAGAGTTATAAAACCGCCACTCAGTCTAGACGAACTTACTTAATAATAAAAACAGTTATATAGTTTAAAGAAATGGAGCAATAGATTTCAATCGGCACGCCCCCGATAAATATAATAATATAATTGAATCTGGTTACAAAACTACTCAAGTATTTTTTAAAATATCCCGCTTGGCAAAAAAATCATCGAAATCGGTTCTTCAAATGTTCAAATCAAATCGGAGAATAAACAATATAAATAAATATTCAGTCGCGGCGTATTATTCAGTAAGTACGTTTTATTCATCTCATTACTCAGTTGTAAAAAATACACAATATATCTAATTCATGTTTAGTATAATATATGTACACCATCATTGTCTTGCCCTTTCCTATTAGGTGGGGTCGGCACAGCACGTTTCTTTTCGCCACTTCACTCTATTAGACATCAATTTAGCATGCATACTTCGAAATGATTAAAAACAAAGATAAATAACTGGCTTAAATTATTTAACATTTCATACCTGTCCAATGTCTAATTCTGGATTCATACTGGTCCCAACATCTTCAATAATATCTGTCCTCAGAACTTCATGTTCTCCCGTCAATACATCCAATTCCACCTCAGATATGGCAACTCCTCCTGATCTATACGGCTCCTGATCATTTGCAGTCACTCTGTAACTAGCTTGCAAATTTATCCCTCTAGTAAAAGCTGCTTCTATCAAAACTTCCCAAGTTGGATCGACCAATGCTTCTCTGACAACAGATAAGCGATCCAAAATTATCTGACAGCACTTTATAGCACCAAAAGCGACTGCCTGGGTTGTTCTACTTCCACCGGTTGTAAAGTTATTGGGACAGGAAGCGGCATCGACTGGTTTACATCGGACTTTATCGATGGAAATATTAAGAGTATATGCAACTGCTTGAATGACCTTGGTGTTTATGCCTTGCCCTATTTCAATACCTCCATGAGTGACAATAACTGTGGCATCCGCGTGGTATACACTCAACTGTACATGGAAATCTACAATAGCATACACTGACCAGCTCATTAGAGCTATCCTTATTCCTTTCTTCTTCCATCTATTTAGTTTATTAAATTTATCGACTTCTTCCTTTCTCTTATAGTATTCGCTATCTCGGAGTAGTGTTTGAATCATTTCTGGTATTTCTGTGTATTGGGGATTCAAATTATTCATCCGCACTTGAATTGGGTCTCTGTCTAGTTCGTAGGCTATTTGTTCCATTACTTGTTCCGTCATAGATATGCTCTCAAGATTACCTAAAAATATTTTACGATAAATATTCAAAATATGTACTTATTAATGTATATGTAATATGTAGTAATTAATTAATTAATTGTTTAATGTATTAAACATTTTCTATAATAACGATTTAAATATCATACGTATTATGCTTAGATATATTTGTATCAAGGGAAAATACCAATAGGTAATACAGAAGAATTCAAATGTGCACGAGGAAAAGAAACAACTATAAGTTTAAAAAACTCAAAAACCCCCGACAAGAAAAACCGATCAGGTGAACCGATTTTGATGAAACTTAGTCCGAAACACTCTAGATGAAACCCTCAAGCAAAAATATACTAGATCAAAATCGGATCATCCGTTTGAGAGCTACAATGCCCCAGACTGACACACAGATATACAGATACACACGTCAAACTTATAACACACCTCGTTTTGGGTTGAGAGTTAAATAACTTAAAAAACTGGGGGAAAAAAACGACTTCAAAATACGCATTTAGTTTAATTGGATGAAATTTGTCAGTTATTAAAGTACTAAACCGATTTTGATAAAAAATATGGGACCACCGCTGAGGTATTACCTACCAACAAAAAAGAATCATCAAAAACAATTCATAATTAAAAGAGTAATCGCTAAACAAACATACAAAAAGAACATACAGTCGAAAAAATGAGGTTCTCACCTCCTTTTTTGGAAGTAGGTAGTGTTGATGGTAAAGAATATAATTATAAATGTTATATTGCAAACTAATAAAGTTATGCAAAAAATGTAATGTGATCACTCAACCCAGTCCACTACGCAATGGTCCAATAAGGGTAGAACAAATTAATACATCATGTACATGTAACTTTGTAAGAGTATGACAAACAAAAATCATTCTTACCAGGCGATCTATTATAAGTATTTGAAGCAGTATCAGTGGTAACGTCAAATATTTTGAACTGCCATCTCCTGTTATCGTATACATTTTTGATGGCAGGGACGCATAAGTTGCTAACTGGGTCTGACACTACATAGCCATTGTCGATGTATAAATGATATTCCATGAACTGGATTTCACCTGAACTATTCACACCCACCTGAGAGTTGAATTATGAAACAAATGAACAAATTGTTAATTAATTAAGCGACAAAAATTAAAATTTCTGTTTAAATAAAATATTACGTACCTCAAAGTCTCTAGTACAAGGCAGACGTTTCCCCATAACCCTTAAAGCAGCTTGAATGCTCATCACAAACCTGCAAGGTCTGTTCATAAGATAGGAGACCAAGGAAGAAACGGCTGCCACGTGGCTGGTTCTAGAGATCTTCAAACCATACGCACCGCCACATCGAGGAACGACCAGATTTATTCTGTGGAATTGCGAAACTATACACACAAAAATTGCTCATCGTCTAAAAATACCTTGCACATCAGAATATGTAAAGTTATATACGATGACAGAATTAAGGTAGACAAATAAATTATATTAAAGTAATAATATCTTGAAAAACTTTATCTATCTGGGCAGCTGATAAAAATATAACAAATACATAAGAGATAAAGAATACATTTATTTCGGCATTTAGAATGCTTTTTTCATAAACGTTATATTAAGAGATGAAATAAAGAACTAAAACTCGACGATATACACAGCATGAATGTTAATGTCTGTTTTAGGAAGCAGTGCTTATAAAATATTTACACGAACTAAAGTTATTTGAAAAAGCTCTTTCAAATGCGCTTTTAATTTAATTAGTTTATTAACTGAGCTTTACTCAAGAAATTATACTGTAATACTATATGTTTATTATTTCTTCTGCAGTATTCCGGCTTTCACGTACCTGTTTTGTTCCATATTGATCGTTTCCGAAACAGCCACCTGTGTGCTATTTGTGTGCTGTGTACAAGCAAATACATCTAACCCGGTTTCACTAGGTCTAGTTACTGTTGATATAGTTTCCATCGGGTAATGATATTGACCATAAATATTATCAGATCCTTTTATAACTCTTTCGACATTTAAGCCCCGATCTCTCGCTGGTATCGCTATATACATGCGCACTCTTTCCGGTTCTTCCTTCCTTACTTCATTGATTTTCAATAATGGTTTTTTCGTTTCAACTTTATACTTGACTTGAACTAGCAAAGCGGCCTGGTTGGCGAGTTTTTCTGTTTCAGCCACTATGACGCCAATGGGTTGATCGTAATATTTGACCATTTTCTCGACGAAAATCTCTTCAGGAATCAATTGACCTGGTACCCTTTGTGATAAAAAGCTGTTCTTTCCAGGTATATCTTTTGCTGAGAAGAAGGCTAATACACCAGGTATTTTCTGGAAAATTATATTATCTATTAGACTAATTTCAAATCGTAATTGTCATAGGCACACATAGGTAATACTTCATTTTATAAAATATTACTTAAGCAAATATAGGAAGTATAATGATTGATTTATTGTAGGTACATAATTTAACACCAGTATTTTTAACCGGTTTTTAATAAAGAACAGGTTTTAAATTCGTCGGAATCTTGTTTTTTTAAAATATAAGTTCCCTGATAACTCGAAGACGCCAGGCTGTACGGAAAGTTTTTTTTTTTAAGCCGGTATACTTTGCAGGTGATTCCATAGAAATTTCATTATAATCGATTCAATAATTTAATTTTTATATCAAAATTTCACATTTTGACGTTGCTTTTTCAGTTTATAAACTATGAATACTTTTTAGGTATTTCTGGCATAAAAGTCATCCCTAGACATATTTTTTATTTATGAACAACATAGGGGGTGAGCTCTTAGAAGAGAAAGATTGTTTTCATAAAATCTATCTTTTTCTTATGTCAAGTTTGAGTGTACAAAATCTATTTGAAAACAACATTTTACATTATTACTATACCGGATTTCTTTCTAAATTTAATTACCAGAGCTGCTGTGGTATCTATCACAAGAACCTCTCCAAGACCTATGTCCGATGTCACAAACGCACAAAACACTTCTTTGTTTTCAGTTGGAAGATCGTTTACATATTTTGCTTCTCCCGCACATTGTATAAGAGCATCCAGTTTTGGCATTGGTTCGTTAACTGGCCAAATGACTGGATTGGTGTCGTAGACGTCTGTTCCTTTTGAAAGTGGTCTTGTCTTCCTGAAATCTCTTGCTCCGGAACGGTAGCGAGGTTTTAGACGAGCTTGAGGAATCAGCACAAGCAGACCCTATGACAAAAAATTTGCTTAATTGAATTAGCTTAAACTAATCTGTGTGTATTCAAAACGAATTCCGCCTGACATTATATAGTTCAAAATTTTAAATGAAGTGTCATTAGAGATTCCTGACTCTGAAATAAGTAAGGTGTTGGTGATGAAGCAATCGATCAGCATTCTTATAATTTTTTTTATCAGCCCTGTTTGTTCAGACTGTCTCACTGCTGGGCATGGGCCATCTTCTCATTGTGAGAAGGGTAAGGCCATAGTCTACCACGCTGGCCAAGTGCGGGTTGGCAGACTTCAAGATCATTGAGAACTCTCAGACATGTAAGTTTCCTCACGATGTTTTCCTTCACCGCGTTTTAAAGTTGGCGGCAATCGACAATACACACTTAACTTCGTAAAGAAAGAGGTGCGTGCCGCGGTATTTGAATCCAGGACCTGCAGAACGCAAGTCGAACGGTCTCCCGACTAGGCTGCCGGAAACTGTCATACTACCTTATAAAACAATCCTAAGGCGCATTTCTTCCTATAAGCCGGTTTCATTTCTCCAGCTATATCGTCCACAATCAGCTCTGCTTCCAACATCTTCAGTGCTCCTTGCAGGACCTCGTTTGTGAATATTTTCTTGTTACAGACATATTGTTCAGTTTTATGAGCGTGGACGAAGTGTGCGGAAAGTCCTCCGATGACGATGCTAGCCGAGAGGACAACGTCTGAGTTGTGAGGATCGAACCCGTAAAGGAAAGCTGCGTTCACTTGAGCATGAGCGTTTTGTGCTCTTGGCATTATCTGAAATTTTTAATCATACAATTTAAAAAAGCAGATAAGTAAAGAAAATCACCAAATATATAGACTTATTACATTTACTAGCGATAGATATGTACTTTTTACATGAACTGTTTTTTTACGAAAACATTACCGGCCTTACCGAAAAACGTTACTTAACTTTAAGCAATGCTTAACATATTTTGTCAACTTCTCGCTGACACGTAATGGTACTTGCGGAAAGAAGACGACGAAGAGACGAAGAAGACGTTGGTTAAAGTTAAGTAACGTTTTTCGGTAAGGCCCTAGATCTTGAGCAATAAATAAGTACCTTACCCGTTTACAAGCATTGAATTTAACAACTCTGTACTTTTACTTACATTTTAAAAATTATCCGTATTGGGAAACAGGTTTTTATCTAGCTGGAAGGCTGGGCATTCAACCACAGCTCCATCCCAGTCAAAAAACGAAAGGCAATTTCTGAATACTTTCATTTACTTAGACAATACTCATGTTCGTGGTTGTTGTTAAAACATCAAGACTAACCTTGAAGGAAACAAATTCATATCGTTTTGAAAGTGGTGGCAGCTTGAATTGAGTTAAAACTTTCCCCGTCATATCTTCATATAGAAACTCAGCCGGTGTCATTTCTACTGTTTGGCCTTTCCCAACTGAAACATATTTTGTTTAGGTGGTACAACACTTGTACCGGTTTACCATAGATTAAGATTTTTTTCACTTAAAAATCATCCCAGCGGGGTTACGCTCATCTCTTATAACCATGCAAATTGGCTCGCGCCCGTTTTTATCTTGCTTATTGTGTGATTAAGAGAGTGACGCAAAAGTTGAAGTAACTGTTAAAAATATGTTTTTTACGCAAGATAGATGCACCTACGGCTGACCACCAACTCGCCTGATGTTAAGCGACGCTTATCGATCTATTCACTCTACCCTTGAAAATTCCAAGATTTTTTTCCCAGGAAACAGAGATGGCGACAAAGATTCCATTCCTGTGAAGTACGCATCAAGAATGTGGACCGATATCGCTGAGTACGGATTTTTGGTATTTCAACGAAAAATGGGTGGTAATTCGTGGACTTTCTGCTAGTCCTGTAGTGAAATGGGGAGAATGCAATTAGGATAATTATGTAGGCTTGTTTGAACTTTTGTCTCACACTCTTAATTACAGAAAAATCAAGTTAAAACGGGCGCAAGCCAACATTTTATTGCTATAAGAGATGAGCGTAACTCGTAGCGCTGGTTACAAATATAGTAGCTCTGTTCATCAAAGTTATGTGACCTGATAAAATGTTATGGTTTTCTTCTACACAGTAAGCGTTTGTAAGCTAACGCTATGCTTGATAACCCCTTTTACCTTTACTTATTCATAATCCCAAGACATACTTAACCTGTTTCAAATATATTTGATGTGGCGCGTCCTCACAGAAAGCGCTTTGAACTACATATTATTATCTTTACAATTCATATAGCTTCTGACAGACAAAGTAACTATATGAATGATAAATTGAGTTAACAATATTTTTAGGACAAGCTTTAATTACGCCGTACAAACATATATTAAAATAAACACTAGCAGTTGAGGAAATCACTCATGAGGAAATAAATCAATTCTGCAGTATTATATTGTACATCATGTTTGGCTATCAAAATTGCACTTTTGTGTAATTCCATTATTATTATTTTTACAGTTGATATGTCAACGATTGACCATCAACTTCCCTGGATGTTAATATGTTATTAGCTATTGAGGAGTTACCTCGTGAAAGAACAAATATCAGGTTAATCCTTTCATTTTATTGTATTGTCATCGGAACTAAGGAAACAGTTCAAACTTGGCTTACAAGTTTCATACAAGTGAACATAGTAAAAGCAACAATAAGTAATCACGCCGTGCCATAGATAGCCGTCCTAAGATCCCAATATGAAGAAATGAAAAAAAAGCAGGCAAGAAGGAAAGGCGTTGAGTAAAATAAATATAAAAACAATAATAATAGTATATACCAATGACAAGTATTGCTCCAACAGTTTCCAATAACAGAAAAACATCAGAAGAAAACGTCGGCTTTCGGTGCTTCACCATAAGATTCCCAGCAACAGTACCGATCTGAAAACATCCATCTGACGATTATACAATAAGTAGAGTATTCTTGTGTCCCTTGTATCCCTTCAAGACACAGCGACTGGCCAACAAGAACGATTTACTGGCCATCAAGAACAATTTAGTGACGATCTAGTACAATTTAGTGGCTAACAAAAGCATATATTGAACATACAATTGAACATAGTTTCACTTTAATATATTTGAGAGATACCTAATATGTATATTAAAGTGTCAAATTCAAGTCTCCCACAAAACGATTTCTCCAATGTTTTCCGGCAACCTTATTCGAGATCTAGTCGCCATTCCACCCTAAGTGTGTTTATCCGTACCTACTATTTGGCTGCATAGTGCTTCAGATAGGCATAAACAGATTGGTTTCTTCTAGGTAAGCGCGCTCCATCGTAGACCGCAACGTCGCTTAACATCAGGCGAGTTGGCGGTCAAGCTCAAACCTATTTCTACATAAAAAAAAAGATTGGCTATTAAATTAACGGTCTTACGCTGAATAAGCGCATTTTAGTTACTTAAACAGTGTTTTGTTCCGTTTTCGCGCGTGACTAGTTCCCGTCTGACAGAAAGTGACAAGTCCTTATTCAGTTAATAAGATTTTAATATGCGTTTATAAGTAAGACGGTTTATGTATAAGTTGTTCGTATACAGGAAAATTACCGATTTCAAATCCACTTATTGTTTTGAGGATAATTAATTCACCGAAATCCTTGTGTTGAACTAAGTATAGTCCTCAATTGAATAATAGTTGCATAATATCATAATTGTTTGATAGGTAATTAAGTTTTTTTATGTAGTTTTAATATTATGTAGTTATAATATGTAGTTAGTTTTAATATGTAGTTATCGCTTGATTTTAGTTACAAAATTAATCGTTTGGCTGAAGCTACATTAGCCTGCGACGCAAGACACGAACAATCAAAACAAACAGCTAAGGTAACGACTGCGTTAAGGTAGTGAAAAGTAAGTGATCTTAATAACTTAAATCCAGAAATTGATGAATTGTTTTTTTTTATAAACATGTAACTGCTCACTTTCTTAAAACTATATATAGAGACTATCATGGCTAAAAACGGAATCGAACGTCCCGATTGAACAAAATAATGAAATATGGACAACAGCGCCCTCAATATCACATTAGTTCTCTATCCAAACGAACAGACTCTAGTCGAGTGGTATATTTTTAGACCAAGTGCAGCCACGTTATAGTTATTTCTTATAATGACAACTGCTAAACTTTGTTAAGAGACCAAAAATAAGCTAAAATAACATCCGAACTTAATATACCGCCTATACAATCTTGGTTTCTACTTACATTTCTAACCGGGATATGAGCAACTAAATCCAAATGCTCATAAAATTTTTGCAGATAAGAGAAATCTTCATGTTGCTTAGCGGTTTCCTTGAATAACGTCATAAGATCAGTGAGCGTGATTCCAGCTCCAACCACTAGATTTTGGTCTATAGAATATGATTTCAAGTCTGCTATGGGACTTATGTCTATCAGTACTCTTGGAAACATGAGGATCGGTGCCGCGCCTGAAAGAAACATAAGAACTTATAAAAATTCACTGACAAAGGTGATCACAAAAATAAAGACCTTAATATTAATAAAATTATTGTTTGAAATATTTTGCTTAATTTTATAATTATTTCGATCGTCAATTTGTCTTTATATATAGGTATACAAAAATTACAGAACATCATAAGTGTGTAATATTTGAGATTTCTGGAGAAAAAACTACTCTTAGAATATATTATTTACGAAGGACAATTTGTAGGTCGTTTATCGAAAAACATACAAGATCTTACCTCGTCCAGTATTGCCATTTACCAGCATATACGAATCAAGCCCTTCTTTCTCAAAAACGTCAAATATATCATTAACATCGTATACTCTGTACCAAACTCGATGATCTTTCAGATTTATTTTCACAACATTTTTGGGTTCACCGTCACCTCTATTGACGAAACACCATGAGTTGCTAGAACATTCTTTCTTGCATTTATCCTTGTTCTTACATAAACTAAGATTACTAAGTTCTTCGATGTCAAAGACGTGTTTCGTGATTGGCTTGGGGGCATCTTTGGCAAAGCTTTTGAAGGCGTCGAGTATTGGACGGAAGCCTGTGCAACGACAGCTGTTGCTCCCAAAGGCGTTCTCTATTTCATATTGAGTCAAGTCGTATTCATTGGCTTCAAGCAAACTAAAACATTAAAAGGTATATCAACCTTGGTCAACCAATCAAGCAACCAATCAACCAATAATGGTTTTTGATCCTTAGAGCATAGCGAGTAGTTTATTGAATAGAGTGTGAAGACATCAAAAATAGATTTGTCTCCAAGACAAACTGTGCATTCATGTCAGCGAGGACTAAAAGAGAAAGCTTACCTATACATAGCCATGACCCAGCCTGGCGAACAGTATCCGCACTGGGTGCCGTTATACTCAGCCAGCGTCTTCTGCACGGGGTGGTAACCCTTACTCCGGTTGCCGATACCCTCGATGGTCGTCACTTCCCAGTCTTGGCATGACGTCACGGTCACCAGGCACTAGGAAAATATGAGAGTGGCAAATTATAACAAGTTTAAGGAAATGTTTAAGGAGTTTTAGGGAATGTTTAAGTTTCTAATATGTAGTTAGACAGCTATAATGCTTACCACCAATCACTACTACTACTTCTATCTATGGACAAGAAATCGAGCACATCTCATTGTGTGACACTCACTTAAACATACAATTTTTGTGAACAACAATTTTAAGGAAATACGACTTCGAATGCTGCGTGGCGATAAAATTATGAATCATGATGAGGGTAGTTAAAATTTTACTAAAGTTTTCGCCGCCAAAAGAATCCGATGGTTAATATTTTGGAACTATAGTTAAGTCCGCTATTGTCCACCAGAACTCAGCACACCTTAGTAGTATGTATACGAATACGATTGAAGAGCCTCGTCTAGATAGGTCTTGAGTGATGGTGCGGATTCTACCTACCTGGTTACCTACTTTATAAATTGTTCATATGGCTCTCTTAACTTGTATTTTTACACAAGAAAATTAAAGTTTCCAAAAAATAATACAACATTAAAAAGCGATGAAATAATTATTTCCATGTTTCCGTGTCAATGGTAGAGATGCCTTCTCACCGAGTTGACAGAGAAGGTCCTCCTGACGCCCTGGCGTGCAGCTGTGACAGACACGATACAGGCACCGCATCCACCTTCCTTGCACATGTACTTGGTGCCGCGGAGGTTGAGCACGTTACGGAGGTAGTCATTCAGGGACGTGTCGGAGTCCACTTCGCTCCCAACTGTCCACAATATTTAGAGTTTGATTTAACAAATTGATGCTAAGACCTGAATATATTGCAAAAATGACCAGTTCATTTGATAATTATTGTAATTCTGTTTATTAATTAAATTTTAAGCAGTAAATTATCCTGCGGTGTTATATTTTCTTTTTGTGCATTACTTATGCACTTATGCACATTATTTACTTTTAGAAGATGATTCAGCCAAAATAGCCTTCGTAAATTGATTATATTCTTAAAGTATGATACTATTAATATCTACAGATTGATGATGTTGTTATTCTGGTATCATATCCCGTAAATTAGTTATACGTTAATTAGTAATTAATACGAGTATCACATTGTTACCGACGGTTGTATAATCTCGTCTGTTGAAATATTTTGGTCAAAACACCCTTGTATATTGTATAGGCTGACTTGTATGTTTCAAAAATATGGTTCATTGCATACTGTTTATTTTTTATTCCATCTTGCATTACTTGGGATAACCAGTTATCGTGGCTCGTAATATCGAGGCATTTTGGTCAAAATAGTCTTAATAGACAAGTGTACATTAAAATATACGATTGATATATATCCTAATAATATAACATCCTAATAAATAATAATAATATACTAATTTTCTCTTTTTTGTAACAGATGACGTAGGTGGAGTGTCTGTTTCATTATCATTGAAAACATCTGCCGAGTACTTTCAGCCTAACAAGATCTGATTAAGTATTAGTAATTGCGGACATAAGTTGTTCTTTCTCATGTTTGTAGCAAATGATGTATGCTTATGCTTTATGCCATATGCTTTTCTATATCTACACCGAGTTGCCGAAAGTGGCACCTGTTCTATAAATTTGGACAATTCAAGAACATTATTTGCTTTATTACTATCTTAATATCAATCTTACGAAACAATGGCCTAATTCAGTTTGAAATTAAATTGTCATTAGACAAAGTACTTTTCATAAGAAGACTTTATTTCAAATTTTATTTAAAAAACGCCTGAATAAATATTAAATTATTCAATGTCATAGAGAAGAAACGGGTAGTAATAAATAAATGATAGGCGTTTGAATGTATGTGTTATAACTGTAAGTTTAAATTATAATATTATAAATTATTTACACATTCGACTATAATTTTTATGCATCGCAAACTTCGTCACAACAACGCAACGTTCTTTCATCTATTTTTGCTCCACTAAATGTGATAGGAAGTTAGTGCAGCCTAGTGGTGAGACTGTCTGACTTGCGATCCGCAGGTCCTGGGTTCGAATCCTCACACCTCTGTCTTTTCGAAGTTATGTGCGTATTGTTGATTGCCGCCAAATTCAAACGGTGAAGGAAAACATCGAGAGGAAACCTACATGTCTGAGAGTTCTCAATGATCTTGAAGATGTGTGATGTCTGCCAACCCGCACTTGGCCAGCGTGGCAGACTATGGCCTAACCCTTCTCACAATGAGTAGATGGCCCGTTCCCAGCAGTGGGACAGTTTGTACAAACAGGGCTGATAAAAAAAAATGTGATAGTATGAGACACTATAACGCTGCTTAAAACTGGGATAAACCCCATAATTGTATGATAATTTTCCTAAATAAATTAAAGTACACAATATACTTTACCAGAACATTTGTTTCTGTTAACAGAGAACGTGATGCGATCCATAATTCACTGGGCTAACTGATATAATGAGCGTTCCTTCACCTTCCTGTACAACGGAAACAAGTAAATAACTTAAATGTATATAATTGCGATCGGAACACCTTTATAGCTACGGATTACACTACTTAATAGTTACGAAATATACAATCTCAACTGTATTACTCTGTATGGATGTACAATAAAGTTATTCTATTCTACCTAAAAAAAACTCAACAATAAGATTGATGTAGTAAATAATGCCATGTGCAGCGCATAGAAATATTTATTTTTTACTAAAACATTTAAACATTGACTTTGTCTGTGAAACTAGGTATGTACATTGTGTTATGTCATTCGGTCATGTTATTCGGTGTAGGTTAGCGCTTGACCATTAACACATCTGATGTTAGTAACTGTACCTAACTTTTTTACGAAAACTGAGAAATTTGATTTTTCTCTCTGCAACAAGAGACTATGGATCTGTGTATACGGTTTTAATTTCAACACGATACCTTCACGCGTTCCCGAGATACTGGTCTTTACACCCGGACAGACGGACGGACAGACGGACAACAAAGTGATCCTATAAGGGTTTCGTTTTTTCCTTTCAAGGTACGGAACCCTAAAAATACATAAATGCGTATAAGAAAGCCTACAGCCTATACAGCTTTACCAATTTGGATGTTCGAGATGTCGATAAACTCCTCTTTATTTCCAGAGTGTCACAGGGTATATTTTTTGTAATAATAATACATCTCTCACAAAAATAAAAATGAAAAACCAAAAAAGTGACGTTAAAATGCCGGAATATCGCTGATGGCACGGATGTTACAAAATATACATAAACACCTGATGCGCGGTTGTCATAACTACAGTTTTACTAGAGATGCAGTATGATTTTAGTCCGTCCTTCGCCCGCGCATACTACAAACGCGCTACTATGAAATCGAAACTATATATTTTTACCCGACTACGTAAGAAGGAGGGTAATGTTTTTCGAGTGTATGTATGTGGTATGTGTGTATGTTTCTATATGACAGCCTACAGGCTGAACGGTTTGACCGATTTTGGTGTGCGAGGTGTCATTAGATTCGTCTTCGCTTCCAGAGTGTTACAGGCTATATTTCTTGTAATGATAATAATAGGTACATCTCTTACAAAAATTAAAAAAACGTTTTTTCCGTAACCTCTAACGAATTATTTCGTAATAAACAATGTGTTTTTTTTTATTATTCTAAAGAATGCGCATTTATAGTCTTTTAAAGCGATTTTACGCATACTTTCTCACAAAAAACGTTCTTAATATGCTTCAATATTTTTCGCGCTCGCTGCGCTCTTGCATGGCCACATTTTTGAAGATCTTCAAAAATGTGGCCAATTTTTATAAGTTCATTCAGTGAACTTATAAAAATTCGTCCTTCGTGAAACTAGAAAATAACGTCGCTAAACACCAGGCGAATTGATGGTCAGTCGAAGATCTGTCTTATGTACAAAAAATATTGGTTGTCTGTAAAGTCGGTTTACGGACGATAGTTTCACGTGACAACGTCATAATAACACATAGATGAAATGCAAACGTTACAATGAGCGTAACGGGACAATGTGTCATCCTTTTTCTTGCGTGCAGCCGGCGTTCATCGATTTATTAGACGTTGTCACGTCAAAAAAACACAAATATTCAATAATCCAAGCTAATTTTACATAAAACATATTTTTGTGTTAATAATTTCTAAAAGATCGAACAAGACTTAAAGTGCCGAACTAATAATAGAAACAAATAATACACCAAAAAAAAATTGGTTGTCTGTAAAGTCGGTTGACGGACGATAGTTTAACGTGACAACGTCATAACAAAACATTGATGAAATGATGATGATGTAACGGGACAATGAGCATATTGGGACAATGAGTCTTTTTCGTGCGTGCAGCCGGCGTTCATTGATTTATTAGACGTTGTCACGTCAAAAATAATCACTAACCAAAACTTGTTTTCCGACTACTAAGGAAGTAGCGCGTAGAAATGTTTGTAATTTTATATAAAGTCATATGTTAGGGATAATAAATTGGCAATCAATTTGAAATGGTTGTATATATAATTTTTGCTAGCGTAAAAGTCACTCTTATTCAGTCGGGTATTTCATTTTTTATTTTAATACATATACTTGTTTGGTTCATCTGGGCCGCAAAAACCTAGGCTCGCTAACACGATCAATGAATCAAATCACTTCCAGTGATTTGATTTCATTTTAAAAACCTTTAAAATTTTTGCGCTCGCTACGCTCGCGCATTATTACTATTTTGCCATGGAAGTACTGTGAGCTTACTAATAGGAGAAATAAATCATATTATTATAACAACACTACTAAAATTTTCGCGCTCGCTTCGCTCGCGCATGCTTATTACCTTTGTTTTGTTTACTTGACTCATGCAAATGCTGAGGGCTCGTTAAAACGGGTGAAATCATAGGGTACACATAGTATAATATAAATTAATAATGTTCCGACGTTACCTACTTACACACTTTATTTACAGATACGTTTGTTCGTAGCCTAATCTTCTTGTATTTTAATGTTTATAACTAAGATTGACGTTTCGAAACCAGTACTAGTCTGCGTATAGTCTGCGTATATAAAGTAAGCGGACAAAAGCAAAACAAAAAGCTACAAAACTAAATTCAGTATTTATGTAAATAATATCATAATCATAATACATACCTATGCCCTAGTTTGTGCGTCAAAACTATAATATTGCCGTCATTGGAAGTGATATTTAAATAGGTACACATTGGCTATTGCCAACCAGAACTACACAAGGACATCTTATAGTTTTTCCTTATACTGATAAGCTTCAAAGTTAAGCACATGTTGTAATGTGTAACTACAGAACCGTACTCGCGCTTTGCCCGACACGCACTTGGGCGAGTTTTTTCTCAAACAAAGTTATTGTATTTATTGTATTGTAATAAAGTGATGCAATATTTATGGATACAACTGAATGTGAACGCTGTATTGTACATATACCCTGTTATAAGGAAACTGTTACATTATTCAATAAGAAACGTCCCTACACAGTTGTGTTTGACAAAATGGTGTCTGAATTACCTGACTTCGCTAAAGCTTTATGGATCATCGGCTTCTTCATCTCAACCGCGGGCCTGATCTTTCAAGCCTTGATATATTTCCTGATCCCATGCAGCAGAAAATTGGACATGAAGATATTAACACAACTTACTCTAACAAGAGTCGTTTATATCGCTACGGATTATGCTGTATCGTGCGCGTATATGCCTTATCCAGCTTTGAAGTCAATCATTTTTGCGCTGTACGTGCAAGCTGATGCAGCCCTCATCTGCTGGATGTTCGTCTTTTCCAAGAACCTGTATGACGGCGTCATGAACGTATTTACTCCGAAAAGCAGCTTCACATTGGTGACGGTGACTATCTGGTGCGTTACCATTCCAATTGGACTTCTCTGTCCCCTTATGATGGAATTAGACGTTAAATACCATGTAGAAACCCATTTCATAACCTTCTACTTTGTTTACGCTTTCGTAAAGTTTATCGTTCTCATCATTAATCTGGTGCTATTTGTGTTCATATTCAGGGTTGCTATGTCGAAGAGTGACAGATCTGTGAGCGTTTTAAGAACTTGTGTGTTTGCTGTTATACTAGTCAGCATTGCAAGTGTGCAAGTGTTGGTGTCAGATTTGATTACCGCTTTTGTGGATACGTCTGATGTGTCTTATGTATTCGGTGTGATTAATTCTTACCAGGTGATAGCGATTACTGTGATATTTGTGTTTTTTGTGCAGAAATGTTGTAAAGATGAATCGATTAAAAAGAAAATTGCTAAAAAGTTTGCTACACAAACTGTGTGAATATTGATATGCATACAAGTAAACACACGTTTTGTAACGCTCAAGAGCAGTGTTTGTGTCCAACCAATGATTTTAAAGATTGTAGCAGCAGATATTAAAAAATAAGTATAGTTGCAGAAATAAAGATTTTTTTCAAATATCTTGAAAACTTTATTTAGACATCCATAACACATTAATATTATGGTGATAAATACAATTTAATTAACGAAAACCAATATTAAAAGAAAAAAACAAAATACCCGATTTCAGAAAAGCTGTTTCTGTTGTCTAATTTACGAATTAATTATCCTTGATACGTTATTGAGTGCACGTTTTTAGTGAGAAAGTATGCTGTAAAAAGCTACAAAATTAAATGCGTGTTCTTTAGAACAACTTTTTTAATACGAATAAGTTCGTTGTAGATAACGGTATAGCGCATTTTTTTTTTTCGAAAATCGTATTATTATTATTAATTACAAAAAATATAGTCACTTAGGGAGTGAAGACGAATCTAACGACACCTCGCATATCAAAATCGATCAAGCCGTTTAAGCTGTAGGAGGTAACACACAAACCTACATACACACATACCCACATAGATACATAATTATATACAAACCAACTTACACTCGAAAAATATAACCTTCCTCATTACGTAGTCAGGTAAAAATCTACGATGAACAATTAATACTTTATACATTAGAGTTTTGTAATTTTTTCCTGTTTCTTTTCCTCGGGCAAACCCAACCCGCATCGCGTACTCTACTTGTGGTTTTAATACAAACTAACATACATTACGCTGAACTGGTATCATATTATATAATTTCTATGATGAAGGATGCCTCATCATTTCTACCCGACTGCGAGAAGGAAAAGCATCACAGTTCATAATGGATATTCCAAACACCCGAAGGAAAGCTTTAATTCCACTTTCATCGTGCGGACTGCTAGATTGTAGAATATGCTTCCTGTTGGGTCTTCCTTATGCGAAATATTAAGCTTTGAAGTGATAATTTTTGTTAGAATCACCTCTCTACCAGCTAAACGGTTGACTTTGGACATATGAAAAAATTCATGCTAGTAGAATATATGATAAACTTAAAAGGAAATCTATTATGGCTAAGTAGGCTTTACAAGTTATCCAGTATTAGTCGACTAACTTAAAATAATTACTTAGAAAAGTCAAAAATTAATATTTCACTTAAATTGACATAAGTTGACTCATATGTTCGTAGTATCAAACAAGATACCCTGTTTAAATATCACATAAATTATGATATGTAACTACGGAATCCTACATTGCGCGTGGCATGACACGCACTTGGCCATTTATTTCTTCGACAAACGTGATTTACCGCAAATAAG